>CM042410.1:41255582-42455582 GCA_023634145.1 Thymallus thymallus
CATGTGATATTATATAACAACTGTCCATGAATATGTATATACAGACCTGAATGAATAAATAAATAAGTCCTGAGTGAATGAGTGACTCACAGACCAGAGTTACTTACGGAATTGATGCATAATTGTTGAACTAGGTCCTAACAGCTCCAGGTCTATGTTGCCGACGGCACGGCACCCCGGTGAGGCATTATATAGTCTAATAGCCGCCGGCAGGAAGGACCTCCTGTAGCGCTCTCTGGCACACCGTGGTGGGATCAGTCTGTGACTGAAGGTGCTCCTCTGCGTCATAACCATGGCATGCAGAGGGTGGGTGACGTTGTCCATGATGGCCAGCAGTTTGGCCAGGATCCGTCTCTCCGCCACCTCCTCTAGAGTGTCAAGGCTAATCCCCAGAACAGATCTAGCATTCCTGATCAGTTTATTTACCCGAGATTTGATAATAACTTGGTCCTCCTTTTTCTTTTTAAACTTCTATAGAGTCACTTTGACTACCCTGTGGTGGAGGAGCAGAACCCTAAAGGAGCAGGCTGGCTCTTCCACTCCAAGACCATGCAGAGTTACCTGTCTCTGCTGGGGTCCAGCCAGAGAGACGACACCCTGGAGGCCTGCTCTGGAGCCCTGCAGAACCTCACCGCTTACCATGGCATTGTATGAATAAAACTCATACTTTCATTATTTATTCGCACAAAAGGTATTTTAAATGCACCAAATGTATGAAGAAAAACATTCACATCATGGTCCCACTTCAAACAAAAACGTAATATGCTTTATAGACCCTTTATAATGCCTTCATAGACCCTTTATAATGCCTTCATCTCCTTGCCAACAGGTATCTAGTGTGATGAGCCAGAGCATCGTGCAGAAGCTGAACGGCCTGCCTAAAATCTCTCCCCTGCTGCAATCCTCCAACCCAAGCCTCCAGAAAACTACTGTGTCTCTGGTAGGAAACCTGGCCAAGAACCAACGCCTTCAGAGCACCATGGGTGAGCATGGACACCAATCATAGCCCTGTTCTTTGTAGTATAGATGGAACCTAGAATGTTTGGTCAGAGGCAGCCTTGTTTCAATGATTGTGTAATTTGCATTGAGAGCAAACACCCCGCAAGCTCACTTTAGCTAAGCAAATTTTCTCCTGGTATTTTAAGGCAGCTCCCCACCCCCCCTAAGGCGTTTGGTACTTGGGTTAAATGCAGAAGAAACATTTTGGTTGGATACATTCAGTTGTGCAACTGACTAGGTATCCCCTCTCCCTTCACTTTCCCCCCTTCCCTTCAGAGAGGATTAAACATTTAATTTACACCTGACCTTTGGTTGTTTTTAACATTTTGTTGTTGAATTAGCAACACTTCATAGAGTGTGTTTGCTGGAGGGGAATGACCTATTGGGATGTGTCTTGTCTGAAGCCCGACAGACCCTACCAGAGCTAGTTGGCATTCTCCAGACGTGGACCAAGGAAGAGACAGAGTGTGATGACACCCTGGCCATGGTGTGCCAAACCAGCCACGGTCTGCTGATGAAGGAGCCTGAGATGGGGAAACCCCTGCTGACCAACAAACTGGTCAACTCACTTAACGACCTGAGCAAGAACAGGTAATTGTTTTGTATTACAAAATGTTTTTATGTTGGCGGTAGTTAGTCCTGCGGCTAAGGAGTTGGACCTGTGGCTGAAAAGTGTCCGGTTCGAATCCCGGGCCGGATGCTGGAAAATAACAGGTGGAATTGATCTGCTGGGTTCACATCCTCAAGGATACAGAGACTATGAGGACCCTGGCAGCATCTCTGATCCAGTGTATCTATGACTATGCTTGTATCTCATGGTTCAGTGGCCCAAAACAAACTGATGAGAATTATATTTCAGCTTAGCCCTAGGACGCACATTGGTCCTAATAATTTCAGGGAACTGAACTAACTTCTGGTTGATCTCCGGTTGGTGCAAATCAAAACAAAATAAACGGTGAATGTTTTTTAAAGTTATACATGGCCTTGCCCCCAGTTACCTATCTGGTTATTTACATTTTCATTAGAGACTCTCATAACCATTACACCAGAGCCAGTTTAGCCAATATCAGACCAGTGTGCTGTAGGAGCATAGCTGGAAAAAGCTCCCTATTGATGAGATGTATTTGAGATGTATTTTGTTTTCGTGTTATAATCTTGTGTATCTATATTTTCTAATGTATTTTCAAGAGGACCCCAATGGAAATACGTGTTTAAATGTTTTTGTGTCATCCTCAATGATTTTAATAGCATTGTACTGTATCCACATGTGGTTGTATTGTGTTAAAAATGCCTAAATAAAATCCCCTCCCATTCCCCTACCGTTGGGCCCTTGAGCAAGGCCCTTAACCCTACAATATGCTCTCCATCCAGGGGCACTGCACTGCAGCTTTATGTGTGATGTGTGCTGTCTAGGGCAGGGGTTGAGAATGGAGCATAAGACACATTTCCGTGTGAAGACAAAAAATTAGAGCAGTTGTTAATATACAATACTATTTAAAGCAAAAAAGGGGAAAAAATCCAACAGTTGTGGGACTTTCTAAAGAACCCAGAACCCAGATAAAAATAGAAAGGAGGCTCCAGTGTTACAGGGGTTGTTCTTTCTCTTCATAGGGATTTCCCAAAGGCCAGCAAAGGTGCAGGTGTGCTCCTCTACAGCCTCTGGTCAGAGAAGGACGTACAGAGTTTCCTAAAAAAGGTATGCATTTTGGGCCAATATTCTCAAACAAATTCTGTCATTGTAAGATGCAATGGGATATCCCAGTTGCAGATATTTACGTCTTTTGTCGACTATGCATTTTACCTACCAGTTTACTCCTCAATACCAAATGATAGCGAAGACAACATGTGATTGGGTGGGTTTTACAATGGTGGCAATAGAAAGGACAATCTGAATAGGCAGGCTCAGTCAGGTCAGAGATGGTAATCTGTATGATGACTCATCACCCCTTCCCCGAAGGTGGCTGATATTATTTCTACTGGTTCTTTTTTCATGTTGTGTAAATGTTGTGAGTAGAGACCCAGAGTATCTGTCTGTACTCGACTGGGTGAGGTATCAAGGGTGTGTCGGTTATTTAGTTCCTCAGTTTTGTGAACCTAATCCACGCCCCAGTCAGGTAATTTTCCAAAACAGTAGAGGATGTATGGAGGGATTATGTTCTGTTTGGTGGGAGAATACAGTATACAGTACACCTGAAAAATATTATTTACACAGGAACCATACACTCATCTACATGGAACTCAAAAGGGTTCTGCCGGCAACCAAAAAGGTTCTGCCTGGAACCAAAAAGGGTTCTTCAAAGGGTTATCCTATGGGGACAGCTGAAGAACCCTTTTAGGTTCTAAATAGCACCTTTACTTCTAAGAGTGTAGAGGTGCTGAAATGGTACAGCCAAGGAATCTAGGGAAACCGGTTTGACAGTGCTAGGCTCTGCAGGCCGAGGACATGTTATCCCTTGTCTTTTAATCTTTAACTGATACTGACTATAGATCTCTTCTGTCAGTTGCTTGACATTTCAGTCTCACTTTGCTAACACTTGGGGAGAAACCTGTTGTGAGCTAGTAACTGTAACCACACCATAAGGGGGGGAAAAAGTCTATATCAAGGGGGAATTCTAATGTCTATTTACTAATTTCTCCTACAGAAAGGGATGAATAAGGGTTCCTTTGTGAACGACATCACCAGCGCGGCTCACAGGTCTGTGCAGGTCATTGAGTAATAAGACAGCTGGCATGGATCTCTTGGCACAACCTCCGGATGTACTAATGAACTAGTGGACCTATACACCTACTACGGTACATGTCAGATTGGGTCCAGTTAATCTGATTACAACATTTTTGCTTTTAATTTTAAAACAATTCATAGCTGGTCAGAGTGCCTATCTTTTACGTTAAGCTCTGTCATTCGTCTTGCATCAGTATAAAGGTTTAATCTTGTGCTTATATTTTCTGTTATTTTCTGGGCTCTTTTGTGTTGACTAGAAATCATTTGTTTTTGTTTGCCACTGTAAACATTATGATTTTGTATTGATAATGCCTAGTTACTGGGATTGCTTGAAAAGGGCCCCTTTGCTTGCATGGCAATCATGGTTGATTACATATAAGCTAACAGGCTACTGAAATGATTAGAAGTTGTAACTCATTTAATTTAATTGTATTTGTCAGGATAGTCCACTGAGAAACAACAGGCAGTCCAGAGGGGTATATACTACCAAGCAGGATTAAGAAGTTAGCCTGCTAATCTTTCAATATGTATGTATGTATTGTATGTATGTATGTATGTATGTATGTATGTATGTATGTATGTATGTATGTATGCATATGTGTGTGTGTGTGTGTGTGTGTGTGTGTGTGTGTGTGTGTGTGTGTGTGTGTGTGTGTGTGTGTGTGTATATGTGTTTTGAATTTTTAAGACAAGTTTGATATGGGCACGGCCTAATTGATTCAACAAATGAAACATATCAAAGTTTAGCTTTTTTTTAATGAACCAGAAAATCAATAGTTATTTCTGGTTGCTTCTCGAAGTTAGCTGGCTCACTAATTGATCCTGCTTTGCACCTCTCTGGTTTCGACATATTGTGATGTCACCCATGTTAAACCTTGTGTAGCTCCTGTGTTCCTCCGTATAGTACAATTATACTTTAAGCATGTTATCTACATTTTTTGTTTTTGTCCATCACTGCATGGTTTAGATTTTTTTTTTGTCTCTTGACATTTTAGTCACTAGCTAGGTTTCCATCCAATTTGTGACAGATTTTCATGCAAATATAAAAAAAATCTGTATAAAAATAATAAGCACATTTTCAAACCAGAGATGTTTCCATCAAATTCACTTGTTGCAGATGAAAGTCTGTGCGTGTATCTGCATGCTGTTGGCGAGAGCACACGTATAGGCTACAAGATTGTTTTTATTTGTCAAACTGCAGCCAAGCATTGCGGATCATGTCACCAAAATATGACCCTCTGTATTTATTGGAAAGGAGCATCAAGCTCATTACCTTGCACTCTCACCACCATGTGAAGTTCAATTTATTTAATCTGTAGCCTAATAAATGGCATGCTTTCTCAACGAGTAAGCATGGGAGGACCACACATGTCATCGCGTGACTCCAAGTATACTTCGACAGGATGGTTATTACATCAATATTTCAACCAACATTTCTCACATAATTAATGTTAGACACTAAAAGATTCCAGCTTGTCTAGCATATTTTGTTTTGTCGACATTTGGAAAGTTTACCTTAAAAGCATTCTGTTTCAGAATTTCTTATCTTATGTACTTTACTCGCATAAAAAGGTTGGATGGAAACCTGGTTACTGTGTGTATTTAAATTCAAATAAGGTATTGTATGTGTAATGTATCGCCATAGATACTTGCTGTTCTGTTCATTGGACAATGAATAAAGAATATTTTCAAAAAATGTGTTCATGAGAACTCTCTATGCTTGTTAGCTCTGCTTTTTCCCCCCTCCTAAGTTCACATTAGATGATACACACCAGTGCCAATACCAATCTCATGTGAGTACATGCTGTAAGTTAGCAGATCAGGCATTGGGAAATGCAACTATGTGAAGCCTGAAGACAAATATTTGAGACATGAAAAGTACAGTAGGGGGCAATGAAGCTGACATCAGGTGAGCAGGTAGCCTAGAAAGGTTGCTGGATCGAATCCCCGAGCTGACAAGGTAAACGTCTGTCGTTCTGCCCCTGAACAAGGCAATTAACCCACTGTTCACCAGTAGGCTGTCATTGTAAACAAGAATTTGTTCTTAACTGACTTGCCTAGTTAAAGGTTAAATACAAAATTTAAAAAAGGATTTGATTATGACTGATTATTTTACGAGGTAGTGTGGTGAGCAATGCTCTCATGTTGTAATAAGAAACCTTGCCAGGAATCTGAAGACTCGTCTTACCTTCCCAAGCTAATGCCTAGGCTTAAGCTCAGTGTGTTAAAATAGGCCGGGATTCAATCGAAGGTGTCAGGGGAAAGCACTGTTGACAATGCGCCTTTTAAAGGCAATGTTCCTGGCATTCACAGAGATCGCATTCACGGTAAACGCTGCAGATGCCGGCTCAATTGGTAAGAAGCAATAAATGTCAAGCTGTCTACGACCCGCGTATGAATGAATCCCGGCCGTAGTCTCAAAGTCTCGAGACACACAGACGACTCCCGATACCCACTTGGTCAAACAAGGACAGTTTGATGCAGCCGTAGCAGATACACACTGGCCCTGGTCTACTCTCATGCACTCACTTTGTTTTGTTTCACTCAAGCTGCCTGTCTTGTCTGGTCATGCTGTGGTTGGTGTGGGCTTAGGGTGCAAATAGTTCTGTGGGCAGATTACCAGTTTATCTTTTACCCACCCACTATTCACGCTACTTAACTGATTTACATTTCTGAAATCAGCAGGCGGTATTTAGGTCACGCTTTAAATTCTGTTCAGCTGTGGCGAAGCCATCTAAGGCACTGCATCGCAGTGCTGGAGGCGTCACTACAGACTCGGCCGCGACCGGGAGACCCATGAGGCGGTGCACAATTGGCCCAGCATCGTCCGGGTTAGGGGAGGGTTTGGCCGGCCTGGATGTCCTTGCCCCATCGCGCTCTAGCGACTCCTTGTGGTAGGCCCGGCGCATGCACGCTGACTTCGGGCACCGGTTGTACAGCGTTTCCTCCACACATTGGTGTGGTTGGCTTCCGGGTTAAGCGTGCAGTGTGTCAAGAAGCAGTGCGGCTTGCCAGGGTTGTGTTTCAGAGGACGCACGGCTCTCGACCTTCGCCTCTCCCGAGTCCGTACGGAAGTTGCAGCGATGGGACAAGACTGTAACTACCAATTGGATATCACGAAATTGGGAAGAAAAATGGCTATAAAAATAAAAATGATCAGTTTATAAAGGCTTCATAAAGCCTTCATATGCACTACATAAATGTGTTATAAAGCATCTATAACCGCTTGTCATGATTTATAAAGGGTTCATAAATCTGACATAACTGTGTGACATAACCCACTATGTCACACTATGTCATAATATGCTTCATAAAGGGTGACATGTTGTGCTGAAGTGTTTCCAGACACTTCCGCCCAAATGCGCAGAAGGTCTGGTGGACCAACGGATTGAACTTGGCCTTCTTTAGTTAGGGTTAGGTTTAAAATCACATTTTAAGAAGATACGTTGTGTTAATGGGCAGGGTTCAGCCAGCACTATGACTTTGTGCCTGTGTTAACTAATGACGATGAGGGAGAATGTTTTGCTAGCGAAAAAATACTTTTAGTTCACTCCCATAGAACTCTATGGTCATTCCCACTAAGGCCAACTTTGAATGGTTGATATCCCAGGCTTATATGTGCTGTGTGCGCAATAGCCTGGGGATGATGTTACACCAAAAAACACTTACCTTGATGAAAGCCCCCAACATAAGGACATTGAAAGTGGCTTTCTTCTGGCTTTCTACATGTTCCTCAGTACACAAACACACACACAACAATATAACGAGCCATACCGGGTGATGCTGGGCCCAGTCAGGTCTTTGACACATTAACCCACTCCCCTGCTGAAAGATTAGCCACAAAATGTTGTACCATTGTAACAAGTTGTAATCCAGTCCTGGTCTCCAGCATGGAAACAGAAGAGGAATACCTGGTGCTATAGTCTCAGGTTGGACTACACCAAATCATCTTGGCTCTGACACACACACACACACTTTGCAGTTCCATTAACTCATTTAAATACCTCTCACACCCTACAGTAACCTGTGGATCATGAGAGAACCTTCATAAATCAGCAGAACGTTAATAACCGATTAATTTATTGAAATTATTTGAAATAACGATTGAGGTATCTATGTAATCTAACTCAACACTTAACTACTACAAATTAATTTAGATTACAATAAAGGTTCATTTACACATTTTTCGCTGTCCAGTGGCACCACAAGGGGGCATTTGATTTGCGTAGTCATCACATTTGTGCGATTACTGCGCTACAGAAACAGTGCTAACCAAACAACAGTGCAGGGCATGGGCACTGAATTAAAGGGAAACTAAACAATTTTTTTTTTGATGTTTCGTAGATTTTTTCCAGAACTCAAAAGTCGTCCCCTGATGTGGTTTAAGCATGGTTGGCCAACTGATTATCCTGGCATTGCAATGCTCTACCAAGATGTATGACAAGGTTATAAATGCTTTGTGAAGCCTCAATTTAATATGATTTATAAAGCCTTTATTAAACGGTGCTTATGTCATATTTGACACAGTGGGTTATGTCACATAGTTATGGCACATTTATAATCCCTTTATAGAGCCTGACATACGGTTATAGATTACTTGTGACACGTTTATGTAGTGTTTATGAAGGCTTTATGAAGCCTTTATAAGCTGCTCATCATTTAAAGCGAGACCGGTTTTTGTATAGTAACAACAAACAATTTTGTGGTTCCTTTGAATTTATAGATTTGTGGACACGTTTGATTAAAATAAACTACAGGGAATGGAGCTGGGTTTTGTTTGACCTTTTAGTGCGAGATATATTATTTCCGTATAGCTCATCTTGCCGATGACTATTCCCATCAAAGAACACGATAGCTCCTCTCTCACATGGTGTACAAGTACAAATACACAGTGTGAAAAAATGCAGGATGATTGACATTTGTGAGACTTGGCACTGGAACCCAGGTTACCAATTATTGCCATCAAGGAAGGTGTGGTTGGTATTTTAATGCCCATGGCATTAATCCTCATTAAAGTCGATACTTCAGGTTCACACCAACTCAGCCATGGGTACAGAGTCATGGGTACAGTCACAAAGACATGAGGCAGAGGGAGTTCAACATACTGTCTGGATCTTGTGAAGCACCACCCTGTGACATCATTCATCCACCACCAGAGTTTCCTTGTCTAATCATGAACTAGGCAGGTAGGCTATATTGAACTGGCAGAAAATGAATGGCGGCAAACGGCGGTATGCTAACACCAATGTTAAATGTTATGCATTTACCTAACCCTAACCTTTAAGCTACAATCCTTAGTTGAAACAATAACAAAGCAGTCACCACGCTTCTGTTTTGTTAAAAAGCTGAGGGATGGGACTGGAGAAATAAACCACTCTCAAACTCATAGGCCGAGTAACGGACGCAGACTGACTATCCATCATATCAACATTATAGTTTTAACCATGTTGTTAACCATGTTTTAACCATTTACATTGTTTACAAACATTGGAGTAAAACAAGCTTATATTTTAGGTTCTCATGAGGTAAGTCCAAAAGTTGATGTAGTAACTAAGGATTCTAGCTTTAACCCCACTAAAACTATATATACCTATGCTTAGTTTCAGTTTCAAGCTGTATTAGTCGTATGTATGGGATACGCATGGTATACATCGTCCAACGAAATGCTTACTTGCAGATCCCTTCTTGACAAAGCAACAACTATAAGAAATAATACAAGATAAGGAACATGAAGTAAATGGCTCAGTAGAATAGAATAAACATTTTAGCATAAGTATAATACAGGAAGGCACAAATTGTAGTCCAATATTTACATATTGGGAGGCAGTGTATGAACTGAGCAATATAATGAGAGTCTGGTAGCAGCAGTTGTGATGTGTGTGTTGCATGAATGTATACAGCACCTTCAAAAAGTATTCATACCCCTTGACTTATTCAACATTTTGTTGTGTTAAAGCCTGAATTCAAAATTAATTACATCTATTTTGTTTCTCACCCATTTACACACAATACCCCATAATGACAAATTGAAAACATATTTTAGAAATTGTTGCTATATCTAATTTACATAATTATTTACACTCCTGAGTCAATACTTTGTAGAAGCAGCTTTGGCAGCGATGACAGCTGTGAGTCTTTCTGG
The DNA here is from genome assembly GCA_023634145.1 of Thymallus thymallus. Lineage (NCBI taxonomy): Eukaryota > Metazoa > Chordata > Actinopteri > Salmoniformes > Salmonidae > Thymallus > Thymallus thymallus. The sequence continues at coordinate 41,265,446 of CM042410.1, forward strand.
GTAAGTCTCTTAGATCTTTCAACACCTGGATTGTGCAAAATTTGCCCATTATGCTTTTCAAAATTCTTCAAGCTCTGTCAAATTGATTAATTGCTAAACAACCATTTTCAGGTCTTGCCATAGATTTTCAAATAAATTTAAGTCAAAACTAACTCGGCCACTCAGGAACATTCACTGTTTTCTTGGTAAGCAACTCCAGTGTAGATTTGGCCTTGTGTTTTAGGTTATTGTCCTGCTGAAAGGTGAATTCATCTCCCAGTGTCTGGTGTAAAGCAGACTGAACCAGGTTTTCCTCTAGCATTTTGCCTGTGATTAAATGTATTTACATTTCTTTATCCTGAACATCTCCCTAGTCCATAACGATACAAGCATACCCATAACATGACACAGCCACCACCATGCTTGAAAATATGGAGAGTGGTACTAAGTAATGTGTTGAATGGCATTTGCCCCTAGATTAACATTTTGTTTTCAGGCAAAAAATAATAATTGATTTGCCTAATTGTTTCAGTATTACTTTAGTGCCTTATTGCAAACAGGATGCATGTTTGGGAATATTTGTATTCTGTACAGGCTCATCTTTCTTTTCACTCTGTGAATTGTGGAGTAACTACAAGGTTTTTCATCCATCCTCAGTATTCTTTTATCACAGCCATTGGTGAAATCCCTGAGCAGTTTCCTTCCTCTCCGGCAACTGAGTTAGGAAGTATGCCCTTATCTTTGTAGTGACTGGGTGTATTGATACGCCATACAAAGTGTTTTATTAACTTCACCACTGCTTTATTTATTTGTTTTACTCATCTACCAATTGGTGCCCTTCTTTGCGAGGCATTGGAAAACCTCCCTGGTCTTTGTGGTTGAATCTGAGGGACCTTAGAGATAATTGCATAGGTGTGGTACAGAGATGAGGTAGTCATTAATAAATCATGTTAAACACTATTATTGCACACAGAGTGAGTCCATGCAACTTATGTGGCTTTAGAAAATGTTTACTCCTGAATTTATTTAGGCTTTCCAATACAAAGGGGTTAAATACTTATTGACTCAAGACATTTCAACTTTTATTAATTTCAAAAATGTTCTAAACTTTGACGTTATGGGATTAATCAATTTTAAATTCAGGCTGAAACACAACAAAATGTAGAAAAATTTAAGGGGTGTGAATACTTTCTGAAGGCACTGTGTGTGTGTGTGTGTGCGTGTGTGTGCGTGTGTTTGTGTTGATGCGTGTATCTGTGCTAAGGTGTGGAGAATTAGAGCAGGTGGTCAGTCCAGTTCAGTGTTCAGCAGTCTGACGGCTTGTAGATAGAAACGGTCTCTGAGCCTGTTGGTATCAGGCCTCATGCTGCGATACCGTCTGCCCAATGTGTGGGGTCCTTAATGATGCTGTGTGCCTTCCTCAGTCACCGTATCAAGTAGATGTCCTGGATGGGTGGGAGCAAGGTTTCAGTGATGCTGTTGCGCCCTCTTGACAAGAGTGGCGGCGTTGTTGGTTCATGACAAGTCCTCAGTGATGTGGATGCAGAGAAGCTTGAAACTCGTGACTCTCTACTGCAGTCCCTTTTGATGTGGTTCGGGGCATTCCACTTCCTTATATTTCCCCAGCCTAATTTCTCAGCTTTTACCAAAACAGTGCGCTTTGTTATGGTTCCAACGGCTGATTGCCACTTTAAAGTTGCTACATCCATTTTTGGACGTATGAATTAAATATTGGCAGAAGTAACCTGCTGATTGCCCCTTTAACCACCATATGTGATATGTGATATGTCATGTGTATCAGGGTGAATGTTATGTGTCATTACGGAAGGGAGAAGAGATTTAAAAGGGATAAAGTTGTCATAACATTGTTCAACATTGCAACACCCTCTTAGTCATCTATGCTGTTGCTCATCGCACGTCAGGAGAGAGACTTTCAAACATATATTTTTTGGGGGTTTATTATGACACATTTTTCCCTAAAAATAACAATCCACATAAGTTACTTCCAAATATGTTTTCAGAAAAAAATTGCCATATGTCACACAAGTCTGTAGAGTACCAGGATGTCCGTTCTGATCTGCAACACTATTTCCTCAAGCCCCGTTTGCTCCTGGTCCCCTTGGTACTGAGAAGAGAGACAAGGTTAGCGCCTTTTATAGCAACCAGGCCACCCACCAGCCAAGAAGACAAGTACTGAATGTCTCCAAGTGAATCCACACTCAAGCCACATAATTACATTGCTTGAGATGTTGGCACTGCAAAGGTATAAGGGGGAAACCCAGGTAAACCCAATAGGGAAACAAACAATCCTACCAAGTGTTTGGCTTTGTTTTCCTATGGCAATTGGTTTACCCTTCTCAGATATACTGCTATAGTATACAAACATGGGTACTGTATCGTATAGTAGTTAGTATGAAGAGTCAGCACAACCATAGTGGTCTGATCCCCGAGATATGCGTGCCACTGATGCGGAACAGCTTACAAGGGGAGACATCACACGTTTCCTATGCATTATCTACGGTACCTGCATTGTCTCCTGAATACGTTACCTTCATTCTAACCTTTGAATAAAGCCATGAAGCCATGTTCAGTGTTTGTATGTGTGTAAGCCCCCTGGCATGTGTAGCATGGTGCAGATCATGTCCCCATACCCTGGCAGTGGTTGTTTGAATGTGATGCCCCTTTAGAGAGAAGCCAGTAAAGGCTGTTGAAAGCAATGTGTCATGGGACAGGGATTAAACAAATTCATAGAGCTTGACTCTGCCACTGAGAATAACTGCGTGGTCATTTTATGTAGCTACTCTGGTGAGTGATCTTTTTGCTTTTATGCCGACAACCAGCCAGCCCATCACGGCACATCGTCGCATGTACTATTTCAGCATTTGGTTCACCACCCAAGATATTTGATATACACTGATGTTGTAGTCAATACTGATAGTATTGATTAACACAAAGACTGAAGTGGGATTAAGTCTGGCAAATTGGTGCAGGTCTGAAACCAGCGAGAAAAAGCCATTTAATTTACTCATGATTCCAACAGTATGGGGCATTATGATACTGTAGTTGTTTCATGTACTTCTTAGTATGCGTACTGACATGCTAAGGTTAGTTTACTAGAGCCCGGGAACTGCCAGATCAGACCCAATATACTACCTACATGAGGTATCTGAAGGTAGGTCTGACATGTTTAGAATACCAGTGTTACGTCTTCTGTACCTTATTGTGGTGCGTATTACTGGTGGTGACCTCACAGGTAGATTTGGGGCCTTTCAGCTGTTGCAGTTCCATTGTATCCCCTGTGTGTGTGTGTGTGTGTGTGTGTGTGTGTGTTGATGTGCATGCTTGCATTTGTTGTTTTGGTTGTTCAGGCGCCCTATAGGCTGCTCTCTTCTGAGACCCTTTTCTTTAATTAACCCCCAGGTCTTTGTTGTCTGGATCCCGGCGGACCGGGTGTGTCACAGCGCCAGCCCCTCCCAGCCCCTCCCAGCTCCTACCAGCCCCTACCAGCCCCTCTCAGACCCAGAGTCAGCCTGCAGCTGTTAGTAGAGTAATTTCAAACAACTGGCAACGGACGGAGGGTGGAAGGGATGGAAAGACAGGAGGGAGCAGAAACTTGATTAGGCTCAAGGTGAGCCTCTACATTGGGACAGCTTATCAGTCTAGGCAGAATATCGAGAGTTCAGAAATGATAAATATGATTGAGAAATTACAAGATAGAAAATATCTATCTATCTATCTATCTATCTATCTATCTATCTATCTATCTATCTATCTATCTATCTATCTATCTATCTATCTATCTATCTATCTATCTATCTATCTATCTATCTATCTATCTATCTATCTATCTATCTATCTATCTATCTATCTATCTATCTATCTATCTATCTATCTATCTATCTATCTATCTATCTATCTATCTATCTATCTATCTAGGGAGATTAGGATTCTTGGAATGTGTTGTGTATGTTTAGGAAGCATATAGAAGTGGAGGCTCCTCAAAGAAGGAAGGGGAGGACAATCCTACTAAGTGAATTTCAGGAAAATTTTAACAAGTTATCCTTTAAAGATAAAACTATACTAAATATATAAATGTCACCAAATAACTGATTAAAACACTGTTTTGCAATGAAGGTCTACAGTAGCCTCAACTGCACCCTCTAGGGTAGCACCATGGTGTAGCCGGAGGACAGCTGTTTCCCGTCCTCCTCTGGAAACATTGACTTCAATACAAAACCTACGAGGCTCATGGTTCTCACCCCCTTCCATAGACTTAAACAGTAATTATGACGACTTCCGGAGGATGTTCTCCAACCAATCAGAGCTATTGCAGTATGAACTGACATGTTGTCCATCCAATCAATCTAGTGCTGAAAGCATAAGCTATGAATGACAGTCATCCAATATGCTGTAATAGAAATAAGGCAATGCTCCTCCCTAACTTTAAACGACACCGACCGCCACTGGTATCTAGGTCATGTCTTTTGTACTTACACTTTCTGATGATCGCTGACTCGATTCCTGAGTACGGTGACCTATATAAATGAGAGTTTTGACAGTAAATACAACCATCTACACACACTACATGTTCATGTTTTTAAATGCATGTACATTTTAAAGTATTTTTTTTAATGTCTGTAATGTCTTTTTCATTATGTGTCAGGCCCCAGTAAGACCAGCTGTCGCCATTGGCGTTAGATCCCAATAAATCTAATTAAATCAAATCTTTAATTAGCATTAACATGTCTTTATATTTCTCTTGGATCACAGCCAATTGACATGTATATGCTTCCCTTTCAAGTCCATTGAGATATAGTTTACAGATCTTTGATGAACTCTAGTTGAGGTTGTGGTATTGTGTATGTGTTAATTTATGCGAAAGCAGTATATAAATCTCTACTCATGTCACTGTATAGTACAGGAGGTGTTAACAAGGCTGTTGATCATAAAAGGCTGTTGTTCATACTTTCACTTTCATGTGAACCATATGCACATACACTGGGGGCCAAAAGTTTGGAATAGTACTCATTCAAGGGTTTTTCTTTATTTGCAAACATTTTTATATTGTATAATAAAAGTGAAGACATCAAAACTATGACATAAAACATATGGAATCATGTAGTAACCAAAAAAGTGTTAAACAAACAAGATTCTTCAAAATAGCCACCCTTTGCCTTGATGACAGCTTTGCACACTCTTGGAATTCTCTCAACCAACTTCATGAGGACCGACACAGGAATGGAAGACCCAGAAATACCTCTGCTGCAGAGGATAAGTTCATCAGAGTTATCAGCCTCAGATTGCAGCCCAAATAAACACTTCAGAGTTAAAGTAACAGACACATCTCAACATCAACTGTTCAGAGGAGACTGTGTGAATCAGGCCTCCATGGTCAAATTGCTGCAAAGAAACCACTACTAAAGGACACCAATAATAAGAAGAGACTTGCTTGGACCAAGAAACACGAGCAATGGACATTAGACTGGTGGAAATGTGTCCATCGGTCTGGAGTCCAAATTTGAGATTTTTGGTTCCAACCTCAACCAAATTTAGATGGTTTGGGATGAGTCGGACCACAGTGAAGGTGGCTATTTGAAGAATCTCAAATATATTTTGATTTGTTTAACACATTTTTGGTTACTACATGATTCCATATGTGTTATGTCATAGTTTTGATGTCTTCACTTTTATTCTACAACGTAAAAAAGAAAAACCCTTTAATGAGTATTATTCCAAACTTTTGACCGGGGGTGTATAATTTTTATTTTCAGTTTGATACTATAGCCTAGTCTAGAATGAAAAGAAAGTGGCATAATCTTACATCATATTTCTGTCGGGAGTGTTTGCACTGGAGATCAAATTTCTCTGCCTCAAGTTGATGTATCCACTTCCACAGTTCAGTAGCCTTCTCTCTATATGAGGGAGAGAGTGGAAACAGTAGTATTTGTCACAGGTTTGTCTCACCCATGGAGACCAAGACGCAGCGCAGGGATAGTTCGACATTCTTTTATTTTACTATGTAATACTTCTTTGCATGAATTACTATGTATAATAAACAAAAAATGCGAACTACTACACAACACAAACACGATACGACAAATGTCACTTTCAAAATCAAAACACTATATCAGAACGTAACCAAGAACACTTACTTCTCCCGTGACTGGAGGAACAACGACCCACACAAAAGTGAAGGACATACAAACATATATAGGATCCCTAATTAGAGACAATGCGGTGCAGCTGCCTCTAATTAGGGATCCAACCCAAAACCCACACAGAAACAGAAAGAGAAGAAACTGTCAGACCCTGACCATAGCTACATAGAGAAGCAAATAGGCTTCTCTATGGCCAGAGCCTGCTGCTCAGTGGTTAACTGAATATCTGTAGCATAACGAGAGGGTAGTCCTGAGATGGTAACATAATTAATTATTGGATATTACCCTTTTCATACTGTATATCATCACTACATGCCAGTGTTAAGTTCTTCTCAACCTTACCTTAGTTTGTCCTCTTTGAGATGGTCAATATTCAGTTCCTTATGCCGTTCACTTAAGATCGCTCTCTTCTTCTCCCGCTCTGTTTTCTTTTTTGGCCCGCCTTTCTTTTCTGTCTGTAGTTAAAGTATAACAAGATGTACAGACATTAGCTATAAGTTACACTCTGGTAACAGTTCAGAAAGACTGGTGCTCTAAGGGTGTTTAAGGATGATTTCTGTCACCTTGTACCCGCTGAACTGCAAGTTGGTGAGGACCTTTTTTTTCTTGGCATCATCCTCTGCTTTCTTCTTAAATTCCTCCTCCTCCTTCCTTGCCTTTTCCTCCTGGAGATGAGAGAGAAAAGTACAACATCACCACAGTTGTCCGACTTTCTACTGATGTACAGTGTTCCATGCCGTCCACTGCCCTTCCTTGTGTTGCTATTGGGATACTCACGTTTATTCTGTTTTGACGCTCCTTTTCTTTCTCCGTTCGGATCCTCACCTGCTCTGCTCTCTCAGACCTGCGCTTATCCTGAGATCCAGAGGCACAGAGGAGATAGTATTAGATTTGTTATCAACCCATCGCGAAGATATACTGTACCTATTTATGTACCCATGTATCATAACCAAAAGTATTTGACGAGAACTGTATGTGAAGCAACGACAGAGGAAGCAGTAGGCTATCTGAACAAAGAATGATGTAACAGTAGGCTATCTGAACAAAGAATGAAGTAACAGTAGGCTATATGAACAAAGAATGATGTAACAGTAGGTTATCTGAACAAAGAATTATGTAACAGTAGGCTATCTGAACACAGAATGAAGTAACAGTAGGCTATCTGACCACAAAAGTATGTAACAGTAGGCTATCTGAACACAGAACGAAGTAACAGTAGGCTATCTGACCACAAAACTATGTAACAGTAGGCTATCTGAACACAGAATGATGTAACAGTAGGCTATGTGAACACAGAATGATGTAACAGTAGGATATCTGACCACAAAATGATGTAACAGTAGGCTATGTGAACAAAGAATGATGTAACAGTAGGCTATCTGAACACAGAATGATGTAACAGTAGGCTATCTGAACACAGAATGATGTAACAGTAGGCTATGTGAACACAGAATGATGTAAGAATAGGCTATCTGAACAAAGAATGATGTAACAGTATGTTATCTGAACACAGAATGAAGTAGCAGTAGGCTATGTGACCACAAAATGATGTAACAGTAGGTTATCTGAACACAGAATGATGTAACAGTAGGTTATCTGAACACAGAATGATGTAACAGTAGGTTATCTGAACACAGAATAATGTAACAGTAGGTTATCTGAACACAGAATGATGTAACAATAGGCTATTTGACCACAAACGTTTTTAACAGTAGGCTTTCTGAACAAAGAATGATGTAACAGTAGGCTATCTGAACACAGAATGATTTAACAGTAAGCTATCTGAACACAGAATGATGTAACAGTTGGCTATCTGACCACAAAATGATGTAACAGTAGGTTATCTGAACACAGCATGATGTAACAGTAGGCTATCTGAACACAGAATGATGTAACAGTAAGCTATCTGAGCACAGAATGATGTAACAGTAGGTTATCTGACCACAAAAGTATGTAACAGTAGGCTATCTGAACCCAGAATGATGTAACAGTAGGCTATCTGAACCCAGAATGATGTAACAGTAGGCTATCTGAACACAGAATGATGTACCAGTAAGCTATCTGAACAGAGAATGATGTAACAGTAGGCTATCTGAACACAGAATGATGTACCAGTAAGCTATCTGAGCACAGAATGATGTAACAGTATGTTATCTGAACACAGAATGAAGTAACAGTAGGCTATGTGAACACAGAATGATGTAACAGTAAGCCATCTGAACACAGATTGATGTAACAGTAGGTTATCTGAAAACAGATTGATGTAACAGTAGGCTATCTGACCACAAAATGATGTAACAGTAGGTTATCTGAACACAGAATGATGTAACAGTAGGTTATCTGAACACAGAATGATGTAACAGTAGGCTATCTGAACACAGAATGATGTAACAGTAGGCTATCTGAACACAGAATGATGTAACAGTAGCTTATCTGAACACAGAATGATGTAACAGTTGGCTATCTGACCATAAAATGATGTAACAGTAGGTTATCTGAACACAGAATGATGTAAAAATAGGCTATCTGACCACAAAATTATGTAACAGTAGGCTATGTGAACCCAGAATGATGTAACAGTATGCTATCTGAACACAGAATGATGGAACAGTAGGTTATCTGAACACAGAATGATGTAACAGTAGGCTATCTGAACACAGAATGATGTAACAGTAGGCTATCTGAACACAGAATGATGTAACAGTAGGCTATCTGAACACAGAATGATGTAAGAATAGGCTATCTGAACAAAGAATGATGTAACAGTATGTTATCTGAACACAGAATGAAGTAGCAGTAGGCTATGTGACCACAAAATGATGTAACAGTAGGTTATCTGAACACAGAATGATGTAACAGTAGGTTATCTGAACACAGAATGATGTAACAGTAGGTTATCTGAACACAGAATAATGTAACAGTAGGTTATCTGAACACAGAATGATGGAACAGTAGGTTATCTGAACACAGAATGATGTAACAGTAGGCTATCTGAACACAGAATGATGTAACAGTAGGCTATCTGAACACAGAATGATGTAACAGTATGCTATGTGAACACAGAATGATGTAAGAATAGGCTATCTGAACAAAGAATGATGTAACAGTATGTTATCTGAACACAGAATGAAGTAGCAGTAGGCTATGTGACCACAAAATGATGTAACAGTAGGTTATCTGAACACAGAATGATGTAACAGTAGGTTATCTGAACACAGAATAATGTAACAGTAGGTTATCTGAACACAGAATGATGTAACAATAGGCTATTTGACCACAAACGTTTTTAACAGTAGGCTTTCTGAACAAAGAATGATGTAACAGTAGGCTATCTGAACACAGAATGATTTAACAGTAAGCTATCTGAACACAGAATGATGTAACAGTTGGCTATCTGACCACAAAATGATGTAACAGTAGGCTATCTGAACACAGAATGATGTAACAGTAAGCTATCTGAGCACAGAATGATGTAACAGTAGGTTATCTGACCACAAAAGTATGTAACAGTAGGCTATCTGAACCCAGAATGATGTAACAGTAGGCTATCTGAACCCAGAATGATGTAACAGTAGGCTATCTGAACACAGAATGATGTACCAGTAAGCTATCTGAACAGAGAATGATGTAACAGTAGGCTATCTGAACACAGAATGATGTACCAGTAAGCTATCTGAGCACAGAATGATGTAACAGTATGTTATCTGAACACAGAATGAAGTAACAGTAGGCTATGTGAACACAGAATGATGTAACAGTAAGCCATCTGAACACAGATTGATGTAACAGTAGGTTATCTGAAAACAGATTGATGTAACAGTAGGCTATCTGACCACAAAATGATGTAACAGTAGGTTATCTGAACACAGAATGATGTAACAGTAGGTTATCTGAACACAGAATGATGTAACAGTAGGCTATCTGAACACAGAATGATGTAACAGTAGGCTATCTGAACACAGAATGATGTAACAGTAGGCTATCTGAACACAGAATGATTTAACAGTAAGCTATCTGAACACAGAATGATGGAACAGTAGCTCATCTGAACACAAAATGATGTAACAGTTGGCCATCTGACCATAAAATGATGTAACAGTAGGTTATCTGAACACAGAATGATGTAACAATAGGCTATCTGACCACAAAATTATGTAACAGTAGGCTATGTGAACCCAGAATGATGTAACAGTATGCTATCTGAACACAGAATGATGGAACAGTAGGTTATCTGAACACAGAATGATGTAACAGTAGGCTATCTGAACACAGAATGATGTAACAGTAGGCTATCTGAACACAGAATGATGTAACAGTAGGCTATCTGAACACAGAATGATGTAACAGTAGGCTATCTGAACACAGAATGATGTAACAGTAGGCTATCTGAACACAGAATGATGTAACAGTAGGCTATCTGAACACAGAATGATCTAACAGTAGGTTGGTTATCTGAACCCAGAATGATGTAACAGTAGGCTATCTGAACACATAATGATCTAACAGTAGGCTATCTGAACACAGAATGATGTAACAGTAGGCTATCTGAACACAGAATGATGTAACAGTAGGCTATCTGAACACATAATGATGTAACAGTAGGCTATCTGAACACAGAATGATGTAACAGTAGGTTATCTGAACACAGAATGATGTAACAGTAGGCTATCTGAACACAGAATGATGTAACAGTAAGCTATCTGAACACAGAATGATGTAACAGTAGGCTATCTGAACACAGAATGATTTAACAGTAAGCTATCTGAACACAGAATGATGGAACAGTAGCTTATCTGAACACAGAATGATGTAACAGTTGGCTATCTGACCATAAAATGATGTAACAGTAGGTTATCTGAACACAGAATTATGTAAAAATAGGCTATCTGACCACAAAATTATGTAACAGTAGGCTATGTGAACCCAGAATGATGTAACAGTATGCTATCTGAACACAGAATGATGGAACAGTAGGTTATCTGAACACAGAATGATGTAACAGTAGGCTATCTGAACACAGAATGATGTAACAGTAGGCTATCTGAACACAGAATGATGTAACAGTAGGCTATCTGAACACAGAATGATGTAAGAATAGGCTATCTGAACAAAGAATGATGTAACAGTATGCTATGTGAACACAGAATGATGTAAGAATAGGCTATCTGAACAAAGAATGATGTAACAGTATGTTATCTGAACACAGAATGAAGTAGCAGTAGGCTATGTGACCACAAAATGATGTAACAGTAGGTTATCTGAACACAGAATGATGTAACAGTAGGTTATCTGAACACAGAATGATGTAACAGTAGGTTATCTGAACACAGAATAATGTAACAGTAGGTTATCTGAACACAGAATGATGTAACAATAGGCTATTTGACCACAAACGTTTTTAACAGTAGGCTTTCTGAACAAAGAATGATGTAACAGTAGGCTATCTGAACACAGAATGATTTAACAGTAAGCTATCTGAACACAGAATGATGTAACAGTTGGCTATCTGACCACAAAATGATGTAACAGTAGGTTATCTGAACACAGAATGATGTAACAGTAGGCTATGTGAACTCAGAATGATGTAACAGTAGGCTATCTGAACACAGAATGATGTAACAGTAGGCTATCTGAACACAGAATGATGTAACAGTAAGCTATCTGAGCACAGAATGATGTAACAGTAGGTTATCTGACCACAAAAGTATGTAACAGTAGGCTATCTGAACCCAGAATGATGTAACAGTAGGCTATCTGAACCCAGAATGATGTAACAGTAGGCTATCTGAACACAGAATGATGTAACAGTAAGCTATCTGAACACAGAATGATGGAACAGTAGCTCATCTGAACACAGAATGATGTAACAGTTGGCCATCTGACCATAAAATGATGTAACAGTAGGTTATCTGAACACAGAATGATGTAACAATAGGCTATCTGACCACAAAATTATGTAACAGTAGGCTATGTGAACCCAGAATGATGTAACAGTATGCTATCTGAACACAGAATGATGGAACAGTAGGTTATCTGAACACAGAATGATGTAACAGTAGGCTATCTGAACACAGAATGATGTAACAGTAGGCTATCTGAACACAGAATGATGTAACAGTAGGCTATCTGAACACAGAATGATGTAACAGTAGGCTATCTGAACACAGAATGATGTAACAGTAGGCTATCTGAACACAGAATGATGTAACAGTAGGCTATCTGAACACAGAATGATCTAACAGTAGGTTGGTTATCTGAACCCAGAATGATGTAACAGTAGGCTATCTGAACACATAATGATCTAACAGTAGGCTATCTGAACACAGAATGATGTAACAGTAGGCTATCTGAACACAGAATGATGTAACAGTAGGCTATCTGAACACATAATGATGTAACAGTAGGCTATCTGAACACAGAATGATGTAACAGTAGGTTATCTGAACACAGAATGATGTAACAGTAGGCTATCTGAACACAGAATGATGTAACAGTAAGCTATCTGAACACAGAATGATGTAACAGTAGGCTATCTGAACACAGAATGATTTAACAGTAAGCTATCTGAACACAGAATGATGGAACAGTAGCTTATCTGAGCACAGAATGATGTAACAGTATGTTATCTGAACACAGAATGAAGTAACAGTAGGCTATGTGAACACAGAATGATGTAACAGTAAGCCATCTGAACACAGATTGATGTAACAGTAGGTTATCTGAACACAGAATGATGTAAAAATAGGCTATCTGACCACAAAATTATGTAACAGTAGGCTATGTGAACCCAGAATGATGTAACAGTATGCTATCTGAACACAGAATGATGGAACAGTAGGTTATCTGAACACAGAATGATGTAACAGTAGGCTATCTGAACACAGAATGATGTAACAGTAGGCTATCTGAACACAGAATGATGTAACAGTAGGCTATCTGAACACAGAATGATGTAAGAATAGGCTATCTGAACAAAGAATGATGTAACAGTATGCTATGTGAACACAGAATGATGTAAGAATAGGCTATCTGAACAAAGAATGATGTAACAGTATGTTATCTGAACACAGAATGAAGTAGCAGTAGGCTATGTGACCACAAAATGATGTAACAGTAGGTTATCTGAACACAGAATGATGTAACAGTAGGTTATCTGAACACAGAATGATGTAACAGTAGGTTATCTGAACACAGAATAATGTAACAGTAGGTTATCTGAACACAGAATGATGTAACAATAGGCTATTTGACCACAAACGTTTTTAACAGTAGGCTTTCTGAACAAAGAATGATGTAACAGTAGGCTATCTGAACACAGAATGATTTAACAGTAAGCTATCTGAACACAGAATGATGTAACAGTTGGCTATCTGACCACAAAATGATGTAACAGTAGGTTATCTGAACACAGAATGATGTAACAGTAGGCTATGTGAACTCAGAATGATGTAACAGTAGGCTATCTGAACACAGAATGATGTAACAGTAGGCTATCTGAACACAGAATGATGTAACAGTAAGCTATCTGAGCACAGAATGATGTAACAGTAGGTTATCTGACCACAAAAGTATGTAACAGTAGGCTATCTGAACCCAGAATGATGTAACAGTAGGCTATCTGAACCCAGAATGATGTAACAGTAGGCTATCTGAACACAGAATGATGTAACAGTAAGCTATCTGAACACAGAATGATGGAACAGTAGCTCATCTGAACACAGAATGATGTAACAGTTGGCCATCTGACCATAAAATGATGTAACAGTAGGTTATCTGAACACAGAATGATGTAACAATAGGCTATCTGACCACAAAATTATGTAACAGTAGGCTATGTGAACCCAGAATGATGTAACAGTATGCTATCTGAACACAGAATGATGGAACAGTAGGTTATCTGAACACAGAATGATGTAACAGTAGGCTATCTGAACACAGAATGATGTAACAGTAGGCTATCTGAACACAGAATGATGTAACAGTAGGCTATCTGAACACAGAATGATGTAACAGTAGGCTATCTGAACACAGAATGATGTAACAGTAGGCTATCTGAACACAGAATGATGTAACAGTAGGCTATCTGAACACAGAATGATCTAACAGTAGGTTGGTTATCTGAACCCAGAATGATGTAACAGTAGGCTATCTGAACACATAATGATCTAACAGTAGGCTATCTGAACACAGAATGATGTAACAGTAGGCTATCTGAACACAGAATGATGTAACAGTAGGCTATCTGAACACATAATGATGTAACAGTAGGCTATCTGAACACAGAATGATGTAACAGTAGGTTATCTGAACACAGAATGATGTAACAGTAGGCTATCTGAACACAGAATGATGTAACAGTAAGCTATCTGAACACAGAATGATGTAACAGTAGGCTATCTGAACACAGAATGATTTAACAGTAAGCTATCTGAACACAGAATGATGGAACAGTAGCTTATCTGAGCACAGAATGATGTAACAGTATGTTATCTGAACACAGAATGAAGTAACAGTAGGCTATGTGAACACAGAATGATGTAACAGTAAGCCATCTGAACACAGATTGATGTAACAGTAGGTTATCTGAACACAGAATGATGTAAAAATAGGCTATCTGACCACAAAATTATGTAACAGTAGGCTATGTGAACCCAGAATGATGTAACAGTATGCTATCTGAACACAGAATGATGGAACAGTAGGTTATCTGAACACAGAATGATGTAACAGTAGGCTATCTGAACACAGAATGATGTAACAGTAGGCTATCTGAACACAGAATGATGTAACAGTAGGCTATCTGAACACAGAATGATGTAAGAATAGGCTATCTGAACAAAGAATGATGTAACAGTATGCTATGTGAACACAGAATGATGTAAGAATAGGCTATCTGAACAAAGAATGATGTAACAGTATGTTATCTGAACACAGAATGAAGTAGCAGTAGGCTATGTGACCACAAAATGATGTAACAGTAGGTTATCTGAACACAGAATGATGTAACAGTAGGTTATCTGAACACAGAATGATGTAACAGTAGGTTATCTGAACACAGTATAATGTAACAGTAGGTTATCTGAACACAGAATGATGTAACAATAGGCTATTTGACCACAAACGTTTTTAACAGTAGGCTTTCTGAACAAAGAATGATGTAACAGTAGGCTATCTGAACACAGAATGATTTAACAGTAAGCTATCTGAACACAGAATGATGTAACAGTTGGCTATCTGACCACAAAATGATGTAACAGTAGGTTATCTGAACACAGAATGATGTAACAGTAGGCTATGTGAACTCAGAATGATGTAACAGTAGGCTATCTGAACACAGAATGATGTAACAGTAGGCTATCTGAACACAGAATGATGTAACAGTAAGCTATCTGAGCACAGAATGATGTAACAGTAGGTTATCTGACCACAAAAGTATGTAACAGTAGGCTATCTGAACCCAGAATGATGTAACAGTAGGCTATCTGAACCCAGAATGATGTAACAGTAGGCTATCTGAACACAGAATGATGTAACAGTAAGCTATCTGAACACAGAATGATGGAACAGTAGCTCATCTGAACACAGAATGATGTAACAGTTGGCCATCTGACCATAAAATGATGTAACAGTAGGTTATCTGAACACAGAATGATGTAACAATAGGCTATCTGACCACAAAATTATGTAACAGTAGGCTATGTGAACCCAGAATGATGTAACAGTATGCTATCTGAACACAGAATGATGGAACAGTAGGTTATCTGAACACAGAATGATGTAACAGTAGGCTATCTGAACACAGAATGATGTAACAGTAGGCTATCTGAACACAGAATGATGTAACAGTAGGCTATCTGAACACAGAATGATGTAACAGTAGGCTATCTGAACACAGAATGATGTAACAGTAGGCTATCTGAACACAGAATGATGTAACAGTAGGCTATCTGAACACAGAATGATCTAACAGTAGGTTGGTTATCTGAACCCAGAATGATGTAACAGTAGGCTATCTGAACACATAATGATCTAACAGTAGGCTATCTGAACACAGAATGATGTAACAGTAGGCTATCTGAACACAGAATGATGTAACAGTAGGCTATCTGAACACATAATGATGTAACAGTAGGCTATCTGAACACAGAATGATGTAACAGTAGGTTATCTGAACACAGAATGATGTAACAGTAGGCTATCTGAACACAGAATGATGTAACAGTAAGCTATCTGAACACAGAATGATGTAACAGTAGGCTATCTGAACACAGAATGATTTAACAGTAAGCTATCTGAACACAGAATGATGGAACAGTAGCTTATCTGAACACAGAATGATGTAACAGTTGGCTATCTGACCATAAAATGATGTAACAGTAGGTTATCTGAACACAGAATGATGTAAAAATAGGCTATCTGACCACAAAATTATGTAACAGTAGGCTATGTGAACCCAGAATGATGTAACAGTATGCTATCTGAACACAGAATGATGGAACAGTAGGTTATCTGAACACAGAATGATGTAACAGTAGGCTATCTGAACACAGAATGATGTAACAGTAGGCTATCTGAACACAGAATGATGTAACAGTAGGCTATCTGAACACAGAATGATGTAAGAATAGGCTATCTGAACAAAGAATGATGTAACAGTATGCTATGTGAACACAGAATGATGTAAGAATAGGCTATCTGAACAAAGAATGATGTAACAGTATGTTATCTGAACACAGAATGAAGTAGCAGTAGGCTATGTGACCACAAAATGATGTAACAGTAGGTTATCTGAACACAGAATGATGTAACAGTAGGTTATCTGAACACAGAATGATGTAACAGTAGGTTATCTGAACACAGAATAATGTAACAGTAGGTTATCTGAACACAGAATGATGTAACAATAGGCTATTTGACCACAAACGTTTTTAACAGTAGGCTTTCTGAACAAAGAATGATGTAACAGTAGGCTATCTGAACACAGAATGATTTAACAGTAAGCTATCTGAACACAGAATGATGTAACAGTTGGCTATCTGACCACAAAATGATGTAACAGTAGGTTATCTGAACACAGAATGATGTAACAGTAGGCTATGTGAACACAGAATGATGTAACAGTAGGCTATCTGAACACAGAATGATGTAACAGTAGGCTATCTGAACACAGAATGATGTAACAGTAAGCTATCTGAGCACAGAATGATGTAACAGTAGGTTATCTGACCACAAAAGTATGTAACAGTAGGCTATCTGAACCCAGAATGATGTAACAGTAGGCTATCTGAACCCAGAATGATGTAACAGTAGGCTATCTGAACACAGAATGATGTACCAGTAAGCTATCTGAACAGAGAATGATGTAACAGTAGGCTATCTGAACACAGAATGATGTACCAGTAAGCTATCTGAGCACAGAATGATGTAACAGTATGTTATCTGAACACAGAATGAAGTAACAGTAGGCTATGTGAACACAGAATGATGTAACAGTAAGCCATCTGAACACAGATTGATGTAACAGTAGGTTATCTGAAAACAGATTGATGTAACAGTAGGCTATCTGACCACAAAATGATGTAACAGTAGGTTATCTGAACACAGAATGATGTAACAGTAGGTTATCTGAACACAGAATGATGTAACAGTAGGCTATCTGAACACAGAATGATGTAACAGTAGGCTATCTGAACACAGAATGATGTAACAGTAGGCTATCTGAACACAGAATGATTTAACAGTAAGCTATCTGAACACAGAATGATGGAACAGTAGCTCATCTGAACACAAAATGATGTAACAGTTGGCCATCTGACCATAAAATGATGTAACAGTAGGTTATCTGAACACAGAATGATGTAACAATAGGCTATCTGACCACAAAATTATGTAACAGTAGGCTATGTGAACCCAGAATGATGTAACAGTATGCTATCTGAACACAGAATGATGGAACAGTAGGTTATCTGAACACAGAATGATGTAACAGTAGGCTATCTGAACACAGAATGATGTAACAGTAGGCTATCTGAACACAGAATGATGTAACAGTAGGCTATCTGAACACAGAATGATGTAACAGTAGGCTATCTGAACACAGAATGATGTAACAGTAGGCTATCTGAACACAGAATGATGTAACAGTAGGCTATCTGAACACAGAATGATCTAACAGTAGGTTGGTTATCTGAACCCAGAATGATGTAACAGTAGGCTATCTGAACACATAATGATCTAACAGTAGGCTATCTGAACACAGAATGATGTAACAGTAGGCTATCTGAACACAGAATGATGTAACAGTAGGCTATCTGAACACATAATGATGTAACAGTAGGCTATCTGAACACAGAATGATGTAACAGTAGGTTATCTGAACACAGAATGATGTAACAGTAGGCTATCTGAACACAGAATGATGTAACAGTAAGCTATCTGAACACAGAATGATGTAACAGTAGGCTATCTGAACACAGAATGATTTAACAGTAAGCTATCTGAACACAGAATGATGGAACAGTAGCTTATCTGAACACAGAATGATGTAACAGTTGGCTATCTGACCATAAAATGATGTAACAGTAGGTTATCTGAACACAGAATGATCTAACAGTAGGTTGGTTATCTGAACCCAGAATGATGTAACAGTAGGCTATCTGAACACATAATGATCTAACAGTAGGCTATCTGAACACAGAATGATGTAACAGTAGGCTATCTGAACACAGAATGATGTAACAGTAGGCTATCTGAACACATAATGATGTAACAGTAGGCTATCTGAACACAGAATGATGTAACAGTAGGTTATCTGAACACAGCATGATGTAACAATAGGCTATCTGAACACATAATGATCTAACAGTAGGCTATCTGAACACAGAATGATGTAGCAGTAGGCTATCTGAACACAGAATGATGTAACAGTAGGCTATCTGAACACAGAATGATGTAACAATAGGCTATCTGACCACAAAATTATGTAACAGTAGGCTATGTGAACCCAGAATGATGTAACAGTATGCTATCTGAACACAGAATGATGGAACAGTAGGTTATCTGAACACAGAATGATGTAACAGTAGGCTATCTGAACACAGAATGATGTAACAGTAGGCTATCTGAACACAGAATGATGTAACAGTAGGCTATCTGAACACAGAATGATGTAACAGTAGGCTATCTGAACACAGAATGATGTAACAGTAGGCTATTCGAACAAAGAATGATGTAACAGTAGGCTATCTGAACACAGAATGATCTAACAGTAGGTTGGTTATCTGAACCCAGAATGATGTAACAGTAGGCTATCTGAACACATAATGATCTAACAGTAGGCTATCTGAACACAGAATTATGTAACAGTAGGCTATCTGAACACAGAATGATGTAACAGTAGGTTATCTGAACACAGCATGATGTAACAATAGGCTATCTGAACACAGAATGATGTAACAGTAGGTTATCTGAACACAGAATGATGTAACAGTATCTCACAATACGATCAGTGAGGTTGATGAGCTCCTCTTCCTCCTTCTTGCGACTCTCAAAATGGGCCTCAATAAGCGTCTGCAGCTCAATCAGGTCTTTCTCCATGCGCTTGCGGTGGATATCCTACAGGCAGGACAGGTTCAAGGGTGAGAGGTCAGAGGACAGTTTGAGAGTTCATGCAGCGAGGACATGATTAGTTGTTTGAGGTAGAAGTTGCACTTAACCACAGATCTAGGATCAGATAACCCCTACAACTCCATCCTAATCTCACCATTAGATAATGAAAAAATATCTGTCTCTGTTTCAGTGGTTAGGGGCAACTTGATCCTACTCCAGGTCAGTATAGGTCCTTATATTCAGTATACTTGTGTAGCTACAGTGAGGCAAACTGACATCAAAGTCCACTTTCTCTCCATCTGGGATTTTAGGAGGAACCAGGCCGGGCATGAAGGCTGGTCTGAGGAGGATACAAAATACAGTTTTCTCTTGGATGTGAAATATTTCCTAAACTGAGTTCAGATTATACATATTCATTTTGTTATAGTATACTTACTTTGGTTTAGGTTTTTCCAAACCTTCTTCCCGAGTGGGAAAAGGGAGAATTCAGTTAATGACACAATTAAATGTACTTGACAGAACTTTGCAAAACTGGTCAATATTTGTTTAACTTTCACACTCAAATTACCACTCCCCCCCTCCCTCTTTCATAACCAGGTTTAATTGATAAGTCTTTACCTACCTTCTTCCTCCTGGTCCTCCTCGGCGTCTGGTAAAAGAAGCCAGGGTCAATACAATGTCTACTATGACAGACCGAGAGGAGAGACTGAAATAGAGCCATGATAAGACCCATGGAAGCCCAAGGAGACAGCGGTGCTAAACCAGATTAGAAAAAGCTCAGTGACCTGCTTGATCCATTTAACTCGAACTCAGGTATCAAGAGCCATGGAGAGCGTTGAACCCTACTATCCTATTCCAGCTTGAGAATATACAGAATTGCATTTCACTGGAAACAGCCATGTTGTCATGATCAATACACACCAGTGCAACGTCGGTGTACAGTATGTACAGTGGGGCAAAAAAGTATTTAGTCAGCCACCAATTGTGCAAGTTCTCCCACTTAAAAAGATGAGAGAGGCCTGTAATTTTCATCATAGGTACACTTCAACTATGAGAGACAAAATAAGAAACATTGTAGGATTTTTAATGAATTTATTTGCAAATTATGGTGGAAAATAAGTATTTGGTCATCTACAAACAAGCAAGATTTCTGTCTCTCACAGACCCTGTCCTCCATTCGTTACCTGTATTAATGGCACCTGTTTGAACTTGTTATCAGTATAAAAGACACCTGTCCACAACCTCAAACAGTGACACTCCAAACTCCACTATGGCCAAGACCAAAGAGCTGTCAAAGGACACCAGAAACAAAATTGTAGACCTGCACCAGTCTGGGAAGACTGAATCTGCAATAGGTAAGCAGCTTGGTGTGAAGAAATCAACTGTGGGAGCAATTATTAGGAAATGGAAGACATACAAGACCACTGATAATCTCCCTCGATCTGGGGCTCCACGCAAGATCTCACCCCGTGGGGTCAAAATTATCACAAGAACGGTGAGCAAAAATCACAGAACCACATAGGGGGACCTAGTGAATGACCTGCAGAGAGCTGGGACCAAAGTAACAAAGGCTACCATCAGTAACACACTACGCCGCCAGGGACTCAAATCCTCCAGTGCCAGACGTGTCCCCCTGCTTAAGCCAGTACATGTCCAGGCCCGTCTGAAGTTTGCTAGAGAGCATTTGGATGATCCAGAAGAGGATTGGGAGAATGTCATATGGTCAGATAAAACCAAAATATAACTTTTTGGTAAAAACTCAACTCGTCGTGTTTGGAGGAGAAAGAATGCTGAGTTGCATCCAAAGAACACCATACCTACTGTAAAGCATTGGGGTGGAAACATCATGCTTTGGGCTGTTTTTCTGCAAAGGGACCAGGACGACTGATCCGTGTAAAGGAAATAATGAATGGGGCCATGTATCATGAGATTTTGAGTGAAAACCTCCTTCCATCAGCAAGGGCATTGAAGATGAAACGTGGCTGGGTCTTTCAGCATGACAATGATCCCAAACACACCGCCCGGGCAATGAAGGAGTGGCTTCGTAAGAAGCATTTCAAGGTCCTGGAATGGCCTAGCCAGTCTCCAGATCTCAACCCCATAGAAAATCTTTGGAGGGAGTTGAAAGTCTGTGTTGCCCAGCGACAGCCCCGAAACATCACTGCTCTAGAGGAGATCTGCATGGAGGAATGGGCCAAAATACCAGCAACAGTGTGTGAAAAACTTGTGAAGACTTACAGAAAATGTTTGACCTCTGTCATTGCCAACAAAGGGTATATAACATAAAAGTATTGAGATAAACTTTTGTTATTGACCAATAAATAATTTTCCACCATAATTTGCAAATAAATTCATAAAAAATCCTACAATGTAATTTTCTGGAATTGTTTTTCTCATTTTGTCTCTCATAGTTGAAGTGTACCTATGATGAAAATTACAGGCCTCTCTCATCTTTTTAAGTGGGAGAACTTGCACAATTGGTGGCTGACTAAATACTTTTTTGCCCCACTGTATAGTTGTTACTGGCAGTTTTACTAGGCTAGCTAGTGTGCATGCACAAACACAATCAGTACTACCTCCTCCTCCTCCTCCTCCTCCTCCTCCTCCACCTCCTCCTCCACATCGTCTGTTGCAAAGCCAGCGCATATTGTGAGAGCAGAGCAGTCATTCTCAAGCCAAGACACGGTCATATAGAGTAGGAATATAAGCAATGTACTAACTAGGAAAGCAAAGTAGTATTTAAAGACAGCGTTCTATTTCTCTTTTAATCAATGGATCAAAGTAATTATCTTTGCCAGTTTGTCAGCCCTTTTTCTCACACTGTGAATTGACTGAGTGTGACAGCACAGTTGACTTTTATACTCTCCTAGGATCGGCGTCCTCAATGTGAGCAGCACTCCAGGTAGAGTGATATAGCCCTCTAAAGCACTCTCATTGTTGCAGTCAGTGCATTTCATGCCTGAGTATCAAAGGTCACCTTTCATTCCTCCGTCAGAGTGCCAGAGTGCACAGCGGTCGGCAACATCAACTCTGTTGCTCGGCTAAGAGGGGAAACATGACCCACATTAGCAGGAGTTCTATCTTGGCACAACAAACCGAGAGTGGCATTGTGCATCTTTCCCCTAGGGTCCTCTATTCTGGACTACCTGACCCACATAGCGCTAAAACACCAACTCTAAATTCTCTAATTCCACATGGGGATGAGACGTGCTGGTTGATGTCAGGGACAGCCACGCCAAAGCCCAACCGCATGGCCACCAGCCTGGGTACCCCAGGGAACGTCCTTAGGATGGTCAGGCAGAGACAGTAGCTCGGGGAGGGAAGTGGGGTTAGGATGGTCAGGCAGAGACAGTAGCTCGGGGAGGGAAGTGGGGTTAGGATGGTCAGGCAGAGACAGTAGCTCGGGGAGGGAAGTGGGGTTAGGATGGTCAGGCAGAGACAGTAGCTCGGGGAGGGAAGTGGGGTTAGGATGGTCAGGCAGAGACAGTAGCTCGGGGAGGGAAGTGGGGTTAGGATGGTCAGGCAGAGACAGTAGCTCGGGGAGGGAAGTGGGGTTAGGATGGTCAGGCAGAGACAGTAGCTCGGGGAGGGAAGTGGGGTTAGGATGGTCATCCTGGCCTGAGGGCCATAGACCAAAGTTGTCTGTATTGCGCAGAAGCTTATACCATAGATGACGGTAGCTACGGTCCCAGTCTAGTGGAGATGCCAGGGGCTTTTAGTGGACTCAGTCTTTCTGGTGACTCTAGCTGTATTGGAAGCTGTGGTGTGTAAAAAGGGTAACAAAGTGGCAGAACTAATAATAGCTAATTCAGTTAATTCAATCATGTCATTATAAATGCAATATAATAGTATTACATTATTGGGGTTTTATAGTAAATAGCCCACTAAATTCACTGGTTCAATACCATCCTCTCCTTTTGACCACATGCACAGATAAGGAAGATCATTGGGAACAGTACAAGCCACATGCACACAACAGCACCATGGAAACAATGTAAACAAACAATAATACATACACTATAAATCAGTATACGGTATATTTTACACCATACCGTAGCGACTCACACCAGCAATTAGTTATGCCTACATTATTTTTAAGCTTTCTGTATAAATCATATACTGTTTATTGGCAATCTATGAAATAGAACTCTAAACAGTTTTCACCATCCCCCATGATGCAACTTTGACATACCTGTTGCTGCACCCGAGCCCTTACTGCATGAAGTATATCTTAATTCACAGCATTTAGTTATGTTGTTTTTCCCCAAGAGAATATTTGCATTGGTGCAATGACTTACGTTCTTGCTTCCTGAAAGAATGACACATACAAATAATTGTGTTGTGATTGATGAACTGGTAGACAGAATACAGCTGATTCAATTGATGCACTGGTAGACAGAATACAGCTGATTTAATTGATGCACTGGTAGACAGAATACAGCTGATTTAATTGATGCACTGGTAGAAAGAATACAGCTGATTCAATTGATAAACTGGTAATTTACTTACTCATATTCAACTTCTTCTGTGTCTGACATCTTTAGAATTGACCTGTGTAAATGTGTGTGGAGTACCATAGAAAAATCAACAGCAAATACTTCCTGTTATCCATAAAATGTATAGTAATTCATATAATTATTCATATAATTTTACATAATTAGCACCTATAAGCAATAGAAACAAAGAGTTACATTGAAATAGAAATGTATTCTGTATGTAAACACACAACATGCAGACTTACCCAGGGAGGTGCAGTGTGTGCTTGAAATGGGGCGACAATGTATACCAGTCTCTGTTGGAGCCATAAGCTTTTAAACCCTGTTGAGGATCACATGGCCCTCTCTGGCTGTGTCTACAATGGGTGGGCAGATACCCGCTAACAGATGGTAGCCAGCATCACATACAATGAGTAAACAAGTGTTCTCCATGGGCTTCACTTCAATCTATTTTTACATAGAGAACCTGACTGGGACTGGACAACCCTAGATGCTCCCAAATAGGGATGAATCTCAGGTTTAGAAGGGTAAGTGAAGGATTAAGTTTATACCCCCCTGCATGCACAAATGTACAAAAACATGCACACGTTGCCCACACACACACACACACACACACACACACACACACACACACACACACACACACACACACACACACACACACACACACACACACACACACACACACACACACACACACACACACACACACACACACACACACACACACACACACACACACACACACACACACACACAAAGAACAAAAGAGCATGGGTCAACATTAAGCTATCTCTACATAACACTATAAGGTGCTATGTAGACAGAGCCGGTCCGAACCTCCCTGGGGCCCTAAGCAGAATTCTGCTAAGGGGCCCTCCTACCTGACCCGCGAGCCATGTAAACCATTTGCCACACAGTCACACCTGATAACCCATTGCTCCCACTACAATCCTCCCTCCTTTAAAACAGTTTGCTGCATCGGTCGGTCTAAGAATAAGTAGACCTATACAGAACAGAATGAGGTATAAACAAACACTATTTATTGAATAGAATATTTTCTATAGAATCTTAAGAAAAGTGAATATTAACATAAATAAGAAATTATAGAACATATAAAATGTAGAAAATAATCAAATATAACACTGAGCTCTGGCTCTGCTGATTGGTAATTATACACTTTGCTTTGGCTATACAATGTAAACATAAGCCTATAGGCTATGGCTGCAGCTATATGTCTCAAAATAGTCAAATAAAACCTATACAGCTGTGTTATTAACTTTGGTTCCCTCTACGGCCTGGGCGTTTTCAGCATCAGCATGGGAACCAGTCTATTTTAACTGTCTGAGAAAGTATGTCACATAGTTAGTTACGCAGTCATTTACACAAATGCTCTTCTGCCATACAATCTTAAATGTTACTAAGTGTGTAAACATTTGAATGTTTGAATTAAAATCTTACCATCAAAATATTCCTCTTCTGCACTTTCTTGAGGCAAAATCATTAATGATTTCATCATAGGACATGTGTTTCCCCACATCATGATATATGCTCATGATGGCCAGACCATCATGAGCAAGACCTCAGGTAGCTTTTGATGAGCTTTAATTTTGAAAAGCTCCTCTCTGCCGATGCTACTGTTACTAGTAGGGTGAATGCAAATCTTAGGGCTATCCAAAGGTTAGGATAGAGTTCCTCCAGGTTTTTCTCACAGAGAAAGGAAAGCAGCTCAAAGGCAGTCATCTTATCTGATGGCAGATCAGGTAAATTCTGAATCTCGTGTGCCGGATCCATTCCACTGATGTCACAGTCATCTCTGAAGGTTAGTGTTTTCAACTTCCATGCAGTGAGTCTTTAAAGATTCACTGGACATCTGAGAGGCAGTGCTGAAGTTCAGCAGCACTCCATATTTGTTTTTTACCTGGTTGAGTGTTTCAAATCTCTCATCCATGGTGTCACAGCAGAGTCGACCACAATGTTGAAGTAGTTAACTTCAAGGTTTTTCAGTGCATCAGTCACTGGTTCATCAGGAGCCTCATAGCTGAAATGCCTCTTGCTGTTTCTCAGTCTCTTCTCTTTCAGAACAGCCTCCACATTAATTTCTTCACAAATAAATTCACTACGATATCCACCTGCATTGAGGCGGATTGGAGGAGCTTGCTCACCTTGTTTGTCATTGTCAGCATCTCACATCATACGACATAGCAAATCAAGAAGCGGTAGGATCCAACTTCCTCTGTGCTTGTGCCTCCACTTTGGCTACAGGATCGTTGATCATCTGTCTGACTTCTAGTAGCCTGATATCTGATTGCATGAACACTTTGGAGCCTACTGTCCCATCTTCACTCCATGACTTCACGGTTATGTTCACGTGTTTATTCAAAACATTCCATCTTTGTATGCCAGCTGAAAAGGAAGTGAAGAGCTTTTGCACATGCCCCAAAAAACCCAACTGCATGTTTTGAAGATTTAGCAGCATCTTCAATGACAAGGTTTAGAGTATGTGCTCCACATGGGACGAACACGGCTCTGGGATTTTTTTTTTAGCAGTCTGGCTTGTACTCCTTGGTGCTTGCCCTTCATGTTGGTCCCATTATCATAAGCTTGCCCTCTGCAATCTTCAAATGGAATCTTCAGCTCGTTCAGCTTATCTAAGATGACAGTGGACAGATTCAAGCCTGTTGTAACCTCAACATTCACAAAGCCGAGGAAGTGCTCCTTGATCTCTGGCTTTCCCTTTAAAGCCACGCTTCTCAGAATAATGGACATTTGCTCCTGGTGACAAATGTCAGGTGTACAGTCCAAGACAATGGAGAAGTACTTTGAGTCTCTTACTTGAGACACTATTGCTTCCAGAATCTTGTCACTCACAATCTGTATCAGCTCATTCTGTGTGCGCTACCCAAGGTAGATAGATAGATAGATAGATAGATAGATAGATAGATAGATAGATAGATCGATAGATAGATAGATAGATAGATAGATAGATAGATAGATAGATAGATAGATAGATAGATAAGATAGATAGATAGATAGATAGATAGATAGATAGATAGATAGATAGATAGATAGATAGATAGATAGATAGATAGATAGATAGATAGATAGATAGATAGATAGATAGATAGATAGATAGATAGATAGATAGATAGATAGATAGATAGATAGATAGATAGATAGGTACTTTATTGATCCCGAGGGGAAATGTCTTTGTCAAGCAGCTACAACAAAACATAGGGCAGGTGCAAAATGCCAGAACGAAAATACACAAAAGACAGATACACGATACATGATACATAGAGCGGCAGTATGAAAAAGTATAGAAATACAAGAAATCTGGAGTGCAAAAAAGCTATTAAAAGACATTGCATAGTATGGGTGGTTGGCTGAATATGTGCACTATACATTGGTTGATGGTTAACTATACTATACAGGTCGATGGCAGAGAAGTACTTCAATAGCTAAAAATGCGCATGATATGAGTAAGGGTAATAATAGTTTACTTAATAGACATACTGGTTGAATTAAGTGAATATTTGCATGGTTACATTAACTGTACAGGTAAATGGCAGGAAGAGATACTTAAATAGCCAAATGTGTGTATGATATAATTTGGGGTAATAATAGTAATTCCCTTAAAATACAGTCCTTAGTGCGTTTAATTACAGATAACTGCACGTATTGCACATTCGATGAGCAATGAAAAAAGATACAACTGACAGAATACTAATATGCATTCCTGAGTGAATGACTACGTAAGTTCAGTCCAAGAATTACTTGCAATATTGAACGTGATATGATATAACAACTGTACATGAGTATGTATATACAGACCTGAATTGAATATATACATTCCTGAGTGAATGAGTGATTACGGACCAGAGTTACTCATGGATGGATGCACAATTGTTAAACTAGGTCCTAACACAGTTCCAGGTCTGTGTTGCCGACGGCACAGCACCCTGATGAGGCATTAAAAAGTCTAATAGCTGCCGGCAGGAAGGGTGGGTGACGTTGTCCATGATGGCCAGCAGTTTGGCCAGGATCCGAGCATGAGTAATGAGCATGTGTCTCTCCATCTTTAATTTTCCATAATTTCCATTTGCAAGTAATTCAACCTCTTTTAGGAAGTTTCCATTATCTGGTTGGAAGAGATTGTCTGATAAATCCCTGAATGCTAGGTTTCTTTGAGCCAGAGACTGGTTGATACTTATTAAACGTGTAAGGACATCCCGCCATCGCTTTCTTTCAGCCTCCAAAATTGTCATTTGTATCTGGTGAAGAGTCTGTCCCCGACTTAGGCGCAGATCAAGTTCTCTCCACTTAATCATATTGTTTGTGTGTTCAGGACGACCCTCATGGTGTTTCAGAATGGCGATGACATTTGACCAGTCATTCACGCCTTCCTTTATTATTTTGTAGTCTTTTGTAGAAAAGAGCTTACAGCAAAAACAATACACAGCGTTGTTTTTGATTGAATATGAAAGCCAGCTCCTCATAATCTTTTCCCTATTTGACATAAGCCAGAATGGAAAACACTTCTAGACTTGTCTTTAGGGTAAGAAAAATCCAGTCCTGGTTTGAATGGACCTCTGCGCACTAACTCAGTCCTCATGAAGTCTTAAGACTGGGGGCCAATCTGCTGGGTCATTTGGTGGAGCAGCAACTGTTCTATTAGGGTCTGAGCTGCTTGTATCTGATGCTGGCTGTACACCTCTGGTTGTGCTAGTACTGGCTGAGGCTGCCTGTACTTCACCTGGATCTGTGTTAGTATTTGCTGAAGACGGCTGTATAGGGTCTGTGTTAATGTTTGCTGAAGCCAGCTGTTCTGGGTCTGTGTTAGTACTTGCTGAAGCTGGCTGTACTGGGCCTGTGTTAGTACTGGCTGAGGCTGGATGTGGATCAATTGAGTCTGTGCTTTTTCTGGCTGATGATCCAGCATCTCCTCTACTGACAAACTTAAGCATAGCGCCTGTAAATTATACATAACAATACTATTATTAATTTTATCAGCTGCATCAGGCCCATTCAAACTGGCTTCCCCAGATTTCCTTTTATACAATTCCAAATATAAAATACTATTTATACTATGGCTTGGCTGAATACTTGATGGTTATTATTTACTGAGAGACGTGCATCCATATTGCCCAGAATGCCCAGCTAGACAACATTTAAAAAAAAAAAAAAAAATCAATAGTCAATGTCATTCCATTGCTTTCCATCATCCAGAGTTGTAACTAAACCTTGACTGAGAGACTAGATAATCATTGTCTTGTTTTAAAATGATGTGCACCTATGAGGAGTGCCATCACGCCCATATATGGTCTGGACTGGTCCCCACAGAGGTTGCTGCTGGAAAGCGCGAGTTTCACTTTGTGCACGTGCATATGAACGCATGTTCACGCACGACCCGGTTATCTTTTCCGAGCTGCAGTTTATAAACATCGTTGCCCATTGGCGTTTATCAAACGTAATAAATAGTTGTATTTCACTCTCACTTTTGTCAGGCACAAAGTCACAGAACACAGCCCTGGAAGTGGCTGGCAAGCAAGACACATTCGATGAGGGTGACATTTCATAATCAGAAATTATAATGACCAACAATTCTAGATATGTCCAGTTAGTTCTGCATTGTATGTGTATCAGGGCTATGCTGTGCTGTCCCTAATGCTACACTCTTAGAAAAAATGGTTCCAAAAGGATTCTTCGGCTGTCCCCATAGGATAACCCATTGAAGAGCCCTTTTTGGTTCCAGGTAGAACACTTTTGGTTCCAGGTAGAACCTTATTGGTTTCCATGTAGAACCATTTCCCCAGAAGGTTCAGATTAGGAAAGAAATGTGCAGACAGATGTCCTCATGTATTCTAGTTGGACTGGAGAGTATTGTTACACTGCAGTTGAAGGGTATAGGTCTATTTCTGTTCAGTAAACAAGTCGTTTTGCATCCTACCCGTGTCTGATATACACACAGCTGGAATGCTGTTTACACTGCAGTTGAAGGGTATAGGCTGATTTCTGTTCTTCACACACTTGAACTGCTGCGTCCTCTGATGCACTTCCGTTGTTCAGTGTGTTATTCCTCTCTTCTCACTTGCAACAACATGTTAACAGCACTCTTGATCTCCCTGCCAAATCTTTTAATACCACCCAACATTCTCTATTATTATGTGACCCCACACATATCAGATCTAATGTGGAATTATGATTCAGCGATGCCTCACACCGCCTAAAGGCCACAGCCTTTCAAAGCTTTTTCCAGGTACTCATGTTGCTCCAAATGTTGATAGTGTATGTTTCCGCCCTGCGGTTGCTCATAGGTTGTGTGGTGTGAGATTTCTGGCACACTTTTTGGAGACTGTGGAACCTTCGGTAAGCAGAGGCCAGCTTTGTGTCATGTCCCATGATATACGTATGGAGATGTTATGTGACATACAGTGCCTAGTGAACATCTATCACCGGTGTTCCAGATTTATAAAGGGTACTTTCGAGAATTGTCACACCTTTTTTCCAGAGAATTGTTATAACTACAGTAATGTGGCTGTAGAAAAACAATCCCCTTGCCTTTGTAACTGAATTGGTAACACTTTATAATAACCTCCATGAATAAAACTGTCCTCATGCATTCATACCCTTATAATTAGGTTAAATGCAAAACTGGATACAAGTGATATTATCTAATGATATTGCATATCCTGCGATACTTGTATTGAAGGACTTGAGAACACAGAGTTCTGACTTAAAATCCATGTTCTCTTTATAGAAATATCCCATCCAATAACAAAGTCCAAGTTACAGACAATTCATGTAAGGATGCGAGCCACATTTAGTAAATGTGTCTTAGCTACTAATGCAACATTGTGTAACTCAAAAGGGTTCTACCTAGAACCAAAAATTGTTCTTCTAAGGGTTCTCCTATGTGGACAGCCGAAGAACCATTTTAGGTTCTAGATAACACCTTTTTTTTTCTAAGAGTGTACAGCATTGCTCATATTAGACTGTGTTTGAGTTCAGCACAGAGGTAACACTGTCCTCTGGCTTCACATAGCTGCTATTGCAGTTACTGCTATGAGACTGAGGTGGGCGCTGTCCAGACATAACCCCTCCCTCTTGGGCGTACAGGGAATATCATGTGTCTATTCAAGACAATGTGAACCTATGTTTCTTTTACCATGTTTGAGTCCATGTTTGTTCATGTATGTATAATCATGTCCTACAGTATGGCTGTCGGGTCAGTGGTTAAATTCAAGCGATAATAGAAAGGGGGATACCTCAACATCCACGTCATCGGCACCCGGGGAACAGGGGGTTAACTGCCTTGCTCAGGAACCGAGCAAAAACATCTACAGCAGACTGACTTACTTTCAGTGCCGGCTCAGCCAATAAGTGACACAAGTGGCCGCTAGGGACCCACAACAATTTTTTTATTTGGTAGTGGATCTGCAGTTATCCTCGTTATGTCAGTCACTGGCTGTCATTCAATTAGCCCATGCCAGCTAAGATTTTTAGACAAGCTGGCTAGACTAACTTCAGGCGAATCTAAACCTTGTAGTAGGTGTAATCACGTCCAAATTACTAACCGGGCACGCAGGCCACGTGCCCAGAGTCCCTGACCTCAAGGGGGCCCCCATTGATTTTGTCAGTCGCTCTCACGTTCACCAAAATGTTCTTTCCACCCCATGGCAAAATGTGTAGAATTGCAGCAAATTAGTGGCCTGAGTACCCATCCACATCCCTCTGGCCAAATGCCACGCCCATTGACATTTCTTCTTCACGATGAGTCTGGATTTGCTTTCCTCCCTGATGTCTTGTAGAATGCGAACACATTCTGACCTTGTCAACTTTGATACTCTGATTGCTCAGAGACGATCCAATCGCTAAAGTACTTGTTTTGTACAACGGCCCTCATTTTGGCGTCAGCACAATTGACTTCTAGGGTGGCCGTTTCAGACAATGTATGAAGCTATCGATAGAGCAGTGGAATTTAATTCGAGATGAGTCGTCAGGCAAGCAAATTAGCTTTAAAACTGCAAAATTATCTCTCTGCCCCGTGGCAAAGCGAGCGGAATTGCATGAGCTATCATTTACTCTATAATTTCTTCTCAGACAAATATTAACAGTAAGGATAAAGCAGAACATTGTGATTTTAGCAGCATACAGCCTTGCTAAACAATAAATACAAGCATTGTATTGCCACTGAAACAAGAAGTAGATACACTAACAAGAGACAAAAACACATTTTGAATTCCAGGATTAATAGAAATGAAAGAAACATGAAGCAGGATGTTGAGTATTCTCTTCTTCTCTGTCTACTGAGCGGGGCCTTTGGCTGCGTCAAACATCTTCTTCCTGCCCTCCATGCCAGACATGGCCTCCACGTTCTTCCTCCAGTCACTCACCTCCACTGTCTTCTCCTGCAGAGCACACACACCATGGCAGTCACTATCATGTCAGTAGGATGTCAGTGCGTCAGTATGTCAGCCCTACGGCTGGTCAGCTTCCAAGTTACAAGAACAAACTGTTAGCTCCTGTCATTTATATATAGCATATTACCACTGGTTGAGGGAAATATTGAAATTTGAAATAAAGTTCCAGACAGTATATTATATAAACGTAGCAAAACTCATTGTTACCTTCTCTGTGTCCTCCTTCTTGACTGACTTGAGGTTTCCCCGAAGGTCCATGGAGACCTTGTGTTTGGAGCCCAGGAGGGAACGCAGGATGGCGTCAGCAGAGACCCTTACCCTCCTCAGGTTGGGCCGCTTGAACTTCCCCCTCAGGTCCAAAACCTTGATGTTCAGGTCCTTGATCTATGGGACAGTGGAAAGAAGAGGTAGACCATCATAGAAAGAAGCCATTTTAGTACATGTAAGCATTGCTCACCACACTACCTCATGAAATAATCTGTCATAAAATCCTGTTCACCTAAAATGGCTTCTTTCTCTATGGGCTACACGACAGGCATCTCAGATTACACCATCTTTAAGGTTAGCCCTTGGAGTCGACCGTGTCGTGGATATATGAACCACATTTAGATAGTATGTTTCAAGCGGCACCACGTAGGCTACTGTACCTCTCTGGTGTTGTGCATGACTTTGGCTTCAATGTCATATCGCTCCTCATCCACCACGTCAACCTTGGCATGTAACTCCCGACATAACTCCTGTTGGGGAAGTTAGAATTAGCAGTGAGATAGTAACCAGGATAATGTAGTCACTAGGTTTACTGAATGTACCTGGAGCTCAGCAAAGGACATGCCACCGGTCTGTAAGGGAGGTGATCTCTCTGCCAGATACCTCTCCTTCTCCTCCTCTTTATCCACAATCTCCTGCTCGATCTCTTCCTTCGCCTTGGCCACCATTAAGCTCTGATAACACATTTAAGAATTTCAAACGTATGGCCCCATAAGACTGAGGAAGTTGCCAAACAGTCAAAAGTTATTTCTGTGGTCATAGTGTGGCTATAGACTCACCTTTAGCATGAGTTTACGGGAGGCCGAGATTTTCGACTTTCGCTTCAAAAAGATGAATCAATTTGATTAAGTTTGTCATATATTGACAGTATAATTAATGTCTCACTTAATCAGTGTTTATCAGCCTTTATGCAATAGAATTAGGGAAATCTCACCTCTTGTCTGTAAAGAAGAAAAAAAAACACTTATTGGAGTGTAAACTTCCTTTAGCATAAGAGATACATTATCTGAAATACTTCCCAATGTGGCACACAGAATTGATCAGGCAGTCATTGTCAGTGTTTCTAAAGATAACTGGCATGTGTTGTCTGACACTTCACATGAAGGGGTTGGCTGGAAAAGAGAACAGAAACACCATATACTTACACTTGCTCCGGCATCTAGGCAATGTAGATTCCCCTAGAAGACAAAAACAATGTTTCTGAAGAACTTGACGAGAGAGACCATTTGCACCTATAAGCCTACAGTAACTAAGTCTCCCATTTCAGCTCCCTTGATACATCATCAGAGATTTCAATGTACTGATATGCAATACAAAGTAATTGGATGATTCTTGGATGACGTATCACACTCATGTAATAGGAGTGAAAATCACTCTTGCTAAATGAACTATACTTTTTGTTTCCATTACGTCATAGTTGTTTACTATCTAACCATGGGTTGTTTTTCTCCAACTACTACTGTACGTTATCAGCAGGTCAAGTGGTCGCTCAGGGCTCCAAGTGGTCTACATCACCAGTC
Source organism: Thymallus thymallus (assembly GCA_023634145.1). Taxonomy (NCBI): domain Eukaryota; kingdom Metazoa; phylum Chordata; class Actinopteri; order Salmoniformes; family Salmonidae; genus Thymallus; species Thymallus thymallus. The sequence goes on from CM042410.1 coordinate 41,299,897, forward strand.
CCCACTTCTACATCTGACCCTCTGGCCTGGAGCCTGGGGCCTGCAACCCTTCCCCCTGCCGCCTCTCTCTGCTGACAGTGGCAATCCCCCAAAAAAGAAAGTGATTGCAGACAATGGGAGAGACATGCATCAGCCCTGGCATGGTAACTATTCCAGACAGATAACAATCCTAGCTTTCTCCTGTTCATTTCCACTGGATAATGCTTCACAAATAGACCTGGCTCCCTTCTCTTTAAAGAGACCAGGAGGTCGAGATTTGGGAAGTTATCTTTTAGAATACCCAATTCCTTTAAGGAATGTCGCAGTGTCCAGTTTAGATGGGAATCCATTGTAAAATTATTAGTAATGTAAAACCAATGTGGAATACTTGATATAAATAACTGGTAAAACATAAAAAACATGTTAAAAAAATCTCAGAAAATAATCCAGAGGGAATTCTTTTGGGATTTAATGTTTACAACAGTCAAATGCCCCAAAGGAAAAGACAATTGCAGGACAAAAAGAGACATTAGACAACTCAAATCAGTTTCTAAACAAATGAATTTTAAAGGAGGAGGAAAACATAGGCCTATCCTAACATTTTTATTTATTTAGTTTTGCTACTGATTTACAGTTTAATTTTGTAAATAGAATCTGAAAGTATGTGAGATGTTTTCAAAATAGTTAAATAGTAAAAAAAATTAAAATACATACGGAAATACACAGATAATAACAAATATTACAATGAATAATGTTCTGCAGTTTTCAGCCCTGAAACCCAAAAATTCAAGAAATACAGGAAAGCTCTAAGCATTGTCTACACAATATCCCATTGAGAGAGGAGCCAAGTCTTACCTTTCTCTGCTGAGGTTGGAGTCCAGTAGTAGAGGCTCAGAGTGATGGGGAGAAGAATGCATCAGAGTATTTAACTCAGCCTCCCGTTGTCCCTCCTGCCCGTCACAGGGACCCATAAATAGAACACACACACATGCACCCTAGTGGTCTCCCTTATCCAATGCTTATGATGCTGAACTCTCCAGTGGTGTTGCTACTCCAGGTCATGATCCAGCAGCTGTTCAGTGATAACACATTGTGTTAGTGGGCTGTGTGTTGAGCCAGCGGGGGACAAACACTTTCCTTATCAGGTCTCACCATAATATAATATATGCCATTTAACACTTTTATCCAAAGCAATTTTATTACATTTGTTTTAAAGTCAGTTAAGAACAAATTCTTATTTACAATGACCAATCTAAATTACAGTCATGTGTGCATACACTTTATGTATGGGTGGTCCTGGGAACTGAACACACTATACTGACTTTACAAGCACTATGTTATACCAACTGAGATACAAAGGACCATGTCAGGTTTACTGCCAAGACCCTGCCCAGTCTTATTGTTGGTTAGGGCTGTTGGGGGCTGGGCATTGTTATCTTATCTCAGTGCCACTAACTTCAAATGACAACAGCCAGCAATGAATAGCAAGTGGAGGAAGTTGTCCAAATGAACGCAACTCTGTATTTGACTATTTTCTGACTATGATGGAAAGGACTATGTCAGGTTTATCCAGTGGGTTGGTTTTGCAAGCAGTTTGCAAGCAGTTTGGTTGGTTGTGTCAGGGCCGGCTCTAGCCTTTTGGGGGCTAGATTTGGTTGCTAGGGAGATTTGGTTGCTAACAAAATCATTGGGGGCCACCTGGAGGTCAGGGCCTCTGGGCACATGCCCGGTCGTTATTCGGACAGGATTACTACAAGTTTAGATAGTCTCGCCAGCTAATTTACCAATCTAAAAATTGTTAGCCGACATGGCTAATTGAGTGACTGTTGGTGTCTGACATAACAAGAGAAAAATTGCTGATGCTCAACCAAATTTCTAACTTACACCTTGTGTGTTCTACAGTAAGTTGAGACCCCGACTGAGATATTTTTTTGGTCTGGGCTCCCTAGCGACCTGTGGCCCTAAGCGACCGCTTATTTAGCTTCTGCCTGGATCCAGCCCTGGGTTGTATTCACCCTGTATTTCAGATCTCTGTTGGCTGGTAATGAGAAAGGTATTGCAGACATACGCTGCCTCCTGAGAACAGCAGGCCCCCGCGGCCTGATTAGAATATTAACTGCAGACAATGTTAAGCCCTGCAGTTGATGAAAGGAATGCAATCATATCCAACCACACAATTGCAGTGTCCTACCAACTATACATAGACCAGTGTATCACCATCTGATTCTACCATTCTGATTGAGTTGTCGCATGCTTAAGTGCTTGGTTTGCTTTTGTGTATGTGCGCAGGGCCAGCCCTAGGCATAAGCGACAAAGCGACATAAGCAACTATTTAGGGGCCCGCAGCCGCTATGGAGAATTGCATGAAATAATTTAGCATGAAATGAGTTGTAGAATTGCTATATCTTCTCTGTACCCCATGGCAAAATGTGTAGAGTTGCATCAAACTTGCAGGCCTGAAATTGAAATGGATTGTTATGCTTCTGCAGTTTTTTTGTCTAGAAGCAAGTAGGCTCCCGTTTATGGTTTCCTGTTGTACCAGGCAGTAAGGAGATTGTCGGTTGTGATTTCTGACACTTGAGAACTATGCCTACTGATGCATCGCATGACAGCTGATTTTAATAGAGATTTATATATGGCAACAGGATCAACCAAAGTGCTGTCGATTTGTTTCGCTGTTGCATGGAAACGAGCAGCCCATTGTATTTATACACAGAGGGGAATTAAGATTAAACAGTTAACAATGCCTTGTGATAGGTATTGATTCCAACTCGGTCAAAATCCCATTAAAATCAGCGGTTTTTTTTGTCACATACACAGATTTGAAAATGTTAATGGAGGTGCAGCGAAATGCTTATGTTTCTAACTCCAGCAGACCAGTAAGTGTCTGATAGTACATTAAAAATATGTTTTTATTTATTTAACCTTTATTTAACAATATTAATACACAAATAAGAAAACAAGAAATTAACAAATACCAGAAAGAGCAAAAATAAATATAAATATGTGGTGTGTATAGACAGTATAGACAGTAGTTATATAGGATGGTCTGTATAGACATTATAGACATTAGTTATATAGGATGGTGTGTATAGACAGTAGTTATATAGGATGGTGTGTATAGATATTATAGACAGTAGTTATATAGGATGGTGTGTATAGACAGTATTGACAGTTGCCAGATGTTAGCCGGCTAGATCAGTGACTGAGTTCCAGGGCAGGGTACTGAGCGAAGGCGAGCTAGTGGGGGCTGTTTAACAGTCCGATGGCCTGGAGATAGAAGCTGTTTCTCAGTCTCTCGGCCCCAGCTTTGATTCGCCTGTATGGTCTCCGTCTTCTAGATGGAAGCGGGGTGAACAGGCCATGGCTCAGGCAGTTGAGGTCCTTGATGATGTTCTTGGCCTTCCTGTGACACCGGGTGCTGTAGATGCCCTGGACTGCAGGCAGTATGCCGCCGGTCATGTGTCAGGTTGACTGCACCACCCTCTGGAGTACCAGGGTGTGATACAGCCCGACAGAGTGAATCTGTAGAAATTCGTGAGGGTCTTAGGGTCCAAGCCAAATTTCTTGAAAGGGCGCTGTTACGCATAGCGGGTGTGTGCATTGAATCAATTTAATAGGACTCAGACGGGCTGAGTCCTTCTTTCTGCAGTTATGGTTCAGGAACTGGCACACCAACTTATTTTTAGCATACACATTTCAACAACATGGTCTCGTGGTTCCAAACGTTGAAGAGGTACAAATAATTAATTCAAAACATTCGAAATCGCTTGAAAAAATCTTATATGAAAGAAAAGTGAAGCGTACAAGACTATATACAGTACATACCAGAGTTAGGGGAAAAACTAACTACTCATCCCATACAGCATTGCGGTCTGTATCGTTCAATCACAGAGCAGATACAAGTCACGTGACTACTTCAATCGTTTCTTGGACATTTTGAAAAACATGACGTTGTCAGTTGGGTGAGGTGTTGCATTTCCAATTTCTGTTAGCTAGCTAAGTTACCGATGTCATGACGCTCACTTCCCTTTTAGTGGATCTGCCCCCTCTTCTTTTAGAAGGGGAGGGGGCAGTTTTATGACTTTACGACAGGTCATAAATTCCTGGCTTAGTCTCTCTCTCTCTCATTGGACATGCAGAAAGAGAGAGTCAGAGGATGTCTCTTAGTATAACAATGGATATTTTCCCGCCAAAATTCCTACATCCAAACAATAGATAAATATACAAATATTTATATTTTTGAGGATGTGCGAAACGGTTGGGGGAACTGAAAGAACGACCATGTCGAAGGTGTTTCATTTTGTGACATCATGAAAGACGGTAGGACAACAATCTTTTAAAGTGTACATCTCAGTTATTATCTCTGCACCTGAATGTTGTATAAGATTAATGATTAAGTATAAAAATACTTTTGAAAACATCATGTGATTTAGTCTTCTAAATGAGATCAATTGTTTTATGGTAAGTTATGTACAGTCGGTAGCCACGCCCAGGTGTGCACAAACATGATGAGGTGGCCCTTTTTCTACCCAAGTATAAAACCCCTAGTGACGAAATTCACACCAGTCCAGGAGCTTGCTCCACACGTTTTAAATGGTTGAACTTCTATTAGGCCAGTTTACACATGGTGTAAGCCGGGTGTTACAAATGGTTTAAACTACAACTCTACCAACAGACCAGACAGCGTGGAAAGCGAGCTACACATCTGGAAATGGTATGAACTCTGAACTATCGATCACTAAAGAAGAAGTGAATCCTAGATTACAGCCTATATCAGTCTGCAGCTGAAAATGTGTGAAAGTCTAGGAAAAGGACACTGAAGACCACGCGGATGCATCTATAAAGTGAGATGACCTGGAAGACTCTACAAAGGACAATGGCGATCTCTACTTGACAAAACATAGTCGTACAACCAATCAAAGAAACTGCAAAGGATTTCGACACACAATCGTAAATATAAAATGCATTGTTTTTCTGAATGGGCGGTTGTTAAAGTGCATAAGATTTTGAATTTACGTGAGCATAGCTCCCCATGGTCCTAGAGACCTATTTTTGTGTCTCTTCCTTCCAAACCCCCTTTCTCCCTGAATCTATCGTGTTATAACCAAACTGTCCTCTAGGGACAGTATTTACTGTATAATGTTTTGTATATTCTGTAATTGTTTAATTAGCTTGTAAATAAATAGAGCCAATTTGTGTATGGATGATTCATCATAAAGTTAGGGTTTGTGCAGACCAGGGATTACGACGTTCAAGAATGAGACTGACCGAGGTAAAATCCATTAAAAGCGACTTATGATAAGAAAATATCTGAAGAGTGAAAATTCAGGAGATAGCAACTCTATAAACAACATTTTCCTGTGGTGCCCCGACTTCCTAGTTAATGTTTACGTGATTAGTTTCATTCCTAATTCTCTGATTAAAACATTCTAGAGAGATCAAACATTAAATGTGCCTTGTATTTTCAAATGTAATCCCTGCAAGTTATAAAGGTCATACATTTAAAATTCTGCATAACGGCACAGCATTTTACTGTCATGTTTCACATTCATCTCCAGAGATCATAAGGTAAAATAGATCTAATTGTCATTTAGCCTATATTTCCAATCCCCTTATCCAAACGGATTACTCAGCTAGCGCTTGTCAATAGCTCATAGATAGCTTTTCATAATTCATGTTTTGTTGATGCATTTAACTGCCGAAAATGCTATTATTGAGGTAATTTCCTTAGGTGACAGTGGTCAGCATGTGGAAGAAGATGGAGCGCAGGGGATGATAGACGAGTTTCCCATTAATTACCAAGAGGTTTTTAAGTAGATTTTTCCCAGTTGTATGTGGTAGATACCACCTTCCCACATCTTTAGGAACGCAGGACATCTCAAAGTCAGAACTTGTATCTGTATACACCAGAGGCGGCTGGCGGGAGGAGCTATATAAACATGTGGTTTCCATATGTTTGATACTGTTCCATTAATTTAATTCCAGCCATTACAATGAGCCTGTCCTTATATAGCTCCTCCCATCAGTCTCCTATGGTAGACACCTGCCACACCGCCATTTCTGTGATCTCCACCACAAACAAATAGCTGGCTGGCACAAGTTCTGTCAGGGTGCGCGGAGAGAAGTGCGTGAAAAATGAATTAAGTTCAATTTTGGCGCATGTCTCTCAGGTCTGAATTTTGCAGTGGGTAAAAATATTTCTAATAACTGTAACCAAAATGTACAATCCACAGAGCTCTCCTCCCCATCAAATATAAAAAATGACAATGGTTGACTCATGGCCTTAAATTGTACCAATTTATTTATTGGTTGCCCATACCATTTCAATATTTAAATCATTCGATTTTTCCATTGTAAAAATGGCGCATTGATTCAGGTTTAGTATACGTTTTTTCAAAATGAGTGATGAGAAGCGAATCATCCAGCCCATTGGTTCTCACTGCACCCCCATATGCAATGTCTTGAAATATGCAGACTGAAAGTAACTTTACATACTAATACTTCTGACAGGCAACTTTATAGCATTCACCGAAAGCATTGATTATTGAGTCATTGTTAGTTTTACATTTGGCTCTTGTATAATACATGATGTACTTTAGTTTATACTGGATTAAGCATACATTTATTTTAACTGTAATTTCATTAGTTATGCTCCAACATTCCCTCCATCTTGTGACAACATGTAATTTTTAGTCAGTTGGATAGACTCTCAGAAAGGTTTTGTATATCTTACCAATCATATGAACCTCATTTTCTGACTCAAATAAGATTCCCTCATGGTTGCTCTGATGTACAAAATATTTCAAAATCAGGTTGTTTGTTTCCAAATGTGCTGTTGTCATTCAAGCCTTATTTCTCAAACACTATTCTCCCACATTGCCACATTTTAATTAAATACAATGCTTTTCTCTCTTAAAGTTTGTTGCCTTTTAATGTGCACAGTATTTGATACCGTATAGCTCATAGGATAAGATCAATGCAAGTTTTCAGAATTTATAATACTTCATGATTATCTTCCTTTACTCTGCTGCTGATAAATTGCCCTGTTAAGCAAACTCACCAACTGCCAAACACTACAAAACCAGGGTGTGTCCATCTTACTGTCAATAAAAACGGACTCACTTGGTCTAGATTCAAATTGCAAAGAGGAGTGCTCTTGTAAATGGAGTTTATTAGGTCAAAATGAATACACTGGTCTCATAGTGGTTACAAAATAAATGTATAACGCAGAGTATTACCTTCATAAATGCCAGATCTTAGAGAAAAAAACCTCATCGGCAGCTAAAGGTAAGCATACAGGTAAACTGCAATGTGTTGCTATTGAGCCTCTATGACAGTAGCTGGAATGAGACGGCAGGATTAAATAGGAGGTTGACTGGGACCTGCTGGGATTTGCAGTCCAAAGGTTTAGGAGTCTGAGGACCTCTACTGAGCATGTGCCAGAGCTCCTGCCCCCTGGCCAAACCCGAAGCCCTTGGGACCAAAGTTCTTGGCATAACATGCTGTGGATAAAAAAGAAGGTAGTATAATTTATATAATAATGTATTTAAATACAAAGGGAGATAAATTGATAAGATACTACAGTATTTGCATACTCTCTAGTTTTTTTAAATTCTCTTTTGATGCATTTACGTAGATACAGAAGGAGTTCAGAGTATACCCACCTTTACAGTAGATTTCTCCATCTTTGTCAGCCACAGTGGTTGATTCCAGCCCCTTCCCACACTTGCTACAGCGGAAGCAGCTTTTGTGCCAGGACTGGAAAAGACAGATAAGGACAAGTGTTGGTCTCAGTACTGGGTTGCAGAGACAGTGTGTCAACAATAACTGGTATTCCGCCTTCACATTACAGCATTTGAACACAGATAAGATATCCTGATCATGCATTTCAGTTGACAGCACCTCCACATCAGCCAATGATACAGTACGGACATTTAGTAGTTAAATATATGGGCGGTTTCCCAGACACAGATTATGCCTAGTCCTGGACTAGACAGCAAGCTCAATGGAGAATATCCATCAAAAGTGCTTTTTAGTCCAGGACAAGTCTTAATCTGTGTCCGGGAAACTGCCCCATGATGTTCAGGAGAAGCAGGGTTTTGAGATGACCCATAATGTAGCTCTCCCACTTCCAAAAAACAGGATCAGCCCAAAACTCGGACTTACATTCCCACCTCCGAGCACCTTCTCGGCAGAATACACAGCCTTGGCACAACGCGGGCACACGTCTGAGCTGCCAAACTTGGTGGCCAACTTGGAGGCGTTGGGGTTGTTGGTGGGGCGGTGGGCTGCTGGCCTGTTGATGAACAAAAAGTCTGTCTTACTTTGAAGAAGTATTTGCTGGATATGTGATGACTAACACCATACAGCTCACTGTGGTTAGAGGTGTTATAATTCAACTGGATACACTGTATACACACTATATAGAGCAGCATTCAAGTCGGGCCTCAAGGTCTGCAGGTTTTCCTTTATCTCTAATTAATTGATTGATTGATTGATGTCATCTTGCCCCAGGTCTTAAATCAATCCCTTATTAGAAGGGAATTATGATTATCAGCAGGGCGGCAGGTAGCTAGCGGTTAGAGCGTTGGGCCAGTAACTGAGGGGTTGCTGGTTCGAATACTTGAGCCGACAAGGTGAAAAACCTGTCGATGTGTCCTTGAGCAAGGCACTTAACCCTAATTTGCTCCAGGGGCGCCGTACTACTATGGCTGACCCTGTAGGTAGGCCGTCATTGTAAATAAGAATTAGTTCTTAACTGGCTTGCCTAGTTATAAAAAAGGTTAAATATCAGCATTGTTGTGGAAATAGCCCTGGTAGACCTATTGGTTTGGAATGTACATCCAATTGAGATTACTTCCTTACTCTTCAGGTCTGATTCCAAGATGTGCCCCCGTGTCCATGCTCAGGGTGCCTGCTCCGCCACCAAAGCCATAGCCTTTTGGCCCATACTTCTTGCCGTAGCAGGATTTGCAGTAGATTTCATCCACATGGCAGGCCACTGTTGTGCTGTCCAGGTTCTTCTTACATGCCACTAAGAGCAGAATATTTTAGGCAAAGAGAGGCAGACAGTTGACCGATTTAGAGGCATTGAACTGATTGGTTAATACTGTGTCATATCAGCAGCAACAAGCAGTTTAGAAGCTACACACCAATGCTAACAGTCTTCCAATTGGAGGTCATTTCGTGTTGTGTTTATCAGCAACAGACCATGCAGTTTCAGACATTTGACCACAGTGTTAGTGTAACATTTCACATTCTGACTCCGGGGGGCGAGAGATGCACATAGTTAACTCAAACTAACAAACACTCATCTGAGCCAGATCACTCGCCGGTATCTTTTGTCCCATAGAAGGCCTGTGATACATCCATTTCTCTCTCTCTCTCCAAATAAGGACATGCTGGTGAGAACTGAGAACCTTTGGACGCTCCGCTTCCTCCGAGTGCCAAATACTTTACATTCCATCCTGAGCTCTTAATGTCAGTTCAGAATAATTGGTACATTATTAGTCAGTCAATGTGGTTCATGAAAGAACGGGATGACCTCACTCAGATCACCGACAACGACGAGACAGCCTATAGGGAGGAGATCAGAGACCTGGCCACGTGGGCCAGGATAACAACCTCTCCCTCAACGTAATCAAGACAAAGGAGATGATTGTGGACTACAGGGAAAGGAGGAGTACCGAGTACACCCCCATTCTCATCGACGGGGCTGCAGTGGAGCAGGTTGAGAGCTTCAAGTTCCTTGGTGTCCACATCACCAACAAACTAACATGGTCCAAACACACCAAGGCAGTCGTGAAGAGGGCACAGCAAATCCTATACTCCCTCAGGAGACTGAAAAGATTTGGCATGGGCCCTCAGATCCTCAAAAGGTTCTACAACTGCAACATCGAGAGCATCCTGACTGGCTGCATCACTGCCTGGTATGGCAAATGTTCGGCCTCAAGGCCCTACAGAGGGTAGTGCGTATGGCCCAGTACATCACTGGGGCCAAGCTTCCTGTCATCCTGGACCTCTATACCAGGAGGTGTCAGAGGAAGGCACAAAACTTTTTTTTTCAAAGACTCCAGCCACCCCGGTCATAGACTGTTCTCTCTGCCACCGCACGGCAAACGGTACCGGAGCGCCAAGTCTAGGTCCAAAAGGCTTCTTTAACAGCTTCTACCCCCCCAAGACATAAGATTCCTCAACAGCTAATCAAATGGCTACCCAGACTATTTGCACTGTCCCCCCCCCCCAACCCCTCTTCTTCACACTGCTGCTACTCATCTATGCATAGTCACTTTAACTATACCTACATGTACATATTACCTAAATTACCCTGACTAACCGGTGCCCCCGCACATTGAATCTGTACCACCTGTGTGTGTGTGATAGATAGATATTTTTTTTACTGTCACTTTACTGTTTTTTATTTCTTTACCTCTTGTTTACATAATACTTATTTTCTACTTAAACTGCACTGTTGGTTAGGGCTTGTAAGCAAGCATTTCACTGTAAGGTCTACACCTGTTGTATTTGGCGCACGTGACAAATAAACTTTGATTTGATTTGAGATCACTTACTGCACAGAAAGCAGGACTTGTGGAAATATTTCCCTTCGCACTGCACTTCCTCAGCGAAGTACACAGTCTTCTGGCAGCAGCCACACTTATTTCCTCCTCCCAAAGGCATTCTACGGAGTTACAGTGGAGAGTTAATTCCTTACATAGAAACAGAGGTATGTGGTTCCTTCTGTTTGACACCCACTGAATGGGAGGAGTTCCTTACATATAAATAAATAAGACTACTTCTACAGTTCCTGCCACGCATTGAATGGTAGGAGACCTACAGTATGAGGAATGCATGACGCTGTGCACACAATGTGAGGTTTTTTCAGACCTTGTGACTTGACCACGAAAAAATAACGGTGTGCAACCAGTTATAGACTATAACTAGGGTTCTGAGTTTTTCTGGTCAGGTCAAGAACTTTACAAATGAGAGAACATACAGTATTCACACAATAGAGCCTGGCTATCCTCTGTAGATTACGTGTAGAGGAAAGGGTGTCTTAGGAATGTACTCATTAATTACGATATTGTGATGGTAAGGCCACTCTGAGTTGAAACTGCTGCTGGGCGCTTCAATCCATCTCGTTGAAATATGAATTCCTTCTAGGATGTCGCCTAGACAGAAGGCGCTAATCTGCCATTTCGGTAAACAGGAAATTATCTTAATTCTATTTTGTGGTAGCCTAGTGGTTAAGAGCATTGGGCCAGTAACCAAAAGGATGCTTTTTCAAATCCCAGAGTTGCTCCTGTAATTGCACTGGATAAGAGCGTCTGCTAAATGATCAAAATGTTAATGTATTTGACCACATGTTAGTAGTCACTCTATGCTACTACCCAGGTCATGTGGCTTTAGACAGAAAATAACGCTATAAAAATGTTCAGATGCTGAAATCTCTATTTTTTTAAATATCACCTCTATCCCACTTACCACTCCAAGTAACTGCAACAAGACATTGCGACATCAGCTATTATGTCTAAAGGGTTGAGAGTGAAACTTGAATACTGAGAAAGAGATCATTTTGAACGACATATTGCATAGGAAGCAAGCCACACTCTACCTACGGACATGACTCATACTGTATAATTTCCTGAGTTCTGTGACTCCTTTTCCTGCAGATGCTCAGGAAATAAAAACATTAATGCACCCAGCCAAAACATTACACATTTTGGTGATTTTACATCTAACAATGTGTTCTGTCATCATCACTCTGTATATGTATATATATATATATATATATATATATATATATATATATATATATATATATATATATATATATATATATATATATATATATATATACACACATACACACACACCATATAGCAGCTACCACATCCAGTGTATTATGATCAAGCTACTAAGTATTTCCTTCCCTACTTCCCACAGCTTATTCTACCCTTCCTACCCTGTGAGTTTCTGGAGGATCAGATGTGATCTGCCCTGCACTTTGAAAGTGAAAAAGCAGAACAATCTGTGCAGTCTTCAAAAGTAATAAAAGTTTTGGATGTGTTCTGTGGCCTGTTACTGTATGCTATACATCATGAAAGCAGTGGCTACAGTAGCTGGTAGGTGTTGAGATGGTCCCATCTTACCTGTTGTAGTATGTGAGGCTGGTCCAAAACTCCCTGGTTGTAGAGTGATCTCTGACAGTGGAGAAACAAACCAAGCTGGGACTCAGGGAGGAGGAGTCTGCTGGGTACACATGTAGACTAGAAAAGAGATGTAGAGAGAGGAGAAAAAGAAAGGGCTTTAGATGGATGAAGGAAAAGGGTTTGGCAGAGGGAGAAAACTATTTGAGAAAAGAAAGAGAGCGCGAGAAACCCTGTTTATACCTGGCGCTGACATGCTGCCCTGATCTTGTCCACATTCTGATTGGGCTCTCAGGTGTAGACAATTAAAAGACACATAGGCTGCGTTTACACAGGCAGACCAATTCTTATACTTCTTTTTTTTTTTTTTTACTAATTGGTCTTTTGACGAATCAGATCAGCTCTGAAAAAGATCTGATGTGAAAATATCTGATGTGATTGGTCAAAAGATCAATTAGTGGAAATAATATCAGAATTAGGCTGCCAGACATTGTAATCTGATTGAGATCTTCAATCAAGTGTCAAAAATATCTGAATGGTCAAACCATTTAAGGGTCGTTGCACAAAACAAGTGCCTTTTGCGTCTCTGTGTAGAAATTATGCACCAATATAGAATTTTAAAAGCCTGTTATATCAAATGAAGTGTAATATAGACCACATGTAAAATTCTATAAATGACTAAAGTCTCCTAGGAAGATTATAACCCACTTACCCCAAACTGTCTCCAAGTTTTCACCATCATTGTAAAGCCCTAGTTATTTTGTTGCTTTAACAAAGTCATTTCTGAAGATTATTATTTATTTAATGTGATTAGTGAAGAAAAAACCTGCCCCTTATTTTAAGGTCAACCCTGTAACGTGAACAGAATTCTCGTTTTAATATGGTAATATGATTCCTTTTTAAAAAACATTTTTCAAAAGAAACATTGAACATCTAATAGTCAAATCATAGTGTAAAAGCAGGGGAGCTGGTTCTACTCTTTTTGGCCATTTTCTGGTGTCTTGTGGTGGAAAACTGGAAATCATTGGTAGGTAGCACCATTGACTTACGGCATCAGTAATTGTCTTAAAATAAATGAATAAATATTACTTTTAAAGAATATCTGTCAAATAATTTGCATAGAGGGAGGCATTAGCTAATCTGGTCACAATGTGGACACAGTGGATGGATAGGAGACACATTTTAAAACAAATTTGTAGATGCGACAAACCATGATCAGATAGTGATTGGATCATATTGTAGATGTTAGCGCAAGGTGTAAATGAGGCAGAAAGAGAGGGAAGGAAAGGGAAGGGTGGAGATGGAAACAGGAGATTAAACGTAATAACATACCAGCAGGCCATTGAAGCCAAGATAGTCTAAAATCTGTTTTTACTGCCCTCTTACTGTGAAGGGTAGCAGCACCATTTAATGATCTAACTACTGTATCTGCCTCTAATCGAATAACCTCTAGTCAGTCACATCAACAATGGCCTAGTAACATTTACTGAGGTAAAACACAGTCAAGATGGTTTTCCCAGGCAGCATGTGGGACTCATGCTGCAAGGCCTTCTTACAACAAGATATGACATGCAAAGCAAAACATTGTATTGTATTGTATTGTATTGATTGAAGGTAAAACAGCTTCTGAGTGTTCGCCAGTACGATATGAGATCTGTCTGTGACATTCCCCGGTCTGTGAAGTTTGTGTCTTGGCTACACTGCCTTATAAGGTGTTTGTTATCATGATTGCAGCCTGAGCATGTTTGTTGAAAGGATTACTCACTTTCTCCAGGGGCGGGGCCATTAGGAGAAGTTCAAGTTAAATAGGCCTACAATTTTGGAGCTTTGAGAGCAAAATAATTCTACCTAGCCTCGATACAGGATTTTTGTTAGGACAAAAACTGTTATTTTACACCTCAATGGGACAAATATGCTGAGAGAGAGAGAGACAGAGACAGAGAGAGGTGTGTTACCATGATGTGTGTCGCGTTCCCCTGCTCAGATGCATCAACCAATGGTTGTGTGCCACGACTGGGCACCAGATTGCTATGTAAAATACCTATTCAGGCGTTTTAAGATCTTGCTTACATCAGCAACGCCTGAGCAGAGGAACACACACAATTATATAGCCAGGCAGTCCCCTAAGGCATAGTCAAACGGAGCATACCACTGTGGCCCACAATCTAGGGAAGACCAAATCTAATTATGTAAAAAGACAAACAGGCACAGTACCTCTATAGAACATCCACATGCCTAAAGCAGACAGGAAAACCCTCTTTCAACAGACCTGTGAGTAGGCTACTCGTATCAACTAATTATTCACTAATTACATGCATGGGCCTAATTCCAAACCAAACAGTACAGGCATATGGCTAGGGGAAGCTAACTGCCAATATAGACTATTTTATTTATTTTTATTTAACCTTTATTTAACTAGGCAAGTCAGTTAAGAACTTATTCTAATTTACAATGACTATACAGTGGTAACTTGCCGCGTGCTGCTACGGCCACCCAGAGTGGCTTGCTTCTGGGCGTGCTGGCAGTATATAACGGCACATTCGCTTTCTCAAGAATTGAGCATAGCAAGTGTGCCCTCCGTAATTATTGGGACAGTGACACACCGTTTGTTGTTTTGGCTTTGTACTCCAGCATTTTGAAATTACACAATGACTATGAGGTTAACGTGCGGACTGTCAGCTTTAATGTGAGGGTATTTCCATCCATATCGGGAACTATGCACTTTTTGTACATCGTCCCTCCAAAATTCGGACAGTGTAGTATTTGGTCTGAAATTCTTAGCACCAATGATTACACCAAGCTTGTTGGATGCATTTGCTGTATGTTTTGGTTGTGTTTCAGATTATTTTGTGCCCAGTAGAAATGAATGGTAAATAATGTAGTCATTTTGGAGTCACTTTTATTCAAAATAATAATAGAATATGTTTCTTAACACTTCTACATTATTGTGGATGTTACCTCGATTAGGGATAGTCCTGAATGAATCGTGGATAATGATGATAATGATTAAATATTATTCCCCCAGGACATGCAAACCTCTCACCCTTACAAACACAGGGGAGGTTAGCATTTTGTGGGAGGTTTAATATTTGTGCATCTGTAACCTTCTCTCTCATCATTATTCACGGAGAGAGTAAGCTACTCTGGATAGGGCAGGTACTTTCGTGTAGCTCCAGTCCCTAGAGAAAAACTAAGGACAGAGATAACAGCAACACAATATTCTGTGCTGTCTAATTTGAGTATAATGAAGCCTGTTTTGTTGGTGTTTTCTGTCCTCAGATACAAAGAGATAGGAAAACCTGTCTGTAGATGAAGAGGTCCCAATGGATGTCCCTAGACTGCAGTGGTTCTCAATCCTGGTCCTGGGGACCCAAAGGGTTGCACATTTTTGTTTTGACTTAGCACTACACAGCTGATTCAAATGAGCAACTCATCATCAAGCTTTGATGATTTGAATCATGTGTGTAGTGCTCAGGCAAAAAAGAGAAATGTGCCCCCCTTTGGGTTCCCAGGACCACGATCGAGAACCACTGTGCCAAGAGAATAAGGGCACATCCTTCTATACCATGGGTTATATGTTAGCAAATCTTATCACAAAAATCACATAGCCTGTCGCAACAAATACCAAATAGATGATTGTTAAATTGCGAATGTCAGTGAAAGAGGCCCAGTCAGGCATATCGCAATATTTCAAATTACAAATGAAACATCGTTCGAAAAGCAAATGGCTATTGCTGTTAAGAGAAGAGAATGAAAAGACTAAATCAGTCCTTTAGTTGTCAAAATGCTCAACTTAATTAAGTGAACAGTAGCTTATTGGCGCTTATATTCACTGTCTTCATCATCGGGTCAGCTTAGATGGACGTCATGTTATATTTGTACCTCTTAGACAGCTGCAGACAACGTCATTTGTATTGATCTGATTGTCAGTGTCAGCACAGTATAGTCTACCTTGTAATGTCTCCAATCATATAAAGCAGGGTTTCCCAGACTTGGTCCCAAACTTGAGTTATATTGTTGAGTTATATTATTAACATAAATGATGACAACATTTTTAAGCTAGGACTCTGCCAATAATCAGATGTATCCAGTTATAAGGAATAGAGCTAATTCAACCTACCTTCCTTTTCCACTGTATTCCGGATGTGGGAACACTTACCAAGCATTTTCTTTTAAGCCTGCTACCTGTTACCCCTGGTTTGTTTAGACAGCCCTATGGGAAAAATGAATGGCGAAAGAATAGGGTTTTGGAATAAATGCTGAAAATAAGGTCTGAGGTTAACAGGGCGGCAGGTAGCCTAGCGGTTAGAGCGTTGGGCCAGTAACCGAAAGGTCGCTGCTTCAAATACCTGAGCCGACAAGGTGAAAAACCTGTCGATGTGTCCTTGAGCAAGGCACTTAACCCTAATTTGCTCCAGGGGCTGACCCTGTAGGTAGGCTGTCATTGTAAATAAGAATTTGTTCATAACTGACTTGCCTAGTTAAAAGAAATAAAACATAGACTTAGGATCACTGCCTGATATGGCACCTGCTTGGCTTCTGACTGCAAGGCTCTACAGAGGGTAGTGTGTAAGGCCCAGTACATCACTGGGGCCAAGCTTCTTGGCATCCAGGACCTCTATACCAGGTGGTGTCAGAGAAAGGCCCTAAAAATGGTCATAGACTCCAGCCACCCTAGTCATAGACTGTTCTCTCTGCTTCCGCATGGCAAATGGTGCCAGAGCGCCAAGTCTAAGTCCAAAAGGCTTCTTTAACAGCTTCTGCCATAAGACTCCTGAACAGCTGATCAAATGGCTACCTGGACTATTTGCATTGTCCCCCTCTCCTCCCCTGTTTTTATCTATGCATAGTCACTTTAACTCTACCTACATGTACATACAGTCATGTGAAAAAGTAAGTACAACCCATGGAAAGTTCTCTTTTTTTTTGTTTTATTTTTCATATTTGGACAGATGGATATGTAATCTTCACTTCAACACTGTTGACAGATAGGTTACCCAATTTAACAAATCACACACACATTTTTTGGGGGAAAATGTTATGCAAAATAAACAAAAATGCCTTTTCCTTATGGGAAAGTTAGTACACCCCTACATTTACCATCACATAAAATTGCTAAAATTATAATTAGGTACCAAAACAAGTGCAAATGATTAGAAAACTTTAGAGAGAAAGGGTCCAGCCTTCCATAAAGATAAGAAAATTGGTCTGGTTTGGTCTTAACCATATGGGTGTGTGGTAACAAATCATTCAAAGATCAAAAGACCTACCCGAGGCCCTCAGAAGAAAGATTATTGATGCCCATGAGTCTGGGAGGGGTTACAAATCCATTTCCAAGTAATTTGAAGTACATCATTCCATTTCCAAGCAATTCGAAGTACATCATTCCAGTTGCCCAACGAAAATTCCAGACCACTGGCAAACTACCAAGGACAGGTCGTCCCACCAAAGTCAGCCGAAGAGCTGACCGAAAGATGCTCATCTCTACATCAAGGGATCTACAGGCCTCTCTTGCCACAATCAATGTAGAAGTGCATGGGTACACTGTCAGAATGAGACTGCACAAGCTTGGCCTACATGGGAGGTCAGGAATTATTTGTTATTTTTAACTGATCTATTTTATAGATCACTTATTTTTCTTAAAACTGCATTGTTGGTAAAGGGCTTGTAAGTAAGCATTTCACTGTAAGATCTACACCTATTGTATTCAGCGCATGTAACAAATACAATACGATTTTGATTTGATTATATGTTTTGTTCTATGAGATAATAGCAGTCAGTTAACATGACCTTCATGAATTATGAAGCCTTTATGTGCTTTGTGTTTTTTTTATAACAAGTTCCTCAAAATTCACAAAAAGGTACGCTATGTCATAGAACAAAACGTACAAGATCTCCTAAGCCTGTGTTTGCCACAGACTTTATTTTTGGCATTTGTCCAAAAAGCCTCCAAAAACTCCATTCACCGTCCAAAAACACCATTACTATTTCTCTCTATGCCCACATGTAGGAATGTTCTGAATTGTGGTCCGCAATCACACACTATTGGAGAGCTGATATGAAAATGAAATGAGCAGACAAATTCCATGAAATATTGAAAGGAACAAACGTTTGCTGGACAAAATAAACGTACACTATATTAGCAAACTGAAACCATGTGGCTAGCCAGCTAATGATAGCTTAGCTAACAACTAGGTCAGGTGTGTCAAACATACGACCCACAAAGGGGTCAAATCCGGCCCGCGGGTGGATAGAGCTTTTTTGCTTTTGTTATATATATTTTTAAAACTGTACAAATGATAATGGACCTACACATTCATACTGTTTCTTGACTGTGTCCAACTCACTAATAATCACAAAAAATGAAAGCTAGACAGTCAGGGAGCATCGAAAATTCCCTAAACGATGGATAGAGGACTATTTATTTGCATATGTTGACAGCAAGGAAATATAACACATTTTCAGTGCGGCTCTCCAGACATTGTTGAAGACAGAATTAATTTGACACCCATGAACTAGGTCGAAAAAAATGCAACCTTACAACAGGAAGCGGGGTTGTAAATAAACAGTAGGGGATTAGAAAACAACAGGAAGCGGGGTTGTAAATAAACAGTTGGGGATTAGAAAACAACAGGAAGCGGGGTTGTAAATAAACGGTAGGGGATTAGAAAATACCAGTGAGCTAATGAACTAAATGCACATGAAACTATTCTGAACCGGGAGAATTTGCAATGCTACTTTCTTACCAACAGACAGTGCTATAATCACAGAAGTTGCTACATTATGGACCATGATTATCTATGAGTTAGGGTCTCTCTCAATGGCCAGCTTCCTCCTTCTCGAATCTTGTGCTTTATTTTGCAGTTATTACAATAAAACAACACATAATGCTGGGCACATACATCACTGTATCCAATAAGCATAATATACACTATAATCAATGGTGATGACACAGGACCATGTGCTAAGTAGCCATGTTTGATTCTAACTCATACCTATACTGTTAATGGATCTCACTCAGTACTTCCTGTAAGGCAAACCAAGATACTATATTGATAATTTTCCTTCGATCGAAGAGGTTGAGAAGAGGTGTAACTGGTGGGGAGTAGAGGCAGGCTGATCCAAGGAAGTGGAAACCTCAGGCTGTAGAGAATCCCTGAGTGGTGCTTGGTCTGTCTGCCTCCTTCAGCCTCCTCACACTCATAGGAAGAGACATGCTACACTGAAGAAGCCTATAAATAGCTAGGACCCTGGACCAACACTAGCCCACTGTCTGTTGGTCCTGTAGACATCCTGTGTGTGTGTGTGTGTGTGTGTGTTGGGTGGGGGGTGGTGGTGGTAAGTTTGATCTTTGTATGTGAGAGAGAGAGAGGAAGCCAGAGGAAAAGGAACTTCATGCTCTAAGGTCCATTGTTACATTGTGAAGAGGAAGAGTTGTGATTACTCATTGGATAATTTTTTATAAAAAAAAAAACTTTATGTATCCAGGAAAAACCCATTGAGGTCAGACGAGAGAGACCTGAGTGGGAGTGCAGATCTGGTCAAGTCCAGTCTAATTACATGGAGCCCAGAAGATCCAGGTAACCAGGAGTCTTCTTTCTGGTGAGTGTCTCCCTCAGGCAAAGCAGCTTTGCCAAGATAACCTCTCAGGTGTGGAAGGCAGTTCTAGCTTAGAGCTCAGGGAGGTTAGCTTGTGATCTCATGTCAATGTGCTTGGCACTGGATGAATGTTTTTTTTTGTAGTTTCGGTTTTATATCTATTTTATTGTAGCGATTGATGTTAGTTGGACAAGATGTTAGTTGGACAAGTTTTGGTATGGGTTATTAGCCATCTAAGGTGGTTTCAAAATTGTACGGAGACTATTTAAATGATCCGAAGGTTAATGAATGCAGTCTAAAGACTTTCAATGCATACAGAACAAAGATAGCTATTACTGCCATGTGTTGAAAATCTAAGAATAATCTAACATGGAATAAAATATGTGTTCCACTGTCATAGATATTTTGACATCTTAAACAAATTATAATATTAAGATAATATATATACATAAGCCTGTCTACCATTATTTTATGATTACTGACAATGACTCATGTGCATACGGATGGGCTGTTTAGTCAGAAGGGTAATAGTCTTCCTCTGTTAGCACATCTCGGCAATCAGCTGACCCTTCCTCCCAACACATACTGTGCTTTTAAACAATACTGCCTTTGTTCCCTCGAGAATATATGGTCTGCTTCAACTAAGGTTTCAACTCTGCATTTCCAATGTTGTATTTAAAATCAAATCAAATCAAATGTTATATGTCACACGAATACAACAGGTGTAGACCTTACAGTGAAATGCTTACCTCACAAGCGCTTAACCAACAATGCTTTAAGAAGTTTTAAGGAAGAAAAAAAAAGTAACAATAAACAAATAATGCGAAAAAACACACATAATAGCACAATTGGTTCACCCCCGGCGCCATTTTTTTGTTTGGTATTTAAAATAACAACAACAAACAAACAAAAAATGGATGACTTTACTATACACTCACATAGGCTAATTGTAATGATTATAACGCAATGAAGAGATAATTGGTCCAAATAAGGAAATCCATTTAAGGATACATTTCCATCAATGCATGCAGTTATACTCAATCTGCTGAGCCAATAATACATTATTAGATTAATTTCAGTGGGGAAATTAGATAACTTAGTTGATTTCAGAAGCGGCCGTTAGCAGGCCTGTAGAGTGCTGCATGGAGGACCCGCTCTCATTCAATTGATGGGTTAGCTGACAATGTAACTTAATCAATGCGTACCATTCAGTGGGGCAGAAGGCCGTGTGTTGTTGTGGTTCTGGATGGACAGATAGCAAGTAACAATGAAGAGAATCTGCCATGTGAGGAATCATAGGGGTCTCGTTTCAGCTAGTTTGATCTTATTCTTGATACCATGTCTTGTTTTAAGGGGTTTTGACTGACGCTAATATGGCAAATAGCTAGCTAACCAACAGCTGCAATGATTTATTTGAGAGGCATCAAGAGCTCATTGTTCGAATGTATTTATATTATCAGTAAACATTGGAGACGAAATATAGTTTACATGTTCTCAAAAGTCTAAGCCAACCCGTCTGTTGTGCCCCATATTTGCACACACGTCAGTTTTGTTGCTAAACAACCAACCCGTCTATTGTCCAGCAGCTCTATTGTGTCATAGCTCAACCTTGTGTAGTCAGGGTGTTATTCATTAGTGCATAATGTAGCAAAACGTTTACAACGGAAAATGTTTCGCAATAAAAACAACCGCTTCGTTTTGGACACATTTAGGTAGTCCCTACCCGTTTCGGCCCGTTTGCTTCCGCTAGAATACATCTCAGCCGAATAGAGGATATGATGATGGCTGTTGAGCTGCAGTGTGGCGTGGCGGGTGTGGAGAGAAGCAGTTTCACTCTCAGACCAGCAGAGCTTTGTGAGAGGACAAAAGCTGCCTTTTGAACAGCACAGCCTCTTGAGACACACCCTCTCTCTCTGTTTTACTGTTAACCTTGCTATGAAAGACAGTGATGACGCTACTTCCAGCATATTGCGACCATTGTCTTTAAAGGTGACTGTTTGAGTTAGTTGTTTTGAATACTTAAAGTTGCAGCTCCAGATTTATATAAGCTTGTTTTACAGACAGTGTCAGCAGGTGAAGGTGTGCAGTAGGGGCTTTTGATGAGCGTGGGTTATGCTGAGTCTGGTAGCCTACCAAGTCTGTTTCCTGCCGTGCTGTGCCTGTAAACACAGCTCGACTTGATCAAGGCAACTCGTTAGCCATACAAGATTGGTGGTGTGAGTGTTGCGCGCGCGTTTGTTTGTTAACGTGCTTCGGCGTCACGAACGTGGTGAGTGTCAGACCAAGACGCAGCGCTGAAGTCATGCGACGTGATTATTTATTAAATCAATATCACAAAATAACAAAGAGAGACACTAACGTAACACAAGGTAGGTGAAACACTCAAACTTAAATATGGCCCCCAATTAGAGACAACGCAAAGCAGCTGCCTCTAATTGGGGACCAACATAAAATCCCACATAGAACTATAATTCTAGATCTGTCAGGCTCTGACCATAGATAACTAGAGGAGCCAAATGCTTCCCTATGACCAGAGCCTGACAGTCGGGTGTGGGTGTGTGTACGTGGATGCTTGTTCAGATACACGCGTGAAATAGCCAATAGGTTGGCTGTCATGTAAAAGCAAGGAGAGTCACTCGAGCTGTGGCTATCCTTTTCCCTCCATTTTGCGTGAGTACTCTCCCCTTGTAGCTTTGACTCTAGTCTCTGGTCTTGTCCTGAAGCAGGAGAGAGGAAGAGGAGCTCAGTAATTACCCCAGCAGTTTATCCTCCTCAACCCACGTAAGAGTAGATTTCTATGTAGACGAGATTTGTTCTCCCTGCTAAAGTAAAGATTTGGCCTTTCACCGTTTAACTATCTGACCCACTTTCTAATCATCTGCACCACAATACTGTATGTATTTCCTGTGACTGCTCACAATGGCACCTGTGATACTGAGTTGTTTCTGTGTGACCTGCTCTGTAATGTGAGTTCAGTTTTTTCCCATGATTCCGTGATCCACTCTTCGACATTCCCCTCTAAGACACTGTGTGGCATGTAGACCCCCCCCCCCCCCCCCAGGGCTGAATGTGACATGGTGTGTACAGTACACCCTTGTTAGCGCCATATCACTACCTCTGAAAATGGCTGCTCACGCTGAAACCTCATAGTCGCCCCCACTCGGCCAACATTCAAAGTGAGGGCCGTGATGATGAGTGTGTGCCCGGCGGGCAACAAAATACAAGCAACACAGCGACTATGACAATCAACCCTGCTCTGTTCTCTCCGCTCTGCCGGCTCTGTCAGTGACTCAGGACTCACGGAGGAGTAAGTGCCTCTGTGGCTGGCAGGGCTTTCAGTCACAGGTGAAAAATGGAGCCTTAGACCACATCCAAGAGCATCTTTCAGAGCAGGTAAAACGTTGCATTCCTTAGCTGTAGGCTAATGTACTGTATATTAGAGAGTCGACTGTTAAACGCTGGACCGGGGCCAGCGGGTCCATTTGCAGGGAGAGCAGGGGAGCTTCGCTGCAGTGTACTGTAGATGCAAAACTGCAGCAGGAGAATTGTCGGGACGGAGCGTTGTTACGCAAGAGGAAGACGGACATCCTCGTAGACCAGACATCGGACAGAGGGCAAAAGGATCTGTTCCAGACTGCTGGACCACTGGGTCGAGATGACTGCAGTGTTTTCCGATGACCATATTGACCGAGGCGTTAGTGGAGTAACAGTGGAGTGACAGGGTCGTTAGTGAGGACACACTGGAAACAGGGTCGTTAGTGAGGACACACTGGATTGAAGTGCAATGTTAGATTATTAGAGGCTGGTGCGTCCATTTGCTGTTGTGATGAAGAGAGATGCATTGGTGAGGCACACCTGAAGAGTGTTGTCAGCTGTCTGAAGCACCTCTGAGGATCACAGCTACTCTGCACCTGACTGACAGGTTAGTTCAGCCCAATATTTCAGGTGCTAAAGTGGAGGTAAGTTTCAGGTGTTGTTTTGTCTGATATTTCTGATATTATTACATAATGTCTGCTCTGAATTTGTTAGGCTTTGAAACGCAGCAGATTTTAGCACTCTAGTCGAGTTTAGCACTCTAGCAGAACACCACTGTCTTGGAGGCATGGACATGACACAGCATCCTAAACCTCGTCTAAAGTCTATACCAATATAGGGTTGAGCGATATTAGCCTAGCATTGTCTATTGACGATAACTGACGACATCGTGAGGTGACAGACGATTGTTTAGCCTATTTGAACTTGACTGGCACTCTGCAGTAAAGAGGGTCTCTCTCTCTCTCTCTCTCTCTCTCTCTCGTCTTTAACCTAAACCTATACTTTTTTTTAAATAAAAAGACATAGCCTATATTCCCTCCTCCCTCCATTCGATAGGCTATGTGAATATGACAGCTACGGTTCATCGTTTTATGCATGGCTTTCTCCCGATCAAACAATGAATGTAACAGAGTTCCATCTGAAAAAGTTATTTGAATTGCCTAAAAACGTAAGGTATCCAAGGGACTAATAATGAGATAGAACAAACAATATCAGTAGCCTATAGAAAAATCGAATGACAAGTTGAATACATTTTTGACAAGTTGAATCAATTTTAAGCTTAATAAGAAATAAATTATCCATTGGACGGCAACTAGCTTAGTGGTCAGAGTGTTGGGCCAGTAACCGAAAGGTTGCTGGATTGAATCCCTGAGCTGACAAGGTGAAAACCTTGAGCTAGGCACTTAACCCTAATTTGCTCCAGGGGTGCTGTACTACTATGCTGTAATTGTGAATAAGAATTTGTTCTTAACTGACTTGCCTAGTTAAATAAAGTTTAAAAAAATATATAAATACAAATAAAATCCCTCCAAGCAAGGTTGAAAACCAAATGGTTAATAAGCTATCCTCATTCCTCCTACTGGCCTAACATAAAAGCTTTAAGATGAGTTAAAGTTATGAACAGTAGCTTTGAAGGCTGAAACGTCAATCTTTCAACTTGTTTAATAAAAAAAATGGTGAGCAAGTGTTACGCCTTTTCCTTTCCAATGATGTGTTTACACATTTTTAGGTTGCACCTCGACTCACATTGGTTCAGCACCCTCTACTTCTTTCCAGTAGCTTATTTCCCAAAAATTCTACCCAGCAAAGGTGTCCTAAAGTTGTGGCTTTCAAAATTGTTTATTTAACCAGGTAGGTCAGTTGAGAACAAGTTCTCATTTGCAACTGCGACCTGGCCAAGACAAAGCAAAGCAGTGCGACAAAAACAACACAGAGTTACACAGTAAACAAACATAGTCAAAAACACAATAGAAAATCTATATACAGAGTGCAAAATGTAGTGCAAAATGCAGTAAGGTTAGGAGGTAGGACAATAAATAGACCATAGTGATGAAATAAATTACAGATTATCATCATTAACACAGAAATGAAGGATGTGCAAATTATGATGTGCAAATAGAGATACTGGAGTGCAAGATTTGTGAAAATAACAAAAATAAATATGGGGATGAGGTAGTAGTGTGGGCTATTTACAGAAGGGCTATATACAGGTGCAGTGATCGATAAGCAGCTTTGACAACTGATGCTTAAAGTTATTGAGGGAGATAGGAACCTCTAGCTTCAATGATTTTTGCAATTCGTTCCAGTCATTGGCAGCAGCGAACTGGAAGGAATGGCGGCCAAAGGAGGTGTTGGCTTTGGGGGTGACCAGTGAGATATACCTGCTGGAGCGCATGCTACGGGTGGGTGTTGCTATAGTGACCAGTGAGCTGAGATAGGGCGGGGATTTACCTAATAAAGACTTATAGATGACCTGGAGCCAGTGGGTTTGGCGACGAATATATAATGAAGGCCAGCCAACGAGAGCATACAGGTCGCAGTGATGGGTAGTGTATGGGGCTTTGGTGACAAAACGGATGGCACTGTGATAGACTACATCCAATTTGCTAAGTAGAGTGTTGGAGGCTAGTTTGTAAATGACATCGCCGAAATCAAGGATCGGTAGGATAGTCAGTTTTACAAGGGCATGTTTGGCAGCATGAGTGAAGGAGGCTTTGTTGCGAAATAGGAAGCCAATTCTGGATTTAATTTTGGATTTGAGATGGTTGATGTGAGTCTGGAAGTTGAGTTTACAGTCTAACCAGATGCCTAGGTATTTGTAGGTGTCCACGTATTCTAATTCGGACCAGTCGAGAGTAGTAATGATAGTCCAGTGGGTGGGTGCTGGCAGCGTTCGATAGAAAAGCATGCACTTAGTTTTACTAGCGTTTAAGAGCAGTTGGAGACCACGGAAGGAGTGTTGTATGGCATTGAAGCTTGTTTGAAGGTTAGTGTCCAAAGAGGGGCCAGATGTATACAGAATGGTGTCATGCGTAGAGATGGATCAGAGAGTCACCAGCAGCGAGAGCGACATCGTTGATGTATATAGAGAAAAGGGTTGGCCCAAGAATTGAACCCTGTGGCACCCCCATAGAGACTGCCAGAGGATCGGACAATAGGCCCTCCGATTTGACACACTGAACTCTGTCTGCAAAGTAGTTAGAGAACCAGGCAAGGCAGTCACTTGAGAAACCAAGGCTGTTGAGTCTGCCAATAAGAATGCAGGGATTGACAGAGTCGAAAGCCTTGGCCAGGTCGATGAAGACGGCTGCACAGTACTGTCTTTTATCGATGGCGGTTATGATATCGTTCAGTACCTTGAGCGTAGCTGAGGTGCACCCATGACCAGCTCGGAAACCAGATTGCATAGCAGAGAAGGTACGGTGGGATTCGAAGTGGTCAGTTATCTGTTTGTTAACTTGGCTTTCGAAAACTTTAGAAAGGCAGGGCAGGATGGATATTGGTCTATAACAGTTTGGGTCTAGAGTGTCTCCTCCTTTGAAGAGGGGGATGACCGCGGCAGCTTTCCAATCTCTAGGGATCTCAGACGATACGAAAGAGAGGTTGAACAGGCTAGTGATAGGTGTTGCAACAATTTTGGCTGATAATTTCAGAAAGAGAGGGTCCAGATTATCTAGCCCAGCAGATTTGTAGGGGTCCAGACTTAGCAGCTCTTTCAGAACATCAGCCGTCTGGATTTGGGTGAAGGAGAAGCGGGGGGGGGCTTGGGCAAGTAGCTGCCGGGGGTACAGAGCTGTTGGCCAGGGTAGGGGTAGCCAGGTGGAAAGCATGGCCAGCCATAGCAAAATGCTTATTGAAAATTTCGATAATCGTGGATTTATCGGTGGTAACAGTGTTTCCGAGCCTCAATGCAGTGGGCAACTGGGAGGAGGTGCTCTTATTCTCCATGGACTTTACAGTGTCCCAGACCTTTTTGGAGTTAGTACTACAGGAAGCAAATTTCTGTTTGAAAAAGCTGGCCTTTGCTTTTCTAACTGACTGTGTGTACTTGTTCCTGACTTCCCTGAATAGCTGCATATCGCGGGGGCTATTCGATGCTAATGCAGTGCGCCACAGGATGTTTTGTGTTGGTCTAGTGCAGTCAAGTCTGGGGTGAACCAAGGGCTATATCTATTCTTAGTTCTACGTTTTTTGAAAGGGGCATGCTTATTTAGGATGGTGAGGAAAGCACTTTTAAAGAACAACCAGGCGTCCTCTACTGACGGGATGAGGTCAATATCCTTCCAGGATACCTGGGCCAGATCGAATAGAAAGGCCTGCTCGCAAAAGTGTTTTAGGGAGCGTTTGACAGTGATAAGGGGTGGTCGTTTGATCGCTGACCTATTGCGAATGCAGGCGATGAGGCAGTGATCGCTGAGATCCTGGTTGAAAACATATTTGTATTTGGAGGGCAAGTTAGTCAGGATGATATCAATAATGGTACCCATGTTTACGGATTTTGGGTTGTACCTGGTGGGTTCCTTGATAATTTGTGTGAGATTGAGGGCATATATCTTAGATTGAAGGACAGCCGGGGTGTTAAGCATATCCCAGTTTAAGTCACCTAACTCTGAAGATAGATGGGGGGCAATCAATTCACATATGGAGTCCAGGGCACAGCTGGGGGCTGAGGGGGGTCTGTAACAGGCGGCAACAGTGAGAGACTTATTTCTGGAAAGGTGGATTTTTAAGAGTAGAAGCTCAAACTATTTGGGCACAGACCTGGACAGTATGACAGAACTCTGCAGGTTATCTCTGCAGTAAATTGCAACTCCGCCACCTTTTGCAGTTCTATCTTGACGGGAAATGTTGTAGTTGGGGATGGAAATTTACGAATTTTTGGTGGCCTTCCTAAGCCAGGATTCAGACACAGCTAGGACATCCGGGTTGGCGGAGTGTGCTAAAGCAGTGAATAAATCAAACTTAGGGAGGAGGCTTCTAATGTTAACATGCATGAAACCAAGGCTTTTACGGTTACAGAAATCAACAAATGAGAGCGCCTGGGGAATAGGTGTAGTACTGGGGGTTACAGGACCTGGGTTTACCTCTACATCACCAGAGGAACAGAGGAGTAGTAGAATCAGTATTCGGCTAAAGGCTTTAAGAACTGGACGTCTAGTACGTTGGCTACATAGAATAAAAGGAGCAGATTTCTGGGCGTGGTGGAATAGATTGAGGGCATAATGTATAGACAAGGGTATAGTAGGATGTGAGTTCAGTGGAGGTAAACCTAGGCATTGGGTAATGAAGAGAGAGGTTGCATGTGTGGGGGGAGGGACAAGAATAACAAGAATGAAAGTCTTTAACCCAAGCCTAGGCAAAGACTCTTCTCAATCACTGCTTTATTATGGATAGAACAATAATATTATTTATTTTTCTATTATTTTATGAGGCAATTATTATCCAGTGACAACAGTAGACTGCTTTTATCCAGCCCATGAGGTCTCTATGGTCCCTCGTCAGTCACTGCTCCATCACAGACAGAGAGATAGACACACACACGCACACACCTGCTCCATGCTGAAGCTCCTCCAGTACAAAGGAATAGATAAGACTAGCCTGCACTTAAGCCTCTGCCCAGACATTCTTTCGTCATGTTGCATTTGTTTAACGCGCTACAGTGCTATGGTGTGTTTTATAGATTGGCCAATAGGGGGCAGTAGCATCGTACCGGTGTGAGCACAGTGAGTCAGCTCTATTTGGCTCGATGAGGAAAATGTCAAACTTTCTATTGGAGTGTTGTAAAGAAAGGCTCACTTGATGTTATAGTATCAACTGTAAAATGCTTCCCTCCCTGTGAATCCTGTCATGAATACAGTGTGAGGAATTAGGCCTTATGAACACAAAAATAGGGAGAATGCAAACTGCTGATTGTAAAGCAGAGTAGAGCTATGATTCCACATGTATTTTACAACTCAGGAGATTATTTCAATTTGGACACGCAGAATGGGGAGGAGGATTAAAAGCCAAATGTACTCCATGTTCTCTGTTCTGTTTCAGACTTTAGGGTTCTACTCTAAGTCATGATGTATATGCAATCTACAGACTTGAGGACGAAACTAAAACGCACAGCTAACCTCGTGGGGACATACAATTCAGTCCCATTCAAAATCCTATTTTACCTAACCCCTATCCCTAACCCTAATCCTAACCCTAACCCTAAACCTAACCCCAACCCTAACCCTAACCCTAAACCTAACCCTAAACCTAACCCCATCTCCTAACCCGAACCGTAAACCTAAAACTAACCCTAGCTCCTAAACCTAACCCTAAACCTAATTCTAACCCTAATACTAATTCTAACGTTAGCCCTAAACCCCCTAGAAATAGCATTTGACCTTGTAGGGACCAACAACATGTCCCCAGTTGGTCACATTTTAGTGTGTTTACTATTCTTGTGACTTCTGGTCCTTCTGGTCCCCACAAGTATAGTTAAACAGGTCCACACGCACGCACGCACGCACGCGCACACACACACACACACACACACACACACACACACACAATCTTTCTCCCTCTCATACAGACCTCAGCCAATGCCTGGTGTCATCAGTGGGTTGTCATATGGCCATAATGAGTTCAGCTGTAGACAGAGGAAGGTCTGAGGACATGGCTGTGCAGAACTAATTCCTCTGGAGAAAGTCTGGTTCCATTTTAGGCACCTGTTGTTGCGCTGGCTGCTGGGAGTCTTGTGTGTAGCCAGGGACATACACACATGTTGTATTTTGTGTGTAGTCAGGGACATACACACATGTTGTATTTTGTGTGTAGCCAGGGACATACACACATGTTGTATTTTGTGTGTAGCCAGGGACATACACAAATGTTGTATTTTGTGTGTAGCCAGGGACATACACACATGTTGTATTTTGTGTGTAGCCAGGGACATACACACATGTTGTATTTTGTGTGTAGCCAGGGACATACACACATGTTGTATTTTGTGTGTAGCCAGGGACATACACACATGTTGTATTTTGTGTGTAGCCAGGGACATACACACATGTTGTATTTTGTGTGTAGCCAGGGACATACACACATGTTGTATTTTGTGTGTAGCCAGGGACATACACACATGTTGTATTTTGTGTGTAGCCAGGGACATACACACATGTTGTATTTTGTGTGTAGCCAGGGACATACACACATGTTGTTGTTTGGTTAGTATCCTGTTATTAGACAAGCAACATTGGCGACAGATTTTCATGCAAATATTCAAAAATCTGCATAAAAACAATTTACTTGTTGCGGATTAAAGGCTGATTAAAATAACTTTTGCGGTTAAATAACCATGAACCCCCCCAGATAAATGGGTTTCCATTGCATTTTCACATCTATTGATGGATTTGTCACAGCGAATGTTGCATTATCTAACGAATGTGCCCACTCTGGTCTTGGCACTAGCGGTCTACACAACAGCTTGCAGATACAGTGCAAGTAGGCTACCTACATAATGAGATTATTATGGATGAGAGAGACATTATTTTTATTTTTCAAACTGCACCCAAGCATTGATCATCATGTCACCACGCTCATCACCATGCATTTTCACCACCTTGTGAAATTCTTCATAATTTCATATGTAGTCTAATAAACTGCATGCTTTCCGGAGTCGTATTCTGGTCTACAACATAGCATCACGTGACTCCAAGTTTACTTTGAATTGATGGTTATTATATCACCGCCAATTCTCACATAATACATTTTACTGACACAAAGAGATCCCACCTTGTCTAGCGTATTTTTTTTGTCGACATTTGGAAAGTTTACAGACAAATTTGCTGTTTCCATCATGCCTGTACTTTACTTGCATAAATATGTTGGATGGAAACCTGCTTACTGACAACATCCAACAATTGCAAGATGTGAGGGTAGGGGTGGAGTCAAGATGTGAGGTTAGGGGTGGAGTCAAGATGTGAGGTTAGGGGTGGAGTCAAGATGTGAGGTTAGGGGTGGAGTCAAGATGTGAGGTTAGGGGTGGAGTCAAGATGTGAGTTTAGGGGTGGAGTCAAGATGTGAATTTGGAGGTGGAGTCAAGATTTGAGGTTAGGGGTGGAGTCAAGATGTAAGGTTAGGGGTGGAGTCAAGATGTGAGGTTAGGGGTGGAGTCAAGATGTGAATTCGGGGGTGGAGTCAAGATGTGAGGTTAGGGGTGGAGTCAAGATGTGAGGTTAGGGGTGGAGTCAAGATGTGAGGTTAGGGGTGGAGTCAAGATGTGAGGTTAGGGGTGGAGTCAAGATGTGAGTTTAGGGGTGGAGTCAAGATGTGAATTTGGAGGTGGAGTCAAGATTTGAGGTTAGGGGTGGAGTCAAGATGTGAGGTTAGGGGTGGAGTCAAGATGTGAATTCGGGGGTGGAGTCAAGATGTGAGGTTAGGGGTGGAGTCAATATGTGAGGTTAGGGGTGGAGTCTAATGCTTATAGTTATCAGTCATGATTATGTATGAGATGTATTATTATTTCATGCTTGACTTTGTTTTCATTGTCAGAGATTGAATCAATGGTTGTGGCTGTCATTGGGCAACACCATTGGGGGCTGAGTGAGGGGTTGAAATATAACTTTGACATTTTCTAAACCCTAATATTCAGTGGGCGCCAGAACTGGGCTGTTACAAAAACAAATGTGCTCACTCTCTGGCTGTTAATAATCTTGCATCGAGTGGGATGTCTGATCTGCTGTAAAATTCTGTCATTCTTTTCAGTCTGGCGAATGGCTCTCTCCAAACGGAAACCAAGCGTATAGTAATCTCTGCCACGCTAAGCTAAATGTAATCATATAACAAAATGTAAATGTTCAGTTAGACACAGAAGGAAGAGGAAGTGCAGGATTTGTTCGATCCATATAAATTGGACTGAAAATGTACTTAATATACACTGGGGGCCAAAAGTTTGGAATATTACTGATTCAAGGGTTTTTCTTTATTTTCACTATTTTTTACATTGTAGAATAAAAGTGCAGACATCAAAACTATAACATAACACATATGGAATCATTTAGTAACCAAAAAAGTGTTAAACAAATCAAAATATATTTTATATTTGAGATTCTTCAAAGTAGCCACCCTCTGCCTTGATGATGGCTTTGCATACTCATGGCATTCTCTCAACCAGCTTCATGAGGACTGCCACAGGAATGGAAGACCCAGAAAGACCTCTGATGCAGAGGATAAGTTCATTAACAGCCTCAGATTGCAGGCCAAATAAATGCTTCACAGAGTTCAAGTAACAGACACATCTCAACACCAACTGTTCAGAGGAAACTGTGTGAATCAGGCCTTCATGGTCAAATTGCTGCAAAGAAACCACTACTAAAGGACACCAATAAGAAGAAGAGTCCAAATTTGAGATTTTTGGTTCGAACCTCAAACAAATGTAGATGGTTTGATATGAGTCGGACCGCAGTGAAGGAAAAGCAGCCAACAAGTGCTCACATATGTGCGAACTCCTTCAAGGCTGATGGAAAAGCGTTCCAGGTGAAGTTGGTTGAGAGAATGCCAAGAGTGTGCAAAGCTGTCATCAAGGCAAAGGTGGCTATTTGAAGAATCTGCAAGAATGATCACCAGAGCTCTGAATGTTAATTTCTCTACCATAAGCCGCCTCCAATGTCATTTTAGAAAATGTAGCTGTATGTCCAACCGGACTCATAACCACAGACCATGTGTATGGTGTCGTGTGAGTGAGCAGTTTGCTGATGACAAAGCTGTGAACAGAGTGCCCCATGGTGACAGTGGAGTTATGGTATGGGCAGGCATATGCAACGGACAACGAAGACAAAAGCATTTTATTGATGGCAATTTGAATGCACAGAGATACCGTGACGAGATCCTGAGGCCCATTGTCGTGCCATTTGTCCGCTGCTATCACCTGATGTTTCAGCATGATAATGCACGGCCCCATGTCGCAAGGATCTGTACACAGTTCCTGGAAACTGAAAATGTCCCAGTTCTTCCAACGCCTGCATATGCACAGACATGTCACACATTGAGCATGTTTGGGATGCTCTGGATCGATGTGTACGACATCGTGTTCCAGGTCCCGCCAATATCCAGCAACTTCGCAAAGCCATTGAAGAGGAGTGGGACAACATTCCACAGTCCACAATCAACAGCTTGATCAACTCTATGCAAAGGAGATGCACAACAGATGCATATACAACTACAACTATTACCAGTAATGTGAAAGCCATAGATTAGGTCCTAATGAATTTATTTCAATTGACTGATTTCATTATATGAACTGTAACTCAGTAAAATCTTTGATATAGTTGCATGCTGCGTTTATATTTTTGTTCAGTGTAAGTAGGCATGCGGTGTGTGTGTGTGCGTGAGTGCATCTCTATGGATGTTGTGAGAATTTGTCATAACTCAGACTCACCTTTTCCTCCCACGTAATTCAATACCATGTGATGTGAGGAGTCTGGTCCTGGAATGCATAGGCTGCTAGGGAATACCACTAATGGCTGTTGATGTCATCCCCAGTGGAACAGACCACACCCCCCCCCACACACACACACACACACACACACACAGGGAGACACAGACATCTCACTGCACTTCTACTGAACTTCTGAAATAATCTCAATGTCAACTGTGATTATGGGAGGGATTGACTGAAATAGCAACCTGTGGTAACACAGCATCTAGAGTAGTGCAGAGGCAAGCTATGCTGCTTCAAGCATGAACTGAATGTACAACAAATGTGGATTATATTGAGTTGCACGTTTTGCCCCCAGAACAGCCTCATTTCGTTGGGGCATGGACTCCACAAGGTGTCGAAAGCATTCCACAGGGATTCTGGCCCATGTTGACTCCAATGCTTCCCACAGTTGTGTCAAGTTGGATGGATATCCTTTGGGTGGTGGACTGTTATTGATACACACAGGAAACTGTTGAGCTTGAAAACCCATCAGCATTGCAGTTCTTGACACACTCAAACCGGTGCGCCTGGCACCTACTACCATACCCCATTCTAAGGCACTTACATATTTTGTCTTTCCCATTCACCCTCTGAATGGAACACAAACAGTCTCAATTATCTTAAGGCTTAAAACTCCTTCTTTAACCTGTCTCCTCCCCTTCATCTACACTGATTGAAGTGGATTTAACAGGTGACATCAATAAGGGATCATAGCTATGTCATGGAAAGAGCAGGTGTTCCTAATGTTTTGTACACTCACTGTATACTTTCTAAGATGTTCCCTCAAGTGAAAAACTAGACTATATGTTTCATCTACTTATGTCTGAAAATTTAGTTTCTGAATGTTTATGGCAAACAAGGTGCTACTGAGTGTATAATTTTTATAACGGACAAAGGTCTACATAAGCCTCTCTGTCTGCCACGTCTCAGTGATGCTCAACACCACACCCTGTGTGTGCGGGCGTGTGCGTAAGTGTGTGTCCGGGCCAATGTGGACTCTCTGGTTTGGGCCGTCTGGTCCATAGACACGCACCAGTGGTAGTCTTTCCACCCCAACAAACCCAGAGTCTGGACACGTGTTTGCCTTGGAACTTTCAATCCGTTTGGCATGTGTTGTTTTTCATAAGATACGTCCCAAATGGCACCCTATTCTCTATATAGTGCAGTACTTTTGACTAGGACCCATATAGGGCTCTGGTCAAAAGTAGTGCACTATATAGGGAATAGGGGCCATTTGAGACACATCCATAGACTTCTCATTGACCATCTAGAATAGCTTGGGTTACAAATCAGAGAAGTTGCGGTGGTGAGGTGAAGTGGAGGATGATTAAGTATAACCTAGTCTTAGACATTACCCGTCTATATAATAACATAGAAGCACATTGAAATGTCTGCTGCAGAAGAGATAGTTGCTTGGGAATGGATGTGTGGATTCATCCAAGATATTACCCCTGTGGTGTGTTCCATCACATCCAGTCCATCTTATTATGGGCTTGAGCTCAGGTTCAGTTCTCCAGGCACACCTCCAGACGGGGAATGTTATGTGTCCAATAACACACTCTGACAGCTGACCAGACTGTAGAGATCTTGCCAGCATGACGATGAATAAGAAGACATGGTAGTCGGATTACTGAACGCATAAACTCTCTATGAACTGTAGCAAAGAGAAACTCTGAGGTAATAATTCAGGACAACCATGAAGAGTCTCTATCCACCTCTATCTGTACAGAGAGGATCAAATGTTTTAATTTGAGATACATTGAGCTGAATCACACTGCTACTGCACCTTATAAGGTAGACTAGCTGCAGAACGGCAGGCGTTCAACTTCCAGTGCTCCTTAATACACTGTTGTGCTGTTTTCTACCGACATACTCGTCAGTCCACATACAGATCCGTAGGCTAAGCGGAAACAATCGTCCCACGCCTACACTCTCTACAGCGTCAACGCTCACTGCAATACAGCATCATCCATTACTGCAGTAATAGTCAAGAGTTCAATTGAGAACTGTGTCAGTTACATAACATGTTGACTGCAGGGGGTTCTGCTTGTTTTTGTGGGATGTCACAGGGTTGGTTGGCACTGGCAGGGTTTACTTTCTCTGCCGTGACTAAGGTTTGGCCATTTTGGATTTGGCATGTCTCCTTTTCAACAGCCTGCTTGCGATCAAGTGGAAAAATATGTGTGGAAAAACGAGTCAACTGACAACAAACAAGATCTTTGGTGTCTCTAAATTCAGTTTAAGGTCGATAACTGAGAAAGTATCATTGGTAAGGCTCTCTACCTTTCCATGCTTATTGAAGGGAGGGATACGTAGTTGAGAGACGCTGCATTTATGCTCGGTAGGAGAGACCTGTGAAAGTCTGCGTCGTCATTGGACATGTGTTGCTGCCCTGTAAACTGCCCTACAGCATGAGCTCATAACATCATCATCATTGGCCCAGGGCTAGATACATTAGACCTTTAGAGTGACTAGGAAGGATTAAATTCCCCTTCTTAACTCACCCTCCCAAGGTCTACAGTGGCTGTGGCAGACAAAAGATTCAGGATTAATCCAACATATGCTGTGGGAGCTTAGATTTCCACTCAGTATTTAGTATTTAGTGTTTAAAATGGTTGAAAACCTTTTTAATCAATGACGAATTAGCTGTGATAACTGTGCGTCTCTGTACAGCAAAATGGATGACATGTTGGGAATGTTGTGTCCATACCCCTTAACTTTTCCCACACTTTGTTGTGTTCCAACAGGGATGTCAAACTAAATCCACGCAGGCCTGAGTCTCTCCGGTTTTAGTTTTATCCTTTCAATTAAAACCTACATCACTAGGTGAGGGAGGTTCCTTAGTGACCTTAATTTATCAATCAAGTACAAGCCCTCGTTAATGCTACTGCTACTCTCTGTTTATCATCTATGCATAGTCACTTTAACTATAACTACATGTACATATTACCTCAATTAGCCCGACTAACCGGAGCCCCTGCACATTGACTCTGTGTCGGTTTCAGCCAATCTAGATTAGATGAGTTTATTAGTCACATGCACAGGGTTGCAGATGTAATTGCAGGTACAGTGAAATTCTGAAGCTCCGAGCAGTGCAGGAGGGGAACAGGGAGAACACGTAGCTGACTAGTGGGGGCTATTCAGCAGCCTGGTGGTCTGGGGGTAGAAGCTATTGGCCAGTCTGACAGTTTTTGCCATGATGCTCCCATACTGCCTGTGTCTGAGGGATGGAAGCGGGGAGAACAGGCCCAGGTCCTTGATGATCTACTTGGAGTTCCTGCGACACCTGGTGTTGTAAGTGTCTTGGAGGACAGGCAGTGTGCACCCAAAGGTGCGTTCAGCTGAGCATATCACCCTTTGTAGAGCCTTCCGGTCAGCAGCGGTGGAGTTTCCATAGCAGGCTGTGATGCAGCCCGAAAGTATGCTCACCTGTAGAACACTGTGAAGGCCCTCGGGGGACAGGCTGATGCCGATGGAGTTGGAAATGTGTGAGGCCAAGCAGTCGTGGGCAGGGTTGGGTAGGTTACTTTCTAAATGTAATCCGTTACAGTTACAAGTTACCTGTCCAAAATTGTAATCAGTAACGTAATTTTTGGATTACTCAAACTCAGTAAGGTAATCTGATTACATTCCGTTACTTTTAGATTACTTTCCCCTTAAGAGGCATTAGAAGAAGACAAAAACGTATGTTACCAATTGAACGACATCTATTGCAGGATAAATCAATGTTAAAGTTTGCATAGCTGGCTATATGTGGATGTTACGTTTTACTTTATGGGTTTGTTATGTAGGTTTCTTCTAACCAATCGCTTTCTACTATATATAATAATACAATTAAATGATATCTTTACATTAAAAACCAAAGTTTATTAGAATTCCAGTGATTCCAATAAATGTTATACCCCTTGATCTTCAAGAATAGGACTTGGAAATATGTATAGATTAGCCAAATTGTTTTACCTGAGCATAACCCCAAAACTAAGAACGTATTAGCCAGCCCTACTCTGTTGTTTATGATTTTGTTGTCATGGAGGACTGATTGGGCTCATTGATTCGGGTTGAAAAATAAATGCTGCGCTCATGGAATGGCGTGCTTTGCCAAGAGTGTGCAAAGCTGTCATCAAGTGTCACGAGTCGGGATGATGAGAGACCAAGGCGCAGCGCAGTTGAAGTTCGACATTATTTATTAGACGAAACAAAATGTTGAATTACGAACTTCACAAAATAAACCAAGAACGTAATACACACGTATTCACACTGCTTAACGTGACTTGTAAAATATATACAATGACCCAAAACCCTGGTGTGGAACATACAAACATATGTAGGATCCCTAATTAGAGACAATGCACTGCAGCTGCCTCTAATTAGGGATCCAACACAAACCACCACCAGAACCAGAAATAATAGAACTGTCAGACTCTGACCATGGCTACATAGAGAAGCAATAGGCTTCTCTATGGCCAGAGCCTGACATCAAGGCAAAGGGTGGCAACTTTATTCTTTATGTGTTATTTCCTTGTTTTGATGTCTTCACTATTATTCTAGAATGTAGAAACATTTTAAATAAAGAAAAACCCTTGAATGAGTAGGTCCAAACGTTTGACTGGTACTGTATATATCATTTATAAATCCAAAAACGGATGTAGCAACTACAGATTACCACTTTAAGTCTATCAAAAGTTTGAGCAATAAAACCCCCACTTTTAGTCCATAGGCTTGGATCCACACTATGCAGCTGTTGCAAGAGTGCATTTTTCACAGGCTGTCCACTGGTTTCAAAAACAATGATTGATAGGCAGCTTAAACTTCTTGAATTCAACCATTATTGGGTTCAAATACACATTTAGATTTGTGAACAGCCATCCACAACAACCACAATCCGTAAGGCCCAAATAGCTAAATGAGAGAGCAGCAGTGTGATTCACATCAATGCGCTATGTAGATCAATAATAAGTGATATCCGTATCGCCGTCCTCCTTACCTCAAAGTGTTTATTCAAGTTGGATAATCTTTGGATGCCGACAGCAGTCGCAGACATAGCTTGAAATGTAGCCTAAAAAAGCCTATTCCTGCTCTTTCCCGTGATCCATCAAACAAATTTGGTGGGTCAGACTCGCTCAGGTGAAGTAGACTTGCGCCTTTTTTCAATGCTGATTTGAATGTCATTGAGAAAACAGAGAAGTGAAAGTAATCCTCGAAGTAATCATCTAGTTTTTCAAAAGTATCTGTAATCTGATTGCAATATTTTTCCCTTACATGTAACCGATTACATGTAATCCCTTACTCCCCAACCCTGGTCGTGGGTATACAGGGAGTACATGAGGGGACAGAGTACGCACCCTTGTGGGGCCCCTGTGTAGAAGATCTGTGTAAAGGAGGTCATGTTGCCTACCTTCACCACTTGGGAACGGCCATCAGGAAGTCTAGGACCCAGTTGCAAAGGGAGGAGTTCAGTCCCAGAGAGGTAGGCAAATTGGAGAGGGTCGAGTGTCTCGGGGAGGGAAGAGGTGATATGGTCTTTTACTGGTCAGTAGTCATTCAGTTCAGATACTTTCTCTTTCTTGGGCACGGGATGATAGTGGACATCTTGAAGCATGTGGGGAGAACAGCCTGAGCTAGAGAGAAATGTTAAATGTCAGAAAACACAAAAGCTAGCGGTCTGCATATACACTGAGGTCTAGGGCTGCCCTTGCGAAGGTTAACACGCTTGAATGACTTCCATACATCTTCTGTGGAGACCGTAAGCACGTAGCCCTTGTTGTCCTCAGGGAATAATCTTGGCAGCTCTGAGTTATGCTTGAAGCGTGAAAAAAAAACTGTTTAACCATACATTTGTCCCCGGTCAACATGCCGTGTTTATAAACAGCATCTATCTGCCAAACTTATTTGGGTAAGTTTTGAAAGACAATAGGTATCACATCATCTATGTATTTTTTTATGAATTCAGTGACTGAGTCTGCGTATTCATTGATGTTATCCCCAGAGGCGCTAGTCTATGAGCATGGATTCTGATTGGCCAGACCAGTGTTGTACAGACCTGCCCACCGTAACTTCCCTCTTGAGTCTTTGTGTGGAGGAGCAAAATGGAGTTGCATGCACGCACACACACACACACACACACACACACACACACACACACACACACACACACACACACACACACACACACACACACACAC
Organism: Thymallus thymallus; assembly: GCA_023634145.1. Classification (NCBI taxonomy): domain Eukaryota; kingdom Metazoa; phylum Chordata; class Actinopteri; order Salmoniformes; family Salmonidae; genus Thymallus; species Thymallus thymallus. The sequence continues at coordinate 41,339,577 of CM042410.1, forward strand.
ACATTCCTTCAGGAGAGTGCCTGCCGCATAGCTGCCATAATTGCATTAGAAGGTATGACGGATTGAGGAGTGAGCTTGACTAGCTTGAGTGAATGAGGAACAATTAGATTAGCAGCGATCTGTTCTGGGAAACGAAAGGGCCTCACAGTGTCTGTTATCCAGGTGGCAGTGATGGGAACACTGGGACCCAGCTGTGGATGTGTGATCCGGTGGTACACTTTGGCCCGTCCTGACTGAAACACTGACATCTTGAGTCTCATGGCATGCGTCCTTTTCGCCTCTGTGGATATAGATATGTCGTCTGGTACAGTACAGAGAAAACAAAGACAGAGTTGTTTTACTTTTTTTATTTTTTATTAAAATAATTAGCTTAAATTAACACATACGGTGCATTTGGAAAGTATTCAGACCCTTTCGTTTTTCCCACATTTTGTTACGTTACTGCCTTATTCTAACATGGATTCAATAGTTTTTTCCCCTAGTCAATCTACACACAAACGGCCCATAATGAAAAAGCAAAGACAAGTTTAGACATTTTTGCAAATGTATTTAAAATAAAAAAATGAAATATCACATTTACATAAGTATTCAAAACCTTTACTCAGTACATTGTTGATGCACCTTTGGTAGTGATAATAGCCTTTAATATTCAAGGGTATGATGCCACAAGCTTGGCTTTGAGGATTTGCTCCCATTCTTCTCTGCAGATCCTCTCAAGCTCTGTCAGGTTGGATGCAGAGCATCACTAAACATCTATTTTCAGGTCTCTCCAGAGATGTTCGATCGGGTTCAAGTCCGGGCTCTGGCTGGGCCTCTCAAGGAAATTCAGAGGCTTGTCCCCAAGCCACTCCTGCGTTGTCTTGGCTGTGTGCTTAGGGTCGTTGTCCTGTAGGAAGGTGAACCTTTGCCCCAGTCTGAGGTCCTGAGCGTGCTGGAGCAGGTTTTCAATCATGGATCTCTCTGTACTTTGCTCTGTTCATCTTTCCCTCGATCCTGACTAGTCTCCCAGTCCCTGCAACTGAAAAACATCCCCACAGCATGATGCAGCATCCACCATGCTTCACAGTAGGGATGGTGCCAGGTTTCCTCCAGATGTTACACTTGGCATTCAGGCCAAAGAGTTCAATCTTGGTTTCATCAGACCAGTGAATCTTGTTTTTAGGTGCCTTTTGGCGAACTCCAAGCGGGCTGTCATGTGCCTTTTACTGAGGAGTGGCTTCCATCTGGAAACTTCTTCAATTTAAGATGGATGCCACTGTGTTGCTTCTGCATAATGTTTAGGGTACCTTTCCCCAGACACAATCCTGTCTCAGAGCTCAACGGACAATTCCTTCGACGTCAAGTCTTGGTTTTTGTTCTGACATGCACTGTCAACTGTGGGACGTTATAAAGATAGTTGTGTGCTTGTAGAAACGTCTCAAGAATAATCAATGAAAACATGATTCACCTGAGCTCAATTTCGAGTCTCCTAGGGTCTGAATACTTATGTAAATACGTTTTTTTATTTTGAATACATTTCCACAAAATTCTAAAAACCTGTTTTTGCTTTGTCATTATGGGGTATTGTGTGTAGATTGATGAGGGAAAAAATGATTTAATACATTTTAGAATAAGGCTGTAACGTAACAAAATGTGGAAAAGGTCAAGGGGTCTGAATACTTTCCGAATGCACTGTACATACAACAATATATGTATCTTTTGAAAATGCAATTTTTATTTCAATGAGGCTAAACTGGTTAAATACAACAACAAAAATATGCACAAATACGCTCCAAGCACTTCCTGTATTTGCAGGCAAAAAAACAAATGATTGTTTTAATCCTACTATAGACCTAGCTATTTATTGGTTAGTGAACATAAGTAATATTAATCAGATTCTAGATCCTGTTTCATCATTTTGAGGCTTCATCAGTAAATCCTGATTATTAAACAGCAGAACAAAAGGATGCCAATGATCCTATTACCATAAAATTAAACCAGAATTAAACCAGAATTAAGATGATAATTTGTAGATAATGATTTTATTTTCAACAAGCTAATTTTCCAATCACTCTAGATGGTGATCATGAGACAGAGATGTTTAAGGGATGGAGGAAGCTGATGCCTCTCTGCTGGAGGCCATGTTGGAAGATAAAGCAGAGCTGTGAGCTGCGTCTCAATCCCTCTCAACCACTGTCTTCTCTCTGGGGGCCTTGAGACAAATGTAAGGCGAGACACCTGTCTGTCTGCGTGTGGGGGCAAGTGTGTGTGTGTGTGTGTGTGTGTGTGTGTCTCACCGTGTGTTGTGTTGTGTGAGCGCGCATGTGTGGGTGGATGTTGGTGTGTGTGTGTGTGTGAGTCAGTGTGTGTTTGCGCGCCACCCTGTCTCTGTACCCATCTGACAAGCTCCAAATCAAATCAAATCAATAAAATAAAATAAAATGTTATTGGTCATATACACGTGTTTAGCAGATGTTATTGTGGGTTTAGCGAAATGCTTGTGCTTCTAGCTCCGACAGTGCAGTAATATCTAACAAGTAATGTCTAACAGTTTCACAACATACACCCAAATTCACATACATCTAAGTAAGGAATTAATTAAGAATATATATATATACATATATGGATGAGCGATGTCAGAGCGACATTGACTAAGATACAGTGGCATAGTATAGAATACAGTATATACATATGAGATGGGGAATGAAATATGTAAACACAATAAAGTGACTAAGATACCGTAAAATAGTGTAGAGTGCAGTTTGCAGATACGGATACAATATTAAAGTGGCTACTGATTTCTAATCTATGTCTATAGGCAGCAGCCTCTAATGTGCTAGTGATGGCTGTTTAACAGTCTGATGGCCTTGAGATAGAAGCTGTTTTTCAGTCTCTCGGTCCCAGCTTTGATGCACCTGTACTGACCTCGCCTTCTGGATGATAGCGGGGTGAACAGGCACTGGCTTGGGTGGTTGATGTCTTTGATGATCTTTTTGGCCTTCCTGTGGCAATGGGTGCTGTAGGTGTCCAGGAGGGTGGGACGTTTGCCCCCAGTAATGTGTTGGGCAGACTGCACCACCCTCTGGAGAGCTTTGCAGTTATGGGCGGTGCAGTTGCCGTACCAGGCGGTGATACAGCCCGACAGGATGCTCTCAATTGTGCATGTGTACAAGTTTGTGAGGGTTTTAGGTGTTAAACCAAATTTCTTCAGCCTCCTGAGGTTGAAGAGGCGCTGTTGCGCCTTCTTCACCAACACTGTCTGTGTAGGTGGACCATTTCAGTTTGTCAGTGATGTGTACGCAAAGGAATTTGAAGCTTTCCACCTTCTTCACTGCGGTCCCATCGATGTGGATAGGGGGGTGCTCCCTCTGCTGTTTCCTGAAGTCCACGATCATCTCCTTAGTTTTGTTGACATTGAGTGAGAGGTTATTTTCCTGGCACCACACTCCCAGAGCCCTTACCTCCTCTGATAAGCTCAGGACACAAAGCCTCGGGAGTGGCAGTGAAAATGTGGAATCTAGGACTCTGATCTAAATTTAGGAAATGGATCAAGACAGGACTATTATTTAACCTCTTAAATAATTATTTGTACCTCTTATCGGACCCTTTTGCCTGTAGCTCAGGACCTGAAGCATGGATATGCATATTCTTGATACCATTTGAAAGGAAACACTTTGAAGTTGGTGGAAATGTGAAATTAATGTAGGAGAATATAACACATTAGATCTGGTTAAAGATAATACAACAAAAAATATGTCTATATCCTGGGAAATGTTCTTGTTACTTACAACGTCATGCTAATCACATTAGCGCACGTTAGCTCAACCGTCCAGAGGGCGGGACACGATCCTTTAAGCTATCTCCTAGTGGTCAGATCCAGTGGACAGTTTGATGTGATTCAGGAAAGTATCAATGGGAAAGATGTTGCCACAGTCTGATCAGTGGACTGAATTTCTGTGACACACTCATCTGCTTGAAACTGAAATTCACAGTTTGACAACTTTAATTAGACTGCTGATACAGGGGTCACTTGTTCAACTGTTTGTAATGTTGATTTTGATTGCTACAAGCTGATTGGGTCAGTGCGGGTTGGATTTTTCCTTATTTTGGAGTTGGTGTCGTCACTCAAGTGGTAGTAAATTTGAGGTATCTGGTTTCCTGTATCGGTCCACACCGGCCGACTTCAAATGATGGGATTAGCTATTGAACTGAAGAAGAGTTACAAGCAACTGGTCGAAAGCAGACATTTTGTCTGTCAGACAGTGTATAGTTAGCAGTTTTCCAGGTCCTTCTTTATGGAAATTAACCACTTTTATGGGTAATTTATAAAATGTTAGATTACAAGAGAGCAAAAATAAAAAGGAAAGACCACTACACTTTTCAAATATCACATTGGGAATATAAAACCATGGGAAGTTACTCCCTTTTCAATCCAGTTTATCTTCAAGATCTGAAAGATTGTTTGGAAATCCAGCACATTAAAACCCATCTGAATACACTCCCACATTAGATTTTGTTTAAAAAAATATTCAGTTTTTCCATATGAATTTAAAAAAGAGTGAATCAATAGCTGTACAAATCTTAGTTTCAAAATAAAGAGATGCAGGCTGAACTAGCCCTCAGTTTAAGATTGTAAGACATGGCCCTGAGGTCTCGCTGCAACTAGCTATTCAAAATGTATTTTGCCTTCAAAGTGTATTTTAGGCAGAACATTTTGAGAAATTCTATTGCCAGTTGATTTGCATATTTTAAAACCATCCCACTGGGCACACACTGGTTGAATCAACATTGTTTCCACATCATTTCAATGAAATTATGTTGAGCCAATGTGGAATAGACGTTCAATTGACATCTGTGCCAAGTGGGATGGTTCAATACCATGCTGATTGTAGGTAGGTTTACTGAGCTGGGGCAGTAAAGTTAGCTGTGTGGTTTGATATTTGTCTGTTTGAAGGAGCTGTGCTGAATGTCACATTCAAACTGTGAGGGACGTTGACCTTAGGGGATAGCTTGGCATGATGTCACACAAAAAGTATGAGTCACTATGTGTGTGTTTGTATGTGCGTGTGTGAGACAGATTGAATAAGAGTGAAAGACAGGGAGGGGAGGGGGTCAGTACAGACAAAATAACATCACAAAGATAAACATGCTGTTACACTATATTCATTCCTCGTTCGTAGCGCTTCCATTGGCTCATTTGTGTCCAGCATCCTCTGACCCACACACTCTCTAGCGCAGCACGTGAGTCTTAAATTGCATTCCACTGCATTATAGCTTTATCCCATTGCAGTGGTTAGCAGTTGGTACGGAACACTGACATATGCAGGACTGCTTAGGACTTATAGAGGAATTATTCTGGGTCGTGTGGAACAGGAAGTCTGCAGTTAGGTAAGAAATAACTGTACTTTCTATTTCAGCCTATTGAGCTATTTTCAGAACAGATTCATATTACTGTTTTACAATTTTGCAAATTCTACTACATGTCAAAAATAGTAAACTCTCTGTTTTACTGCTGTGCTTTAGCCTTTGGAGGAAGAGATGTGTCACTCCACTGTCATTAATACCAAACAGATTCATGTTCATTAGTGTGTGTGTGTGTATTCGGCAACATCTGCTCCTCTCCTACTAGGCCTATATACACTACATGAACTGCTCGTCGAACATCTCATCCCACAATCATGGTCACCAATATGGAGTTGGTCCCCCCCCTTTGCTGCTATAACAGCCTCCACTCTTCTGGAAAGACTGTCCACTAGATGTTGGAACATTGCTGTGTTGACTTGCTTCCATTTAGCCACAAGAGCATTAGTGATGTCGGTCACTGATGTTGGGCGATTAGGCCTGGCTCGCAGTCAGCGTTCCAATTCATCCCCTTAGGTGTTCGATGGGGTTGAGGTCAGGGCACTGTGCAGGCAGGACAAGTTCTTCCACACCGATCTCGACAAACTATTTCCGTATGGACCTCGCTTTGTGCACTGGGGTATTGTCATGCTGAAACAGGAAAGGGTCTTCCCCAAACTTTTGCCACAAAGTTGGAGGCACAGAATCATCTCGAATGTCATTGTATGCTCCAGAGTCCAATGGCGGCAAGCGTTACACCACTCCAGCCAACGCTTGGCATTGCGCATGGTGATCTTAGGCTACTATGCAATGTCCTTTTATAGCTTTTTTTTGCACTCCAGATATCTTGTATTTCTATACTTTTTCATACTGCCGCTCTATGTATCATGTACCGTGTATCTGTCTTTTGTGTACTTTCGTTGTGGCATTTTGCACCTGCCCTGTGTTTTTGTTGTAGCTGCTTGACAATGAAATTTCCCCCCCCGGGGAACAATAAAGTACCTATCTATCTATCTATCTATCTATCTATCTATCTATCTATCTATCTATCTATCTATCTATCTATCTATCTATCTATCTATCTATCTATCTATCTATCTATCTATCTATCTATCTATCTATCTATCTATCTATCTATCTATCTATCTATCTATCTATCTATCTATCTATCTATCTATCTATCTATCTATCTATCTATCTATCTATCTATCTATCTATCTATCTATCTTATGTGCGGCTGCTCGGCCATGGAAACCCATTTCATGAAGCTTTCAATTAACAGTTATTGGGCTGACATTGCTTCAAGAGAGTTTGGAACTCGGTAGTGATTGTTGCAACCGAGGACTGAAGATTTTTACGTGCTACGTGCTTCAGCCCTCAGTGGTCCCGTTCTATGAGCTTGTGTGGCCAACCACTTTGCGGCTGAGCCGTTGTTGCTCCTAGACATTTCCATTTCACAATAACAGTACTTACAGTTGACCGGGGCAGCTCTAGCAGGGCAGAAACTGACTTGTTGGAATGGTGACATCCTATGACGGTGCCATGTTGAAGGTCACTGAGCTTTTCAGTAAGGCCATTCTACTGCCAGTGTTCGTCTATGGAGATTGCATGGATGTGTGCCCAATTTTATACACCTGTCAGCAACGGGTGTGGCTGAAATAGCCAAATCCACTCATTTGAAGGGGTGTCCATATACTTTTGTATATATAGTGTGTGTGTGTGTGTATGAGCTGTTCCGTCGTCAGTATTGTGGAAGAATTCTAATGTTAAGGTAAGATAGGAAAAGAGGAACACTGATCCGAGAGCAGTGCTATCTTTCTTTCGATCTTGCCAGTATCGACACATGCCTCAACAACACACTTATCGAACGTTCTCTCAGCGAGGTGTTTTGGGAAACGCATGTTACATCTTCGGCCGTTGTATGAAAGATGCATCGTAATAAAACACTCATAAACCTAAATTCCATCCCTGTCGGGAATCTGTGCCGCGTTCTGTTTATCTCCACTCAAGTGATTACTGAATGGTTAATCTGGAACAGAGACATGGTGCCATGTGTTGTGCAGGGGGCAAATGGGGCTAAATCAACTACAAGTCCAATTATATACTTCACTGAGTATCTTAGAAGTGATTGCCTCTGGCAATCGAATGTGCAGCTGTAGCACAACACGTCAACAAGTCCCCTACGGCACAGATATCTGGTGCTGGTTTGTTGTGATATGAGGGTGGTAAATAGGGACTGGGTGTTAATGGGGTGGCCATGGTTAGCTAAGCCCAGGGAGGAAGAGTGGTGTAGCGTGTCCAAGGGACAAGAGCAGACGTTGGGGCGGGGTGCCGCTGGCACCACCTTAAAGGGCCGGCGGTCCTGTTAAGTGTGCCAAACGGTGTCAGTCGGTCAGTGACTCTCCCAGCATGCAGTTCACTGGAGGGGAGAGCTTCATGTTGGAATATGTTTGTGGCAAGGCTTCTCCAACCTAAACGAGTAATACTGATGATAAAGATAATTCTAACAAAATTATATTTTACGTGACTTTCATGACACTCCAATCTTACCCACTCATCTCCACGCATTCCCGAGTCTCTGTTTAAATCATATTTGACATGAAAGTAAATCTATGGACTGAAACCCACTCTCTCTCTATCTCTCTGTCAGACAGACAGCCTGGTATGCACATCTGTTGTCTTCAGTCTCCTACAGATTGCAAGAATCGGATAACTTTTTATTTAAGACAGACACATGCATGTGTTCTCCCTAGTCTCCCACGAAGCAGGACCACACACATTGAGCTTTAACACACTCCTCAATTTGTTTCAGATTGATTCCACATGATATTTACAGTGAGCTAGCTACTGATATTTGCTGATCTGGAAGTAAAACATAATGAAAAAGGCAACAACCTAGAATCAATCAATTGTAGCCATGACAACAGTTTGACGATTTTAGCTGGTTCTTATCCATATATAAATGAACGCTTACAGTTTATCTCAATCGCATATAAGCAATTTTTGGATCTGTGTTGAAAAGTAGTTATAGCAGAACAGCTATGATCAAATGCTCAAATAGGCCTACAGAACCTCTGATCATTTTCTTGCCTTAGTACCTAACTTGCATATCTTAAACCACCTTGTGCAAAACTTTTAAAACAAATATCATCAGTTAATCTAAAATTCATTGTTTAGTGTTTTGTTCACAGAATATTAACACATCACTTTCAACAGAAGAGAAATGTGTGCAAATGTGTGCACTGTTTCCGGCAATCAGTAAATAGTACTAAATCACCCCATCAGTGTCATACCATGTAGATCTAGTCAATGGGGAATGTCTAGTATTGTGGACATACAGAGAAGCAGAGAATGATGTTGGGTTACTTCTAAGTAACTTTGGGTTACTCCTGAGTCATCATCTCCAACATTGTGACCTTCCAATATAGAGCTTTGCTTTGGTGTGGATTGAGGCCTTTACATTCATATAAATTGTGTTCCTCCTCTGTATTCACATTTCTTATTTATATTGTGGATTGTGTTTCTGTGCGCCAATGGAAAGTCTACAAAACTATGAGCAAACCAGCCTTTGTATTGAATACAAGGAATTGAATTGTGGTGATACTGATGACGAAATCCTCCACACAATGTGCTTATTTTTTATAAAAATGTTTATCAGGAATAATATATACATAAAAAGGAGAGTAATTATGCACCTTTGGATAGTTGTACTTCCAATTTTGATCATCGTGGTTTAGTTACTGTAAAGAAAATGCATTGATCTACTAGGACAGACTAACTTTCTGCTTTGTCTGCTTGGACTCAAGAGATAAGTGTGATTGTGTTCATGTTTTTCCAGGCAGTCGTGTTCTTTTGATGAATTTATTTGCAATTTTGACGGTATATGTGAATGTATTTATGTTTTAAGAAGGTAACTAACTAAATTTTGAAAATGCATTTGCTGTTTTGCGAAAGCCTACAGAGTATTGTGTCAACATTCCAGAAAACTCTTGTAAGCGATTGAGAAAAACGGTAAATATGAAATACGGAGAGCAGTGTTTAATTTATTTATTGTTTTTCTTTCATAAACTGTCCCAGTGATCATCATCGACCATGAGCGGCGGTGTGAACATTAAGAACATGTCCCAGGCCCAGCCAGGCTCAGGTCTGGTTTCTGGTATCCCCCTGCCCCGGAGCATGATCCCCCTCTCCAGACTGGACCCCAAACACCAAGGAGGCAGCGGTCTCCCTAACCTCACAGCACAGTTTCAGCTCAGCGCCAAAACGCGTCCCTCCTCCTCTTCCTTCTCCTCCTCCTCCTCCTTTTCAAGTGAGCTGCAGAGAGGTGCAGCTTTGAAGAGCCACTTGCTGCAGCAGAGGGCTGGTATCTGTTCCCCTTGCCCCCCCTCCAGAGCCTCACATGCCCCAGAGAGAGCCACAGGCAGTCAGTCAGCCTACAGCAGCCCCCAGATACCCAAGAGGCAAGCTCCACCACCACGCTCCAAGGACACCCTTGACCTCCGCAGCAGCAGCGCGCTATCCCAGAAGGCTTTGCGAGAACTTCACACCAGGACAAATGCCAACAGGAACTGGGCCTCAGGCGGGATTTGCCACAGAAGTCTGGATGACAATGGATACACGCAGGATGCCTTGTGCAAGCTCTCTGGTGGTGATGTCCACTCAGGCCAAAGCCGGGGCAGATTCTCCCACACTAAAGCTGGGAACGGGAACCTGATCACCGCTGTGTTAACGACCAACCATACACGCCAGGAGCGTAGGGAACCGGGAAAGCTCTACAGACAAGGCATGGGCGCGTCTGAGAGAGATACGTCCACCAACAAACCCAGAGCGTCCCAACTGAGCCAGGGTGGTGGTGGTGGTGATGGCAGTCAGACAGTCAGTGTGCCATGTCGAGTCAACATGGCCACTGTGGCACCTTTCACGTTCAGGTGATGGCAGTGTTTCACATTTTTAGACTGATAACATCACCTTTACTCTACTGTACACTCACTGGCAGTATGTCTGGAATACATTCAAGACAGAAAACATAATTGTGATTATGTTTTTTAATATATTTTATAATGTATTGAAACAATTCAAGTCTGTAAATGTACTTGTTCTGTATATCAATAAGGTGTATTTCCCTCACTAAGCTCACTTTATTGCCTGTGCATAAAGTTGTATCATTCTGTCAATTGAGGGTCATGCTGTGTGTGTAGGTTGCAGGCCCAGGATTGTGATACCTCTTCTCTGGAGGACCTGAGTGACTGCTCCTCTGACTCCATGGAGGTGTGCTGTGATGACCTGGGTGAGTCACATTCATCACTGCATGTCTCGCCCCATTCACATTACAGTGTATTACTGTAGGCCAATTGAATTTGAAGGGAAATTATTCTGCTACCCTAGTAGTTCAACCAAGGATAAATGATTTTAGAACAAACATGTTTTTTTTTAGTAACTTCGACTTCCATTAAACATCTCTTAGACATCCTTTTGAGCCAATTTACTGAAGATATGTCTGTGGTTTTTACTGCCCCAGTCCTACACCACTGTGATTAAGGCTTAGGTGTTACACAAATCTCCAGACACAGGTCCTCCTGTTGTAGATGGTTATCTGAGCAGGCTTTATGGGTATTTTTTGTCGTTTTCAGCCACTTATCTGCATCTAAAGGCTTGGTATCATCCCACAAATCCCCCCTGCCATATGTATCTGATCTGGAGTTCTCATCTGGGCCTTGAAGGCCACATGTATAAAGAAACAGATTTAACTTTGGACACGATTTTGCAGCACTGTGAAAATTATACCAGGAACAGTAGAACATATGGTAAGTATTGTACTTAGGTATCCTTAACCCATAAGAGTCTAAGCCCTGTCTAAGCCAGGGGGGGGGATTCTACTAAAACTATATGTAATTGTTGTAAGCAGGAGTCTGAAGTATCAACAATACTCGGACGCTACAGACGATTTTCTGAGAAGAGTGATTTTCGGGATGTCTCATGGTGTGACAAACATTGCGTTAGCTCTGTCACCTTTCACCGCAGATGCGGAAGATGTGGTGGATTGAGACGTATCCAATGCAAAAACACATGTATTCTAGTTTAAATTTGACTGGTTTTTATGGGGGATCATTTTTTTATGCTACTTAGATTTCCCCGGGGGCAAGGACATCGACCTTAGGGGTTTAAGGAGAACGTTAAACCATTGGAACATGTTCCTAAAGCCAATCTGGTGAAAAATTATTTCGCTTGTGATCTGGCGTTGAATTGGGACACAGCTATTTTGTCCCGCCCAATAATTTTCAATCCACTGAATGTGCCGCTTAGTTCATAGAACCGCAGGTACAGGAGTTACCCCGAATACCTGCTTGTGACGAACAGAGCGGGTTCTTCCTACAAAATGTGTCTCTAACTTTTGAACGGTTAAATTATGACCCCGTCCCCTTCTCAGGAACATGTACATGTCTTCTTACAGGCCGTGAAGGAGACGTTAGAAGGGACTGTGACAAAATCTATACACACACACACTTTCTGATGCAGTTCAGTCACTACAAGCCATAAATCCTTCAGATCTACATTTGTTATTTTGTTAATTTATTGAAGTAATGACAGTAAGACCTAATTCAAGCTCTTCATCAAATGTTTTTGTTCACATTTGTTTCAGGTGTCCTAAATAGAGAATGAAATAGCTTTATTGTCAATGTAAGTACTATCTTATAACAATTCTGTGTTAAGGTAGTAGATGTCGTGAAAACACATTGAAAAATGTGTGTTTAGAATAAAAAATGCTATGGTCACTGTCACAGGCATGTTTTGGACCTAAACTCAAACATGAAAAAGTCTATATCAAAGAATGTCATTCTGGCCATACAAATGCTTTTGAGGCGGCAGGTACCCTAGCGGTTAGAGTGTTGGGCCAGTAACCGAAAGGTCGCCGGTTCAAATACCTGAGCCGTCAAGGCGAAAAGCCTGTCGTTGTGTCCTTGAGCAAGGCACTTAACCCTAATTTGCTCCAGGGGCTGACCCTGTAGGTAGGCCGTCATTGTAAATAGGAATTTGTTCTTATTATTTAAAGATTTTTATTTTTGACACATAAACAACGTCTTCCCTGAGATTGGAAGGTTGGGAATTTGATCCCCAGTCGAGTTCACAAAAGACAAAAAGCCTCTCTGCTTGGCACTCAACATTAAGGCCCTGGTGTACGGTGCCTTCAGACAAAGTGAAAACATGGTTATATAATTTTTGGCAAATGTATTGAAATCAGTATTCACACCCCTGAATCAATGTTAGAAACACCTTAGGCAGCGATACAGCTGTAAGTCTTTATGGGTACATTTCTAAGAGCTTAGGATTTTACAATATTTGCACATTATTCTTTAAAAAATTCTTCAAGCTCTGTCAAGATGGTTTTTGATCATTGCTAGACAGCCATTTTCAAGTCTTGCCATAGATTTCCAGGCTGATTTAAGTCAAAACTTTAACTGGGCCACTCAGGAACAATCAATGTCGTCTTGGTAAGCAACTCTTGGTAAGCAACAATAACATTATAGGTTATTGTCCTGCTGAATGGTGAATTGGTCTCCCAGTGTCTGTTGGAAAGCAGACTGAAACAAATGGTCCTCTAGGATTTTGCCTGTACTTAGCTCTATTCGGTTTATTTTGTTTAAAAATAATAATACAAATTAATGTAATCCTAGTCCTTGCCGATGACGACCTTAACATGATGCAGCCACCACCATGCTTAAAAATATGAAGAGTGGTACTCAGAGATGTGTTGTATTTGCCCCAAACATAACACTTTGTATTCAGGACATCAAGTTAATTTCTTAGCAGTTTTCACTCTCTCATTTAGGTTAGTATTGTGGAGTAACTACAATGTTGATCCATCCTTAGTTTTATCCAATCACAGCCATTAAAGACACAGTGGCAGAATAAAATCAACCACATCTTTAATGTATCACTGTGTCCAGTGACGTCCACAAAGAGTATTGCATGTACAGTAACAGACAGTTACATGACCTACAGCATATGGTCAAGCAAGTAACTTTTTCCGAAATTTTCGGACCACTAAACAGCTATTGATTTAGAAGCACAGAGTTACTGCAAGTCGCAAAGAAAACAGGAGATGCCTCCACTATTCCAGCACCATTTCAACAACATCAAATCACCTCTGCTTAGTCTAATACATTTATAACTAAAAGATACCAAAAACAATTCAGTCCAATCAATGTAAGCTGAATAGCCTATGGTGTGGCTGTCCATGGCTCTGATTTCTGTGTGCGTGTTTGGCATATGTGTGTGTGTGTGCGTGCGTGCGTGCGTGTGTGTGTGTGTGTGTATGTGTGAGTAAGTAGAAAAACATGTTGACTCACCCTACTTGTAGAGAAACGCCAATGTCATCCTCCTCTCTTTCATGTTGACGAAACGGTCTATCACTCTGTCATACAGTACACACTTTTATTTCTTGTTGTCCTGGGCTACCTGGCTAAAATGCTTACTCACTAGCCAAACTTCCATTCAGCAAAGGACCTTGTGAAGATGCTGGAGGAAACAGGTACAAAAGTATCTATATCCACAGTAAAACAAGTCTTATATCGACATAACCTGAAAGGCAGCTCAGCAAGGAAGAAGCCACTGCTCCAAAACCGCCATAAAAAAGCCAGACTACGGTTTGCATCTGCACATGGGGAAAAAAATCATACTTTTTGTACAAATGTCCTCTGGTCTGATGAAACAAAAATATAACTGTTTGGCCATAATGACCATCGTTATGTTTGGAGGAAAAAGGGGGAGGCTGTCAGGCTCTGGCCATAGAGAAGCAATAGGCTTCTCTATGTAGCTATGGTCAGAGTCTGACAGTGTCGTTCCTTTCTGTTTCTTTGTGGGTTTTGGGTGGATCTCTAATTAGAGGCAGCTGCTACCCGTTGTCTCTAATTAGGGATCCAATATATGTTGAGTCTGTCCTTCACTTGGTGTGGGTTGTTATCGATGTATGTCGCAGTCACGGTGAAGTAAGTGTGCCTTTTTTTTACGTCCGTTCATGTCGTGTGTTTTGTGAACGTGACGTTTAGTCTATTCGTGTTTTTTGTTGTATAGTTCGTTCATTTGCTATATTATTATACATAGTATTAAAATATAAATGTCGAACTACTATCCCTGCGCTGCGCCTTGGTCATTCCTACACCCACAGCGTGACAGAACAACCCACCACTGCGAGACCAAGCAGCGTAACTGGGGAGAGAGGGAGAGAGAGGAGGTGCCGCCGCGTTATGCGCGACGCGCAAGAAGAGGCAACGCCCGCAAACAACCCCAAGGTAATCTTGGGGGGAGGCTATGGGGGTGGTCTGGCTATAGGGAGGAGGAGCCAACACCACTCCCCATGTGGACCATAGAGAGGCCGAGGTACCAATGGGGGGCTCAGAGCAAAGAGCAGGAGGAATACTTGGAGGAGTATTATAGAGGTGTGTTTGAAGAATTGGTGGAGATAGAAAGGGAGGTCGAGAGGGAGATGGCGGAGTGGTCCAGTTCGGATCCGGTCGTCTACTCCACTCCCAGGCCGGAGCAGTCCGCTCCACCGGTGTCCAGTCCGGGTCCGGTTGTCTACTCCACCTCCCTGCCAGAGCAGTCCGCTCCACCGGTACCCAATCCGGGTCCAGCCGTCTGCTCCGCCCCAGTGCCAGAGCAGTCCGCTCCACCGGTACCCAATCCGGGTTCAGCCGTCTGCTCCGCCTCAGTGCCAGAGCAGTCCGCTCCACCGGTACCCAATCCGGGTCCAGCCGTCTGCTCCGCCTCAGTGCCAGAGCAGTCCGCTCCACCGGTGCCCATTCCGGGTCCAGCCGTCTGCTCCGCCTCAGGGCCAGAGCAGTCCGCTCCACCGGTGCCCAATCCGGGTCCAGCCGCCTGCTCCGCCTCAGTGCCAGAGCAGTCTGCTCCATCGTTCTTTTCTGTTTCTTTGTGGGTTTTGGGTGGATCTCTAATTAGAGGCAGCTGCTACCCGTTGTCTCTAATTAGGGATCCAATATATGTTGAGTCTGTCCTTCACTTGGTGTGGGTTGTTATCGATGTATGTCGCAGTCACGGTGAAGTAAGTGTGCCTTTTTTTTACGTCCGTTCATGTCGTGTGTTTTGTGAACGTGACGTTTAGTCGATTCGTGTTTTTTGTTGTATAGTTCGTTCATTTGCTATATTATTATACATAGTATTAAAATATAAATGTCGAACTACTATCCCTGCGCTGCGCCTTGGTCATTCCTACACCCACAGCGTGACAGAGGCTTGCAAGCCGAAGAACACCATCCCAACCACGAAGCACAGGGGTGGCAGCATCATGTTGTGGGGGTGCTTTGCTGCAGGAGGGGCTGGTGCACTTCACAAAATAGATGGCATCATGAGGAAGGAAAATTATGTGGATATATTGAAGCAACATCTCAAGACATCAGCCAGGAAGTTAAAGCTTGGTCACAAATGGGTCTTCCAAATGGACAATGACCCCAAGCATTCTTCCAAAGTTGTGGCAAAATGGCTTAAGGACAACAACGTCAAGGTATTGGAGTGGCCAACACAAAGCCCTGAAAATGTGTGGGCAGAACTGAAAAAGCGTGTGCGAGCAAGGAGGCCTACAAACCTGACTCAGTTACATCAGTTCTGTCAGGAGGAATGGGCCAAAATTCACCCAAATTATTGTGGGAAGCTTGTGGAAGGCTACCCAAAATGTTTGACCCAAGTTAAACAATTTGAAAGCAATGCTACTAAATACTAATTGAGTGTATGTAAACTTCTGACCCACTGGGAATGTGATGAAAGAAATAAAAGCTTAAATAAATCATGCTCTCTACTATTATTCTTACATTTCACATTCTTAAAATAAAGTGGTGATCCTCACTGACCTAAGACAGGGAACGTTTAGTAGGATTAAATGTCTGGAATTGTGAAAAACTGAGTTTAAATGTATTTGGCTAAGTTGTATTTAAACTTCCGACTTCAACTGTATATTTAAATTCCACTTTGCTTAGAATCAACACTTGCCCCCTATCATGTTTTGATAAATGATTCAACCATGATTAGCTACTTTATATTATGATCTGAATATCTAAAATGGGGTTCCAAGCCATTGAACATTCCATGTTATCTGCACTGTCTGAAGTAGCCTAGTCACTCAATGAAGTAGGGCAGACAATTTTTCTCACATTAGATCCATAACCAGTAGTAACCACAAACTGTAATGAAAGTTATCTTAAAATTAAAAGACTAATCTAACATTCCTGCACCCCAATAACATTGTCGCCGAGGTGGACTTGCTAGCTAGTTACAGGATTTATGTAATCTCAGCCGTTTTCGAATAAAACTGGTCAGATAGCCTATGCAAAGTGGTAGTTCGCAACAATGATAGCTAGCTATCTAGCTAGACGCAGCTAGATTCGGGAGATGATTTCTATGCTTACACATGGCAACAACAACTTGTGATGAGTTCATTTTCAGACACATTTGTTCAGGTCATAGCTACTTTATCCACTGACCACCAAATTTAGGAGGATAGCTGACTAATGTAGCTGAAAATAGGTGGTCAAACGAGAAATGTGGGAGTATTTGACAGCACCAGCGCCACTTGGCTCATGGCTGCAACACATTTTGTAACACAAATGGACCCTAGTATGCATGTCACTCACCTTAACCCTCCTGTTGTTTTCGTTTCATGTTAATGAATTCTGTGTTCCCGGTCCATAATGACCACCCCATTATAGCTGATTATAAATCAATAATAATACATACATTATCACCTAATGTTGTGTTAGATCTTTTTATCAACTTAAGTTCTGGTGAACATTACAAGTTTTGAACTTCTATTTGCTATTTATGGCCTGTAGGCCTCATTGACCTGATCTCATACAACTCGTTTTTGAGCAAAAAAAGCATAATGTATGGATTATTTTGACTATAACAAATACTCAGATGAAACATATTGTGCTATTTATCACAGACTACTTTGTGTCAAAGTCAGTCTTGTTGACGGCGGCCTGGTCTTGTATCACGGTTGTCGAAGCGAATCAACCATGAAAACACGTGAAATGTCTGGAGTGACATAGTGGCACGAAAAACCGACCAGACTCTGCATCCCATAAACTGGTGGTAGATTTGTTTCTGGATCTGTACACATCAGCCAAAATCAAGCCATGTATGCTTGGACATCTGTCCGGTCTACCTCCTTCCAGTTAAACGCGTCTACCCTCCAAGTTGGTCATGTTAATCACTATAGTTTCGATTGACTCTGTCAGGAACAGTTCAAAGCAGGATTTTATGTCATCAACCCGGGATATGGTGTTTCTCGTTGGCCCTGGGGTCACCCTGATAACATTTTTAGCCGACAGCCGACCTCTCCTCTCAGGTGGGGATGAAGACCAGGACAAATTCCCCTTCTTTGACCGGAATGTAACAACAACCTCAGCAGGGCCATCTTCCTCATCACTGGATTGTTCCACATCAGTTGTCTCTTGGTCTGGATCATATTCTGTGTTGTCTTCAACTTCTGACACTTCCTGCTCTAATGCATCTTCATTGTCAGTTTCCTGGCCTCTCTCCTCCTCACCAGTGTCATGATCAAAGATATGATCAAGAGCCTCACATACAGTATATCGTTTGGTCATTGTGCTGCCACAGAATTAATTGTGAGCAAGGCCTCAAAAAAGCTTTATATACCAGAGCTGCGAGAAAAGTTCTATATATTATTGAAATAATGTTGCGATTGTTTGTGAGAATGCCAACAGCTGTGGTTCCCGTGGGGTAAAGATTCTATTGGGGAAAGGTTCCAGTGGGGGTTGCCATGGAAGCCAAGAAGGGCAGTGAGGTGTGTTTGTGTGTGTGTGCTCAAACACACATGAATGTGGGGGTCTGGGAGAGAAAGTGTGTCCATCTGATGAATGGACATGTGCCTGAACTAAATTTTATACACTAACTGTAGTCTCACCCATTCATTTCGGGAACACCACAGGTGTACAAAATGTAAATAAAACACCCAAAATGTAATAAAATCATCAACGTGTATTTAGTGTGTTCAGATGCCCTGTGTTGACAAAGTCATGGAACTTTATGACGATCAGATTAAATGAACTACATTTTTCAATTCGACCGGAACACAAAAGGAGGGTTAAGATGCTGCAAAAAAAGACGGCTCTGCATGAACAAATTAATATTAGCTAGCTAGCAAAGTTTCCCCTCGTTGGTCCTGCATTTACAATGCATCTAATATCGGTTTGTTTGTTTTTTTGTAACTTCGTAGCAAGTAGGATGCTGCCTGGCCAGTAGGCCAGCATGCTTGCTAGCTAATGTTAAGCGAGCCAACCAATCATCAATCAAGAAGCACTACACAAATTCCTGACAATTTGCCCTGCTACAGTGGCTGGCTAGCCACGCAGGTATAGCAGTCATTGCATTACTAGCTACAGTGCCTTCAGAATGTATTCACAACCACTTTTTCTACATTTTGATGTGTTACAGCCTGGCACACAATACCCCATAATGTCAAAGTATAATTATTGTTTTAAAAATTTAAACCTGAAATGTCTTGAGTCAATAAGTATTCAACCCCTTTGTTATGGCAAGCCTAAATAAGTTCAGGAGTAAAAATGTGCTTAACAAGTCACATAATAAGTTGCATGCACCATTTTAGTTCAACGTTCCCATTTTACCCATGGCAGTCAAAACCTTCCTTCGGATATGCCTGACATTATACTATGGCTTCCTTTCAGATAAAGGAGAATGTATTAGGGACGATGGTGAATAAGCTGGAGAAATGCTTCTTCTCCCCACAGTCACACTGGAGCTGGTTGCTATGGAGATGCAGGAGGGGCTTGCAGAAAATGATCTATTTTCAAGAGACGGTAGATGCTAATGGTTTCCAATGAGCTGAAATGTGTGTGTGTGTGTGTGTGCGCATGTGTGTGTTCATTCGTGTGCTTGGAGTGCTGTCAGAATTGCAGATTTTTTTTCGCATTGAGTGAACATACAGTAACTCTTAGATTCAATTAATTAATGGTTGCCAACAAGGACAGTAGTGTTACTAAAAATGCAAACAAATATGTACGTAGTAAAAATTTTACACACAAGGGGAGGGCCTTGTGCTGAAATGGCTTGAGTTGAAATGGCTTGAGTCAATAAGTATTTAACCCCTTTGTTATGGCAAGCCTAAAAAGGTTCAGGTGTAAAGATTTGCTTAACAAGTCACATAATAAGTTGCATGTACTCTGTGTGCAATAATAATCTTTAACATGATTTTTGAATGACTACCTCATCTCTGTACCCCACACATACAATTATCTGTAAGGTCCCTCAGTCGAGCAAGGAATTTCAAACACAGATTCAACCACAAAGAACAGGGAGGTTTTCCAATGCCTCGCAAAGAAGGGTTCCTATTGGTAGATCGATAAAACATTTTTAAAAAGCAGACATTGAATATTCCTTTGAGCATACTGAAGTTAATAATTACACTTTGAATGGTTTATTAATACACCCAGTCACTTCAAAGATACAGGCATGTTTTGTAACCCAGTTGCAGGACAGGATGGTGGTGGCTGCATCATGTTATGGGTATCGACAAGGACTAAGGAGTTAAAATAAATGGAATAGAGCTAAGCACAGGCAAAATCCTAGAGGAAAACCTGGTTCAGCCTGCTTTCCAACAGACACTGGGAGACATATTCACCTTTCAGCAGGACAATAACCTAAAACACAATGCCAAATATACACTGGGGTTGCTTACCAAGAAAACATTTGATGTTCCTGAGTGGCCAAGTTACAGTTTTGACTTAAATCATCTTGACAATCTATGGCAAGACTTGAAAATGACCATGTAGCAATGATCAAAAGCCAACTTGACAGAGCTTGAAGAACTTTGAAAATAATAATGTGCAAATCAAATCAAATCAAATAGTATTTGTCACATGCGCCGAATACAACAGGGGTAGACCTTACACTTAACCAACAATGCTTTAAGAAGTTTTACGAAATTTTTTGAAAATAAAAGTAAAAAATAACTAAACAGCAGCAGTGAAATAACAATAGCGAGGCTGTATACAGGGGTACAATTCCCAGTTGGATGACTGTTCAAAATGTATTTTCCCAGTCGGAGCTCGTTTATTCCCGACTTCCCAGTTGTCTTGAATTCACTGAAATCAAATTTTCGCAGTTCCGAGTTAACAGTTGTTGTGAGCGCGGCACAATTCATGCCTCATTGACAGCATGGCCAATGTTGAATGTTTATCATTTTAAACTTGGAA
This sequence comes from Thymallus thymallus, assembly GCA_023634145.1. Classification (NCBI taxonomy): domain Eukaryota; kingdom Metazoa; phylum Chordata; class Actinopteri; order Salmoniformes; family Salmonidae; genus Thymallus; species Thymallus thymallus. Next base: position 41,360,141 of record CM042410.1, read on the forward strand.
AAGAGACCCTTAATCCCAGATTTGGGACCACACAGCCACTCCACTGAATAGCAAGCTAGTGATTGCTTTGCAATGCTTAAAGTCAGCCACTGATTCCTTCCAAACCACTCATAGTTGAATTTGCGATTTAAAACTTGTTGTGTAATGTTTATGTCCAATGGCCGATGAGCACCGATTTATCTATAATTTATTTGTATTATTTATCTTCATATGACAAGGATTAAAAAGGATCTGCCAGTAGATTGTCGACTTGATTCATGATGATGACTGCAAGTAGTTTTCAGAGGGAATTCTCATAAAATAAAATGTTGCAATCCGTTTTTATAAGCACATTAACACACTCCAGACTGTGTTGCTAGGTAATTACCGCACACCTCAGCGATTGAAGTCACTCGGCCTCCAGCCTTCTCACACTGCTGAGGTGTGTGGTAATACCCTGGCAATGCACAGTCTGAAGTGTTAATGCTTACGTAGTGGAGTGTGTCCAGTTATTACTATAAACTATGAAATCGGGGCACCAGCCTGTTATTGGACAAAATTGGTCTTCTAAGAAGACCTGACTTATGCGTTATTCTAACAATAACCCTCTAATATAATTGGTTTATCTGAAGGTAAGAGTTCTTTAACAGTCGAATTGAGCTCACTTCTTCCAGAATAAGAAGACAACACACTTCCGTTATACATCAATAATTTACACAGTAATAAAAACGTTTGCAAACATAATGAGAATGAACCTCGAAAAGGGCAGGAAATAGTGAAAGATACGTAGTAAAGACCTCGAGATATCTGAATATTAAGACGTCAAGCTCAGTCTATGAGCAAAGTATGTTGCTCAGGCCAGATGGGAAAGAACGTAAGGGGACGATGGCTGAGTATCCTTTCTTGTTGGTTTCCTTGTGATTGTTTCTCTTCTTGTCTCCTCTGGATTGTGTTCCTGGTTGCTCCGTCTTTAGACTCCATCCTTGAGCTGTCTCATTCTTCTTGATTATGGACATACACTACCGTTCAAATGTTTGGGGTCACTTAGAAAATGTCCTTGTTTTTGAAAGAAAAGCAAATATTTTGGCCATTAAAAAAACATCATATGGATCAGAAATACGGTGTAGACCTTAGTCTCAACGTCAACAGTGAAGAGGCAACTCCGGGATGCCGCAACTTTTTTTCCAGTGTCTGTGTTCTTTTGCCCTTAATCTTTTATTTTTATTGGCCAGTCTGAGATATGGCTTTTTCTTTGCAACTCTGCCTAGAAGGCCAGAATCCCGGAGTCGCCTCTTCACTGTTGACGTTGAGACTGGTGTTTTGCTGGTACTACTTAATGAAGACTTGTGAGGCGTCTGTTTCTCAAACTAGACACTCTAATGTACTTGTCCTCTTGCTCAGTTGTGCACCGGGGCCTCCCACTCCTCTTTCTATTCTGGTTAGAGCCAGTTTGCGTTGTTCTGTGAAGTGAATAGTACACAGCGTTGTACGAGATCTTCAGTTTCTTGACAATTTCTCGCATGGAATAGCAATCATTTCTCAGAACAAGAATAGACTGACGAGTTTCAGAAGAAAGTCCTTTGTTTCTGGCCATTTTGAGCCTGTAATCGAACCCACAAATGCTGATGCTCCAGATACTCAACTAGTCTAAAGAAGGCCAGTTTTATTGCCAGTTAAACATTATTCAACATATGACACATTGCTACATTACTAACATTTTAATCACCACCTGGATTTTTTGTCAGTTATGGCAATACAGCGAAATATGATACTGTATGTTGACATGCAGTTGTTTTTCAGTAAACAGGTCAGACTGCCAGGCACATACACTATATAAAGTCTATATTATAATACTCTACTGTTAATAGGCCCCTGTCACTAGTTCTCACTACAGTGACTGCTAACGTACAGTACAGTAAAAGCTTAACTACTCCAGAGTCCCCACCTGTTTGATACATCAGGATCTAGGATCTCCTCCAGCAGTTTGTCACAACTGGATGTCACGGCTGCTGTCTTGTCAGTACAGCTTTTCATAAACGCACATGTGGGAAAACATGTTTTCCTGAATGTCAAAATCACTCTCAATTCTCATACAACAGATGAAAACTGCTTAAAAAGCCATTGTTAACTTTAAACTCCATTGTCTGTTTTAGTCATATCTTACCAGAGAAAGACAAGTACAGCAGGAATTTGTAAGGGTCACCTCGTCAAATGTTGAATAGGCGCTTTTCGATTTCACAGTGACATGTCTGTGAACATGTTTAGTACGAAGTTCTCAGACTACTTAATGGTTGACGATTGGAGAATAGTCATTTTACCATTACTACCCATTTACAAACATTCCTATCTACAACGAACCAAAATGTTAACCTACAATTACCACAGAATACTAAGGTCACTGCTAATGTAATAGAGATAAGGGGGCATTGGGTCCAAGTGTTGTACTGATTAGTACTGTTTAGGAACACCCAGCGCATGGATAATGAGAAAAGTGCCTCATAAAACTACATTCACTATAAAAGCCTTCAAAGTAGTCTCTTAATTATCGTGGTGACTTAGAGAGGCTGTGGCCGCTCCTCACTCTATTCCTCGGAGAGAGGGTGGTGGCAGGTTGCATGGTTGAGTGGTCTTCAGGGCCAAATGGACAGATGCAGGACTGAGGGACCCAGTGATTTGATCTAGGGATCGACTATCGCCTCCTGTCAGGGAGTGCCTCTCATCCCCTCGGGACAGCCCTGGGGGGCCACTTCCAACCTGTCACTGTGTCTTAGACACTATTGATGAGGAAAAGAGGTCCACTCGGGTTATATGTTTATTTCATATGGATAAATGCTCTCTGTGTGACTTCAATTAGTGAAACAAAACAAAGAAATTAAGAAGCAAACCAACAATCAAAATAAACAAAATATAAAAAATAATATGTAACTGATTGCTGTGCTGACTGCAGCCATGTCTTAAAGGGGGCTGACCGCACCGATTTGGGTCTTGGGGGGGGGCTCACTCCTTCCTGCTCCCACGGTTGTAGGGGCTCTGCCACAGGCCCCCACGCTGGTCCAGGCATGGGCTCCTCTTCCCAGCCATTGGTCGAGAGTCCCCAGATGCTTCCCACGACCAGTGGCTGGGTTGCCTCCAGGACCTTTGATTGGTCCTGGAGGACCGGGGTGATGGAGTAAAAGTACTCCTCCTCCTGTATCAGCTGCGGGTTTCCAGGGTGGTGGATCCTTCTGCCACGATGCGAGGGAAGGGAATGAGGTGCAGTTCGAGAGGTGCGTGCAAAGATGTTTATTAACTAAATCAAAATAACAAAAGCATGAAAACCGTGAACTGGTGTCTTGTGACAACACAAGCACACACAAGGATCCACGACGCAGGTGGACACAATGGGAACATAAATACAATCCCCAATTAGAGACAACTCAAGACAGCTGCCTCTAATTGGGGATTCGCCAAACTCAACCAGCTCCCTGAAACAATTGTCAGGTCCCGACTCCCAATAAGGGGAGCCAGAGACCTGGCCTCAGCCCGGACCTTACACACTTCCTCAAAACAATCTGAATTAACCTAAGATGAATCAAGAAATCTGATATTAAGTTTGATGCTTTTACAGAGGAGATCTTAGAATCATGTTACAAAACAGTTCGCTGCAGCACACACAATTCTCTCGAATGGGTTTAGAATTGTTTTATATTGTGGTAGTTGGGATGCGAGTGTGTATCGTCTCAATTCTCGTTTTGCCCAGTGGCAGGCTCAAGTGATCACTATCCCACTCCATAGGGTTTAGGGGCCAAGTGTTCTTTCAACATAACATTGGCAATGTGTTGTCTTATGTAATGCGTAATGTGGGCATATCTGTCTCACTGCCAGGTTCTGCCATACGATTGGATAGAGTGCAATCAGCGTGGGCAAGTGGGCATGATTGTAATCCAAACTCAACCCTTGTGTAAATCATGACGACCTCAGTTACACAAAGTTCACAAAACTCTGTTTTGGAAAATACTGATTTTATGACCAAAATTATCCTACTTGCACTTTTTAAGTACATTTTGCCACTGGAATAAATGTTTCTGACTAATATCGATGCCACATAGGCCGTTTTTAACAAGATAAAAAAAAAAATAGCATTCAGTTGCTCATTAAGAATTACTTCAATTGAAACAACCTGTAATCATTTTGAAATTATTAGCGGTTTGTCCAGGAACAACATAGTGGAATATTTTATTCTAAAAATAGTATTATTTCTGTGGCAGCAGACAAAATGCTCCCAGATTAACACAAGGAGGTAACATAATCACTTTGCTGAGATTTGAAACAAGAGCAAGATGGATTAGCAGTTTGCTTCAGCCTTCATCTACAGCCATTGAGCTCAGCAATGAGGAAGGTTGGGGAGAAAAACCCCACACATGACTATTTAATTAAAGTTTTTACAATATCCTGGACCCTCTGTCTCATATTCCACTCAGCAAAATGATTTAGTTAGTGTTTGAAACAAGTTGTATGTTTATGGTAGGATATCATTGATCACTCTGCTTTTCTTTGACCACACACACACACACTGGGCGAGAACATTTGGACGTTCCTCTACATCTTTTACGTGTTGCATCATCGTATGTTGCAACACCATAGCAGCTGAGTCGTCACAGAATGATTACACAGATTGTCCAGGGAAATTTACTACTGGCAGATGTGGAGCTATCCCCTCATAGCCTGTTTGCTCATAGACATACACACACAACCAGACACATACGCAAACACACACACAACACACACACTGCTGACCAGTGCATTCGGAATAGTCTCCAGATGTGTGGGAAAGCAGCAGCATGATGTTGGATGCTGTTTCGCCCTCGTCTCTCCTGAGGAAGGGTGTCTCTCTCCTACTTCATTAGCTCAGTCGAGAACAGTCAGGAAATGGGTTAGCCGTATCATTGGTTGAGTTGTGATACTTTTTGTAAGCTCACATGCTCTTTATGAGGACTCATTCACAGTTAATATGTTGGCAGAAATTACTTAATGCAATTGCAATATCTTCAGCTACATTTCAGAAATATGCTCGCACAAAAAAATTACTTTCAAAATATTGTGATCAATTTACTCCCATCCACAAACACAACAGGAAACAAGTTTGTCAGAGTGGCTTGGGAGTGAGGTCATCATCAATGGACTCAACTCAGCATGGGGCATTGCTTGTGACGAGCAAGAACAAAACATTACATTGTTTTCAGTCCCCCTCGCTAAAGCCACATTAAATGACTTCATGGGTCTCAGAAGAACCCCAGGTACCCCGGGACCCACATATCAGGTCAGTGGAGTGTGTAGGAACACGGTGGGAGACCAGTGAAAAAGGTCCCTCGAGGCATCGTAACTACTCTGTTGCATTGCATCAAAGCAAAGTGAACCATAGTGTTCCCAGACGTTTTTTCGGTTCTCCTGGTTAAGAGCAATTGTGTTTCATTGCTTTTGAGCACAACCTAGCATTCCTTGATTTCTCAAGCGGGCACATTACACACATACTGTATGTCAACATGCAGAATTGTGCATACAGTATGTATGCATACTATATTGTACTGTCTTACTGTTATAGAATGGTTAATGAACAGGCATGTCTTTCCCAGCTCTGTTGTCTGTGTGAACAGAAAGCCACCTATCTGGTATAACAGTCCTCATGCAGTATTTAGAGTCAATGAATGTCCACATGTTCTAAGGGGGTGAAACAGAAAATCATTATCCAGTGCTATACTTACATACTGTAAGACATTATGAGTCTGGGTTGGATGTTGTTACTTGAGTTTAGTGCTAATGCTGCTTACAGCTCTTTCCAAAGTGTGCTAACACTTTATTTTACAGTGTTTTCCTGGTATTCAATAGGAAATTGTGTTATCAAATGACGCCTAGCTGTGCTTGTTTTATTGAAATCCAAAGAAACAAAAAATGAATTAATAGGTTAACTGTGTGATAACCATTCCACCATTTAATTTCTTAGTAAACTGAACAAAAATATAAACGCAACATGTAAAGTGTTGGTCCCATGTTTCATGAGCTGAAATAAAAGATCCCAGAAATGTTCCATATGCACAGAAAGCTTATTATTTCTCTCTGTTTACATCCCTGTTAGTAAGCATTTTGTCAAGATAACCCATCCACCTGATAGGTGTGGCATATCAAGAATCTGATTAAACAGCATGATCATTACACAGGTGCACCTTGTGCTGGGGACAATAAAAGCCCACTCTTAAATGTGCAGTTTTGTCACCAACACAATACCACAGACGTCGTCAATTTTGAGGGAGCATGCAATTGGCATGCTGACTGCAGGAATGTCCACCAGAGCTGTTGCCAGACAATTGAATGTTCATTTCTCTACCATAAGCCACCTTCAACATCATTTAGAGAATTTGGCAGTACGTCCAACAGGCCTCACAACCACAGACCATGTGTAAGCATGCAAGCCCAGGATCTCCAAATCCGGCTTCTTCACCAAACCGGATCATCAGAGGGCGGAGGGCGGGGTGCTGAGGAATATTTAATTGATGTTGACCTCACTATCAAGCTGCTCTGACAAGCTTGTTTCCTATTGTGTGAAACTGTGTGTGCGACTAATACAATTTTATTTGATTTACCGTCAATAATTTAGATAAAGGCGTGATATTATCTGACAGAAATCTTTTTCTTTTTCTAAATAAGCTGTTAATGTCCATAGTAAATGATGACTTCCAAATTATGTTTGTACAGTACATGATGTACACTGATACATATGAAAATACGGTATTGACACACTTATTGGACAGCATTGTTCTTCTGTAAACATCATTAGACTAGTTCCATTTAAGTAAAAAGCCGATAACCCTCAGAAGATTTAAGCATATGATTAAAACAGAGTTAGAGTTAGGTAATAAGGCAGCTCAGACAGGATAAACAGCTAAGCTGGATGTTCCAGTTGTTGTGGGCTTTTGGACACAGCTTTTCTCACGGGCTGTTAACCCTGTTCATTTTGTGCACTGAGTATATGACGTGCCTAAATGTGTCTGACTGCACAATCTATTTCCACAGCGCCCAGGCAAACCATGCATAATTGTGTGTGCGATGAACGTGCCTGACCCAAGAGGTGAGGGACGGGGGAGGGGAAGAACAAAGGGATTGAATGAGACGAGGGCGTGTGAAAACATGCCTGTGATAAAAAAATAAAAAATCATGCTGTCCAGTTTTAAAAACGGCAAGCTTATCATTTCTCATCGCCCCCCCCCCCCCCCTTACATTTCACACACACCGCTGAGGCAAAGCATCTTTAAATGGTACATAGGAGGAGAGCGGGAGGAGGGATGGAGAAAAGAGGAGGAGGAAGAGGGGGAGATGGAGAGGGATTGCTGATACGTCTGCTGCTACTGTCATTCTGCTGCTGCGCGCTCCAGCGGCAGGAGGCTCTGCTGAAGGGAGGAGTAGAAAAAAACGGAGCCAGGGAGAACGAGGGAGAGAGGGGACAGGGAAAGAAAAGAGAGGAAGGAAGGGAGAGGCTGGGCAGCACTGCAACAGCTGCAGCAGCCTTTTCAGGAGCACAGAGAGAAATAATAATTGTCTGTCTGCTAAAAGGACCAACGATCCAAGTACTGGGTCTTGGTTGCCTTTGCCAAGGGGACCGAGAGGAAGACCATTTTTTTTCTTCTTCTTGCTAATGCTTTTTCTCTCGACGCTCTCATGCAGGAGGCATGCTCAGAAGTAGCGTGAAAGGAGGCAGAGACGGAGATTTAAAGATGGAACGGGCGGAAAGTACCAAAACGTATGGCCAAGCCGAGGGCAAAGCTGTCGGCATGGCAGCCAAGAGGGGCAAGTCGGGGGTGCCCCAGAGTGCCCAGCGAGGGGAACTGAGGGTGTACCGTGCAGGTAGCTCTGAGGGGCGGCTGCCAGTGTCCTCCAACCTCCGCAAGCAGAGGTCTCTGACCAACCTGGCCGTACTCACAGATGCAGAGAAGAAGATGCACCTCTACGAGCCCAAGTGGTGTGATGACATGGCCAAGCCTGGAGCTGGGCATCTCAAGACGGGCAAGCCCAAGATTGCAGGAGGGGTTGGTAGTGGCAGTGGCGGAGGAGGGGGCGCGCCACTTTCACGCAACCTCTCCAAGTCAGAGCACTCTCTCTTCCAGGGCAAACCCAAACCCTTCAGTCCACTGGCGGCTCCTTCTGGCCTGGTCAGACCTGGTCAGAGCCGGATCCCCAGGGGGCCCTATGCAGAGGTGAAGCCCCTGAGTAAGGCCCCTGAGGATGGAAAGTCTGATGATGAGATCCTCTCCAGCAAGGCCAAGGCTGCCAGCAAGAAGCAGGTGGCGGGAGCTTCTGGGGAGGCAGGGGCCAAGGGCCAAGGGGATGGGAGCCAGTCCTTCCTCAAGGTGGATCCAGAGCTGGTAGTGACTGTCCTGGGTGACCTGGAGCAGCTTCTCTTCAGCCAGATGCTGGGTGAGTAAAACCAAGCACACCCTTTTCCCTGCCTAGCCTGTTGCTTTCTACAGCACAGCAAATAAAAAACGCCCCTATCTCCCCACTATCTCCTCTCGATGCCTCGCGCCGTCAGCACGCCCCCTTACTACAGCGGTCGCTAACACCTGCTTGCTGCTGCAGACTTCATTGTCCCTGAATTGAGCTAATGTAGATTGAGAAAAGGCCTCTACGGTTTTTATTCCTTCTCTCAGTGTTCACATCGCATGCATTTGAAAAGCTTTCTCTTGAATGCTGCCCCAGCTTTGGCATTTTTTATTTAAAGTTATTTCCACATTATTGTGAAGCAGGGGTTTGGATCAGTCAATACGGGTGGTGGTGGACAATACCTCCATTGTTTGCAATGCATTTAGATCTTTTGTTTTTAATATCCTACTGGCTATCTCTGTCATGTGAAGCATGATGTCATTGATTGTGTGTACAAGGTTGTTTCCTATAGCACTAGGGCTGGGAATTCAAAGTATCAATATAATATTGTCCAAATAATATTGCAATACAAAACTGTATAGATTTTGTTACCCATCACTATATAGCACTGGCTGTTCAATGGCATGAAATAAAAACATGTAACCTGGGGCTAGTCAGTGGCACACTGGTCTCTATTCCATCTTAGCTCTTGTCTGCTGCAGTGGGTCTACTAACCAGCTATGCCCTCAGTGATCCTGTAGCCCTCTGTATGCTCCATGCAGGGAAATCTGTGAACAGTTCCAGAAAATAGGAGCTGGGAAATAAACCAAGCCATATTTAATTCTTTTTCAGCCCTCTGTGAGACACATATTTAGCCTCCTCCCAGCCCCATTCATCCGTGGCCATTGACAGATGGTGCCCACACTGTCTGCTATGAGGAAAGAAAATGGCCATAGCTGGGCCTCTCTCTCTCTCTCTCTCTCTCTCTCTCTCTCTCTCTCTCTCTCTCTCTCTCTCTCTCTTTCACTCTCTCTCTCTCTCTCTCTCTCTCTCTCTCTCTCTTTCACTCTCTCTCTCTCTCTCTCTCTCTCTCTCTCTCTCTCTCTCTCTCTCTCTCTCTCTCTCCTGTAGGTGTCTCAGTAGAATGACAACCTCTTTGTTTACAATCAGGTCGATAGAGACGGTATAATGTGTAGATATCATTGACTAAACACAGCACATTTTGAACAGAATATCTATCTTTTTCTGATACATACAGTACAGAGTCATTTTTAGGGTTTTATACTGACTAGTGATATAGGTTGATCATTGGATTGCCTTCTGTGCTTTTTTTATTGGCCTCTGGCTATGCATGTCATTATCTCAACTGAGTGCATTAGGTTAGTGTGTTGGGTTAACTAGACTTGATCAGAAACAACAGCACAGATTAGGACCAAGAACCAAATATCCCACCCAAACCTTGTCTTTCTCTGACGGTCATACATTGCTGGCATCAATCCCACTGTACTTCAGTTTGTGCGTTAGCTGCTGAATCGTTGACCTCAATTTCAATTGTGTCCAACCCCTGGCTCTATTAAATTGCCAATTTCAAGTCCCAGAGCCTCGCTATGGTCTGTTTCTCTGCAGGGCTCCTGAAAGGGTCAGCTCTTCTCTGGTCCACTCTAACAACAACATGTTGTGATGGCCGATAATTGAAGATGGGACTGGATGATTTGAGATTAGTAGGCCACTACTTTGACTGTATCTGGAGATTGCTCCCAGGGGTTTAAAGGCTAATGATAGTGAGCTCCTCCATGAATCATAGAGAGTATAGAGACTGATTTTGAACAACACAGATCTCTCGCAAATAATCTTATGTTGTTCAAAATCTGTTCATTGATATACTATTTCAATATGCACCTGAAGGGCCGTTATTGACATCAAAAGGTTTTATGAACAAGCCAGTCAATGAGCATTCCAGCTAGCCAGTATAGAGGTGGACTATATAGCCAAGTTAGAGACATGTTTTGTTAATGGACACATTTTTATTGATCTCATTTGTTCTCTATGCTTTATTAGTTTATATTGACGGGACGTCGACCTCTCATGTTCGTCAGGCTTAGAGAAAAGTAAACCGAATCAGTCAACAATCACATTGTGAACATTGACAGTCCATTGTGTGTGTTTATGTGTGTTTACTAGTGATGGGAGAAAAATCGATACCGTTTTTAAAATACCTTTGCTAGGTAGCGTTAGCTAGCACTAGTCGGCTGTACCTGCGCCAAAACTCCGGTATTTTCCATCCGATAGCTTATTCTCCATATTATTTTTAAATAGTGAGGCAACGTGTTTTCAGCACTTTTATTTCCATCAAAACAAATTTTCAAAACAAATTTTCTCATGTCTCTCTCTTGTCTCTCTGCAGCAGACTTATAGTGAGCAATGTTTGGAAAATCAAATCGCGATAAAATCGCAGTGTCAAATGGAAATACATAGAGAATCGTCAGAATCGCAATACACATCTTATCATATCGCGAGGTCCCTGGCAATTACCAGCCCAAGTTTTTATATGATTCTAACTGGTTGCGTAGGAACCACTAGAGACATTTTCTGAAATGTTCTTAGTTCTCATCCTCCTAGATTTATTAAGGAATAGAGATTTTAAGTGTCCCATTATTTTTAAACGAGTAAATCTCAATTAAAATATCTTCTTAATGAATTATTTATTATTATTATACATAATAATCCCTCATGAGACAACATTGCAATGAGTGAACAGCTTGGTTTTATGAATGTAAATATTGCCAGAAAACCAGGCAGAACTTCAGACAGTATAACAAACCATGTGAGGGTCATGACTCGTCTCCCCACTGCCTTATAAACACACACACACACACACACACACACACACACACACACGCGCACACACAGGCGCACACACACACACCAGACTATTTCTCTTTGTGGAACTGGGACTAAAAATCTACAGGCGATTGCCTCTGCAAATGTACAGTAAAGGGTAACTTGACCAAAATGTCATTTTCTTCATTTACTTACAGTAGGCCTAACAGACAGCCCATATAAGGGGTAGTTAGCTAATCATCCATGAGTAGCAAGGCTCAAGCCACGCCTACCTGAAAATACAGATCTGTTTTGCTTTCATTGAATAATCCACTAATTGTCACCTATTGCTTTCAAAATAGAAACTGACAATATATACTGTACGATTACCAATTGACCAGATTGACAACATATTTATCCGTTTGACTGGTGAATTGTTGTTCTAACTTTCTTTATTGCGACAAATGATGACGGAAATTGTGTTTTTCGAATAAATGTTGATTGCCAAATCATTTTGAAGGTACAGAGGGCACCTTAATTATAAAGCTTCACTCCACAATTAATTCTAAATGCTTATGTATCAATTCTTTTCAACTATATAAATAATGTTTTTTTGCCGGACAAGGAACGTGTGAATTGCTTTGCCTTGCCTTTCACCATCCTATTATTTCAAAAACAGATAGGTCGGAGGGCATACAGGCTGCTGCCAATTTATTATTGCGCAATTTCCCTAAATGCGTAATAGAAACACTTCAACCACAACAGTTTTATTCAACACTGTAGGTAGAATCCCCGAGCTGACAAGGTAAAAAAATCTGTCGTTCTGCCCCTGAGCAAGGCAGTTAACCCACTGTTCCCCGGGCGCCGAAGACGTGGATGTCGATTAAGGCAACCTGCCGCACCTCTCTGATTCAGACGAGTTTGGTTAAATGCGGAAGACACATTTCAGTTGAATGCATTCAGTTGACTAGTATCCTCCCTTCATCGACAAGATAGCTAAATGGAAAGGCAATTGTCGCATCTTTTTTCTATGCAAACTTTCTAAATGTCGACACAAAATCACTGAACAAGTTAATGGAAACATAGGTATCGCTGTTAGCTATCTGGCCATCCAGAATCACAACAACACAAGGACTTGTGCCCTTTGAAGGGTGCACATAGTTTTTTGTGACGTTCTCAGCTAACCCATCTATTGGACAGATCCTTTTATTAATGGACTTGTACATTCATAGTCTGCATAATGCAGCAGTAACCAACTTTTAATTAGATGTATTTCTCATAACAGGATTAATAAAATGACTGTTTTGATTTGTCAATATAGAGGCTCTATTTTGAGGGACACACCCTATGACTTCATTCTGATTCGGTGGTACAGTTGTCCTCTGGATGTCATAATAGACTTATTTATAAAGTCTGTTTGTGTAATGCGAACTCTACCCACTACCAGAACAACACAGTCCAACCCTCTCATCGTAAGACAGAGCTGGAGATAGACTTTGGTTTGCCCGCTACATAGCCTCTAATGTACAGTATAGTGGAGCTGTAATGGACGAGCATGCTGAGGGGAAACCTCAATAGCAATCGGCAATTGCCTAGATTCAACTATCGAGTAAAATGGCCATACGGTAAAATGGTGGGAGTGCACGTTAACACAACTAAGGGAGATGGAATTTGGCTAGTTCTCAATGGCAGATTGAATATGAATGTATATACCTTCAATGAGGAGAGCAGGGCAGGGTAGTAAGCAGAGTTCTGGGTTACTACGACGACAACAAGAGAACTAGCAGATAAGGTGGATGTCTTTCTGCAGTAATTAGATGTGAACTGTGCAAGCCCACCATGACGGGTGACAATAGGCTGCATTCACTGCCATAGAGTAGCAGTCAAATACTGTAGGTACAGTGCCTTCAGAAAGTATTCAAACCCTTTTACTTTTTCCACATTTTGTTGTGTTACAACCTGAATGTAAAATTGTATAAATATAATTGTTTTCGTCTCTGGCCTACACACAATACCCCATAATGTTGAAGTGAAACTATGTTTTTCAAAATGTTTACAAATTAATAAAAAATGAAAAGCTAAAATGTGTTGAGTCAACAAGTATTCAACCACTTTGTTATGGCAAGCCAGCATTAAAAATGTGCTTAACAAGTTCCATGGACTCATGTTATTGTATCCCACACATACAATTATCTGTAAGGTCACTCAGTCGAGTAGTGCATTTCAAAGACAGATTCAAACACAAAGACCAGGGAGGTTTCAAGAAGGGCCCCTATTGGTAGATTGGTAAAAATAAAGGAAACCAGACATTGAATATCCCTTTGAGCATGGTGAAGTTTTTAATTACACTTTGGATGTTGTTTCCTTCCTAACTTAGTTGCTGGATAGGAAGGAAACTGCCCAGGGATTTCACTATGATGCAATGGTGACTTTCAAACAGTTAGAGTTTGGCTGTGATAGGAGAAAACGGAGGATGTATCAACAACGTTGTAGTTACTCAACAGTACTAACCTAATTAATAGAGTGAATAGAAGGAAGCATATACAGAATACAAATATTTCTAAACATACATCCTGTTTGCAACAAGGCACTAAAATAATACTGCAAGAAATATGTGGCAAAGCAATTCCCTTTTTGTCCTGAATATAAAGTGTTATGTTTGGGGCAAATCCAATACATCACATTACTAGTACCACTCTCCATATTTTCAAGCATAGTGGTGGCTGCATCATGTTATGGGTATGCTTGTAATCATTAAGGACTTGAGAGTTTTTCAGGATAAAACATTTAACTAAATAGAGCTAAGCACAGGCAAGATCCTAGAGGAAAACCTGGTTCAGTCTGCTTTCCACCAGACACTGGTGGAAAATCTACACTGGAGTTGCTTACCAAGAAGATTGTTCCTGAGTGGCCTAGTGACTTAATTCTAATTGAAAATAAATGTCAAGACACAAAAATGGTGGTTTAGCAATGATCAACAACCAATTTGACAGAGCTTAAATAATTTTGAAAAGAATAATGGGCAAATGTTGCACAATCTAGGTGAAAAGCTCTTAGAGACTTACCCAGCAAGACTCTGTAATCACTGCCGAAAGTGCTTCTCCAAGTATTGACTAAGGGGTGTGAATGCTTATGTAAATTAGATATTTCTATACTTCATTGTCAATACATAAAATAAAAATGTTAAACATGTTTTCTTTTTGTCATTATGGGGTATTGGGAAAGGGGGATACTAGTAATTTGTACAACTGAATGCATTCAACGGAAATGTGTCTTCCTCATTTAACCCAAGCCCTCAGAATCAGAGAGGTGTGGGGGGCTGCCTTAATCGACATCCACGTCTTCGGCGCCCGGGGAACAATAGGTTAACTGCCTTGTTCAGGGGAAGAACAACATGTTTTTACCTTGTCAGCTCGGGGATTCGATCCAGCAAACCTTTCGGTTACTGACCCAATGCTCCTACCCTCCAGGCCACCTGCGGCATTGACTTGTGTAGATGGTTAAAAATCCATTTAATCCATTTTGAATTCAGGCTGTAACACAACAAAATGTGGAATAGTCAAGGGGTATAAATGCTTTCTGAAGGCACTTTATGTAGGACAAACTCATCTGGAATCACTGGCCATACTGCTCCAGGAGGAGTATATCTTTTTTTTACTAGGCAAGTCAGTTAAGAACAAATTCTTATTTTCAATGACAGCCTAGGAACAGTGGGTTAACTGCCTTGTTCAGGGGCAGAACGACAGATTTTACCTTGTCAGCTTGGGGATTCGATCCAGCAACCTTTTGGTTACAGGCCCAACACTCTAACCACTAGGCTACCGCGCTTTAATGATTTCCCCTATGCTACTTGACATTAGAAGACTATGCATATACAAACAGATTAAATTGATAAAGGGGATTTTTTACCTTTGTTGTCATTCAAGTTTGGGAGAAAGCACCATTACATTGGGAGATCGGACACTACCGTCTGGTAGTGTCCAAACTCCTATCCTTTGGGCTGTTTGCACATTTGGAGTGGGGTGTTTAGTGTGGGAGACAATTTATAGACCTTTCACTGCCATTCTATCGTCTTCTCAGTGAACAAACTAATCTATTGACTGGACCTTAAAGTGACAAACAGAGATTTCAGACTGCCAAATCAGTCTCGATTAACTAATCCTTACACGTTTACCCTGTCTGTCAGACATGAGAGAGCCGAACAGATAGAAATATGTCAGTTATTTTAGCAAGAAAAGTAATAATTTAAACAGTAGGTGAAGATTTAAAGTGTTCATAATGTCCATGGTCTTTCCATTGAGATCTGCTTTAGCGTTCTGTCTGTGAGTGAGGAAGATTCCTGTTAGAACTACAGTATGTTGTCCCTCTCTCAGAATACCAGGGACCTGCCAATCACTTTAGCATGTAAGCCTATTTCTTAAACAGCACATGTGGTGTGGAGCCTGCATGCATGTCTGCTGTGTGCTCCTTCTTTGACTGTGCAGGCCATGAGTGGGAAAAAAAAAAGTCAGAACTTTAAATAGATTTCTCAAAAGTAGATAGATTTCTCTTTTAGATCACATTCACCATTTGATAGATTTGTATAGATACAATATATTGTATCAGCAGGCGTTATTGGATTGAGCTATAAATGACTCTTCGTGTTTAGTCAAACTAATGGAGCCTTGTTAAAGGGTGCTTCTCCTGTGGTGGTAGGCTGAATACGAAGGAATGGTACATGGCTCAGCTAGCCTGGGTGCCAGTATGTTTCTTCATTGCTGCCAACTCCTTATGGAATTGTCTTGATGTTTGGCTTGACAATGACAATGGAGTAGGCAAAAACACAAATAGATCTGGGAACAAGGCTGTGTTTCAGCTTCTGGCAAACACTGGTTTTTGATGAGAGTTTGAGCTGATATAAACAGATTATGATATTAGCTCAAGTGTAAACTGTTTGAAATACTTTTGAGCAGCGGAGGTCCTTATTTTCAATCTACTGATGGACTTAAAGGAATGGAGAGTGTAATTACACAAGTTTAATTACACAAGAAAGAGTGTAATTTCAGCTTACAATAGCATTAACATTACAGCCGTGGTTCTATATCCACACTTTCGTGATAGTGAAAGAGGTATGAAAGGCCATGCATTTTTATTTAAGGCTGCTCACTCATTTTACAGTCTCTCCACGAACTGATGAGTATGGCCCACTTTTTGAGATGGGTTTCCTCTAGTGTCCTTGACTCTTAGCCAACACCTCCAATGAATGCAATAGATGATCATTTTCTCACCTCTTATGGGGAATTGCCTGTAGCTATTGTACTGTGTAGTAGAAAACAGCCTTCCTGTTTCCCCACGTCTCTCCTCTTCACCATCATAGTCACAGAGAAATCCAGACATTCATTTTAACATATGAGACAGAGACCATGGCTTTATGTTATTGACTTAGGATAGGATGGTCATGTCTTGTCCGCTGTCCATGTAGAATTCCCATTATTTCCCTTTGTTTTGCTATGATTTACTATGGATTATTGCGAGCGTGTGTGTCTATATGTGCAGGGGCAGAGTCGGTGACAGAATGCATATGCAAGATGGTATTATGATGCTATAATTGCCTGAGTGTATGTAGGAACACGCACACATCAAGGAGAATGCATGTCTTCCCTATTGGGAGGCTATAGAGTTTGTAGTCTCCACAGAATGTCAGAAGCATCCCTCTGGTGGCCACTCACAGTCCCAGTCACCGTCATCAGTGTTTTACAGCTACGACTACGACTGTACCACGTCAAGATCCAAAGCAGGGGTGTTCCACAGTTAGAGCTGTACTATGTCAAGATCCTGTAGGGGGGTTAGAGCAGCGTTGTCATGGTGAGGGAGCCCAGGGAGTCACATTTGTTTGCCTAACAATGTGAACGCAGCATGGACGCTTCTCACCAGCAAAACACCTGTCACTACACAATACCAGTCAACAGTCACAACAGTGGAATACAAAAGGATTATAGGCCTATGGTTTGTTGAAAGTCAATGCTTTTTATAAGCGTCATTTGTTCAGTAAAGTCTAATTCTATCTTTGGGAAAATGTAGAACTTTAATATTTATTTTCAGAGAGGAAAAGCTTTGGGATATCTCAAGGGAATACGACACAACAGTTTGACAGTGATACATGGGATATGGGATTGCATTGTGTGTCTGACCATAGTGACTTATGTGATGTCCCTACAGACCCAGAGTCTCAGAGGAAACGAACGGTGCAGAACGTCCTTGACCTCAGACAGAACCTGGAAGATACCATGTCCAGTCTACGGGGAGCCCAGCTTAGCCATGGGTGAGTCCATTACCATACATTGAGTTCATAAATTATAGTTGTCAATATTGGAGTGTTTCTGATGCCATGTACTGGTGTGAATAGGGCGTAATGTTAAACCTCATTTAAAGTTCTGCACAAACATTACTTGCCACCCACACATTACCTGTTAACTGTATATAATCGTTTCATTGGTTCAGCAAGATACTGTACGTGGAGACCTAAAAGAAAACTGGATTTGTTTGCGAAATGTAATATACTCATGAAACACAATGGACAGATTGATAGAGTACACACAATCATGTTTACACAACTCTCCTCCTTTATGTCTTCTTGGCAAGTTTGGGAAACCCTGCTCTAGGGCAGGGCTGTCCAACTCTGTTCCCGGAGAACTACCCTACTGTATGCTTTCGCTCCAGCCCTAGTTGTAACTGACCTGATTCAGCTTATCAACCATATAATAATTGTTGGAATGATAAGGTAGGATGGTAGCTCTCCAGGAACAGGGTTGGAGAGCCCTGCTCTAAAGCACATATGGACTATGTACTGTAAGTCACATCCACATACAGTACTACTAGTATATCATCAGCTTCGAATTACTTTGCCTCACTGCGTACATTATGTTTTTTTAACAGCTCTCTGACCGGCCGTAATTCTGTCACTAGTTCAGCTCCCTGTCATAACTCCCAAACATATACCCTAACGTATGGGATCGTTTGATGTGCATCCATAAGTTTAAACTATCTTTTTTACCTTTATTTTACTAGGCAAGTCAGTTAAGAACAAATACTTATTTACAATGATGGCCTAGGAACAGTTGATCTGGCAACCCTTCAGTTACAGGCCCAACACTCTAACCACTAGGCTATCTGCCGCCCTGACATCTTAATTGAGGTTAAACTACAATTCAAATCTCTCAAGGAAGCACCGTCCTAATGTATCATTCCACTGAAGCATTGTGGGAGTCGGAGTGTATTCCTGAGGCAGTAACAGTTAACAGTCCCTGTTGATGAATTATCTATCTACAGAAGTACAGAAATAGCAAGAGGAAAAAACACCCACATGGTCCCAGGCAGGCATTGCATTATTCATCTCATCTGGTTGGTGCATCTGGTTATGTAATCGCCAGACTCAGCAGAAGCTCCTCGCCATCGGGATGGCATTGCAAAACCTGACCAACTTAGAGAACAGACTAGAATGACTCTTTAGTCTAAACTCTGTCTTGGACAACAGACTAGAACTAATCTCTAGTCTGAACTAGAACTACTCTGTAGTCTAAACTCTCTCTTGGACAACAGACTAGAACTACTCTGTAGTCTAAACTAGAACTACTCTGTAGTCTAAACTCTCTCTTGGACAACAGACTAGAACTACTCTGTAGTCTGAACTAGAACTACTCTGTAGTCTAAACTCTCTCTTGGACAACAGACTAGAACTACTCTGTAGTCTGAACTAGAACTACTCTGTAGTCTAAACTCTCTCTTGGACAACAGACTAGAACTACTCTCTAGTCTGAACTAGAACTTCTCTGTAGTCTAAACTCTCTCTTGGACAACAGACTAGAACTAAACTCTAGTCTGAACTAGAACTACTCTGTAGTCTAAACTCTCTCTTGGACAACAGACTAGAACTACTCTCTAGTCTAAACTAGAATGTCAAAGGGAGAGAAGGGACACAATACTTTTCTCTGTTCACACAACGATGCTATACTATAGCAAGCGACTTGCCCTCGAGTTCTGAGATGCCACCCATTCTTTGTCCTAGTCACTGAAGACTGGGAGTGAATGCTACAGCTGTATCTGGGTCAGCAGAGACTATATATCAAGAAAGATTTCTTTAAAGGCTGGCTGGAAATTGAATTTCTCTCTCTGATTCTCTCTGTATGAGTCACTCAAACTCTTCATTCTTCCGACCTCCCTTTCTGTCCTCTCATTCATTCCATTTTCGACAACACTATAACCTCTCTCTCTCGCTTCCTCTCCTCTCCCCAGCTGTCTGGAGAGCAGTAATGTTTGCTACGACAGTGACGAGACCAACGCCCGCAGCATGTCCAGTCTGTCCAATCGCTCGTCTCCTCTCTCCTGGCGCCACGGCCAGTCCAGCCCCCGTCTGCAGGCTGGAGACGCTCCGTCGTCCACGGGCAGCGGCGTGTACCATGGTGGCAAGGCCGGATCCCAGTACACGGCCCACACCATGCCAGCCCGAGTCTCCAGCCGTCTCAGCCACTCGTCCCGAATCGAGCTCATCGAAGGGCTGGATGTGGACGATGCTGACCTCAAGTCTGGTTACCTGAGCGACAGCGACCTGCTGGGAAAGAGCATGCCAGAGGAAGACGACCTGGCCAATGGGTAAGAGGCTATAACAGGGTTGCCTGCTAGTTTTTGTTACTGCCTGGTTTTTGTAAAAACATTTTGTGGCCAATTAAGACCTAGACAACCAGGTGAGGGGAGTTCCTGACTTATCATTGACCTTCATTTGTCAATCAAGTACAAGGTAGGAGTGAAAATGTGCAGAAACTCAGCCCTCTGTGGTATGAGTTTGACACCTGTGGTCTATTCTATTGTATTCTATTGTTCTCAGGGTTCTCCTACTCTGGTCGTGGGGAGCTACTGGGTGTTTGTGCAGGCTTTAGATCCGGTTCTGCAGTAACACTAACTTTGCATCCTACTGTGAAAATTATCTTTGATGTAGGACTTGTGGATACTACGGATTATTGTTATCACTTGGTCCTTCAACATTCAGTATGTCATGAAACAATCATCAATCAAGCATCGATTTGGGGTGTGGGGGGTAAAACATGCTTTGAGTTTGCACTGTGCTTGGAGTAATCAATTCACAGTGCTGTCCTCAGCAGTCCAGGGCTCCAGACTGCGACCATTTAGTCGCATTTTGAGACCCTTTAACTTGGCTGTAGGAGTACAATTTTGAATTGGTCGTCTCTAACAAAACGTCCGATATTGGGGGCGGATAAAACCATGAATTTGTTAAACAGTATTACAATATTTCAAAATGCAATTGCGTGGAAAAAAACTACTTTGGAAGCAACTAGTTAAAGTCCAAGGGTCTCAGATTTCTGTAGGTATGACTCTTATTTCTCGAAGGTTATTATTGAGCTCAAAGCACACTGTTTTACAATCAAGATATATGATATGGCTTTGAAATACGGAACACGTGAAATTGCGCATCGGCCATCCAAGGTCACTAGGCCTCATTCTAAAGTTTTTTTTTTTTCCACATTTACATTTAGTGTTCGATTAATACATGGCAACTAGCAGTAGGTGATATATTTAGAGTTAGCGCTCCAGATAATGTTTTGAGTTTCCACTTCCTTAGATGGTGAATTAGCACCAATTGAATTAGGCCTATATATAATATTAGTGCACATAAGGTTGAAGGCAAATTCAATCTATTGAACAAAACAATCTGAAAATCCTGGGCCCCTATTTTGACAAAAATAGCTTAATTGTCAACCCAAAATTCATGACATATCAAAATATTTTGAATCATGCATTCCTGCTTGGGCATGTTAGATGTAATAACTTAATTATTGAATACCATCTCAGTAATCTATTACGTTCTTAATAAAGCATTGTTAACGACTTTATAAGATGATGACTCAAATATATTCTATTGTGTGACGCTGCAATTTTTTCTCTTTTTGATGCCAACTAATCATAGGCTGGTGCCCCCAACTGAAAATGTTAGTGGCACCAGGGGAAAATGTTAGTCTGGAGCCCTGCAGTGTGTCTAGTGTAACCCGCTTGTTCCTGAATGGATCTATTATGGCTTCATGCTTCATGCAGCAACCATGTCGCCTTCTTCTAAGACTGATTCTGCTGAGGTGGATCTGATTTTTGTTTTTCAAACTTTTCTGCTGTGTAGAGAATTCCCTTACAATAAAGTCCTGCAGGATTCGTGTAGGATTTATAGCGACTTGTGTGTGAATCATCAGGTATTATTCTCACAGTAGTTAGCTGGTTTTACTAACCAGGTTTCCATCCAACCTTTTTATGCAATTAAATTACATGTCGTATAAAGTATTTCACGACAGGCCTGATGGAAACAGCAAAGATCCGAGTGGGCACATTCGCTATATAATGCATCATGTTTTGTGACCTAACCTACAGTAGAGTTGAAAATGCGATGGAAACCCATTTAACTTGTTTATTTGGTTCATGGGAATTTACCGCAAAAGTTATTTTTATTTCCACTAAGTCATTACGCACAGCCTTTAATTTGTAACAAGTCAATTTGATGGAAAGACATATCTGGTGGGAAAATGCACATATTATTTTTATACAGATTTGTTTTTATATTTGCAAGAAAATCTGTAGCCAGTTGGATGGAAACCTAGCTAGTAACGTGAATCCCCCTCTGGCTGAAAATCAATGTTCTGTGAAATATATTGTTCTCTGGTTGTGTTTATGTGTGTGTGTGTGTGTGTGTGTGTGTGTGTGTATGGCAACTAGTGAATAAACACGTGCAAACACAAGGCTCTAAACACGAGTCTAGAGTAATTCCAAACTCGCAGCTTCACTATTCCGTCTCTGTTCCTAGCCATTCCAAGAACTAGGGAAATTATCTGCTGAAACAAGACATTTTGTCTGACCTGGAATCTTCCATTTTGTAGAAAAGTAAGATGTCCGAATCGCAGGAAAACCAAAAGTGGATCTCTAAATGGGTCTAAATGAGTGTAGATCACGTCTGAGCTGTGCAGCAATGACGTTCATTACCAGTCCTCCTGCTGAGCTGGCCGTGTCAAAGACAGCAGTGGGCATTCATTCATTCACACCCACATCTCACTGCAGAGATGGAGGAGGGTGTAACTGACACAAACGCACACAGAGCTCCTGAAGTCAGTGCCAGTCTCTCCACTAAATGGGATTTAGCAAGTCACTTTGTGCTACCAACAACTTGTACAGAATGACATTGGCTTAAAGTACTATCCTGCATTTTTTTTTTTTACAGTAAAACCCCTAACTGCCTATTAGTAACAGTAGCCTACTGATCAATGCCATGGTAGGGCATCAGTCTGATCCTAGGTCAAGGTGTAAAGGACAGGCGTGGCAGGCGTTCTGTCTACCAAGGTGCAGAGACAGCATTATCTCCTTTCATGCCTTGTTTAACACTCATTTAACAGTCTCTTTCTCTCAATCTCTCTCTTTTGCTCCTCTCTCTCCCCCCTCTCACTTCCTTTGTGTCACGTCCTCTCTCTCTCTCTCTCTCTCTCTCTAATTCCCTCTCCCTAGTTAACAGTCAGTAGGCAGGGAGAGGCAGAGGCAGAAGCATGGAATCCAGGCCAGTTCTCTGGTGTGATGTGAGCAACTGTATCACTGCTCCACATGCACTGGGATTTACTATGCAGCTTCTGGAGGCACTGACTGACTGGCCCGCTAGGGTAATCAGTCCACTCTGCCTATGAGAGACTACAGTGTAAAAATTAAGACGTGTGATAGATGGAGACAGGGCATAGTGAGAAGCAGAATGGAATTGAAGAAAAAGAGAGTGAGAGTAAGATTGTATGTCTGGTAAAAATGCCTTATAGTGAGTGCTCAGTCCCTAGGTGAGCTATTCAAGGTGACCATGATGAGAAACCCTGTACCTCCTGTGCTGTGCCACCTATTCCCAGGTCAGCCGATCTTTTTGATAAGCATATGCTTGTATCGAGATTCTCAATGTATTTTATCTGTCAGAGTATAACTACCAAGAGAAAACATATACAGAGCCTTGACTTATTCCATATTTTGTTGTTACAGCTTGAATTGAAAATTTATTAAAATTCCTCACACATCTACACGCAATACCCCACAATGGCAAAGTCAAAACATGTTTTTATACATTTTTGCACATTTATTGAAAATGAAATGCAAAATATCTCAAGTAATCACACCCCTGAGTCAATGCATGTTAGAATCACATTTGGCAGTGATTAGAGCTGTGAGTCCTTCTGGGTAAGTCTCTAAGAGCTTTGCACATCTGGATTGTACAATATTTGCATACTATTATTTTCACATTTCTTCAAGCTCAAGTCAAGATGGTTGTTGATCATTGCTAGACAGCCATTTTCAAGTTTTGCCATAGATTTTCAAGTCGATTTAAGTCAAAACTGTAACTAGCCCACTCAGGAACATTCAATGTCGTCTTGGTCAGCAACTCAAGTGTACTGTATAGTTGACCTTGAGTTTAAGGTCATTGTCCTACTGAAAGGTAAATTTGTCTCCCAGTGTCTGATAGAAAGCAGACAGAACCAAGTTTTCCTCCAGTATTTTGCTTGTGCTTAACTCTATTCCGATGACAAGCATGCCCATACCACGATTCAGCCACCACCATGCTTGAAAATATGTAGAGTGATACTCAGCGATGTGTTGTGTTGGATTTTCCCCAAACATAACACTTTGCGTTCAGGACATTAAGTTAACTTCTTCGCCAATTGTTTTTCAGTTTTACTTTAGTGCCTTATTGCAAACAGGAAGCACGTTTTAGAATATTTGTTATTCTGCACAGGCTTCCTTCATTTCACTCTGTCATATAGATTAGTATTGTGGAGTAACGACAATATTGTTGATCCATCCTTAGTTTTCTTCTATCACAGCCATGAAACTCTTGAACTACTTTAAAGTCACCATTGGCCTCATGTTGAAATCCCTGAGCGGTTTCCTTTATCACCGAGTTAGGAAGAATGCCTGTATCTCTGTAGTGAATGGGTGTATTGATACACCATCCAAAGTGTGATTAATAACTTCACCATGTTCAAAAGGATATTCAATATCATTACTTTTTTTTTTTTTTTTTATCAATCTACCAATAGGTGCCCTTCTTTGCGAGGCATTGGAACATCTCGCTGGTCTTTGTACACTCTTAGAAAAAAAGGGTTCTTCGGCTGTCCCCATAGGAGAACCCTTTGAAGAACCCTTTTAGGTTCCAGGCAGAACTATTTTGGGTTCCATGTAGAACCCTTTGTGGAAAGGGTTCTACATGGAACTCAAAAAGGTTCTGCCCGGAACCAAAAAGGGTTCTTCAAAGGGTTCTCCTATGGGGACAGCCAAATAACCCCTTTAGGTTATAGATAGCACCTTTACTTCTAAGAGTGTAGTTGAATCTGTGTTTGATATTCACTTCTCTACTGAAGGGCCTTATAAGTAATTGTTTGCAGTGGCGGTCGGTGCCATTTAAGATGAGGGAGGATGATTCTTTTTTTCATGAACATGGCCTTATTTCTATTACAGCATATTGGATGACTGTCATTTGTATTCCATTTACTGAGCTCAGTGTTTATCCCCATTTTGTTCCGTTTGCTTCGTTTAAGAAACGCTTTTCAACAGAATTGGCGCAATGAATACCCCCTTGATCACCAGTAAACACAGTTCACCTTCATAGCAGCCACATACAAACAGCTCGTTGTAAATGTAATTCCTTCTCGCATCTATCTACGCGCTCTCCGTCTCTCACCTTTTCCCTTCGCTTGTGGACTTCAGTGCACAATACAACAACTGTCTGTTACCAGGCGAAAAAAACCTTTCCAAACCAAACATATCATGACCAGTAACCGCTACACACAACCTACATTGTTGTAATTTCATAGTCAACATAGCTACTAAAACTAACGTGTTAGTAAACCCTCCACAATCATGCAGTACAGTGTACAGTCAGCAGCAAGTAGTTTAGCAGTTACACCAGCAGGTCCATGTGGCAATAAATGTATAAAACCAAAAGCTTACCTTGACATAGAAGAGTCCCACTGTTGGATAGCCATAGCCAGCTAGCTAGCATAGCATCCCTCTCTGTTTGAGCTGTGTGTTTGAGGAGGCTAAACTAGCTAACATAGCATCCATCTCTGTTTGAGCCGTGTGTTTGAGGAGGCTAAACTAGCTAACATAGCATCCATCTCTGTTTGAGCCGTGTGTTTGAGGAGGCTAAACTAGCTAACATAGCATCCATCTCTGTTTGAGCCATGTGTTTGAGGAGGCTAAACTAGCTAACATAGCATCCCTCTCTGTTTGAGCCGTGTGTTTGAGTGGGCTAAACTAGCTAGCATAGCATCCCTCTCTGTTTGAGCCTGGTGTTTCAGGAGGCTAAACTAGCTAGCTGCAATTGACGCTAGCTAAGTAAGTGAAAGTAAAAAATATATACCTCTCTCTTGCTTCTCCTTAATTTTGGAAGAGAAGTGTTAAACTATTGTCTTTCTCTCTCTTTGAGTCAACTACTCACCACATTGTATGCACTACAGTTAGCTGTAGCTTATGCTTTCAGTCCTACATTCATTATCTGATCCTTTGATTGGGTGGACAACATTTCAGTTCTTGCTGCAATAGCTCTGATAGGTTGGAGGACATCCTCCAGAAGTTGTCATTAATACTGTGTAAGTCTATGGAAGGGGGGTGAGAACCCTGAGCCTCTTAGGTTTTGTACTGAGTCAATGAACCCAGAGGAGGACGGAATCTAGCTGTCCTCCGGCTACACAATGGTGCTACCCTACAGAGTGCTGCTGAGGCTACTGTAGACCTTCAATCAATTTGGTGACGTGAATATATTTAGTATAGTTTTATCTAAAAAGGATGACTTTTATGATGTTTAACTAAAAAAAAAAAATTCACTGAGGATCGTCCTCCCCTTTCTGAGTGGAGTACAGAGATGAGGTAGTCATTCAAAAATCATGTTAAACACTATTATTGCACACAGAGTACATGCAACTTATTATGTGACTTGTTAAGCAAATCTTTACACCTGAACCTTTTTAGGCTTGCCATAACAAAGGGGTTAAATACTTATTGACTCAAGCCATTTCAACTCAAGCCATTTCAGCACAAGGCCCTCCCCTTGTGTGTAAAATCTCAATTGAATCCATTTTAAATTCAGGCTGTAACACAACACAATGTGGAAAACGTCAAGGGGTATGAATACTTTTTGAAGGCACTGTAATTGCAATATGACCTTCAAAACATTATCGTGCGTGAATGCTAAAACTGCTTGAAAAGCCTTCATGATACATACTGTGCAGATGTGTTGTCTTTGAGTTTAGCGGGAAATGTCCTTGATTCGGATGAACCCTTCTTTCTCATAGGAATAGTGCTATGCTACTGACTGTCAAAGGGCTAATCTATTATAGAGTTGTAGAGTATGAATAACTACCGGTATGCAGCTAGGCTAATCCAGGTTTAAAAATGCAAATTTTCCCCTATACTACGTACATATCTCATCTTATTTCTGAATACATTTGCATTTGTAGTAACACTACTGTCCTTGTTGGCAACCATTAATTAATTGAATCTAAGAGTTACTGTATGTTCACTCAATGCGAAAAAAAATCTGCAATTCTGACAGCACTCCAAGCACACGAATGAACACACACATGCGCACACACACACACACATTTCAGCTCATTGGAAACCATTAGCATCTACCGTCTCTTGAAAATAGATAATTTTCTGCAAGCCCCTCCTGCATCTCCATAGCAACCAGCTCCAGTCTGACTGTGGGGAGAAGAAGCATTTCTCCAGCTTATTCACCATCGTCCCTAATACATTCTCCTTTATCTGAAAGGAAGCCATAGTATAATGTCAGGCATATCCGAAGGAAGGTTTTGACTGCCATGGGTAAAATGGGAACGTTGAACTAAAATGGTGCACATCTATAATAGCCACATCTATCATTCGAATGGCTCTGTATTCTGATTCCTGGTTGTCTGTTATGTTAAATCATTGACTTAACTGAGGCAATTTGTCATACGTGTTATCAAACCCGATGCACTAATCTTTGCTCTCTGAGGTTTGAGTTCTATGGAGTGAACTGAACCTGCAGCCCAATGTTAGTGGCCTAATGGCTTTTGATTATACTGCTCCATTAACAACATCAAAACACATAGTCATGTAGGGACTGAGGGCTGTGTGATATCCACAGCTGGTCTATGCTGGTCTATGCTGTACTGTGTGCTGGGGTAACTCGGGCACCCAGAGACATTCCTCTGAGTGATGACGGCAGAGAGAGATGGAAGGGGAGGGTTGTAAACACAATGCGGTGTGTTCAGAAAGGGTGAAACGTTCAGATAGAAATACGTTGCATAGAGCTGACAGGCTCTATTGCTTACTCCCCATGACAGAGGATAATGTATGTTCTACAAAATACATTTCTATCTGAGTGTTCTGACTAGGCCCTATTTTTGGGGAGGAAAGAGGTTAATGTACAATGTGTTCCCTTTACTAAGTCTGTTGGAATCTGTATGGTAGAATCAGAATGTCTTTATAATGATAGAACCATTGTTTTCTGTAGTTGCACTACATCACACCACATAATATTAGAGGAAGACCATCACCAGTATCGTATTGTAACATTGGCAGCCATTTTAACCACGTCCTACATGTCTGGTCTCCCTGAATCATATTCCACACATTGGGTTTTGGAGTAATAATAACATTGCTCTAATAATGATATTGCTGTAATAATGACATTACTGTAATAATTATATTACTGAATATAGTTTAGATGTGCCATACCTGATAGAGAAATTCTAAATGTCCCACTATTCAGTGCCATTTGTACAAATGTAGAATTGAGTGTTTCACCCGTCAATTATGGTTACACATTTGGACCCATCGAGTTGCGGCATTCAGCGTTCTGTTGCAGCCTGATAGCTACTTTCTCATGTCCAATCCCGTCGCTTCACAGGAGATTAATCTGTTTTGTCATTTGCTCTTTGATTGATGGCGCAAATGGTCCAATGCTTTAAAAATGACATGCAAACATGGAACTTTGCTAAATGAGGCCCACGCAGAATGCTCTATGTTTATTGCAAGCAAGGATTTGCTGTCTTTTCCTGGCAGACATTGATTAACTCAAAGCATTTACTGAAAGCTTATTTAGACTCTCAGACAGAAAAGTAATGACTCAGAATTGTTTGGTAATTCAGATTCTGCCCTGTTTACAGAACCGGCTATTAAGCACTTGACTGCACGCTGATGTATCGATTATGGAAGTGCCTACAGGCGTCACTGAGTAGCTTACATTATTGTGTGGAATGGGGGTACTGTAGTAGGCTAAGTGCAAGGCTATCTATGGCCCCTCTCTTTCCACTGTGCGGCAAGGTTAGGTAATGTAATGTAAGCGCTATGATGAAACTGTTTCTCATGAGGACCGTCACAGGAAAGGAATACCCAGAGTTGCTTCTGCTGCAGAGGATAAGTTCATTAGAGTTACAAGCCTCAGATTGCAGCCCAAATAAATGCTTCACAGAGTTCAAGTAACAGACACATCTCAACATCAACTGTTCAGAGGAGACTGTGTGAACTAGGCCTTCATAGATAGATAGATAGATAGATAGATAGATAGATAGATAGATAGATAGATAGATAGATAGATAGATAGATAGATAGATAGATAGATAGATAGATAGATAGATAGATAGATAGATAGATAGATAGATAGATAGATAGATAGATAGATAGATAGATAGATAGATAGATAGATAGATAGATAGATAGATAGATAGATAGATAGATAGGTACTTTATTGATCCCCCGGGGGGGAAATTTCATGGTCAAATTGCTGCAAAGAAACCACTACTAAAAGACACCAATAAGAAGAAGAGACTTGCTTGGGCCAAGAAACACGAGCAATGGACATTAGACCGTTAGAAATCTGTCCTTTGGTCTGATGGGTCCAAATTAGAGATTTTTGGTTCCAACCGCTGTGTCTTTGTGAGACGCAGAGTAGGTGAACGGATGATCTCTGCATGTGTGGTTGCCACCGTGAAGCATGGAGGAAGAGGTGTTGTGAAGGGCCGTGTTGAGGGGCGGCAGGTAGCCTAGCGCTTAGAGTGTTGGGCCAGTAACCGAAAGGTTGCTGGTTCGAATACCCGATATGACAAGGTGAACCCTAATTTGCTCCAGGGGCACCATACTACTATGGCTGACCCTGTAGGTAGGCTGTCATTGTAAATAAGAATTTATTCTTAACTGACTTGCCTAGTTAAATAAAGGTTACAAAAATGGTGTGGGGGTGCTTTGTTGGTGATTTATTCAAGGCACACTTAACCAGCATGGCTACCACAGCATTCTGCAGCGATACGCCATCCCATCTGGTTTGCACTTAGTGGGACAATAATTTGTTTTTCAACACACCTCCAGGCTGTGTAAGGGCTATTTGACCAAGTGATGAATCAGATGACCACAATCACCCGACCTCAACCCAATTAAGGTTTGGGAGGAGTTGGACCGCAGAGTGAAGATAAAGCAACCAACAAGTGCTCATCATATGTGGGAACTCTTTAAAGACTGTTATGAAAGCATTCCAGGTGAATCTGGTTGAGAGAATGTGCAAAGCTGTCATCAAGGCCAAGGGTGGCTACTTTGAAGAATGTTAAATATAAAATATATGTTGACTTTTTTGGTTACTACATGATTCCCTATGTGTTATTTCACAGCTTTGATGTCTTCACTATTATTCTACAATGTAGAAAATAGTAAAAATAAAGAGAAACCCTTGAATGAGTAGGTGTGTCCAAACTTTTGCCTTGTACTGTATGTGGGAGCATGGTGATGCAGGGGTGATGGACTGTGTGTGTGTGTGCGTGCGCTGACCAGGGTTCTAAGCAATGCAGGGAAAAGGAAGAGAAGGAAAGGCTGATGCAGCAACACGCCTCTCATCATGCGGCACATGGATTGGGATATGCTGCCATGGCAACCCTCCTCCTCTGACCCACTGACGGGCTGTGCGTAGTGTGTCAGTGTGCTGTAGTGAGCGTGTGTGTGTGTGTGTGTGTATGGAGGATGAAATGGCTTCATATTGACCTATTAAGAAGATTGCTCTGCATCCAAACATGAAATGGTGTAGTGGTAAACTAGCCAATGGGTGTCTGAGGCTCGAAACCTATTGTTAGAAACCCCCCCCCTCTTTCTCCCTCCAAGGCAGACATACTTTTGATGGTTTCAGATCAGCTATCGATGATTACGGCAAGGCTTGCAAGTGGTCATTACATTTGAAGTGGGATGTAATCATTAGTAATCATCATAATAAGTGTTGTTTCTGGTTAACAAGTTGAACAAGTCAATGCTCAGTTAGATTACCATACGGTATGCATAAGGCTGTTTAAAATGCAGCACTATTCAGAGTCTGACCAAAGAGATGCATGTTAAGGATGCGCTAGGTATTACCCAGTTAAGACAAATAATGGATTCCTTCATGTTAGCTAATCCAGCGTTTCAGTTTGCTGTTCTGGTAATGCAATTTCCATGGTGAAAAATGGTGAAAAAGCTTTGCACATGCTAGGAAATACCCTCCAGGCATGTCTCTCTCTCTCTCTGTGTGTGTGTAACCATTTACACTGTGGCTCATTCCAATGTAAACTGCACATCAACACACCCATACTTGAACGCATACTGTACAGTGTTTGCCCCTAGTGATATAATACTGGTCCACAAAGAAGGGAACAGTCTGCCTTCAATTTCCCTTTCCTGCATACATTGGACTCCTCCACAGTCAGTCCCTGCTTGGCTTTCTTGATCAGCCTAGGGTAGTGCTTTCCTGAGCCACATAAAGCCATGTGCAGAGTGATTAGGTCTGGGCCTGCTTGGCCAGACCCTCCAAAAGCCCTGCAGGGATTACGGTTTAGTAGGACCATTGCTCGGGGTCAACCCTTCATGGGCCATGGCTCAAGTTTCAATTTTTTATCTCACATGCACAAGTACCGTAAAATGCCTTAATTGCAAGCTCTAACCCCAACAATGCGATTAAACCCAACAATGCAGTTAAACCCAACAATGCAGTTATACCCAACAATGCAGTTATACCCAACAATGCAGTTAAACCCAACAATGCAGTTAAACCCAACAATGCAGTTATACCCAACAATGCAGTTAAACCCAACAATGCAGTTATACCCAACAATGCAGTTAAACCCAACAATGCAGTTATACCCAACAATGCAGTTAAACCCAACAATGCAGTTAAACCCAACAATGCAGTTAAACCCAACAATGCAGTTAAACCCAACAATGCAGTTAAACCCAACAATGCAGTTAAACCCAACAATGCAGTAATCAATAACAATGTCAACCAAAAATAACAAGGTAGGACAAATATATATAAAAACAAGAAATAAGAAGAACATGATAAATGAAGTAAGCATACTATATACAGTTACAGTACCATATTTACAATGTGCAGGGATGCTGGATGAATAAAAGCAGATATGTATAGGGGTAAGGTGAAGAGGGAGAGGGTCTGGAGCCACATGTGAACAGAGGAGGCCCTCCCCTTACACACAGAGAGAGAGAGAGAGAGAGAGAGAGAGAGAGAGAGAGAGAGAGAGAGAGAGAGAGAGAGAGAGAGAGAGAGAGAGAGAGAGAGAGAGAGAGAGAGAGAGAGAATCAAGAAGACCACCACTACAGTATCACCTCCACATGCATGTCTGATAAACGGACCAGTGACTCATTAAATGACCGTAGCCCTGGGGGCATGTGAACGTCTCTGTATCATGCCAATGACTTCATGTCATCACTCACGGCAGGCATGCTCTATTACAACCATATCAGGGTTAGGTGTCCTGGTGTGCCCCTGTGATGTGGTGTTTGGTAAGGGAGCCCTCTTGCCCTGTCTGAGGTCTAGTCTGGCTGATGTTTTCCAGCCCAACGATCAGGGGGAGTCCATTTCCACATGGATTTACAGAGCTCTAGTCTCAGATGGACTCACCGATGCATCTCAGAGCCATTACCGGTTTAACTGCTAGTGTTACTGGAGCTACTGTGCTTGCTGCTAATGGCAGCAGAACTCTGCAGGCTTTGCCAGGGTCAAGCTCAACACAAATCGGAAAATAACGGTAAGATTAGCACTCTACTGGAGCAGTGCAGCGTTGTCTGTCTTTTTCATGTGCTGATTGAATAAGAGGATAAAGTGTAGAGGAAATACTGACTCGGCGGCGGGGTGTGCCAGTGGACACTGATCTTGATCCTCAGAGAGCTGCTTAGACACTTTTATGATGCATCCATAATGCATTACTTCAGAGTAGTTCTCCACTTTTCTTGATAAAGTTCTTGAATATACTTTATATTGATTAATGAAAGTATGCGGACAAAGTGTGCTCAAATAGAATACAATATACAAAATGCAGAAGAAAGGCACCAGCTGCCAACAAATGCAGCAATGACACCCAAGTAATTCTGCCACTCCTTGCCATTGTCCTTGGCCATAGCGAGCTCCCTCACTCTGGGCTCATTGTGCCTTCTGCTGGAAGGATTGTGTCGTTACACCATCAGCCTTGGGAGTCAATACTGAGACTGTAAAACGTCAACAATGCTATTATTTAGGAAAATGGATTGAGCTCATATTATGTTTTTCTGGGTTGTTGAGTCCAGCCTTTTCAAGTAGCAGTTTCTCCCTGAATGCACAAATGGTGTTCCACTGGGTAATCAAAGGGGTTGTCAAAGAACAGTGGATACCTGTCCTGATTATTAAGTGAATACAGCGTTCTACAACAGCCTCTGGATACCTACCTTATTTCATAGCGTGTAGATCACAGCTGTCCAACCCCGTTACCCTCCTGTAGATTTTCACTCCAACCCCAGTTGTAACCGACGCTAGATGAGAGTTGGAGTGAAAACCTACAGGATGGTAGCTCTCCAGGAACAGGGTTGGAGTGAAAACCTACAGGATGGTAGCTCTCCAGGAACAGGGTTGGAGAGCCCTGGTGTAGATGAAGGACTACCTCAGCCAATGCCAGTTCTGGATTAATATTTAAGAATCATTCTGAGGGAGGGTGGTGCAGAACTCTTGTACCCCTGTCCTTCTCTCCTCTCCTCTCCTCTCCCCACCTCCATCCCTCCACCTCTCTCATTTATAACAAAATCTATGTCTTTTTAGACATAAAAGGCAGGGGCTTTATCTACCAATTTTAACTAAACATCGAACATGGATTTGCAGAAATGTTAAGCCGATCAGACAGCTTTGCTCTTTACCTTTCAACTGGTCCAGCAGAAAGCGCTGACAGATACTGATAGATAAAGACCACAGGCATGACGGTCAGAGCATGAAAGCAGCTTCCTGTTGCTCTGTCTGCTGCAGTAGAGCCGACAGCAGTTAACCACAGCAAAAGAGAGCGCAGCACATGTTATGCGTTACCTCCATTGCCTGCAGTACGCAGTCGTCGCAGTCATTCACACTGACAATGGAAATCAGTATTTATACAGCTTGCACATATCCCAGCCAACACTGCTATGTTCAAACGGCGAGTCGTTACCTAAGCAAACATTTTGAAGAGGTTGTTACAGACACAAGCCATTTGGTCAGTAGGTAATGGTTATTTTAGTAGTCAGAGCTTAGTAAAGGTTACGTATAGGATTGTTGACAGCTTGTTTAGCAGTTGGTCAGATAAACAGGAGACAGGCGATGTAAAGCATGTGTGTACAGTATTTGTATAAATGCTTGATATACTGCAGTCCATTTCGAAGGCAGCAGGGAATCGGTTTCCTGGGAATGGCTTTCACTTTGAGCTTAATGTTTGAAAAGCCCTTCACAAATACAGTTATTATCGTTATTATGGTACAAGTTCGATTTAATTCAATTACGGGTGTTATTGGTGAGAAAGGGATGTGGGTCCCTCACTGAATAAAGAAAAACGGCAACAGGGAAACTGTAAGCTGATTGTTTACCACATAATTTGTATCAAACAAATCTGTGTATGAGTATCAGGAGATGCAGGAAGACACAAAAGTCTTTTGTTGTAGTATCATCACAACAGGCCATCTGGTTGGGGCATATAATTTGGTTTCTCTTCGACCAGAAATCTTCCCATTGCTTGTTTCGTGGCTGGTGCTAGCTGATAACAGATCACTGGATGTTTGGTCTGGCCCAACTCAGAAACTACCATGGCAGATAAATCTTAGCCTGATCTTGTGAGCTTATGTAAATGATTTGCTACATGGACACATTAAGTGATGAAGGTGGAGGGAAACGGAATGAGAACACAGTGGTCAGGATGGTCTAGGATCAGGCTAGATAGACATACTCTTGTTCCTTCTATGTGTAACATTTCAAAAGGTGTCCCAATGAAAAAAATTATCTAAATAGGCTGTGTGCATACATATCCTGAGACGGTCGTCATAACGTTCAGTCAGACATTCCCTTTTAAAACGTCTACTTTACTCCTGAACCCAGCTATCACCGCCTTTGGCCATGAGACACGATACACTTTGGTAGTATCTGCTTAAGCCAACTCTTTTAACGTTGCCATGTATTGGACCATCAGGCCAGTACAGATCCATGACACACAATGTACAGCACCATTCAGATTAAACCAATTAGCCTTGAATCTTCAGGTGCTGGTCTGGTGTGGGTAGGGAGGAACCTTCTTGGCCCACACAGTGAACCTCCCAGAGCGTTTGGATGCTCCTCTGACCTGATGACATCACAGTGAGAACGCTCTGTTACTAACATTTTTCCAAGGTTCCTCATGCCCTGCTGGAGGTCCCGGTTAGATTATGTTGTGGTTGTCTAAGCCTTGTGAGTCATTCAGTTAACAGAGTTCATGTAGACTAGTCTACCCGGCCTATACCAGGACTATACCAGGACTATACCAGGACTATACCTGTCCTATACCAGGACTATAGCAGGACTATACCAGGACTATACCAGGACTATACCAGGACCATACCAGGACTATACCAGCACCCTGGACTCAGCAAGTGAATAATGTTATAAAATATGTTAAAAGGAATAGGCTATGGAGCAATATGCATTTAGCTACAGAAACACAGTGGGTGTATTTATTGTCGTAGTGTACTGGTCAATTCAAGTCTGAGTGAACATTAGCTGCTTCTCTATGTTTTCATCTCTCCTCCCTGGTGGTCCTCTGACTGAAGGTCAAGCAGGGAGGACACTCAGTCAAGCTGACCTCCCGGAAGACAGGCAGACAGTGAGGCAGTGTCCCCTACCGCTTCAATGCTCCAGTCTAGCAGGAGGTTGAGCATAGAGAGACAGCCTAGAGAGAGTATATGAATAGTTTAGGTTATATTGATTAGCTTTCCATAATCAAATCCAAATGTATTTTTCACCTGCTTTGTAAACAACAGTGAAACGCTTACTTATGGGCCCTTCCCAAGAATACAGAGAGACAAATAGAAAAACAATGTCCTCTATATGCACGTTTTAAGCCGATGCAGTGTTGGCATACAGCATATAGCCCACAGCAAAACAGATTAAATCTGCAAATGTTTTACTTATTATTTCTCTGTACATTTAACTCATTTTCATTTTAAACGTAATATCTTGGCATATGCCATGTAATCTCCAAATTATCCATATACCCCTAAAGAGGGCAATAATCCCAGGGTCACTGAACAATTAGTTTATTCAAGTAGCTATAATGGTGGTGTCGATATGATGTGGGTTACATGAGCGGTTTTGGGAACCGTTGAACAACAGCTGTTAGCCATCAGGAGAGGGAGAGTAGGGGGGGTACATTTTGGGGGTGTTTCCCAACCGTTTCACAGTCCTTACTGGGGGAACAGGGAATAAGAGGTTGTTGCAGTGAATATCCGAATGTGAATGGAGCGTTGAGCGTTCCTTGAGGCTACATCGATGTTACGGGAAATAATTTAAAAATGCTCTTTGATGTCAGAATTGCGCGAATATGAGCGGACGTGTGCTAATTGGGAAAGTGCCGCCAATGCGGCAGCGCCAGCGGACGGCGCCCTGTGCGAAAAAGACAATACATTTTACTCCGAGTCCAAGGTAAGCACTAAGCATAGATCTGCAGCGATACAGATCAGCGTGTATCACTGTCAGACAATGTATTGTAGCTCTGTATATTATTCTGAATACACTGACCACGTAGAATTTGAAAATAGTTTGTTCTACTCAAGAGTTGAACAATGAAATGTTTAGAATGTAACATTGTAGTTTACCGGATGAAATGTTGAAAATTAGACTGGCTACTGTAAAAATGTATTGAAATAAAATCATTGAAATGACATTGACATAGTGTATTTTTGCAATATAATTATTTTATTGAAATCAATCAACTAAAATGCAAGTGTTGATGAGTTTCAAGTGTTGAAAATAATATATCCATCATCAGTTTATTTTATTTATCCACAGCAGTATATCAATTTTCAGTATTTATTCAAAAAAGGGTTGTATCTCTCTAGTCTACCTGGGGGTTCATTGTTTAAATGGAGCAGAGTGACTCAACATTTTTCTTATCAAGCAAAGCTCTAGACTTTGGCAAACACTGAGGTCATGTTAGATAGGGTCTTGGCACTTGTTTGTCACAAGCAATTATCGGATTGGTTAAAAGAACACCCTCCATGATGGAAATGTGGCGGCAGTAACCCAGGTATCTGAGTAATTGAAGATTCCTTGAGCGTTCAGCCTCAGGTATGCGCTCCAAAAAGTTAAATAAAGGTTAAATAAACTATATTTGTTTTATTTTGCCTAGCTACGCTGTCTGCCTTCTGTCTCCTAGACATAGTTATTGTCACCAGACCAGGGACAGATACTGTTGAAAGTACTGGAGGTGCGCTTCATTTAGCTTGGAGTTTGCACTTTTTCTATATACTGGGCAAACTAAATCAAGCTAAACTATTAGAAAGTATTTGGCGCAGGTCTGGTTGTTGCATTCTGTCTTGTGTGAGGACTTGACCATGAATCGTTGATGCCCCTTTTTACTACACATTAATATCTTTAGGGTAACATGTCCCACATGTTTGTGTGTATGTCTGCTTTACAGTTTGCACTGTGTCAAAAGTTAAGAATTGTCTCTTTAATCATGAATGGCTACCTGGTCCCTGCATCCGGCCTTTAAGTTCTACAAGTAACTACATAGTGAATAGATATTTGCAATAAAAGGATTAGCTATAATTGGATAACATTAGTGGCAGCTGGTCTCTAATAATCTAGACTGGTGTTTGGGCTTTCAACAAGATGGATGAGTGTTAATTAGCTTTTAAAATGAATTAAGGCTGTAATAAATTGTAATAAATAATACATTTTAGACTGTGCTTTAAAAAAAGAAAACTTAATCAAGGTCACATTGCAATCACATCAAAAGTGGCACACTCCAATAGTGTTCAGCAGCAGTGGTTTTAAACCCAGTCAGATGCATGTATCCCTGTGTGTGTGTGGAGAAAGTTCCATGTTGTTTTACTAGGTGTGATGACTGGATGCGAATCTACATGGACCACTTATTAGCCTGGTAGGAATGACATCAAAGTCAAAGCAGAGTATATCTTTCTCCGTATGATTAATTAAGCCGTTTGTTTCTGTAGTCACGCCTGTATGAATATAGTTTAAACGAATGGTTATAGCACAAAATGCTTTTATTGTGCTTCATCACATTTCTTTGCACAATATGACATATTTTTTTATCTATTGTGATTGATTGAATCAAGTGAAATCATTGTTAGGTTTATTGTCCCTACATTATGCAGAAAGTTGTCTAGCAGTCAGATAGTGTAGTAGCCATGAAGATCTACATACAATGAGATGCTTTGGGGTCCAATAAGTAAGAGTAATCTTGTTGTACACAGCTGGTCCCAGTTTGTACTCCACCAGGGAGGAGTGTAGAATGTAGATCATATTTTTCCCTCTTCCTCCACCACACAACCCCTCCCTCAATCGTTCAAACCTAAACATTTTCTCAGAGACAGAAATTCAAATAATAACACTAACGCATAAATCAGCTGGTAAGCTTGGAGCAGTGCCACAGAAAACAAAAGGCTAATTTCCAACCCAATGTATGAAGTATGTACATAGTTCAGTTCCCCCCATCCTCCTTGTCTGAATTTCACTTCCGAAATGTAAGCTCCAAAGTAGACACATGTTGCAATATCAACAGACTACAGCAGGGTTCCCCAACTGGCGGCCTGCGGGCCAAAGGTTTTATTTGCCAATAGTTTTATATACAATGAACAAAAATAAAATAACATTAAATTTTCTGGCAACAGCTCTGGTGGAAATTCCTCCAGTCAGCATGCCAATTGCATGCTCCCTTTAAAACTTGAGACATATTTGGCTTTATGTTGTGTGACCAAACTGCCCATTTTAGAGTGGCCTTTTATTGTCCCCAGCACAAGGTGCACCTGTGTAATGATCATGCTGTTTAATCAGCTTTATCTTGTCAAAGGAGAAATGCTCACTAACAGGGATGTAAACACATTTGTGAACATTTTGAGAGAAATATGCTTTTTGTGGATTTTTTATTTCAGCTCATTAAACATGAGACCAACACTTTACATGTAGCGTTTTATTTTTTGTTCAGTGTATATATATATATATATCTTTTTTTTCATTGATGGACATAAAATACTGTGAAAATACCAGGAAATAAGTGATTTTTATTTTGGAAATCATGAAATTATTATGTTTTAGCCTAATATTATATTGGTTTGGGTTTATTGTGGTCAATTTGTAGTCTACAAATTATTTGTAATTATGGCCCCCTGACCATCTGCTCAAGAATAAAATCGGCCTGCGGCTGAATCTAATTGATAATCCCTGGACTACAGGCTATAAAACACTCCCTCCCAGTCTCTCTTGGATTTGCCAGCTTTTTGGGGACATTCAAAGGAATGACCTTGGTTTACTTCATCATGAGTGTCCAGTGACAAACTACTGACTAAGGCTACTGACTAAGGTGTGACTTGTTCAAACAGACTCATATGAGAATCTGAGGTATCTGTTAATCACTTTAATAATGTCAGAACACAGAATGCCTTGAAGAAAAGTCTGCCTCTTAAAATGTGATGTTTATCAAGTACCAAAAATGCTGGTTTCACCAGTGTGTATGAGGATAACATGTTCTAATCCCAATGTAAGATCAAAGATGGAACCTTTCCTTGAACAACAATTCATAAAATAGTGTAGCCAAGTTTGTTAGTGTTACTGTGAGCTGAGATCCCTGCTGTTCGTCCTAGTCTCCAGTGCCTTCAACACCATTCAGCCGCTGCTACTGGGTGAGAAGATGAAGAGGATGAAAGTGGAAGCACCCTTAGTCTCCTGTGTTACGGACTTCATGACCGGTAGGCCACAATTTGTGCGGCTACAGAGCTGTGTGTCAGAACGGGCAGTGAGCAACACAGGGGCCCCCCAGGGAACGATCCTTTCCCCCTTCCTGTTCACCCTTTTTAACTCTGAAACATGCCACCTACAGACGTTCTCGGATGACTCCGCAATTTTAGGGTGCTTCAGGGGTGGGCAGGAGGAGGTGTACAGGAGCACAATCAATGACTTTGTGGTGTGGTGTGAGCAGAACCACCTTCAGCTCAACATCAGTAAAACAAAGGAGATGGTGGTGGACTTCAGGAGAACCAAGGCCCAACTGACTGCAGCCCCTATACAGGGGATGGATGTGGAAATGGTTGGGTCATAAAAGGTCCTGGGAGTCCATATGGACAACAGGCTGGAATGGGCTGGTAACACCGGGGCTCTGTACAAAAAGGGCCAGAGCCGACTCTACTTTCTGAGGAGGCTCAGGTCCTTCAACGTGTGCAGTAAACTACTGCATACTTCTACCACTCTGTGGTGTGCTGGGGAGCCAACATAAAGGCTGGTGATGCTTCTCGGGTAGATAAGATGATCAGGAAGGCTAGCCTTGACACTCTAGAGGAGGTGGCGGAGAGACGGATCCTGGCCAAACTGCTGGCCATCATGGAGAACGTCACCCACCCTCTGCATGCCATGGTTATGGCGCAGAGGAGCACCTTCAGTCACAGACTGATCCCACCACGGTATGCCAGAGAGCGCTACAGGAGGTCCTTCCTGCTGGTGGCTATTAGACTATTTAATGCCTCACCGGGGTGCCGTGCCGTCGGCAACATAGACCTGGAACTGTTGGGGTGTTAGGACCTAGTTGAACAATTATGCATCCATCCGTGAGTAACTCTGGTCTGTAATCACTCATGCACTCAGGACTTATTCATTCAGGACTGTATATACATATTCATGTACATTTGTTATATCAGATCACATACAATATCGTAAGTAATTCTTGGACTGAACTTACGTAGTCATTCAATCAGGAATGCATATTAGTATCCTGTCAGTTGAATCTTTTTTCATTGCTTTTAGTATATCAAATGTGCAATACGTGCATTTATCTGTAATCAAACCCTGCACTAAGGACTGTATTTTAAGGGAATCATTATTATTACCCTAAATGATATCATACGCACATTTAGCTATTTAAGTATCTCTTCCTGTCATTTACCTGTACAGTTAATATAACCATGCAAATATTCACTTACCTGTACATTTAACTGTGCATTTACCTTTACAGTTAATTTAACCATGCAAAATAGTCACTTACCTGTAAACTATTATTATCCTCACCTATATCATACGCACATTTAGCTATTTAAGTATTTCTCTGCCATCGACCTGTATAGTAAGTTAACCATGCAAATATTCCTTATTTATTGATATCAACTTGCAATATTTTTATAGATGTCCATTCGCACATCACAAAACTCTGCTAGCATTAAATATACAGCGGGTGAAATAAGTATTGAACACGTCACCATTTTTCTCAGTAAATATATTTCCAAAGGTGCTATTGACATGACATTTTCACCAAATGTTGGTAACTTATTTGTTTTGGTTTCTTTGTATGTATGGATTACTTGGGTTGTTACCAACATCTGGTGAACATGTCATGTCAATAGCACCTTTGGAAATATATTTACTGAGAAAAATGGTGACGTGTTCAATTCTTATTTCACCCGCTGTATTAACTCACAATCACAAACTCTTCAATATTTATTTTCTCAACGCCGTCTAGACATGTGGCTAATAGGTTCATTCGTACTAGTCTTGAATTGTTTTTAAAAGGATATTAAGAGTTTTGGAAAGGATATTTACTGATAATTGCAACTAATTTCTGTGGATCTGTTTGGGTACAGGACTTATTTAAAGGGATAGTTCAGGATGAGGCCCTACTTCCCCAAAGTCAGATGAACTCGTGGAGTTAGAAATTGCAATAACGCTAGTTAGCAACTTCCTTCAAACTGCACTCGGATATATAAAAATGGTATCCACGAGTTCATCTGACCCTGGGGAAGTCGATAAAGGGCCAGAATTGCCTTCATTGCCAAAATCCCAAACTATCCTGAGGCGGTTATGTTTGACAACCACCTATGGAGAACACTGCAGTCCAGCAAAATATCAGTCTTAAAACTCTTAGCTCCACAACTGATAATTAAAACATCACTCTCTGTGTTGGACAACCGTTCTGTGTGTGTTTGATTGATGGATAGTCTGTTTTATGTCTACCTGTTAAGGGATAGGAAGTAAATAAACTACTTTGTTGATTAAAGTAGTCACTTAGGGTGATTGGTGCTTTTGAGAAATGCATGATTAGTACACTTTAGTTGATTTGGTTGATAACAACATGTTGTATACTTTCTCTTGTTATAACTATGATATTAATTTATGGTAGCAGTTATTTTCAGAGTGCAAAATGATATAGTGAAGTATTCCAGTGACAGTTCGATTCTAGGTCTCAACCAATGCCTTTTTTTGGACTCCTCCATAGCCATGTGATTAAAGGGATACTTTGGGATTTTGGCAAGGAGGCCCTTTGTAGTTCCCCAGCATACAGATGCCAATAGACTTCCAGTCATTGCTCTAACGCCAGTTAGCATTGGCTCGCGAAACGACCTCTAACTTCCTTCATATTGGACACAGAGACATAAACATGGTATTCAAGAGTTCATCTGACTCTGGGGAAGTAGATACAGTAGATACGTTACAGCCTTATTCTAAAATGGATTAAATGGATTAAACCCTCCTTGAGATGTAGAAACTTCTCAAGGAGGGTCAATGGAAACAGGATGCACCTGAGCTCAATTTCGAGTCTCACAGCAAATCGTCCGAATACTTATGTAAATAAGGTATTTCTGTTCTTTATTTTTAATACATTTTCAAACAAATTCAATAAAAAAGCGGTTTTCGCTTTGTCACTATGGGTTATTTTGATGAGGAGATTGACGAGTGCAATGTATCCTTTTAAGTCCATTTGTCTCCTCTACTTCAGACTTTTTATGGGCCATTTTTGTCTCCCTGTGTTTTTTTTTTACATATGCTATTCCATGTTCCATCGCCTTGCTAATTGCAGAGTAGAAACCCACAAAGAGCAATTTCAACTCAGTGGGGCAGCACAGAAAGGGAAGCAAAGTTAGGAATGACTCAGCTTTCCAAGGGTCTTATTACTGTATCTACCCTTTCTCTCTGCCACGTTTGTGTGTCTGGATAAAAAATTGATTGCTACTTAGCCCTGCCAAACTAATGAGAGGTAGCATAATAATCATATAAATCTAGGAAGTACTTAACATTACAGCACTCTGGAGATGTTTCTATTGGAACCATAAAGGCATACAAAGCTCTTCAGAACCCCTTATCTCCATTTCAAAAGTCGACAATGTTTCGTCCTGCTCTGAACCTTACGTGGCAATAATCCTCTCGACTACGTACCCCTCCTGAAATTAAATTGCATGCGATGATCTGTATATATTCGGAGTGTGAGATTCAAATGAACTCCTATTCAAATGTATTCAGAGGATGCATTTTGTCTACGATTTTATTTGCTCTCTTGCGAGAGAGCAGCAGATTTTTGGGCTACACTGTGACTGCTCATCCGTGTCCCTCCCTCGCTCCCTCGCTCCCTCCCTCGCTCCCTCCCTCCCTCCCTCCCTCCCTCCCTCCCTCCCTCCCTCCCTCCCTCCCTCCCTCCCTCCCTCCCTCCCTCCCTCCCTCCTCTCACGTTTGGGCCTCTCCAGCAGTACATGTCCCAGGGTGAACCAGGCCAGGCAGACGTGCGGCAGGGTGGCAGCCCAGACCCTCAGGCAGCTGTCGCTGTGATTGCCCTGTCTCTTCTAATTCCACTGCTCCCCTGTTCTATCACTCCTTGGAACACGCCATCCCAGCTCCTTGACCCTGAGCTGCCTGTCAACCAACCGCCATCCTCGGCCTCAACCAGTCAACTAGATTTAACAGACACGTCCTGTGCTGAGGAAAATTCAGTCAAAGTGCCACTCATGGAGCTGTAGTTGGTTACTAAGAGGATGTGTTGCACACAAGAGAGAGTAAAGAGAGTTCCTGTTGTTAGAATCAAAGCATATGTGTTGTGTAACCTAGGCATCCCTTGCCTGATCAAACAGCTTGTGGCTAGAGATCCCTACTTCCGCTGGCAGTTACTATGCTATCCCTTCAGGAGGACAGATGGACATGTCAAATCTGTTGCCAATTTAGGCCTACCTTTGTCTTCTCCATCAATAACCTTCTCTGTAACTACACAGTTACTGTTAGATAGCTTTATAACTGTTAATACACAGTAACTATTCCTT
This sequence comes from Thymallus thymallus, assembly GCA_023634145.1. NCBI lineage: Eukaryota > Metazoa > Chordata > Actinopteri > Salmoniformes > Salmonidae > Thymallus > Thymallus thymallus. The sequence goes on from CM042410.1 coordinate 41,403,935, forward strand.
TCAACAGTCACATGCTCTGCTTTATTATAACCTTCGACCCCTTCTATCTGCAGTTGGGATGAGAGCAGCTCCATCAGCAGTGGGCTCAGCGATGGCTCTGTAGACAACCTCAGCTCCGAGGAGTTCAACGCCAGCTCCTCCCTCAACTCCCTTCCCACCACGCCCCTCGGCTCCAGACGCAACTCCTCTATCATGGTGAGTAAAGGCCACATTCAATCATCACAGCCTTAGCTAGGTTTATGCACTTCTGTTTACAAACAATGTAGACGTACGATCTGCACACACACACACACACACACACACACACACAGTAAGCAGATACTGGTATTTTGAGAAAAGCATACTCCAGTAGATTTAAAGGAACAACTTTTTCTGTTTGCGTTACGTAAGTGGATTTAAAGTCCTTTGTACTCAAACGTTTACGTCAGTATTTCAGACTGACATTTCACCTATTGCTCCTTCTCACTGTCCCCTTGACTGCCTGCGTCTGTGATTCAAAGAAGCAGTTCACACAAAGAAGCAGTTCACACAAAGAAGCAGTTCACACAAAGAAGCAGTTCACACAAAGAAGCAGTTCACACAACAGCCACTGCAATGTCATTAAATCAGAAATGGATAACGATGTGTCACTGTGCACCACTCAAAGTTGTTTACTGCAACGGTCTGCCCCATTACCCACTCATTTGAAATCAAAGTGATGTTTTAAATGACATTTAACACTGCAAAATCAGTCAGTGGAAATTTGAACTGGATTTAAAGTCAATTTTGTAGATAGTTGACCCTCATTTGGTAGGTGACCTCTCAGGGGGAAAAACTGTCTCTGATATCGCTTCATAAGGCACTTCAAATAGCCCTTTAAGTAATCCCTTCACAAACCCTCCCACCACAAATGATAAATATTAACCTTCAGTAATCCATTTTCGTTTTTAACAAAACAGTACATATTTTATTCTTCATTGGCGTGGTAAGTACAGAGGTTCTCACTCTATCCACAGGTGAAAATGCTTCGCAGACGACTTGTCACTTCTGGTGTTACTGTGGCAACACTGCTTCTTTCTCCTCTTCATCCCAGAGAGAGCATATTGATGAAACATGGGGATTAGTATAGCTGTCTGAGCCATCTGCGGCTAAATCACATTATGAGGAGCTCTGCCAAGACACACTGTGCCCAATTCTCAAAGCGGCTACATACAGTAGACCTACAGTCAATTTTCCAATGTAGCACCTGTTTAGAATAATAAACAAGAGTATCGTTCTTTTTTTTTTCCGTGGTCATATTTTAGGATGATAGCTTACTACAGTATTTCCCTGTCATGGCTTGGTTGGTTTAATACTGTAGTTATGTATACACTAAAGTAGTCAACCTTTTATTAACAAAGACTTCAGCAGAGGGATGGATTAGGTGAAACAGCATTGTATCCGTGTGGTTTTGATCAATGGGTTTGTTGGTGCTTGATGAAGGGAATAGCTGAGCTGACTCTGTAGTTGTGCCCTGCAGCTATATTGTTTCGGCCAATCCCTGCCTTGCCCACTGTGCAGTGTATTATCGTAAGGAAAGGTCACATTGAAAAATTCTCAGTTGGTTCTAGTTTAATTGGACAGTTAATAACGTGCCTGCCCACATACGATGAAAGAGCACTCCTTATGTAACAGGGTTGCAGCCTGCAGACAAGCCTGTTGTTCTTAGAAAGAGGAGGGCATTGAAAAACAGTGGTAAAATAGCAGAGGCAAAAGTGGGGCATTTGGAACAGAGTAGGCTACACTGTTAAATCAGCACAGACTTACCAAGCTTTCATGTAGTACGTCAACCGAAATGCACGTCACGAGTATATACTGTAATGTGCCTTGAAAATGCCAAGTCAAGACTCTGATCATCCATGACGCACCAACATTCGTGGGATTCAAGAGAACACATGAGCCATAATGCATCCTTTCTAGTTCAAACGACTACTGGGGTGAAAGTCTCCAAAGCGCATACCATATTGACTTCAGTAAATCTCTGGTGTTTTACAGTATAGGCTGCTTATCAGTTCCTCCCACATGCTCTCCCTCTGGAACGCAGACAGACACTCAGAGATGGGACAGCAGAGATTGCTAAGAGTAAACTGAGGGTCTTCCACAGATAACAGACAGTATCACACGCACACATAAACCTGGGTGTCTCTGACATGACCCCAAATATTCTAAATAAATAAATACATTTCAATTCCTAAATCTGAATTTCGGTGAATCTTCTTAATTGTCTAAACTGACACGGAATTGACTCTAACCCTGTGTTTCCCATTGTGACCATATAAATATAATAAATACTTCATGTTGATGGTTATGTCCCTGTCCTCATGCAGCTCCGCACCGATGCTGAGAAGCGCTCCCTGGTGGAGAGTGGCCTGTCTTGGTACAGCGAGGATGCCAAGGCTGCACGCAAGATGGACGGGGGCAGCTACGAGACGGGGAGCCTCAAAACCGAGACCCCCAGCAAGTGGAGGAAGTCCTCCAGACCCATGGAGGGTGCTAGTGAGGACGCAGGGGTCAAGGGGGAACTGAGGAAGCCTCAGAGCCTGGGTCAGCCAGGGAACTTTAAAAAGGGACGCAACCCTCCTGTGGGCGTTACTTCACCCATCACCCACACCTCTCAGAGCGTCCTGAAAGTGGCAGGTGAGATTGGATCATTTGTTTTCTCTCTCTCTCTCTCTCTGACCTACCTCTCACATTCAGACATCCACACATTTCTCTAGACATTAAACTATTTTTGGGGGGTCGAGTCCGGTTGAGTCGGGAGTAACTTAACAGTTTGATGATTTTTTCATCATTATTCCAAGTGAGTGCTCTACAGGAAAGACTATAAGGGTTTTTACTTTATGCGTTTATAAAGAGTGTGTGTTTGTGATAAAGTAGAAGTAAAATGGCGAGGAGACATGGGGAGGAAAAATAGGGAGGAAACATAGCGAGGAAACATGGTGAGGAAACATGGTGAGGAAACACGGGGAGGAAACATGGGGAGGAAACATGGGGAGGAAACATGGCGAGGAAACATGGGGAGGAAACATGGCGAGGAAACATGGTTGGGAAACATGGAGAGGAAACATGGGGAGGAAACATGGCGAGGAAACATGGGGAGGAAACATGGGGAGGAAACATGGGGAGGAAACATGGGGAGGAAACATGTCGAGGAAACATGGGGATGAAACATGGCGAGGAAACATGGGGAGGAAACATGATTGCTAACTTGTTTTGCAAGATATCCTTGTCATCCATAACCTCCCCTAAATGGATAACACATGGAAAATCAAGTCTGTTTGGAGAGTAGTCACAGCCAGATATCTGCTTGATATCAAATGAAATGAAGCTAGGCACTCTGGCTCTCTGTGCCAGAGTTTGATTGGTAGTCCTACTGTAGTACTGTACAGGAACACTGGGAATAAATTATACTGTACAGTGTATTCCATGCAGAACTGGGCTCATCTTTGTGGGTTTCTCTCTTGGTTCATCTTCCTATGTTTTTTGTCAAAACAAACTCACTTCAGAGAATCAGTCTGAGAAGCATTTTCATTTTTTCATTTTTTAGTGGAAAATGCACATTTAAACAGCAGCAAACACAGTACAGTGCACAGTGCAGCATGGCATTTCAAATGGCCAGTGTGTGTTTTGTGGATATCTTAATGAATGGTGTCTTTTAAGACTGGATCCGCTGCTATATGACTGCTGCTATTGAGGCGGCATATCCCTTAAATCAGCTTTCTCTCTGAATCATAGTTTAGTTAAATACATATTTTCACACTGAGACGTAGGAACAGTGTCCAGTGTAGTGTATTACCTTTCATCCAAGACAGTTTACTGGAAACGTTAATTATTATTAATGAAATGGAGCCGATTTCAATGCTGTGTAGTGACTCATCCGTCTGATCACAGCAATACTGTTGTGTTAGGTGTTCTTTAATCCCGTGCAATATACATGACTGAACGATAAGGGAAACGTTCAAACCACAGTTCAATTTCCTGACTGATGCAATTTATTGCAATGCCCTCTTAATTAGCTGATTTAATGTGGCTGATTATAAGGAGGTTCCATGGGCCTGTTATGTTTTTTGGCATCATTCTCGGGGATAAAAATGCAGTCTGGATATTCACACACAGTCAATTATGCTGCTCTACATGTCTGATTGCATCTTGAATTCCAATGATGGTCGGCTTTTATACATGGGGAAGACGAGGAGCTATTTTTTTTTTGGTCAACTCACTTTCTCCAATTCTCCCTTTCCCTGACTGAGTGACATGAACTGTTACATTTATGCATCCATGATATACACGACCGGTCAAACGTTTTAAAGCACCTACTCATTCAAGGGTTTTTCTTGCCAAGAGTGTGCAAAGCTGTCATCAAGGCAAAGGGTGGCTATTTGAAGAATCACAAATATAAAATAGATTTGGATTTGTTTAACACTTTTAACACTGTTGCTTACTACACGATTCCATGTGTGTTATTTCATCGTGTTGATGTCTTCACTATTATTCTACAATGTAGAAAATAGTAAAAATTATGAAAAACCATTGAATGAGTAGGTGTTCTAAAACTTTTGACCGTGCAATAATTTGTGCACTTATGTGTCTGAAAAACATTAACCATGTCGATTTGCGTAACTTGTCCATTACAAGTCGCCAGAATAATGTGAATGCACAATCCACAGAGTCCCATTAATAAAAACGACAACAGCTTTCTCCCTTCTTCCCTCATTTTGTCCGCTCGCCAAAGTCATTGGGCGTTTCTTCATGTCTTGGTCAAGGGGCCAGTTTGTCACACAGACTGGCCTGCAATACCTTAGATAGATTTGTGTGTCTGTGTGTCGGTGACTCGCCCTCTTCATATAAACCGTCTGTAAGTAAATACAGATGTTTCTTGCTTATATGTTGACTCGGCTCTAAGAACACAAGTTATATGCAGCTGCTTTCATGTGACCAAATTTAGCCATTTAGCCATTTTGTATGGTTCTGGTGAATCTGGTCATCCATGACTCCAGTCTAACTGATTCCTCTAATTCATCCAACATTAGTCACAATGATGTCATCCTCATCCAGCCAGTTCACTGATGCTTTCTGTCACTCTTTTGATATGTTTTTGGGTAGGTTCACATTCATCTGCACTCATTATAACAGCTTGTTAAGCGACAGATAATTACTCTGTAATCTTATCTAAACTCCGTGGTCTAAGACACTGCATCTCAGCTCTAGAGGTGTCACTACAGACAACCTGGTTCGAATCCAGACTGTATCACATCCGGCCGTGATTGGGAGTCCCATAGGGTGGCGCACAATTGGCCCAGGGTCGTCTGAGTTTGGCCGGTGTCGGCCACCATTGTACATAAGAATTTGTTCTTAACTGACTTGCCTAGTTAAATAAAGGTTACATTTAAAAATGTAATTGAAAAACTCTATATTTATTTATTTCTGTGTCTTTAGCACCAAAGAGTGACCACAAGGCAGTGGACAAGACCAAGATGTCTGTGAAGGCTGCTGGGCTTCAGCGCTCCCGTTCCGACGCTGGGAGAGAACACCGAGAACACCGCAAGCCCCCGTCAGGCCTGGTCAAGCCCTCCGCCGGGGCCTCGTTCGGCTACAAGAAGTCCCCAACTACCGGCACTGCCACCGTCATGACAGCAGGGGGCAGCACCATCTCTAGTGGCTCGGCCACCGTGGGCAAGATGCCCAAGTCCTCTGGCATCCCTGTGAAGCCGATGGGAGTAGGAGGGGCAGGAAGAGGGGTGCGTAAAAACAGCTTTGACGCCACAGGCACTGAGGAGGGGGGCTTCCTGGGGCCCAGCGCCCGTAACAGCCTCCAGTACCGCAGCCTGCCTCGCCCCGCCAAGTCCAGCACCCTCAGCCTGATCGGCCGCCCTGGGTCGGCCCGGCCCGCCAGCAGCAGCATCGACCCCGGCTTGCTGAGCCTGAAGCCTGTCTCCATTGCCTGCTCTGGCTCCAAGGGGAAAGAGCCCGGCAGTGGAAGCACTAAGGGGGCCAGTCGAGGAGGGAGCACAGGCCCGGTCAACCAGACAGACCGGGAGAAGGAGAAGGAGAGAGCTAAAGCCAAGGCAGTGGCGTCTGATATGGACTCCCTGTGTGGCTCCCTGAAGATGGAAGACTGTCAGGGTGATACTAATGGGGAAGCCAGCGCCAAACTGCAGGGACTGCGGAGGGCCAGTAGCAGCAAATACCCTGAGCTCTCCTCACCCACCAGTCAGAGGTAAATTCACCATCATGATACATTCTCACACTGTTCAAGTCCTACAGTACGTTAAAATAACAGTACTCCTTTCACTGTGGTATGGTGTTTATAGAATCAGCTATGTAGTCGTGATAGTATCGACTCAGTTTGCTCAGCTGAATGTTCAAAGACATTTTATGAAGAGTTGCTGTGTAAAGTTTTTTTAACCACTTAAAATAGACATACGAGAACAATACTGCAAGAAAACAAATAACTGTCATTTTGCTTGCTGTGTTTTGCACTCATGTCTTATTCATACCAGCCTGAGAACAGGACTAGACCAGTAGGGTCTATCATGCTGTCCCGGTGCTTTACGGTGCTGGATCTGACATTCTGTGTCTTGTGTCTAATTCATAGGACGCTGAGCTGTAAGTCTCTGGGTCGGCCACCCAGCCTTTCCCACCTGGACAAAGTCAACTCCAACAGCCTGGACTTGTGCGTGACCATCCAGGACCTCCCTCCCAAAGTGCCCCCCTACTCTAAGCTCCAGGACCTGGCCGGATCTGGGTCACGCAGCCCGGCCCCCCGGGGCCTCACCCCTAGTCCAGCCCCCGTCCTGCACTTGGACTCCCCCAGCTGCTACCCCAGTCAGACCCTATCCCTGAGCGGCTCTCCGCTTCTGTACCCCAAACTGTCTGGCCTGCACCGTAGTATGGAGTCCCTGCCCCTCACCATGAGTGTTCCTCCCAGTGGAGGTTATATCCGGGCAGAGTCCCGAGACAGGGATAGGGAGGAGATGAGGGGCACAGGGACCTGGGCTGCTGGGAGCAGGACCTCCCTCAATCTCCCAGACAGGTGGGTCTCGACAGGAGCAACACCCTGATGATGGGGTGGCATGGGTTGGGTAACCCTGTGCTTGTGGGGGGTGTCTTCACCAGTCTCACTAGCGCAGCAGTCAGTATCTGTATGTAGCAACATAGAATGACCAAGCTATGCTACCTTCTTTCTACTGCAACTGAGATATTATTAAAAGCAAGAGGTTCTGCGATTGAAAAATGTATTCTACAGGTTTAAGACTGTTTTATCATGGATTGCTTGATAGCAGAAAAGGTAATCTTTGGTGTCTGTTCTTTCTCTACCAGTTTGCAAACGGACAGGAACACCTTACCTAAGAAAGGATTAGGGTATGTGAAGTAAGTTTGTCATAGTTTCCCGCCACATTTGCTGTATCAAATGATGTAGTATGAAATGATGTAGCTTCAAATGTAGTATCAAATGATGTAGTATCAAATGATGTAGTATCAAATGATGTAGTATCAAATGATGTAGTATCAAATGATGTAGTATGAAATTATGTAGTATCAAATGATGTAGCTTCAAATGATGTAGTATCAAATTATGTAGTATCAAATTATGTAGTATCAAATGATGTTGCTTCAAATGATGTAGTATCAAATTATGTAGTATCAAATTATGTAGTATCAAATGATGTTGCTTCAAATGTAGTATCAAATGATGTAGTATCAAATGATGTAGTATCAAATGATGTAGCTTCAAATGATGTAGTATCAAATTATGTAGTATGAAATGATGTAGTATGAAATGATGTAGCTTCAAATGATGTAGTATCAAATGATGTAGTATCAAATGATGTAGCATCAAATGATGTAGTATCAAATGATGTAGCTTCAAATGATGTAGCTTCAAATGATGTAGCTTCAAATGATGTAGCTTCAAATGATGTAGTATGAAATGATGTAGTATCAAATGATGTAGTATGAAATGATGTAGTATCAAATGATGTAGTATGAAATGATGTAGTATCAAATGATGTAGTATGAAATGATGTAGTATCAAATGATGTAGTATGAAATGATGTAGTATCAAATGATGTAGTATGAAATGATGTAGTATCAAATGATGTAGTATGAAATGATGTAGTATCAAATGATGTAGTATCAAATGATGTAGTATCAAATGATGTAGCTTCAAATGATGTAGTATCAAATTATGTAGTATCAAATGATGTAGTATGAAATGATGTAGCTTCAAATGATGTAGTATCAAATGATGTAGTATCAAATGATGTAGCATCAAATGATGTAGTATCAAATGATGTAGCTTCAAATGATGTAGCTTCAAATGATGTAGCTTCAAATGATGTAGCTTCAAATGATGTAGTATGAAATGATGTAGTATCAAATGATGTAGTATGAAATGATGTAGTATCAAATGATGTAGTATGAAATGATGTAGTATCAAATGATGTAGTATGAAATGATGTAGTATCAAATGATGTAGTATGAAATGATGTAGTATCAAATGATGTAGTATGAAATGATGTAGTATCAAATGATGTAGTATGAAATGATGTAGTATCAAATGATGTAGTATGAAATGATGTAGTATCAAATGATGTAGTATGAAATGATGTAGTATCAAATGATGTAGTATCAAATGATGTAGCTTCAAATGATGTAGCTTCAAATGATGTAGCTTCAAATGATGTAGTATCAAATGATGTAGTATCAAATGATGTAGTATCAAATGATGTAGTATCAAATGATGTAGCTTCAAATGATGTAGCTTCAAATGATGTAGTATCAAATGATGTAGTATCAAATGATGTAGTATCAAATGATGTAGCTTCAAATGATGTAGCTTCAAATGATGTAGTATCAAATGATGTAGTATGAAATGATGTAGTATGAAATGATGTAGTATCAAATGATGTAGTATCAAATGATGTAGCTTCAAATGATGTAGTATGAAATGATGTAGCATCAAATGATGTAGTATGAAATGATGTAGTATGAAATGATGTAGTATCAAATGATGTAGTATCAAATGATGTAGTATCAAATGATGTAGCTTCAAATGATGTAGCTTCAAATGATGTAGTATCAAATGATGTAGTATCAAATGATGTAGTATGAAATGATGTAGTATGAAATGATGTAGTATCAAATGATGTAGTATGAAATGATGTAGTATCACATGATGTAGTATCAAATGATGTAGCTTCAAATGATGTAGCTTCAAATGATGTAGTATGAAATGATGTAGTATGAAATGATGTAGTATGAAATGATGTAGTATCAAATGATGTAGTATCAAATGATGTAGTATCAAATGATGTAGTATGAAATGATGTAGTATGAAATGATGTAGTATGAAATGATGTAGTATCAAATGATGTAGTATCAAATGATGTAGTATCAAATGATGTAGTATCTTAATCGTCCGAGGCGCATGTTTAATTGTTGCTCTCTTCTCCATGATGCTCCAGTCGCTACAGCTCTGGTCCTTCTGAGGGTCAGTCAGAGGGGAAGGAGAGGCGTCACTCCCACACCGCAGTGAGCTTGACGGAGAGCGAGAGCCCCCCTCAGCTGCCGTCGCCCACCCACATGCCCCACCTCTCCTCTGGCAAGGCCGTCCTCACTAACGTGGGTGAGTCTACTTTCGTCCATCCGCTGTTCTCCAGCTCTGATGGTGGACTGACAAACTCTGCCTAACTCTAAACCCTCATTTATACACATCCTCCTGCTGGTTTGTATTGATATTTTGTTCAGTGTATATATACTGTATACACTACATGACCAAAAGTATGTGGACAACTGAACATCTTGTTCCAAAATCAAGGGCATTAATGCCTCCACTTTTCTGGGAAAAGTTTCCACTAGATGTTGGATAATTGCTGCGGGGACTTGCTTCCATTCAGCCACAAGCATTAGGGGGGTTGGCCACTAATGTTGGGCTGTTAGGTCTGGCTCGCAGTCTGCGTTCCAATTCCTCCCAAAGGTGTTCAATGGGGTTGAGGTCAGGGCTCTGTGCAAGTTCTTCCATTCCGATCTTGACAAACCATTTCTGTATGGACCTCGCTTTGTGCACGGGGGCATTGCCATGCTGAAACAGTAAAGGGCCTTCCCCAAACTGTTGCCACAAAGTTGGAAGCACAGAATCGTCTAGAATGTCATTGTATGCTGTAGCGTTAAGATTTCTCTTCACTTCGGGCCTATTCCAAACCATGAAAAACAGCCCCAGACCATTATTCCTCCTACACCAACAGTGGGCACTATGCATTGGGGCAGGTAGCGTTCTCCTGGCATCCGCCAAACCCATATTCGTCCGTCGGACTGCCAGATGGTGAAGCGTGATTCATCACTCCAGAGAATGCGTTTCCACTGCTCCAGAGTCCAATGGCGGCGAGTTTTACACCGATACCTGGCATTGCGCATTGGGATTTTAGGCTTTTAAACCCATTTTATGAAGCTCATGATAAACAGTTATTGTGCTGACGTTGGTACGCGGTAGTGAGTGTTGCAACCGAGGACATACCATTTTGCGCTTCACGCGCTTCAGCACTCAGCGGTCCCGTCCTGTGAGCTTGTGTGGCCTACCACTTTTCAGCTGCTCCTAGACGTTTCCACTTCACAATAACAGCACTTACAGTTGACCGGGTCAGCTCCCAAGACCAGAAATTGTACGAAGTGACTTGTTGGAAAGGTGGCATCTTATGACGGTGCCACGTTGAAAGTCACTGAGCTCTTCAGTGAGACCATTCTACTGCCAATGTTTGTCTATGGAGATTGCATGGCTGTGTGCTGAAGTTTATACACCTGTCACCAATTGTATATATAATTTGGACTATTTTGGACCCTGAGTGTCTCGTTACACTGACTCATCAGGGGTGTGTGTGTGTATGCGCGTGTGCGTAGGTGTGAATGCAGGTATAAGTAAGTGCATGAGTATGTGGTGTACTTACGTGCCTCATTGTGCCACTTATCCATGCCAACCTTCCTGTCTTCCCAGTTGCCCCTATCCCAAGCGGTGCCTGTGCCCCCAGGATAACCCGCTCCAACAGTATCCCCACCAATGACGCAGCCTTCGACCTGTACGGCTCCTCTCCACTGGGCAGCAGCATGTCACTGGCCGACCGGCCCAAGAGCATGATGCGCTCTGGATCCTTCCGTGACCGCGAGGCAGGGGATGACTGTGAGACAGCTAGTACATGTAAGATTCCTGTATACAGATATATCATTATTTTTTATGACTAGCCACTATGGCTCCATTTCTAAGGCTAGCCCCTTTTAGGTTGTCATTCCACTACTGGGGCCCTCAGTTGATAAAGGTCAACTCAGGAAATGAATTGACATTACAATTGCAGTTTGAGTGATTGGGTTGAGGTTTTTTACTCCCTGAATATATTTTAGGGAAAGTGAACATTCCCCTGATGTTGCAAGCCTTGAGTCTAGTAGTGTCCTTGAGACTGTGTTCTCAGCACAGAGAGAGGAAGAGGGAGAGAGAGGGAGGGAGAGAGAGGGAGAGGGAGAGAGAGGGAGGGAGAGTGTGAGGCAGAGAGCGAGAGAGATTTAGTGCCTCCATGTTAGAGTTCCGTAAAGGTATAATGAGGTGACCCAGTTTGTCTCTATCAATCTCTATAGTCATTTATCTCTACTTCAACGCTGTCTGTTGTTTTTCTACTAAGTACTTACTGTATATACTGCCACAAGTAAACTGTAATTCATACCTTGTTGTAAATCTACAATCGCACAGTAGTAGGTCTACTGGATATAACGTTGTGTTTAAGAATCTGAACAACGATATTGTTAGCATATTCTGTGAAGTATGGAGATGCTAAATCATGTTGTGTGTTTCTACTCTCTTGAAGTCCACGGGTCTGTCCTGTCATTGGCATCCAACGCTTCATCCAACTATTCCTCTGTGAGTAATTGAATGATTTAATAATCCAGAAATAGTTATTGTGCACAGCTGTTGTGTGCCCACAGGACATACTTTCATGATTATAACTGTTGGACCCTTCACAATGACATGACTGTATGTGATACAATCGGAACAGTGCCAAGCCTGGCCAGCCAACTGTACAAATACAGCCATGTAGTTTTTCTGACTTTGATTGAAAAACATGCCTGACTTGAGGTGAGACTTTGTGCCAACTGCCACTGAGGCGTTCTAGAGCTGAAACCTTGTTCAAAGACAACTTCTTACCTCAGAACATTGGGTTTTCTCTCCTTTTCCAAATTTGCCCATTGTTTACATACAAGCAACTGCCAAAATAAAGGAAACCCTTGAGTAAATGAGTGATACAAAGTATATTGAAGCAGGTGCTTCCACACGGGTGTGGTTCCTGAGTTAATTAAGCAATTAACCATCATGCTTAGGGTCATTATTTGGGCTATCACGTCTAGAAGGAGAGATCTCAGTGACTTTGAAAAAAGAGGGGTCTCAAAGGACCACAGTGGGTTTAAAGGGTGTGTGTGCTTGTGTTTGTGTGTGTGTGTGTCTCATTCACCAGATCTCAACCCATTATAGCAAGGACCTTTGTTAAATAACAAAATCTAAGCCTATCCCATATTTGTTTTTGAAAAGTAATTGCATGGCTACAAAACAGAAATATATTCTTAACATATGCCTACTGTAAAATGCATTATACCTAAGCCGTGGACATATCAAACGTTGCCAAAATAAGCCATATTAAATTAACTTTTGATAAGACCTTAAAAGACTGTGAATAATTCTAATAAAAATCGAATAAAATGAAACAACAACTTGTTTCAAATAGGGTTTGTCTAAGTACAGTTACATAATTATAATATTCAGGCCTAAGACAACGTAGACACTGGAGGGTTTTTACGCACTTCCAAACTTTTCACTATTCAATCTATAGAGAATGGAGGAACGTCCACTCACTGCTCCCAAATATACAGTATATAGCTACAGCCTTCCCTCGCCGTTGACATGGCCAGTAGTGACTTTACCACGTGAACGGTAAACAAACAAACAGGTATATATATAGCCTACCAAGCGGATTCAGCACCACGGACATTCCCGCGATTTGAAAGTTAGGTCTAACAGAGGAAAGTGGAAAATGCATTTTTTGACAACATGATCAATACAATAAACAATAAGCATCTTCCTACACTCACTGACACCTTTCATGCCAGGTTGAGTCCAAACTTTTCACAGAAGCTTGACGAAAATAAAATAATTATATTTAAGTATATTTTATCTAAAACATCCATGAATGTTTGAAAAAAAGCTGTATAGACCCTCCCCTATACCCAAAATAATAATTAAAACAAAGTGTATAGCTGAGAACATGTCTACCGTTTACTCTCACTTCTAGGACAGACCAGAGCCTTAGATATGCAGTTTTTAGAAACTGTTCTTCGTCCTGTAAGGATTCCATGGCAACACAGGAATTTTGATACCGCATAGGGCTGCTGGCCAGAAGGTTGTGGGTTCGAAGACCACTGTGGTCAAGAGTAGGGGTGGATAGATATACTTTATAGTAAAAGTACTGTTTGAATCTATCATCGTATTTGCAGGTCTGAGAAGAAATGGCCTCTTATAAACATTTCCTGCATTTCTGCGTCACTGTAGATGTTGCCAGAATCTTTTTTTAAATCACACAAATGACCAAAATGTAAGAATGGACAGAGAGTTAAGCCATGTTATCATATTTCTTCAATGCCATATCAGCGTGTCTTGTTTACAACGAAACTATCCCTATTTCCAAATAATTATATCCAAGCATGGTTAGGCCTACCTTTCCACCGCAGACAGAGTAGGCCTACTGACTCAGAAAAAAAATGTAAGCTTTACCTGCTGGCTACTCTTCTTCCATGGCTTAACCCAACGAGAGAAGGTCACACGTGTTTCCCTAAAAGCTGTCTGGGTTTAAACATCTATTGTACAGAAAGTGAATAGCTTAATCAATTGATAGTGACAGAATTTGATTACTTCCCAAGCAAAGTACATTTTTTGTCTCCTCAGCTATAAAGGGTGGAGGTCAGCCTCTGAATGTCAAAGAAACAAGGCAATGATATCCCCATATGCATCAGAGTCACGGGTAGTTTCCCGGGTATTTTACAGCTTGTTTCTAGCATAAAAGCATCACAGACCAAAGCACTGTCATAGATCACTTTATATCATTTGATCCATTTTATTTTCTTCAAAATCTTAAGCTAACAAGGGCCTGTGCTTTTTGCAATTTTCTTTAATAAAAAGTAGGCCTATGGCATACCCTCTCATACCTCCTCAATTCGAGTCTTGGTTTTAACTTACCAGCCCTTCACTGACATGGAGGTAGGCTATTTAAAGAGTGCATTGTGGGTGGAGGAATTGACTGACAAATCTATGGATATAGCAGCCTATAGACTAATTACGTCTGTCAAAGAAATAGGCTCAAACTCATAGCCCTCTTGTTGTTAGTAAAGTCTAATTAAAATTAATATGGTTTAAATTAATTATGTCTACTCAAATGTGGCTACTTTCAGCACCATGAGCTGTCCGTTTCTAATTGATTGTGCTGCGGCTGCTGATTCAAGTTTCAGCACCACAATGTAAGTTACCCGACTCTGGCTTACTGTATAACTCTGATAAATACATCAGGGGCAATAAACATATTGTTTATAATAAAATCAATTATGATACTAGCAAGCTATCAAAATTGACCTCCGGTCCTTCTTCTCATCTTCGCGCTCTTCCTTCTCAAACTGAACAAAATATAGGTTAGTCCGCACCCAAGATGGACTAGGCCTTACATAAACACATTCTGAAGAAGCCTTTGACTCTCCTCCTGAACTGCTACCATAGGCCTACATAGCACAGCCATTGGTTAGGCAGCACACAAAAACGTTTTGATCAGCAAGAGCCGAGCAGGCTGGGACACAGGGTTGGAATACCCATTGCAGTGTGTAATGCAACTTAGTTTTATTTACACCATCCCAGCAGCTATTTTAGAAATATAACTTTGTTCTGTGCTTCTCAGAGGATGCACTTCGTAGCCTATAGCATATAGGCTATGGATCATTTGATTGAGACTACACTAAATAGCCAACAGGCACACTTGATATTGCTCGCCCAGCGGAGAATCAGAGGTTATGGACGGCAACAGGCACACGTCGATATATAGGCTAAAAAGCAACTCATTCTAAAACATTTAAATTTAATCAATTACTAATTACATGACCCTCCCCTGGACTACATTAATGAAATACTAAACCCTCCCCCTTAACATTTTCCCCCAGGTACCCTTTCTGTCAATTTTGATCCATCGCTTATGAACTAGCGTGCGTTTGAAAGTTACACCTCGTTACCTCCAGCCAAAGATAGATCCCCAGATCTTATCACATCAGATCTTTTTCAGAGCTGATCTGTTTGATAAAAAGATCAATTAGTGAAAAAAATTTAATAATCAGAATTGGGCTGCCTGTGATAAACGCAGCCAATCTATGCATTGAAGCTGTTCTGGCGGCTCGTGGCGGCCCAACGCCCTATTAAGACACTTTATGTTTGGGTTTCATTTATTTTGTCAGTTACCTGTTTATCCAGGTCTTTACCATGATGTTTACATTATATAAAACCTCACCTATCATGAACTTCTAAGGCTCACAAGCTGTGGTTTGACTGCTACTGATACCCATGTTCAGTATATCCTTATACAGTCATTCTTTTAGGGTGTATTCTACCTTGCCTTAACCCTGCTGAACGCTTACAAGATGCAGTCTGAATCCACCGCCCTCTATAAACCCAGGATTGTACTTTAGGCCAGAGCTACTGTGAGACTCCCACAACTCACCGTAACCTCGACTGACCCCAAGTTCACTCTGCTTTCTTCTCATTTCTGCTTTCTGTCCTGCTACGCTCTCTAAGACTGAGGAGAGGATGCAAGGAGAGGTAAGGCTAACATGTTCTGCTCTTCAACTCTCCCTCGTCTTCGTCTCATTCGCTCTGGTCCATCCGTGCCGCTCAGGATCAGAAACGTTGTTGTCCCCAAAACAAATGTAATTCGTTTAGCATGTTCAGAGTAACTTGACATGGAGTGATATTGCTGTCCAGCAACCGTTGTGTCTATTGTTTTTCATGAAGTTACTAGGTTAGAATTTCATCGTCTCCCATCCAGAAGCTTACTTTGTGTCCCGCACCTTACCCAGCCAGTACCTCATTCCATGTACTACCATACAGTGTAAGGCACTTTGAGACGTGGAGAAGTAAGTCAATTATGTCAGGCCATCCGTCCGTAAATTATGAGGTATGATCTTTGCCTGCTCTGCCTTTCTAAATGACCTTGTTGTTGTCGTCTTCTTCACAGCAAATCCGCAAGCTGAGACGCGAGCTGGAGAACTCCCAGGAAAAAGTGGCAAACCTGACCACCCAGCTGTCTGCCAACGTATGTAGACCAGGCTTCTCACGTTTCAACCTCTGAGCTTCAGTATGGTGTGCCATGTTTGTTTGTGCCATTATCTAGTCTCAAATTGCCAGGTGCAAAGTCTTGCACTGGAATGTAGCCTAAGTGTGGCCAAATGAAAACTATGGTACTGTATGCTACTCCTTTATTGTTGGCTAAATGACAAAAGCGGTCTGGCTACCAGAAAATCTGTACGGCTGAATAATGAACCAACTAACAGACCTTTGTTCTATCACGATTCTGTTATGTTCTACCATGATTCTATTATGTTTGGTTGTGAGGGTCTCTGTTAATAGCAGTCTCACATACCATGGTAGCAGGATCCTTTTGTTTGTTTTCAATATAAAAAACGAATTTCTTTATGTCTGTGTTGGGACATATGATGTATGGAAGCTGAATGAGACTGAATCCAAGTCTGCTAAGAGTCATCTAATAATATGAATAACTTGTCTCTGGGTGCCAGACATTGTGATGAGGTCATTACCACAGTCTACACAGTAACCATGTCAGACAAAGATATTTAAAGTGCCTGGATCATCAGGCATTGATCTACGATAGGAAATTATTCATAGTGGAGAGGGTGAGATCAGATATGGTGCTGGCTATGACAGATTTATGCCCAGTGTTGAATGCATAGAACGCAATCTAACTCGCGGACTGAAATCCAATCAATGAAAATTAAGCTAAAACTAAGCTAGTATTGGTTAAAGCTTCCCGGTCATGTGACCTCGAGGAAAAATCCTCGGGCCATTGTTGTAGTTACTAAGCAGACATTAACCTATAGTGTTCTAGATGGGATAAATGGCCATCTTGGCCCAGTCACAGCTATACGTGGTGCTGGTTAAAGCTGTCTTAAGCCCTTGCCAGCTATGGTTAGCCTACTAGATGCTGGCTCTGGCCCCCGCTCCATACCCATACCCAGGGAGTGAGTACAGCCAGCCAGCGATGCTGGTGGAGATTTATGAACCATAGGCACAACATGGTCTCAGGGCAATTCATATTATTCTTTACGTAAATGTATGAGACTCTATTTAGTATGATATGTTATGTTACGTTAGGTTGCATTATGAATGGAATAGCAGTCTTACAATATCATAAGAATTAGAGGACGTATAATATCATACGTCTTACCCGGTCGTACAATAGCAAACTAATTAGATTATATAATTTATCATACGTCTTGGTGGACGTATAGGATAGGACTTTCTCTGAGACCAAGTTTCTTGTTGCGGCGTAACAACAAAGGAGAATTATAGTGAGAGTTTACACTGGTGGTTTGTTAAACTAACAACAGGGGTTAGAATAATTTACGTGAAAGGTTAGGGGTACTAAAACAACAAAGATTAGGTGAATTTACATAGCAGGTTAGGTGAATTGGTTTAAGTTTAGATTAAGGGTTAAGAGAAGGCTTAGCTAAAATGCCCCGACGCAACTCGAAAAACGCAACCTTTGGATTGCTAGACGGTCACGGATTGCGCTTGCCCATCCTCCCGACCAGCCTCGCTACTTTCGTTTCTGTTTAAAGTAACTAGACCATTAGTAGGTATCATACGTCTTGGAGGTGCTCAGAAATACGTCAAGTATGTTTCGTATGGCTCTGAGGCCAGGCTGGGCCCACAGGGGGTGTAAACTAGCAAAGCTGCACCCCCACCACGTTGTCAAACCTTCCCTTTTATTCTCGCTGCACTCTACCTCCACACCCCATCCGCTCCTCACCCCATCACCCTTTCCTCCCCTACTTGTCCCTTCTCCTCGCCTCTCTAACACCACTACTAGATGCTTTATATATTAGATGTGTTACGAGAGTGAGTGACAGACTGCCGTGTACTATATGTGTTCGTGTTGAAAGAGACATTCTTGGGAGGTGCCTACCAATCCAAAACCAAAACTATCTTCAGGAACTGCACTTGATGACTATATTGAATGGTACTAACACTACAGTACTAACACTGTCCATTGACAATACCCTCTAAGCTGGTCTAACCCTCTAACCTGAGTGTGTCATTGCTACTGTGTGATTGAGTGCGATATGACCACAGACCTTGGTTCAGTATTAATACAGTTGATAAAAACTTCAGTAGGACAAATTCTAATTTCGCTTCAGCCCTTACCCACTGGATTATTGTATCTTTATTATGTGATATATTGCTTTTAACTGTAATTTGTTATTACTGTAATTAGCCCTCTGGCCCAATGTCTGTGTCTGTGTGTGTCGAGGTTGTGTGTGGGCGTGCGCGTGTGTGTGTGTGCGCGTGCACATTCTGTATGTGTGTGTGCATGCGAGGAGTGTGATCCCGGCCTAACGCCACTGTCCCTCTCTCCTCCACTGTTGGCTGTATTGACCGCTGGCTCTGGACTCTTTGCTGCCCCCTGCCTGCTGGCCGCTGACCCGCACCTCTGGATGCTGGGTGTAGCAGCTAGGCCAGGTTTGTTGGACTGTCTGTTGCTTCCAGATCCCTCCTCCGTCCTTCGCTGTCGCATGACTCTCTCTCTCTCTCTCTCTCTCTCTCTCTCTCTGACCACCCATCCCGTCCCGCAGGCTGACAGGCTGACCTGGTGCTGAGGTTCCTGTTTGAGTCGCGTGTGGCGCCGCCAGCCAGGCCTCGACACCTACCTTGAAGCATGTGGATGATAGCATATCTGTACTTTTAGGTTTAAATAATATATCTGTTTCTTTACAATTTATTATAATTGTTTTAATTTTTATTTTATTTAACCTTTATTTAACTAGGCAAGTCAGTTAAGAACAACTTCTTATTTAAATGACGGCCTACACCGGCCAAACTCGGACGACGCTGGGCCAATTGTGCGCCGCCCTACGGGACTCCCAATCACGGCCGGTTGGGATCCATATTGCCATGTAAAAAGTAGCCAACGTTGAAATGTAAGAGAATGTAAAGATGGTAGCCTTGTTACACATACACATACTATATAAGTAAAAACGACGGGCTGAACTTTATGGTTACCTTATTACATTCAGAAAGGGCTCCCATGCTACATCAGGTCGGAGAGGCCTGTGCCCCAGTGCCATGCTCCAGTCATCTCTCACTCACGCCCCTCCTCTCCTCCCTTCCTTTCATCCTCCACAGCTGTCCATCCCTTCACCTCTGCCTCCTCTCCTCCTGGCAGATGGAGAAAGCCATTTGCTTGATGTGCAGTGAGCCTGTGGTGGCTGCGGCCTCTACACTGCAGTGACTCATCTCTGTGTTCTATCTCTCTCTCTCTCTCTCTCTCTCTCTCTATCTCTCTCTCTCTCTCTCTCTCAAGGCTAATTTGGTAGCAGCGTTCGAACAGAGCCTGCAACTGATGACGTCACGTCTGCAGAGCCTGTCGGTCAGCCAGGAGCAGAAGGTACCGGTAAATGCAGCTGCATTATTTTGCCCTCTCATACATCCTTCCACAATGAGGGGGGAGATTTATTTTCCAAAAGAGGTCTGCCGTATTCATTTACTGTCAATTTAAAATAAATGTCCACAAGATGTTTATTAATCAGTACTCTTTCCAGTTCACCTTAATTAGTTGTCGCAAACAGAGCTAAAAAGTTAGAAAATGCGTGTGGAGAATTCATGTTAACCAATAGCTTTTCAAACAAATGAACCGATTTGACTTTGGTTCTATGAGAAGGCTGAGAGCAAAGTGAGCGTAGAGTGAAGACAGAGTCCGATCTCCTCCGTGTGTTTTGACAGTCAAGGCTAACATCCTGTACCGCAACATGCCCTTGAGCATTATCTGCATGACCAACCCAAAGCCCTGGCATCATCTAACTGTATCATCCTGTTGGAGAGCAGAGGACAAAGTCTGTCAGGAGGACAGGAAATTAAATCTAGTTCAAAGGTTGACATCGTGCTAAGGTCTTGTTTTCACCAGCCACTCAGCACAATCCCTCAAGCTTTCAGGTCTGAGACACACCATATACACACCATAGTCAGTCCCCTGTATAGGACTGCTGTCAACTGCTCAATTTTGGGAAGTTACCAGAATTCTGCAACCCTAGAGGCAATAGACAGTTGTACTTTATGGTAATTATTATTTTTTGGTCCTGTTTCCCTGTAGGACTCTGAGCTGACTGATCTGAAGGAGACCATTGAAATTTTGAAGACAAAGAACACAGAGGCCCAGGATATCATCCATGTGGCCCTCAGTAACCCTGACATCCCTCCAAAAGGTAGGAAGCCAACCAAGGGCCTAATGTTCTTTCACCATAATCCCTTTGACCATTCCTTCTCTTCTCCAGAACAGGTTTTCTCTCCCTTCACTGCCCTCACTAGCTCCTCTTGTCTCTCCAGAGCTGCAGATGAAGAGGCAGAACTCGTCCGAGAGCATCTCCAGCCTGAACAGCATCACCAGCCACTCCAGCGTGGGCAGTCTCAAGGAGCAGGAGTCCAAGAAGAAGACGAAGAAGAGCTGGGTGAGAGCAAAGAACCGTCTAAATAGAATAACTCTTTAGAACCAGGATTCAAAGTGGGTCCCTGGTTGTATGAGAGAACCCTCTCACTAGGGTCAGGGCAGTGGTACTGTTTTGCTGAAACGATCTGGAACGCTTGTTGGTGTCAAACGGTGCGAAAACATACAATTTGTATTCCTGGAGTTCACTATACTAATAGTTTACCACTGGACTGGCTAGTAACAAGCAAAGCGGGTAACTTTACTTAACTTCAGGTGATCTAGCTAATGTATGTGTTCATAAAGCCTTCATAAACTCTACATAAGATGTTTAACACAAGCTATAAACCAACATAAACATTCTAAAGAGTTTATAAAATGGCAACATCATGAAGTTTGGCGTAGTATAGGATTGCTACAGCTTAGAATCCTAACTCATGATCTGCATTGAAAGGATAGAAATCATTCAGACGCTCTCTCTCTCTCTCTCTCTCTCTCTCTCTCTCTCTCTCTCTCTCTCTCTCTCTCTCTCTCTCTCTCTCTCTCGCTCTCTCCAAATCTGATATTAAGTATGACTCCTCTCTGATCTTGTTCTCATGCTTCCCTGCTACTGTATTTTATTCAGGTCTTTGAGGTGAGTAGAGGATATTGTAAGAGCCCTAAGTCCCCCCCTCCCTCCCTCCCTCCCTGCACTGATGAGTCATACTTGTTAGAAATTTGGAAAAGCTGTGTGGTTTTTCATCCCCATATTAAACCTAGCTTAGTCCACTTCCTTCACTAACTGTACGCTACGTAAGTATACATTTTTATATATACCATTTACAGTAAAGATAAGGCGGATAAATGATTCTGAAATCACAAAGTATATTGCATAATCAGACGACAACACGTCGTTTTTTTTCAAATTCTGTTTGGTTTTAGTGTCAGATACATTTTGATTTCATGCAAAGCCAGTGTGAAAGTTAGTGAATGAAGGTCCCATTTTTTTTTACCAGAGGACAAAATAAGCTTTTTATTATATGTTCATTCTAGCCATTTCCTGTTGTTTTTTTGTGGCAGTCTTCATATTTTTCATATCATGACAAAACTTCAAACAAAACTATTTTGTCAAAAGTGTATGCATTGTCGAATCATAAGACTCACTTTGTTTAAACTGTACAGACAGTACAGACACTTAAGAAATGTGGAAAATTGCTCATATAGGGTTCTACTGTGAACAAAGTGAACATAAACACAACAGCCTTGCTCCTCATTTGGTCATGAATCTTGCAACAACTCAAATCTGTACAGTCTGTACAACGCTCCCGGCTTTTTCCACCATGGGACAGTGCTTTTCTCTCTTCCTTCCCCCTCATTGGACATAACTTACAAAGTCTAGTGAACATCTCTGTCTCATTGCCAGATGCTTATTTCTATGTGCTCTGTTCCCTACAGTCTAATCTGCTAGGTGATTCTCATGTTGCGTGGACTGCATCCATAGGACTAGTGTTCTGCAGGGTTGAGGTGAACTCCATTTGCATTTCAGTTAATTCAGGAAGTAAACTGAAATTCCAATTATATTCAATGCTTTTCAATTAGGACAATTTGGAATTGGAATTTTGCTTTACTTTTTGATTTGACTGGAATTTTAATGGAATTGACCCCAACCCTAGATTAGCTTTGGCTTCTCACACTTACCCTGCTTCACCTCAGAATAGAGGACAACACCAGTCTCACATTACCCTGCTTCACCTCAGAATAGAGGACAACACCAGTCTCACATTACCCTGCTTCACCTCAGAATAGAGGACAACACCAGTCTCACATTACCCTGCTTCACCTCAGAATAGAGGACAACACCAGTGTCACACTTACCCTGCTTCACCTCAGAATAGAGGACAACACCAGTCTCACATTACCCTGCTTCACCTCAGAATAGAGGACAACACCAGTCTCACACTTACCCTGCTTCACCTCAGAATAGAGGACAACACCAGTCTCACATTACCCTGCTTCACCTCAGAATAGAGGACAACACCAGTCTCACATTACCCTGCTTCACCTCAGAATAGAGGACAACACCAGTCTCACACTTACCCTGCTTCACCTCAGAATAGAGGACAACACCAGTCTCACATTACCTTGCTTCACCTCAGAATAGAGGACACCAGTATAGGGGTGGGGAGATTTTGGGATTTTGAGGACAGTGTATTTTTTTCTACTGGTTATATATTCAAGTGTCAAAATCAAAGCCAAATAAAAAAAACCCTGCTGTGATTTTGATGAAGCATAGCTGTGCGTGTAAAATGGTACCCTTTCCCATTTGAGACGTATCAAAGGTTGAACGCATCAACCAATACAGGATGGATACAGGGGTCACAATACTGTAAGTGTTTACATGGTTCTCTCTGGGTGCTCCATCAGTCTTTAATTCTCATCTCTCTTATGTATTTCTCTGTACAGCTGAGGAGTTCCTTTAACAAGGCGTTCAGTAAGAAGGGTTCCAAGCTCTCTGCGTCGTACGCTGACATCGAGGAGATCGCCACGCCTGACTCCTCTGCACCCTCCTCTCCCAAAATCCCCATCCACCACGTGGACAGGGATGGTGAGGGAGATGGAAATGGAGACAACCCTCCCTCCATGATGAGGTCTTCTGTCTCTGCATCTTCCTCTGGGTAAGGTCAATTCACACAACCCAATCACCTCTGGTCCCCCTCCAGTGTGAATTATGTTTTGCTTCCATAAGAAATGTATTTATTTAACTAGGCAAGTCAGTTAACAACAAATTCTTATTTACGATGACGGCCTAGGGAACAGTAAGTTAACTGCCTTGTGCAGCGACAGATTTTTACCTTGTTAGCTCGGGGATTCGATCCAGCAACCTTTCAGTTACGGGCCCAACGCTCTAACCACTCAGCTACCTGTAATATGAGCTCTCTTTTATTTATCTCTCTTATTCCTCTCTGTCATACAGTTAAATGGAATTGAGGGTACCTGCCACCTCTGTTCAGTCTTTGCAACGAGCATTCTTCTCTTCTTCTCCAGACTGTGTGAAGGAGGCGAGGAGCCCCCGGAGGATGAAAAGGTGGTGACCACACTGCGCTCGGCCCTCTGGGAGAAGGAGAGGAAGCTGACGGACATTCGCCTGGAGGCCCTTAGCTCCGCCCACCAGCTGGAGCAGCTGCAGGAGGCCATGACCAACATGCAGGTGTGTGTGTGTGTGTGTGTGTGTGTGTGTGTGTGTGTGTGTGTGTGTGTGTGTGTGTGTGTGTGTGTGTGTGTGTGTGTGTGTGTGTGTGTGTGTTATAGTCCTGCAATAGGTCGTATATCCACGGTTCGGCTCGCGATTCAGAATGATTTTGCGTCGAAAACATTTAAAATCAAGATCAAATTTTTTTTTTTACAAACCCAGGTATAACGACACAGGATGAGACCCAAATGCAGACACAGGAGGCAGATGGTTAGAGTCTCTGATATTTGGGCAGGCAAGAGGCAGGTCGAGGACAGGCAGAATGGTACGGCAGGCGGGCTCAAGGTCAGGGCTGGCAGAAAAGGTCGGAACTGGGTGGACTAGAAAACATGGTCTAGAAAAACAGGAGTACACTGGTAGGCTTGACGAGACAAGACGAACTGGCAACAGACAAACAGAAAACACCAGTGTAAACATAATGGGGACAAATGGGAGACACCTGGTGGCCAGTGGTGGAACTAGAGTTTTATACATGGGCAGGGGGTGGCCAAGGCTACTTCAGACCATGACAGAAAATGAGTGTGTAACCCTAACCTGGCATCTAAGGAGCATGAATGAATCCTATGATTGCTGATTAGAGGTACAAGTGATAATTCACTTAACCCAGAGTTATTCAATGTGGCAGATAGTGTGGTCCAAAAGGGTTGCTTTTTAAGAATTCTTTAACATACTATGAATAGTCAGTGGCTCTACCTCGGAACTGCAGGTCGATTTCTCTCTCTCTCTCTCTCTCTCTCTCTCTCTCTCTCTCTCTCTCTCTCTCTCTCTCTCTCTCTCTCTCTCTCTCTCTCTCTCTCTCTCTCTCTCTCTCTCTCTCTCTCTCTCTCTCTCTCTCTCTCTCTCTCTCTCTCTCTCTCTCTCTCTCTCTCACACACACACACACTGTACTCACATACTGGAGAGACTTGGGTGACTGTTTTCATGAATATATAATCTGGGTCTGTAAGTGTTGAACATCCAAAATATTTTCAGAAAATAAAGCTCGAGCACCGAGGAGATAAGATAGTATTTGTGTGTTTCATAAATTCCATGGTTTATTTACAAAAAAGTAATTTGACATACCAGGTATCAAGAAGAAATGGACTTGAAAAATATAAATAATTTTGGTGCCCATCAATATTACAAACTTACAGTATCATATTTATGCTCACATATATTATGTTAACTAATAGCAAAGAAAAGTTTTGGAATTGGACCTCTTTATAAGGTTCTAGAAACACAACAAAGTCAAGGAGAGTAGATGGTCTCTCTCCTATCAAGAAGCTGCTTGGTTTGAGGTCCTCTACATCTGACTCAAAGGTCTGAGCAAAGGCAAACAGAGGCTCCTCAATCAATAATGTTGTACTCTTTGGGTTGAGAGACTGGACCCTTTGCATTATCTCGCATTTCTACTTTGAAAAACGCCTCTGCAGCTCAGCTGTGAGACTGTCAAGCACCTGATAAAAGATGGCTCTTTGGAAGCTCTCACCATCACTTTGGTCGCTATTTTTCTGTCCGCTCATCATCAATGAGTCGTGAAATCTTGAGGATGTCTTTTACACACTGTTTGTACACTTATTTTGCAGTGCTCTTCAACCTCTCCAAAGTAACCCTCACTTCTGTAGTCCTGTAATGTGTCTGTAAGGGCACCTACTAGATCCACGGCCCTCGCTAGGTCAAGAGAGCTTGATTGGAGCACGTCAGAAAGACATTTGGCATCACCAAGCACTTTACAAAAGGTAACCAAAAGCCCTATGAAGTGTAAATCTATCTGAGGAAGAAGATTCCCTCTTTCTGAACTGCACTTCAGATGAACATACGAGCCAAATACAAAGTTATAAAGCTTCTGCAGGAGAGCAAAAAAGTTAACTGAAGGATGCACCGTCATAGCCTTGCCCCACAAGATTATTTCTGTACTGCAGACCATGTTTTTCAAGGCAACCAATTATCATTTTTGTGAGACCTGCTGCATCTAAGCTTTCAGCTCACCGAAAGTGTAAAAAGCTTTCGTGGATGGCACCGTTGTAATAGTACCTCACAACAAAAAACATTTGTTATTTTTTCTTTCAATCTTTGGTTTCATCTGCAGTTACACTAAAAACGTCACTTTTTTTTACTTCTCTTATTATTTCACTTTGTACCGTCTCAGACTCTCGATGACTTTATTTTGAGTGGCAGTTAATAGGAGCACATCTGCAACTGTTTAAATGTATGTACAGTTTTCCTCCACTTTCATTTTCTGGTCCTCGTTTATGACATCTAACATTGATGAGTTGCTGTCAATAACCATTTTATGCTGATTCCAAGCATACATAGTATTGATACGATGCTCTGCCTTCGAATGGAGCTTAAACCCGGAATCTTTAAACGGTGCCTTTTTCCAGTTACAAAAACCTGACTGTGATGTGAAGGCAGATTCCGGTGTATTGGGCAGAGAATAATGCCTACAGGCGAAACAGTAAGTCAAATATTGACTTACAGAATATTCAAGCCATGAATTGTCCTTATAGCAGGAGCTGTTGAAAGCCCTTTTCCTAGTACCATGCTGAGAAATGTTTTCAAACATGGATGTACAGGACACTGGATCTTGAAATGTCTGAAATACACATTAAATAATGTGTCATATCTCTATGGAAATGTATAATTAAGGGATCGACAAGATTAGATACTAACAGCTGCTAACTAAAATGTGTAGATTAAAGTGTAGGTCTGGCCAACCATTGGGTCCTTTTGGAACAGCATATCTGGTGCTTGATGCAGTTGGCAGCTCTGGCTCACTGTCTTGCTCAGAGCCAGAGGTATTTGTTTCATCCCTTGATATATCTATTACATTAAAATAACACAAGAA
Organism: Thymallus thymallus; assembly: GCA_023634145.1. NCBI lineage: Eukaryota > Metazoa > Chordata > Actinopteri > Salmoniformes > Salmonidae > Thymallus > Thymallus thymallus. Next base: position 41,430,783 of record CM042410.1, read on the forward strand.
CCATTAGTGTATAATCACAATAAAAATGTCACAGCCATCAAAACAAGAACACACATGAATCAACAACCAACATTTTAAAGTGAGGTTTGATCTTACAAAATCATCTATTACAAACTGAACTGAACTGGGCATGTGACTGACTGCCTGGTAGATGCTCTGACCTGGTGGTGGTGGACTGGGTCCTTGTGACTGACTGCCTGGTAGATGCTCTGACCTGGTGGTGGTAGACTGGGTCCTTGTGACTAACTGCCTGGTAGATGCTCTGACCTGGTGGTGGTAGACTGGGTCCTTGTGACTGACTGCCTGGTAGATGCTCTGACCTGGTGGTGGTAGACTGGGTCCTTGTGACTGACTGCCTGGTAGATGCTCTGACCTGGTGGTGGTAGACTGGGTCCTTGCGACTGACTGCCTGGTAGATGCTCTGACCTGGTGGTGGTAGACTGGGTTCTTGTGACTGACTGCCTGGTAGATGCTCTGACCTGGTGGTGGTAGACTGGGTCCTTGTGACTGACTGCCTGGTAGATGCTCTGACCTGGTGGTGGTAGACTGGTTCCTTGTGACTGACTGCCTTAATTGACCCTATGCTAAAATAAGACAGTCTATGGTTACTTCAAAGCATCCAATTACCCACATTTTAGTCCAATCTCAATCTTCATTACAAATCCCCATTATCATAACTGTACCTTAAAATCAACTACCAGCCTAAGTTACTAGTTAGATCATGGCTAGCCCTACTCTGCAGTAAGTAACTTATCTAGCTATAATTTCTTACACCTTTACGATAGCAGACAGGCTATCTGCAAATTGTGGTTATCTTTTGAGTAACGTTAACAGATTGATAATAACAATTGTTCGTTTTCATTTCAAGTATGAAAAAAAACAGAGTTAATGGATTTCAAATCGCTGAATGTTAACTTGCTGAACACTGACAGCTGTAGCCTACTAGTTACCCCACATTAGTTAGCTGTAGCCTACTAGTTACCCCACATTAGTTAGCTGTAGCCTACTAGTTACCCCACATTAGTTAGCTGTAGCCTACTAGTTACCCCACATTAGTTAGCTGTAGCCTACTAGTTACCCCACATTAGTTAGCTGTAGCCTACTAGTTACCCCACATTAGTTAGCTGTAGCCTACTAGTTACCCCACATTAGTTAGCTGTAGCCTACTAGTTACCCCACATTAGTTAGCTGTAGCCTACTAGTTACCCCACATTAGCTAAACATTTGTATACTGTAACTTACGACACTGCACTGTATATGAGTGTATTACTAGCACAGATGTAAACATAATGTTAGGCTAAATTGGGAACTGATCTCTCTTATCTGATTAAATGTCTGTTAATGGAGCCAAACGTCTAACGTTAACTTACACAGTGACTCAACTTTTTTTAAAATTGTTCAGGGAACCTAAACCCGATGCTAAACCTTAAAACTTACTTCAAATATGATGCTTTTGCCAATCGTGAAAATTGCCACGTTGGTCCAGTGCCACCCTGGACACCCCTCTGGCTCTGCCCCTGCTAGTGGGGGGTGGAGACAAGCACCAGACAGGTGAAAGAAAAGCGGACCGGGCTCTCTTCCAGGTATGGCAACAGCAATGGACAAACATCTGGGCTGAGGGTATGCTGACCTCTTTCTCTTGCTCTGGGAAGAGCGGAGGCTGGTAACCCAGGGAACACTCGAAAGGCGAGAGCCCAGTGACCGAGCAGGGAAGGGTGTTCCGGGAATACTCCACATTGGTCTGAGGATGAAACCCAGAGGACAGGCTGGCCGACAACCCAATGAGGGTGCAGAACGCCTGCCAGAATCGGGACGAGAACAGAGGACCACTATTGGAGACCATGTCGAAGTCCATGGATTCGGAAGACGTGCTGCACCATGAGCTGGACCGTCTCCTTCGCTGATGGGAACTTGGGGAGGGGAATGAAATCGACGGCTTCAGAAAACCTATCCACCACTGTAAGGATTGTGGTGTTGCCATCAGACGGAGGGAGACCAGTGACAAAGTTCAGGGATATGTGGGACCAGGGGCGATGAGGCACAGGGAGTGGTTGAAGGAGGCCAGCCGGAGTGCAGGCGGCGATGAATGTGGAGATGTCAGAAACCATTGTGGGCCACCAAAACCGTTGTCGGATGAAAGCCAAGGTCCGGCGCGAGCCGGGATGACAGGTAAGCTATGATGACGAACATCTGGTTAGCCGGAATGGGTATACACAAAACGATTCAACATGTCACAGAGCACATCGTTGACCAAGGCCTGGAACACTGCAGGAGTGTTGGTGAGTCATAATTGGAAAAGGGTTTTCTAATGAACAATTAGCCTTTTAAAGTGATAAACATTGATTAGCTAACACAACGTGCCATTGGAACACAGGAGTGGTGGTTGCTGATAATGGGCCTCTGTACACCTATGTAGATGTTCCATTAAAAATCAGTTGTTTCCATCTACAATAGTCATTTACAACATTAACAATGTCTACACTGTATTTCTGATCAATTTGATGTTATTTTAATGGACAAAAAATGTGCTTTTCTTTCAAAAACAAGGACATTTCTATGTGACCCCAAACTTTTGAACGGTAGTGTAAATTGATGTTATTCTACTCTCAGTTGCGTAGAAAAATCTGTACTGATGTCGGATATCGGATGGGGCACGGAATTTATGTGGGGCAGGTGTGGCTCCAAAAAACTGACCCATGCAGGACTCTAGTGTGTGTGTGTGTGTGTGTGTGTGTGTGTGTTACCCAATGATGTCTACTGTAACAAAGGTTTGGCCCCTGAACCTGACCCCATTAGGTGCCGACAGGATTCCCCTCATTAAGTAGCTATGTAAGTATCACCCTAATCCTACACTGTGTGTTCCTGCCTGCAGATGACAGTGGAGAACCTGAAGGCAGAGAATGACCAGTTGAAGACAGGCGGTCCCTCCACCTCCACCTCCCAGTCCTCCGGCCTGGCATCACTGGGCACCGCCTCGCCACGCCAATCTGTTGCCATGTCTCTCACCAAGACCTTCAGCATGAGTCTGGGAGAGGGCAGCCCCTCTGGTGAGGCCTGACATCAGCAACTAGATGAATGCAGTCACCACTAAACAAGTCTAAGACTGAATGAACTTCTATGAATTTGTTCTTATTTTAAATCTGAAACTAGGGATAATTGTCATAAATCATTTCAGCTAAATAACCCTCCTTAGTGTGCACTGTGACGCACACTCCTTAGTGTGCATAACTCAGTGATAAATAAACATACAACTGTCAAACAAAACACATGGACATTGTGTACCCACGTTCATGTGTTTGACATGTTAAAGTCATGACATGCATGTAGAACACTAATTAGATTATTCCTTGACCCAGTGTCTCTCCAGCTGACTACCACTCATACCATTCTGTCTCTCTCTCTCCCCCTCTCTCTCTTTCTCTCTCTGTCAAAGCAGACATGTTCCAGACAGACACCGTTAGCCTCCCCTCTCACAGGGACGACACGCGTGTGAGGGTGGTGGTTTGCGTGGCCAATCTGCGAGTCTTCAAAGATGTGAGTCTATTTATACGATTCATGATTTATGTATGTGCCAGACTTGTTCAGTAGGTCTTGGCTCTACAATAACTATGATGGTAAACCTTTTAACCTCTCAACTGCCGCTGTCCTCGTTCAACAGGAGGTGAAACAGCAAGACTTCTTCATTGGTACTGTGAGGATTAACGGCAGAATGGACTGGCCTATGCTGGACTCGGCTGTTGGCCAGGCTTTTAAGGTGAGTCTCAACAGGCAACTCGACAAATGACACCCTACCTTGTAATAACTTAAATGACAAGGTAGGGTGTAGGGTTCTGTGTAGGGTTAGAATATCAACAAACCCATAAATACAGGAGACAACTTTTCTTTTCAATTTGGATATGGTTTTGGCTAGAGCTTAATCTGTATCTGTAAATTCTCAGTCTGCTTTTCCCCAACACCACTAACGTTCCCCTCATCTCCTTTCCTTAATCTCCTCGCCTACCCCCTTTTCTCCTCCCCCAGGTGTACATAGCCAAGGTGGACCCCACCTCCAGCCTGGGCCTTACTACAGACTCTATCTACAGCTACGGTATGAACCACATCAGGAGGGTGCTGGGAGGGGAGCTGCCAGAGAGCCAGCCCTCACGCTGTGTCTCCAAGGGGCCCAGCGGTATCACCGTCACACTCAAAGGTCAGTACCTGACTAGGATCATAATGGTAATTTTCTGGAAATATACCATTATTTAGGGCCGGTAAGTAAGACAAGGACGCCCTTTACCACTGTGTCTAGTATTTAATGTGGCGATCAAAATACTTGTTGTAAAGGTAAGCTACAATCTGCGGTTTCATTCCTGTTGAAGAACAATATTGCTATGAGGGAGAGGGTATTTGTTAATGTACTATTAACTGATTATCACAGTAAGTTAGTTTTTTTGTGTGTCATTTCTTTGAGCACTGATTGTAAGGGACAGCTTGTGTCTAGCTTGAGTTCGATCTGTTTGGGGTCAGCAAACAGTCAATGGACTTAATCTTCACCCCAGGGGTAATTGCAGTACATGTTTTTTAGCTCTGAGACCGTGTATGTTTGGTCTAATGGACATTCACCTCCTTTAATCTGCTCTGGAATTTCTGTCCACGCTTCAGATCTCCCGTTCAAATCCAATCAAATCTTATTTGTAAGATGTGCCGAATACAACAGGTGTAGACCTTACCATGAAATGCTTACTTACAGTACAAGCCCTTAACCAACAATGCAGTTCAAGAAATAGAGTTAAGAAAATATTTGCTAAATAAACTAAAGTAAAAAATACTATAAAAAGTAACACAATATGATTGCATAAAAATAATGAGGCTATATACAAGGGGTACCGGTACTGAGTCAATGTGAGGGGCTACAGGTTAGTCAAGGTAATTTGTACATGTTCCACACTGAACAATGATGAAAGGAAGGTTTTAATAAGATATCATGATTTGTGACCCATGCTGCGTACGTGAATATCAAGTAGGATGGATGATTGGCTGTTAAGCAGGCTTGGGGTCAGTTCCATTTAAATTCCAGTCAATTCTGGAAGTATACTGAAATTCAAATTCTGTTCAATGGTTTACTTTCTGAATTGACTGGAATTTAAATGGAATTGACACCAACCCTGCTGTGAAGTCTCATAAGTCACTGACCTCTCTCTGACCCCTGGCACCCTGTAGTGGAGATTTGTGGTGTCTACAATGCCTTCAGAAAGTATTCATACCCCTTGACTTATTCAACATTTTGTTGTGTTATAGCCTGAATAGAAAAATTATTAAATCAATTTTTTTTCTAACAAATCGACACGCAATATCCCATAATGACAAATTCAAAACGTGTTTTGAGATTTATTGAAAATGAAAGACAGAATAGAAAAAGTATGTATTTTTTTACACAAAATGTTCACATACAGACTGAGTTGCAGTCGGCCGCAACCGGGAGACCCATGAGGCGCTGCACAATTGGCCTTAGATGTCCGGGTTAGGGGAGGGTTTGACCGGCAAGGATGTCCTTGTCCCATCGCGCTCTAGCGACTCCTGTGGCGGGCCGGCCGCATGCACGCTGACACGGTCTCCAGGTGTATTGTGTTTCCTCCGACACGTTGGTGCGGCTGGCTTCCGGGTTAAACGAGCAGCGGCATGGTCATGTTTCGGAGGACGCACAGCTCCCGAGTCCATATAGGAGTTGCAGCAATGGGACAAGACTGCAACTACCAATTGGATATCACGAAATTGGGGTCAAAAGTTCAAAAATGAAACATCCACACACAAAGGACAACATAAAGGCACCCAAACATCCAGAACACCCCTGGCCAGACCCACCTGCTCACATCCCCATCTCCAGCATCTCTCTCCACCACATGGCCTCAAACTGCGGCATTTTGTTTCTCTCCGTTGCACATGCAATTTAGATAATAAAGCATTTGACCTTCCCGCTGTGTTAACGATGGAGGGTTGGTTGATTTTGGTTTTTAAGTAGACCCTTTCTCAAGATGATTGACGAGAAAAGTAGCGTCCAATCGTGTATCTCACTACAACCCATCATGCCATATCTTGAAATATGCAGACAGACGTAATAAAAGTACATTTATGTTGTATTGTAATACTTCTGTCAGCCAACTTTCTAAAAATAAATGAACTTAATTAATACTTTATGAAGGCACTATACCTCTTCCTACTTGCTATAATTCAGTCAATATCTGAAGGATTATAAAAATGCATATAATTATAATATATATATAAAAAAATGGATGACCATTGCTAATGGCTCCCTGTAGCGGAGAGGTGAGACTGGGCCAGGCTGAGAATGATTTGTGGCGTCTACCTCGCCCTGCTTGCTATGTTCCAGAGAAAAACATAGGCTCAGACAGGCCATTAGCAGATTAGCTTTCTTGGGCCGATTAGTTTTCTTGGACCGATTTAGTTTTTTTGTTTAGAGCGCATTTCCCTAGAACAGTAGTGTACATAGATCAATTTCATGGTTATCCATATCAGGTAGACCCCATTTGTGCTTTTTAAACCAATAGAGAGTTGCAGGCTGGGTAGGCTGTCTGTTTCACCTGGCTAAGCAGGAATGCAGTAGGGCAGGGTGGGAAAGAAGCAGGGGAGTGCAGTCGGGGTTAACAGAAACATGATCCCGCTGTAGCTTGTGTGTCAGGCAGCTCAGGCAGTCCAACCCAACTGGCCCAGGCCTCACACACACACGCACAGGCAGGCACACACACACCCTATAAATGTGGGTGTTGATAAGTCACACTGTAGGGTGGGGGCATGGAGGAGGAAGAGGAGGAGCACAGACTCCTTGATCTAGGAGTTATTTACAGAACATTTCTTTCTGCACCCCATGTTGTTTTTGAAGGGAGACATGTGATGCGGTAAATCGTTGAGCAGAACATTTTCATGCACATGGATGGACTCCCTGGTTTAACTACAAAAAAACCGCTGCTTTAGTGTATTCTCTCAATGTTAGGAAAAATAGCTTGCTAGTTTTGGTGCTTCTCTTCATATACAGTATAACTCTGTGAGCAGCTGAATGGAGGGCTGACCTGTCTGTGTGTTGTGTCAAAGATATTTGATACTTTTGTCCATTCTAGTGTTAATTCTGTGTGTTTACCCTGAACAGACAATAAAGCTTTACAACATTAAATGTTTGAACTTTGACCTTTGCGTCCTCCAGGTCTGAAGGAGAAGTGTGTGGACAGCCTGGTGTTTGAGACCCTCATCCCCAAGCCCATGACGCAGCACTACATCAGCCTGCTGCTCAAGCACCGCCGCCTCATCATGTCTGGGCCCAGCGGCACCGGCAAGACCTACCTCACCTCCCGCCTGGCAGAGTATCTGGTGGACCGCAGCGGCCGAGACCTCAACGACGGCATTGTGGTCACCTTTAACATGCATCGCCAGTCTTGCAAGGTGGGGGCAGGATAGTGTGTGCCACACAGTAATGGGGTTCCTCGCTCTAAGGTCTGGAGAGGAGCTACATGCTGAGCAGCTAATTATTAAAGGCCCAGTGCGGTCAAAAATGTTCCTGTGTTATAAATATATTTCCACCCTATGAGGTTGGAATAATATTGTGACAATTATGATAATGCCCTTTTATTGAAAAGAAGTTAATAGACCAATAAGAAAGATGTTTCCAAACCTCTCTGCCAATCAATGCATCTAATTTATTCATAAAGCCCTTTTGACATCAGCAGATGACACAAAGTGCTTATACAGAAACCCAGCCTAAAACCCCAATTTGGTATTTCATTAGGATCCAGATAATACAGAACATTAATAGACAAGAACAGCTAAAGGACAGAACTACATCAATTAAAAAACGGCACACGTAGCCTACATATCAATATGTAGGCAATACATGCATACAATATCTAGTTCAAATAGGGGAGAGGCGTTGTGCCGTGAGGTGTTGCTTGAACCGTTTTTTTCTCCAGGTTCGCTGTTTATTTGAGAAATCTGATGTTAGGGAGTTCCATGAAATAACGGTTCAATATAATACTGTACACTTTCTTGAATTTGTTCTGGATTTGGGGACTGTGAAAAGACCCCTGGTGGCACGTCTAGTGGGGTAAGTGTGTGTGTCAGAGCTGTGCAGAGGTAGAAGCTCTGTGGCTAGATGAATGGAGCAAAGTACAGAGAGATCCTTGATGAAAACCTGCTCCAGAGTGCTAATCCATTTTGTCACAACTTTGGAAGTATGCTTGGGGTCATTGTCCATTTGCAAGACCCATTTGCGACCAAGCAGTTCTATTTTTGTTTCATCAGACCAGAGGACATGTCTCCAAAAAGTACAATCTTTGTCCCCATGTGCAGTTGCAAACCGTAGTCTGGCTTTTTATGATGGTTTTGGAGCAGTGGCTTCTTCCTTGCTGAGCAGCCTTTCAGGTTATGTCGATATAGGACTCGTTTTACTGTGGATATAGATACTTTGTACCCGTTTCCTCCAGCATCTTCACAAGGTCCTTTGCTGTTGTCCTGGGATTGATTTGCACTTTTCGCACCAAAGTACATTCATCTCTAGGAGACAGAACAAGTCTCTTTCCTGAGTGGTATGATGGCTGTGTGGTCCCATGGTGTTAATACTTGCTTACTATTTTTTGTAAAGATGAACGTGGTACCTTCAGGCGTTTGGAAATTACTCCCAAGGATGAACCAGACTTGTGGAGGTCTACAATTTTTTCTCGGCTGATTTCTTTAGATTTTCCCATGATGTTGAGCAAAGAGGCATTGAGTTTGAAGGTAGGCCTTGAAATACATCCACAGGTACACCTGCAATTAACTCAAATAATGTAAATTAGCCTGTCAGAAGCTTCTAAAGCCATGACATAATTTTCTGGAATTTTCCACGCTGTTTAAAGGCACAGTCAACTAAGTGTATGTAAACTTCTGACCAACTGGAATTGTGATATAGTGAATTATAAGTGAAATAATCTGTCTATAAACAATTGTAAGAAGAATTACTTGTGTCATCCTATCGGCCATCGGCCCAGGATCCCAACCGCCAGGCCACCAACCATCCAAGACAACCCTCCCCCCAAACAGTTCCCAGAGAGCTGCTGAGACCCCCTCCACACCTTTCCCTCCGCTCCCCAATTTAAGATGAATGTTATGCTGAGACCAGAAACAGACTACCAGAAGAAATGGCCTATTGATTCTGTTTCCTCACAACAAAATCTGCAAAGCTGAAATATTCTTTATATGTTCGTCAAAAGAGAGATCAGGGTCCAGAGTAACGCCAAAGTCTTTCACAGTTTTATTTTCAGTTTCCTCCTCCCCACTCAGACCACCCCCAGACAGTCCTAGCAATATTCTTGCTTGAGAAAATGCTCTTTGCTAAGAAGCCTTTTTTTTTCTTTTTGACGATTTTAATTGAAAACAATTACAGTAAGATGCTTAGTTGTTACCGAGAAATTGTTTTACATTAAGTAAAAAAACAGCTGCATTGGCCTTTAACTAAACATTTAGCTCTAATCATCAGGTGTGTTAGTGGTGGGTTAGCAGAAAAGCCTGTACACCTTACAGCTCAGGACCAAGAGAAAGCAGTCATCTGGTTTAGGTTTGTGATTTAATAACAGGACCTCTCTTTCCCTCTCCTCTCAACAGGATCTCCAGCTCTACCTGTCCAACCTGGCGAATCAAATTGACAGGGAAACCAGCACTGCTGAAATTCCATTGGTGGTTATTCTGGATGATATACATGATGCCACTTCCATCAGCGAGCTTGTCAACGGGGCCCTCACCTGCAAATACCACAAATGGTGAGCAGACTAACACTGAAATGGAACCTTTTAGCAAATATCAAATATACATTATTGTTTCTAATCTGAACTGTGATGTTTCTGTGTTTATTTCAGTCCTTACATCATTGGAACTACCAACCAGCCGGTGAAGATGACCCCGAACCATGGCCTGCACCTCAGTTTCAGGTAAGTGAAGAGACAAATCAAGTTGTTTGTGTGTTTTTTTGTGTGCAGGACTTTGTTCTGACCTAGCCTTAAAACACCTTATTCTAATAAATAGGGACAGTGGTAGAAAACTGTGCAATGTAATACAGTGCCTTCAAAGTATTCATACCCCTTGATTTATTGCACATTTTGTTGTGTTACAGCCTGAATTCAAAATGTATAAAATATTATTTGTTTTTTCTAACTGATCTACACACTACCCCATAATGACAAAGTGAAAACATGTAACTGTTTTAAAGTCACCATTGGCCTCATGGTGAAATACCTTAGCAGTTTCCTTCCTCTCCGGCAACTGAGTTAGGAAGGATGCCTGTATCTTTGTAGGGACTGGGTGTATTGATACACCATCCAAAGTGTAATTAATAACTTCACCATGCTCAAAGGGATATGGAATGTCATACATACAGCATGACCTAACCTTTGACCCTCTCCTGACCTCAAGGATGGTGACCTTCTCCAATAACGTGGAGCCAGCCAATGGCTTCCTGGTGCGTTACCTGCACAGGAAGTTGATGGAGGCGGAGGATGAGAGGAACCTGGCCAACGAGGACCTCCTCAGGGTGCTGGACTGGGTGCCCAAGCTGTGGTACCACCTGCACACCTTCCTGGAGAAACACAGCACTTCTGACTTCCTCATCGGTAGGAAAACATTCTGTTATAAGCAGGAAATAATACAGGACTATAAAGTTAGGTCACAATTTAATTGGATAGTCCCCTATGGATGATCTACAGATCTAAATCTACATACTATCCAAATCAAGTTAGTTATTGGAGATCTGATTCTTGTCTATGGCCACATACTGTGTGTTTTGATTTGATGTGGTCATTGAAAGATACCTCTCCTCTCCTCTCCTCTCCTTTCCCTCTCCCTCTCCCTCTCCCTCTCCCTCTCCCTCTCCCTCTCCCTCTCCCTCTCTCTTCTCTCTCCCGTTCTCTAGGTCCGTGTTTCTTCCTGTCCTGTCCTGTGACTGTGGAGGAGTTCCGCTACTGGTTCATTGACCTGTGGAACCTCTCCATTATCCCCTACCTGCAGGAAGGAGCCAAGGATGGCATTAAGGTCAGACAGGTTTTACTATCCTGGTAGATGAATTATAGCCTGGTCCCAGATCTGTTTGTGCTGTATTGCCAACTCCTATGGACATTGTCACGTGACGGCACAACCAGATCTGGGACCAGACTAGGTGAATTGCAGGTAAAATAAATGGATGGAGCAAGGAATAACAATCACACTTGTCTTTTCCTACTAGCAGGGACTTTGCTGATATAAGAACGTCTGCTAAATGACTCAAATGTTAAATGTGCTTGGACTATGATGTGTTGTGGCTTTGTGCCACAGGTGCATGGCCAGAAGGCGGTGTGGGAGGACCCAGTGGAGTGGGTGAGGGGCACCCTGCCCTGGCCCTCAGCCCAACAGGACCAGGCCAAGCTGTTCCACTTGCCTCCCCCCAGCATGACCTCTGGAGGCCCCTGCCAGCCCAGCGAGGCCTCAGCCAGGCCTCTTAATAAGGAGACCCCACCCAGCTCCATGGACACCCTGGACCCTCTGGTGAGACACTCGTCTTCCCATATGTGTACCATAGGGTTACACAACTGTGGTCCTGGAGGTCCCACAGTGTGTGTTGGATTTTGTTGTGGTCCAGCAACGATGCACTTGATTTTACCTAATAGTCGTCAAATTTGAACAACATGATGTATTGATTAGTTGAAACAGGTGTGACTAGCATGAGCTGGGCAAAAGCCTGAAACACACTGTGGTACCTGTTTCCCAACCCTGCTGTAAGGCCTTCTCTGGCCTTGTCTGTATCTCAATTATATTACTGTACGTCCTTGGAAGGTATCGTTGTCACAATACTGTACATTGTATAGAGTTGATTTGAAATGCTTCCCATGTTCTGATCCTTTCCCCCTTCTATCTGTTGTTCCAGATGGCTATGTTGTTGAAGTTGCAAGAGGCAGCCAACTACATTGAATCTCCGGACAGAGAAACAATGGACCCTAGCCTCCCTACATTTTGAACATCCACTTCAACGAAATGTCTCTAAATGTTTAGCCGTATGTGAGCTGTAGTATATACGGTTTATAACATTCAGGAACAGAAACTCCAATATAGTTTTCTGCTCCTTCTGGACCGTATCTTTAATCTCAGCAAACAACAACAACACTCCATATTGTTGAATGAGAAGCCATCTTGTTTCTATTTTGTTGTTTTGAAATTGTATTCAATCATGCCAAGTCATACCAACAGATATTATAGTGAGAGAAAACATGTTAGATTGTTTTTATTTCTTCAGATGTTCTTGAACAAAGAGGGTATATTCACAATACACAGTATAAAGTATCTCTTTCTTTACCGAAGCCTTCTCTCTATCACTGCTGCCCTCGATAGAAACAGGTGCTAATTACCTAGATAATCAGTATTAATCTTAGTTTAGAAATTAATCCTCATCTCTCATTGGTCTAAGCAGGTGATTCTTCCAACAGCAAATTTAAATGACAAAAAAAAAAGCACATTCTTGCTTGTCCATTTTTGCTCAACAACAGAAACATGGCCTGTAAAATCAAGTCAGTTTGAGACCCGTTTTGGCTTATTGGAAAGAGTATGACGGCATGTTGTATGGCTTGTCAGGTTCTATAGTCATGGTCCTGAATACATATCGATCTATCAATCTTTGAAGGCCAAATCTTAGACATATGCAACTCTTATACATAACCAGGTGAACTTGTTTGACTCTGTGACCAAACATACTGAATGCCTTAATAAATCTACTCCTTATGATAACCTCAAGATGAGACGCAGTATACAACAGTGGTGCTTTGCTTTATAACCATCGCCTCAGAGCAGAGTAGTGCCAGGACATTGACTTTTTGCCCCCTCACATAGTTCAGGGTAGAGCCCTGCACAGGTCCGTTTTTTTTTAAGCTGCACCCGCCCCGCCTACATAATTTCCGAGCCCCACCCGATATCCGACATCAGGACAGATTTTTCTCTGCGTAGAGTTGTTCCGAGAGCCGATCCGTGGCCGGCCAAATCACATCAATGTATTGTTTTTATGACTCCAGAGTAGTGGGCTAATAGGCTATTCCCATTCCCTGGATTCATTCATTTGTCTGTGTGTCCTTTCAACATTTGGATAAAAGGAAACCATGCCATGAATTAAAAACGATAGGCCTATCTTCTCATTTTCACAATGCGATGCGCCACATTAACAACTCAAATCGCTTTGAGTAGGATCCTTTTAATTAGCCTTTTCTTCTTACTGAACGGAAGCCCATAGCCGACATGACAAAACAATACCTTTACATTCAAACTTCAAGTAAACATTTCCCATGATCTGATAGGTTATAGGCTGCAAAAAATCGCCTACATTCATTTAGTAGGCTATTGGCTTCTCAAACTTTTACCAGCAGCACAAGTTTCAACTTTATATGGCCTGCTTCTGGTCAAAATGAATGAAAGCCTGAATTAATGAAATAATTAACTTATATTAACTGAATTAACGTAAACAAGTACCTGCTTGTGATTTTTTCAGGCTGTATCCATACCGGGTTGTTGTCCTCCTTGTCCACAATGACTCCAAAATCCTTCCAAACCGGGGATTTCGCTCGCGCGGCACCGGTTTCCACGATGGTGTATTCCACCATCACAACCTTTTAATAAGAATGTTTTCATTCCTGCCGCCAGCTGCGGGGAACCGTGGGTATCTGACCCAATGCAGGACTCTAGTTCAGGGTTGATTTCAATGTCACTTAACTATATTTGAGGGATAAACAATCTGTTTCAGTGTAGGCTAGATGGTGGAGATCAGGGTTTCATGGTCATGTGAGAAAACAAGAGCAGAACGCAGACACATGGTTATTTCCTTATGGCGAATATCTTTCATTATCATTCATTGCAACAACAACTTACAAATGCTGTCACTCTTTAACCAAAACATTTAAAGATGTCAACAGTACATACTAATTTCAGTTTGTGGTACTAGTTCCTCGTTTTGTTTTATTTTGAATATGCGAGGTTTGGTCTAATTTATTCCACAACATTATTCGCTATAGTTACTGTGCTCAATGCTGTATTCACAGTTATTTGATCTACACTAGTTGCATGGTGCAAATTTCTAATATGCTGAACCAAATACTTTACTGTAATCTTGCATATTGACAGTGGAGTTAGGGTTCAGATTATAAAAGTGCCCAAAAGAATGTACATGTAGATCTTTTACTCAATGTGGTAGCCATATAGCATCGCAGATCATTAGGTGCTTCCTAATATAGCCTTTTCACAAAGCTACTGTCTCATCCCTTTTAGAAAACATATGTTTAGACCTATACCAAGACGGGTGAAGTGAACATCACGATTTAAAGTTCGCTGTTGCCCAACACCCCCCCCGCCCCCCCCCCCCCCCCCCCGGAAACCCTTTTCATCAGACACAGGTTAACTCTGCTGTTAACAGTCTTACGTCTATCGTAGCAACCAATGGTGCTCTCCCTTTTTTTGACTGGTAATATTGCTTTGTTCATCTTTGGTTTTAGGTAATGACCGTTCAGACACACAGCGTAAAGTTGCTCATAGCAATGATCAAGGACCATTTCCCACTTCAGAGGCATATACATAAAACGATAGAAGTCAAAGACAATGTACATTAAGATAGCGAAAGCGACATTTTAGATTAGAGTGGGTTACAGTAGTGTTCTCAAAGGATACAACTGGCCATACTGGCTGATGCTGGAACATTGTAGGAGAATAAGTCTGTGTTTTGGTCTCTTCACGCTAATTATGTATCATCCCTTTTTCTCATAAGTTACCTGTATATAAACTGTAATTTAATGCCAGATTGCTTTCTTTGTACAATGGTTATCACAACAGAAAGGCATTTTGCACACTATCAAAGGTCATTATTAAGCAAAGTGCAACTAAACCACCGTGACAAAGTTAAAACATGGTACATTCCTTTTTCACTTTTTTTTTGGGGGGATGATTTTGCATCAAACTGCTAATGACTCCATCTGATGACTTGAAGCGAATGGCTTTTGCTGCCTTGTGCGGTCACATTTTTACAAATTGAAAGAAATCCTTGATAAATCATACGTGCGAAAAGATGCCCCTTTGGCCAATCCATTTCACAATGACGCCACGGCTGCGTTTACACAGGCAGCGCAAATCTGATCGCTCGCCCAGTTATTTGATCGGATTGGTCAAAAGACCAACAAGTGGAAAAAGATCAGAGTTGGGCTTCCTGTGTAAACGTAGCCTACTAGACCACATACGAACCCTCTGTCTTCTTAATGATTAGCCCCGTTAATTACTCTGCATTGTTTTACTATTTAGAAGAGTACGAGTATAGTATCCCCGTATCTATGTATGCAAGTAAACAAATGCCTTGTTCTTCATCTCATTCACTGGTCGTCGTGGCTGTTGCGCTGTAGTGGCTGTACTGTATGTTTGCTAAGCAGCTTTTTGTATCAGGACTATGCAGCAACTTCTACTGGTGTTGGCAATTAGAAAAAAACGGTCAACAAAATTGTTCTGAAAGCTAACAAACCCAGTCTTGCCCCAGTCTTGCAGTAAGTTGGACCAAATGAGGATTATGTTACTGAGAAAGAGTTCATTTTCCAGGCAGGGTTGACTATGCCTTAATGTGAATTTTGATGCAAGTTTTGCATTGAGACAGAGTGAGTATGTGACTTTTGACAATGGAAGGGATGCTTTGTGTGAAGGTTATTAGAATATGTGTAAAAAACCTTGGTTCCACAAGACACCACCTGATTGTGAATTGGTGGTATAACCTGGGCTTTAGCTCAGAGGGCTAACATACCCTTGTGACACACAGGAGACCCGGTCACATGAGGGATATGACATGTAGATTATAGATTTTGTCCTCCAAAGATTTAGGCCTGTATTGCAGTTGGGCACAATTGAACTATTAATTAAGAACGTAGTTCATAGTTCAATATAAAAACTTGATTTTCAAAAAATCCAAGATAAATCAATGTTTTATATATCAGGGTCTTCAAAAAAACATTAACAAATCTGAAGTTCTTGGAATTTAAGTATTTCCACTTGATGAAGGCCAATACAGGTTGCTGAATAGTCATAATTATTTGTTATTGACTCAAAATAAAAAACTTAAAACTGTAATAATGGTAATAATAATAATAATAAAAACTGTAATAATGGTATCTAATGTCACTGACGGGCAAATGTGATGGATTTTTAAATGTTGTAAATGCATGCCAAATTAGTGTGTGAACAAATCATGTAATACCATCAACGTATTGTTAGGGGTTCATTCTATATAGAAAAAGCTTTTCCTTTTTAATATGCTGATATTTGATATTTCTTTTTCTAAGGAATCCTTTGTAAAATTTCATTTATCTATTTTGTACAGGACTTCATAATTGTAAACATTGTAAATAGTTCTGCATACTGTACGCGACAACAATCATTAAGGAAATCTAATAACTCCATAAGGGCCTACTACAAGATTAATAACATATCACTCCAGAGTTGGGCCCGATACATGGAGAGGTAGGCATGCTTCTGAAATGACATTTTCATCCACCTATCACTGTTCGTTCCAGTCAATAAAATCATGTCATATATGATTTGTCTCATAATTGCGGAAATATTTTACCTCGCTCTTCCTAAAAAATTATGAATACAAATGAAAGAGTGCTTGAGATCTTCAAGAGCAGTCAGTGTGCATTTGGGTTGTGGCCTAACCATCATATCATTGTTTATAATGGTGAACAACACATCAGTGAACTGGAAACTGAATGAAACACAGGGTAAACCCGCTGCCTACCTAGGCTCATTTTGGCCCGGGGGCCGCATTCGTTCCTCAATCAGGTCCGGAGGGCCACACTGAAAGTTGTATATATTTCTTCGCTGTCAAGATTTGGGAGAAATAGTTCTCCATCGTTTTTGGAATATACGCTGTTCCCTGACTGTCTAGAAACTGTTGATTTCTTTTTCATTTCGGTGATTTTTAGCGAGCTGGACACAGTCAAGAATCTGTATGGATGTAAGTCCATTATCTGTTCCACATAGTTTTGACTTGGTTTTAGTCATTTTAAAGTATATTGAGTTCGCCGCCCCACACACATTTTTATATATACACTACCGTATACACTAAAGTTTGGGGTCACTTAGAAATGTCCTTGTTTTTGAAACAAAAGCATTTTTTGTCCTTTAAAAAAACATCAAATTGATCAGAAATACAGTGTAGACATTGTTAATGTTGTAAATGACTATTTTTAATGGATTATCTACATAGGCGTACAGAGGCCCATTATCAGCAACCATCACTCCTAGCTAATCCAAGTTTATCATTTTAAAAGGCTAATTGATCATTATAAATATATATACATATATAAACACACACACACACACACAACATTTATGCAGATATATTTTTACTCAAACCACCCGCGGGCTGTATTGAACCCCCTCACAGGCCTAATTGTCCGTGTGTTTGACATCCCTGGTATAGGGGGTCCCTATTCCTACTAGGGTTAGTGCTAAACCCTAACCATAACCTTAACCATTTTAAATTTCAACTTCAATGGGGCGACGAAAGTGTTGGGATGTCCCTGCTAGGTCTATAATAAGGTCCAAGATTCAGTCAAGTATCTGTTACAGAAAATTCCTTAGGGGGTGGAGTCTGTGACCACTGTCTATATAGCCTGCCATTCCCTCTAAAGTGATGACTCTTTGAGGACTTACTGACTTTGGGAGTAGCAGAAACCGCCACCATGCCTGCAAAGCCTGCCCCTATCAAGAAGGCAGCCCCGAAAGGGCCTGCTCCTAAGAAAGAGGAAGCACCTGCCCCTGCACCCGCGGAGGCTGCTCCTGCTGCTCCTGCTGAAGTTGCTCCCTCTGCCGAGGTCGAAGCTCCACCAGCAGAGGCTGCCCCAGCCGAAGCAGCTGCCCCTGCGGAGGGAGAGGCCCCTGCGGAGGCAGCTCCAGCCGAAGGAGAGGCTCCAGCAGAACCCGCGCCTGAGGAGCCCAAAGCCCCCACACCCCCTCCTCTAGATGGTAATGCATTAATGCTCCATGAAATGAGCCTCGGTTGGGCTTTTGGCAGAAGCACGTGGGCTACTATGTCAATTATATCATTGATCTCCTCTCTGGATGGATTAGCCATGGTGACGTTTGTTTGGTGCGCAAGAGGCATTACTGATAAGTTCACATGAGTACTAAAACAAAACGTTGACATTGTTTGTTAATGGGTCTTTATACTTTACCCAATATTTCAATGGAGGTCATGGATCTTATGTCGGTCCCTTTGCCACTGGTTCTCTTCAAGAGCCTTCTATAAATAGCCTTACCATTTTTGGTCCAAAATGTCATTAACGTCCATTGCGCACCGCCAAACCCTTCAAAAATATTATTTCACATGACATGTATTTCGAGAAAGTCTGTTCTTCCACATAATTTGGTATTAAAATAAGCAACATTCGTCCACGGTCTGTTCATAAGAGATTACAGTAAAACACTGAAGCCCCTACTTTTGAGATAGAACTAAAGACTGATTACGGAAGATATTGCAAAAGACTACAACGTGTTGCTCCATGACTACAACGTGTTGCTCCATGACTACAATGTGTTGCTCCATGACTACAATGTGTTGCTCCATGACTAGAACGTGTTGCTCCACGACTACAACATGTTGCTCCATGCCTACAACGTGTTGCTCCATGACTACAACGTGTTTCTCCATGACTACAACATGTTGCTCCATGCCTACAACGTGTTGCTCCATGACTACAACGTGTTGCTCCATGACTACAACGTGTTGCTCCATGCCTACAGTGTGTTGCTCCATGTCTACAGTGTGTTGCTCCATGGCTACAACGTGTTGCTCCATGACTACAACGTGTTGCTCCATGGCTACAATGTGTTGCTCCATGCCTACAACGTGTTTCTCCATGACTTCAACGTGTTGCTACATGACTACAACATGTTGCTCCATGACTACAACGTGTTGCTCCATGACTACAACGTGTTGCTCCATGCCTACAACGTGTTGCTCCATGCCTACAACATGTTGCTCCATGACTACAACATGTTGCTCCATGACTACAATGTGTTGCTCCATGACTACAACGTGTTGCTCCATGCCTACAACGTGTTGCTCCATACCTACAACGTGTTGCTCCATGACTACAACGTGTTGCTTCATGACTACAATGTGTTGCTCCATGACTACAACATGTTGCTCCATGCCTACAACGTGTTGCTCCATGCCTACAATGTGTTGTGTAAGTGGTTGTGTAAGACAGGGGTTCCCAAACTTTTTCACTTGGGGGCTCCCCTTTCAGCATTGGGGAACAACCTGCACCACCCGCCCCTCCCCCCTGCGTCCGCAACGCGCCACATCTATTTCTATGACACAAACTGTTCACACCCCTCTTGTAGGTGGAAATAATTGTGCAGGTGTAAAGCTTATTACCTGCAATTCTACACATTTTGTCAAGGGATGCAAATATATTTTTGCAGTTTTAAAGCAATTGTTCTTGCAATTCTATACATTTTGCCATGTCTAATGTGTATTCATGTGATTAAACTGACAAAAAAATTACAAAAATATCTATGGCCTAAAAAAAAAAAAAAAGATTGACATGGGCTAGTTGATCTGGACATTTCTGACATGTTATAAATAATGACTAATGTGTGGTGGTGGAACTCAGTCCGTCTTTCCTCTTGAAAGGCCCCACAGTTTGGGATTCACTGGTGTAAGGCACTTGATAGCCTGACTACCTAGTCAAGTATCGCAATTGCTTGATATCTCACTGTATACTGTGTATGAGCTACTGATTAACCCGATTCAGTGGACACCAATGTTTCATCCATTGTGTATCTTTGTGCTCAAGCATTGTACTCGGCCATAGGCTACTCTCTAATGGTTCAGGAAGTAGCTCATTAACATTGTTTGTGTGTCTTCAAACATAATAATCCATCCAGGAATAACACTATTACAGTCAACAGCTAGCAAACTAACATACCATACTACCAAACCTTTAATATTAGCTGCTCTTGCTAAAGAGGCCCCTGTCGCACATGAGGTGTCTGCTGAGCCAGAGGGAAATTCATGCATCGCAATACTGACAAGGAATACTTCATTTAGAGTTCATTAACTACAGCATATCTGTTGCCTATAGGCTAGTAATCAAACAAAAATAATATAAACGCAACATGTAAAGTGTTGGTCCCATGTTTCATGAGCTGAAATAAAAGATCCCCAAAATTTTCCATACGCACAAAAAGGGTATTTCTCTCAAATGTTGGCCACACATTTGTTTACATACCTATTAGTGAGCATTTCTCCTTTGCCAAGATAATCCATCCACCTGACAGGTGTGGGGTATCAAGAAGCAAATTAAACAGCATGATCATTACACAGACGCACCTTGTGTTAGGGACAATAAAAGGCAAAAATGTGCTGTTTTGTCACACAACACAATGCCACAAATGTCTTAATTTTGAGGGAGGGTGCATTTGGCACGCTGACTACAGGAATGTCCACCAGAGCTGTTCATTTCTCTACCATAAGCCGCCTCCAACGTCATTTTAGAGAATGACGCCCAACCAGTACGCCCAACCAGCCTCACAACCGCACTTGTATCCACACCAGCCCACGATCTCCACATCTGGCTTTCTTCTCCTGCAGGATTGTCTGAGAACAGTCACCTGGACAGCTGATGAAACTAAGGAGTATTTCTGTCTGTAATAAAGGTCTCTGTGGGGGAAAACTCATTCTGATCCATGGCTGGCCCCCTGCCCAGTTGTGAAATCCATAGATTAGGCCCTAATTCATTGATTTCAATTGATTGATTTCCTTATATGAACTGTAACTCAGTCAAATCTTTGAAATTGTTGCATGTTGCGTTTATATTTTTATATCTAATCAAATCTAATACCAGCCGCTGCTGAGCCAGATGGTAATGAATGTATTACAATAGACAGAAGTCATAATTTACAGGGCATATTAACTACATTATATCAGTTGCCGGTAGGCTAGTAATCAAACTGATATCTATCATCTAGGCAGTTCCAGCCTCCGCAGACACTGAGGTACCTGCCAAGGGTAAAGCCAAGAATAACAGATGTTTTCTTGACTAGGCAACTTAACCTCTTTTACTGTAACTTCTTCATCTCGTTACTCACACACCGGTACTTTCTATACGCAGCTTTTGCTCTAACATCTCTCTTAACGTTTAATTGATATCAGCTGTCGCCCTCGCTGCAGAGGAAGGCACCTCTGATGCTGCTGCTACTGCTGAAGGTAATAGGCTCACTATTAATCCACTGGGAACCAAGGGACTTCTTCATCATCATATGCCAATATGGATATTCCTGTTTAGAATTATGGCAAATTGCTTTTGGCTAACAGCACTAACTCAATAGAGCTAAACGATCTCAATGATATTTGGGCATTTAGCCCATCATGGTAGGCAGGGCCTTATTACGATGGTCCCAGATCTGTTTGTGCTGTCTTTCCTGCCAACTCCTATGGTGATTATCATAGGAGTTGACAGATCTGGGACCAGGCTCTTATGTCATTTGAACTAATTCATTTAACACTAGCTGATGCTGTTGAAACTACCTCAACCGCAGAGGGAGATGCCCCTGCTGCCGAAGGGGCGAACCCTGTTCATGTGAAATGGATCAATTATACCTTCACATCTGAATATGTCCAATTCCAATCCACTCCAATATGGGATCATGATAAGGTTTAGTTAGTTTGGTATACATAAGGTATTCTAACGTTTTTCCTGACCACGTGATCTGACCAGGGAACACTCCGGGCCCTAGTTAAAGCCTATTGTACCATGGCAGATTGAAGAGGTGTAGACTGTTTCCATCTCTCTACTGGATAATCGAAAAGGAGTTCTGTTAGAGATGGGATTGGAATTGTTTGGATGGAAGTGATTCTAGAACACTGCTCTCATACCTGCTGCCTCTAACCTTTATATAAATGCACATTTAACATAAGCTGCTGCCGATGCGGCCAGATTGGTCAAACCTAAACGAAGCCATTGCATTGTCCTATAACCATTTTTTATCATTTGTATGATAACCCAATATCATGTCCTCAAGTTTCAAGTTGTACATTGTCTGCATTATTTTTGCATTTCTAAACTATGTAGAGCCCTACTGCCATGAGGTCAGAAAACCCAATAAGGCAAATTATTTCCTCTTGCATCTCGAGTTGTATATCGTCTGAATTGTGTTAGCATTTCCAAACCATATAGAGCCGTTTACTTTGTTTTTGATTGATACTGTATAACCAAATAGGGCTAATATGTCCTCTCACGTCCGAGTTGTACAACGCGTTGTCTGAATTGTGTTTGCGTTTCCCAACTGTAGAGCCCACCAGTGAGCCCCTGGAAGTGTCAGTTGAGGATAAGAGTGACACTTCAGTGACCATCACCTGGAGACCTCCAAAGACCATTCCAGCCGACTCTGGCCTGGATGGATACATTGTGGAAATCACCAAGGAGGGAAGTAAGTCATTCAAGCCCACTTCAGCCCTTAACTAGCCTGGTCCCAGATCTGCAGTCTTGCCAACTCCTATGGTCATGGCCGTGACCAATCTGAGAGCAGGCTACCATTTGACTACTAAGTTATTTGAATGTTGTTATGTTGTCGCATTGGGTTTTGTACAGCTCTGATATAAGGTAAGATAGGGAATTAACCACCTTATGAAAATGTTTATTTATTTGTTTTACCTAACACCATACGATGAGGCTGCGTTCTACTTTAAGCTGGTGCCATTGTAAATTATATTTATATCAGTTGCACATGTCCCCTGCATGTCACTAGTTGATTTATACCATACCTAGCCTCTCCCTATAAGGAGAGAGGCATTAATGGCGGTGCCGTGGACTAGCTGGTGCCTGCTTTTAGATCACAACCTTATGCTAATGCCGGTAACAGACTCAAGTCAAATGGCAGAGAAAAAAAATATAGTAATGCAATTACACGTTAATTAATAGTAATAATTTACCTGCTTAATTAATACATTTAAAAAATATGGTTTTGGGCCCAGATAGGAAGATAAGTCATGACAATACTTTCCATCCAAGTAATTCCCCTGATTCTCAGTCACCACTAGAAATATAATTTAATGAAATATTTGTCCTCTACTTTCCATGTTCACTCAGTGAAGGACTGAATATTCTCCATATCTGTCTCAATGTTTCTTAATTGTCCCTGCCTCTTCCACCTTACTGTGTGCTCAATGTCTGGACACAAGGCTTTGAAGTATCAAGGGCCTGTCAAATAGATGAACGCATGGTCAAATACGACAGAACTCATGAACTTTTGTAGGGCAGCAGGTAGCTTAGCGGTTAGAGCGTTGGGCCAGTAACCGAAAGGTTGCTGGTTTGAATACCGGAGCTGACAAGGTTAAAAATCTGTTAAAGTGTCCTTGAGCAAGGCACTTAACCCTCATTTGCTCCAGGGGCTGACACTGTATGTAAGAATTTGTTCTTGCCTGGAAAAATTTAAAATGGAACTATTAGCTGATTCTTATTGTGTTCACTCTCTTGCCACAGTTCTATTTTGTCCTCACTGTGTTCACTCTCCTGCCACAGTTCTATTTTGTCCTCACTGTGTTCACTCTCTTGCCACAGTTCTATATTGTACTAAGTTTGTTAACTTTCATGTCACAGCTAATGACTGGAAAGCAGCCAACGAGGATCTGACCGTGTCCTGCCGTTATGTCATCAAGAACCAGACTACCGGCGACCGTCTGCTGATCCGGGTGGTTGCTGTAAACCCTGGTGGCCGCAGCCCCGCTGCTACCATCGCCGATCCCGTTCTGGTCAAGGAAGTTGGAGGTAAGCAAAGCCTGGACAATAGGCTGATTCCTCACTCACACACAGCCCTTAGCTACTGTACTTCAGAAGCATGCCATGGTCCATTTCTTCCAACCAGCAGATGTTTGGGTTTTCCTACACAGACTTCAAGTAGACAGTATTGTATTATCGGGTGGCCATAACAGCAAGTCCAAGCTGTTTGTGGTGTTCGTCTTTATTGTTGAAATGGCTTTTCAAAAGAGCAGGCGAAACAGCTAGGGAGAAACGGCTCAGCATGATTTCCGTCTCAGATATCTAACTGCTGTTGTCACATCCCCCGGCCCGTTACAATAAAGCAACTCTGGCCTTTTCAGATTGTTGCCGCCTAGAGGGGGGTAGAGATCCTCGGTCCGAGCATGGAGTCAGCTCCGCAGTTGTAAAGGGATAAAATGAACTACCTTTTTGCGACACCTTTCGGGTGCATGTTTTCACCTGTGTTTTCTTACTTTGTCTACTTGTTGTCTTCCTCAATGATAACTGTTAACGGTTAGTCGAGCCTCTTGGTTTACAGCAATCATCGTGGAATCAAGTGAATGTTCTGCATAGAGTGATAGGCCCTGGATTTTGTGTTTTATCCAGTGTCTGATTTTCTGAATGTACAGTAAAATTGTTCTATCAAAACAGAAATCTGAAGTAATTGGTAGATCTACGTTTTTTTTTTGATGAGAGTTTTTTAAAACATTGTTTATGTAAGCAGGGATCAAAAGAGATGGAGAGTTTTAGTGGAAGGGAATGAAAATTGGACTTATACAGGGACTGGCCATCCTCCAATAGGAGAGTCACAGTCCATGGCCCACAGTCCATGGCCCACAGTCCCACTGTCAAACTTAGTCATTGGTCCACCAACAGAAGCATCTGGTTTGTCACACAATGGAACGACCGCTAACTTTCCCACAAATCCTTGGAAAGATAGCTGGGATGTGTCTGCTATTAACACGGATTCAATTCGGAAGGTTTGGCATTAAGTTGACTACACGGTCAGAATGAGTGCTGGAGAGGTGTCGAGCCAACCCATGTAAGAGCAATGGAAACGAGTGCAATATGTCGAGTGGGGTGGGGATGGGGGACATTCCAAAGTGTCCAATCTACACAGAGGGGGTGGGGACAGGGGAGGGATCTAACGTCTCGTATGCCATCTAAGCCCTTTGAGACGACCAGGGACCCTGTGTTTATTTTGAAACATGCCACAGACTCTGACAGGGACAAGGCAGTTCTCTTTTGACCTGATCCCCGCATAAGGAGCGTCAAGTCAGGACACTCCTTAGAGAAACACACCTAACTCTACCATGCCCATACCCCAGTTGGTTGGTTGTTTTTTTTTAAATACATGTTCTGACAGCAGCACATATTTCTGCCTACAGCACTGACACTAGTGCATAGGTTTGCAATTATAGTCCCTGAACTTGGTTATTAGTTAGTTACAAATATCAACCATTCTGTCCATGTTTTAACACCGTAATTGGCTGTGAATGGTGTGTTTGTGGGGAACCCTATGGTCTTGGAGAATCTACAGTACAGTTGAGTGGGATTCTTACAGCAGCCTGTTTAACAGTGTGGGCTGGGGTAACTGTAGATCTACATCATGTGTTGCGACATGGCATGAGTTCAGATGGGACCTATTTAGAGCTCTGATGAACGTAACTCCGCTAGACTCAGCAGGTGTTTTGTTCCCACTAAACTAGATCTGGTCTGGATGACTGGAGTACAGGATAATCTGTCTCCAAGCTGAAGGTACAGAGGGTTTTGAGGATTTCTTTTTTTAATTCTTGCTAATACACATTCAATTACTTGGTCTGAAGTATCTCTGAAGTGTCCTATCCATAGAGTGTCGTTGTTTTAGAGTAATTTTACTTCTTTGAACAGGTTGGTTATTATTATTGATTATACACATTTTTTCGTCTGCAGCTCGCCCCAAAGTCCGCATGCCTCGTTTCCTGAGGCAGAGGTATGTCAAGAAAGCCGGCGAGAAGATCAACCTTGTCATCCCCTACTCTGTGAGTTTGCATTATGAGATGATGGGTAGGCCTGGGAGTTTGTCTTAACCACCTGACCTGAGCAGGACCAAAACCATTGGACCCTAGCCATATGCTACATCTGGGTACTAGAGCTTTTTCACATGGTCAGGAAAGACTCCTGGCACTAGGTATAAAAAAAGGTATATCATGTGTTCCAACAGATGGAAGTTAGACCATTGATTGAGCCCAGAAATGTGTTCTTTACTTTCCTAGGGTAAACCTAAGCCAGTGGTTAGCTGGTTAAAGGATGGAGAGCCCCTCGACCCAAAGAGGGCCAACGTCCGTACGTCTGACAGAGACAGCATCCTGTTCATCCGTCAAGCAGAGAGAGCGGACTCTGGCTCATACGAGATGTGCGTGAAGGTGGACGACTTTGAGGACAAAGCTGCTATCATCATCCAGATTATTGGTAAGTCAAATTCTATTAGACTATTCAACCTTGTTTTCATTTCCAAACAGATGATGACATAGCATTAGCCTGTCATATAAACTAGGTATATTTTGGTCAAAACCAGGGCCAGGAGTTGTTTCTGGTCATGTCTTAACTGATCTGGAGATTGATTGAGTTGTGGTGAATTTACTGATGCCAATGATGCAACCCATATTGAACCATGTATCTCGGCACCTGCTCTCCCACAGAGTTGCCGGGGCCACCAGCCAGCGTTAAGATTGTGGATGTCTGGGGATTCAACGTTGCTCTGGAGTGGACCATACCCAAAGATAACGGAAACACAGAGATTACAGGCTACACTGTACAGAAGGCTGACAAGAAGACTGGGGTGAGAAACCATACATTGTCAAAGTGAATGACCTTCTGAGTACATTAAGTATACTTGACACAGAAAAATACAATACGTGTAATAACAAGACATTGAAACATTATTAATACTCATATGGTCTCTTGCACAGGACTGGTTCAACATTTTGGAGCACTACACCAGACTAAACGTCACCATCTCAGACCTCATCATGGGCAACACCTACACCTTCAGGATCTTTGCAGAGAACAAATGTGGACTCAGTGAGGACTGTGCCATGACCAAGGGAGAAGCCACCATCGTGAAGGAGGGTGAGACACTCTCCACACCCCCCCATTCAAAAAAAGTCCCTGAGAAAAATCAGAAAATCACACGTGAAAAGAACAGATTAAATTGAGCTGTAATTTAAGATTTTTTATATGAAAAGCATTACAAAAACATTGCCGTTTTGGTTTTGTCCAAAGTAACGGTTAGCAAAATCAGGTAAATTGAACAACAAATTTTCTTTAACCTCAAAGTCAACTTGTTTTGACATAGTATTGTTGTTTTTAGTTGTATAGACTACGTATTTTGGATGTTTTCAGTGTATTTTGAATGCTTTCAGACAATGCGATTAAAGAAAAATCAGTTAAAATTACAATGGTTAACTGATTAACTCGGACAATGCTAATTTTAGCATGTTAACAGGATAAATAAGGAAACACAGAGAGCTAGCTTCTCTGTTCTTTTCACTGGGCTTCTTCCAACGGTCACTGATCAACGTATGAAGAAGAGAAGCGTGGCCTGCAGCTGAAACGCTCAGAATTGATGGCTCAGAATGGCATTCAATAATTAGCAATTCCAAATGTGGAAACATTGCTACTGCAACATGTTAACCCAACCTTTTCCACATGTAAAAGTTAGATTTTCATGTAAATGTTTTTTACAAGTAAAACTGCAAATTAGATTTTGAAATGTGAATGGTTTCACGTGAAATTGCAATTCCAAATGTGAAAGTGAGATTTTCACATGTGGAGTTCTTACATGTGAAACTGCTATTTAGATTTTCACGTGATTGATCTTCACATGTGAACTTGCAATTATACATTTGAACGTGAGAAGTTTTTCATGTGAAACTGCATATCCCATTTTCACATGACATTTTTACAATGTGAAACAGCAAAATTCACATGTGCAACTGCAATTCATGTGAGGTGAAAACACGTTGTTTTTTTTCACATGTGAAAGGTGGCTTTAAATGTAATAATGTGAAAATACGGTTTCATGTGAAATTCAAGCTCAACATGTGAAACAGCTATTTCACATGTGAACATGCGATTTCAAATGTGAAAATGCAATTTCACATGTGACAATGCGATTTCACATGTGAAAATGCAAATGTCACATGTTGTTTTCAAGGGTTTCCCCTACAACGTTAGAACGTTGGCGTTTGTTAGAACGATTGTAGTTGCCCCCATTTAAGACCTAATCCATGCTTGTCTCATTATTTTTCAGTTATTGACTACAAACCTACCCCGTTCGTGGAGCATGACTTCACCGAGGCTCCCAAGTTCACCACTGTTCTGAACGACAGGTCCACCACTGTTGGCTACAGCACCAAGCTGCTGTGCTCTGTGAGGGGATGCCCCAAGGTAAACCTTCCCTCGTACAAACTCTCTCATACTGTAGGTTGTTAATGAAACGGACACCTGTAGGCTAGGCTAGGCTAGCAGAACTGCATTTGTATTTATTAAGGTTACTCAAGGCAGCAGCTACTCTTCCTGGGGTCCAGCAACAGTAAGGCAGTTATATACTATTTAAAATATTACATGACATTACATTTTGTAACACTTTTCACAGTACATTAAGTGTGTGCCCTCAAGCCACTACTCTACTACCACATAACTACAATACCAAATCCATGTCTACGTGTGTGTAGAGTGCGTGGCTTTTCATGTGTATGTGTACGCATGTGTCTGTGCCTGTGTGTGTGTCTCTTCAGAGTCCCCGCTGTTCCATAAGGTGTGTTTTAATCTTTTTTTTTTTTTTATCTGATTCTTCTGCTTGCATCAGTTACCTGATGTGGAATGGCTCTATGTAGTACTGTGCGCCTCCCATAGTCTGTTCTGGAGTTGGGGACTGTGAAGAGACCTCTGGTGGCATGTCTTGTGGGTTATGCATGGGTGTCCGAGCTGTGTGCTAGTAGTTTAAAACAGACAGCTCTGTACATTCAGCATGTCAATTCCTCTGTCAATACTTCTGTCATGATCCTAACAGACCCATGAAATGTTTATTGGGTGAGATTGTTGTGTTGATGGCGCCCAATGCCAGGACCGTGCACACAGACTGCTGCCAGTTGCGCCTTCACTTTTTCCCCGGAAAATATTCATGACTGGGGACACATAGACGTGTCCATAGACAACCAGTCTATGGAATGATAGGGATCTTAAGTCTCCTTGTTAACCTGCATGTTTTAGGCTGGGTGTCTGTATAAACACTTTGTGACAACTGCTGACGTAAGAACGGCTTTTCAAAATAAAATGTATTGAGTGATTGATGTCTGAGTCTCCAGCTCAGCCCCTCCCCTCCCCTCCCCTCCCCTCCCCTCCCCTCCCCTCCCCTCCCCTCCCCTCCCCTCCCCTCCCACCAGATCCACTGGCTTGCCAGTCGCCACAGCAGAGCAGCATTTGGCATAGGGGTGTTGAACATACAGCGCCGTATAGGGCTAGGTTATGATAGTCTCCCTCTGAGCGGAACCTTGGACTCCTGGCCGACTGGGCCGGAGTGGGTGGGTGGCAGAGAGAAGGGGGTGGAGGTATCAGAAGTGTGACATTCCTACCCTGAGGGGATCATGGGGAGCCTTTACACTGACCCTTACAAAAGAACCCATCAAATGTATTACATTTAGAGTTCACATGTTAACACCAACTTTTCATATGTAATGTTTTCATCACATGTGAAAAGATGGTGTTAACATGTTTCCACCAGTGGAATTAGGGTGACTGTATCTAAAAAGCCCAAGTGTGGGACAAGGGAACGATTTTGCTGGACATTCACAAAACAGTGGACAGAACACACTTGTTAATGTTTAATTTAAAGATTGGCGCTTTAAACACCTTTAATAGAGTAATAGCATTATGATATGGTGCAATCCTCGTGAGCGAGCTACTTTTGTGCCATTAATATCAAGCAAAACTTCTGAAGTCAAGAACAAAATTCTGAATGATATTGAAACATAAAAAAAACATGAACCCAAAGGTATTGATAGCAAAATAAAATATTGCAAGGAAATAATTTTTTAATGCGAGAACAAATCTACATTATTTTTCAGTGAAATACATTTTTAGGATAACATTATTTTTTAACGCCTCCCTCTTTTCTGCAATTTTCCCCATCTTGTGTTTTGGATATCTGTTACCATCAAAAGAAAGTGCTTAATTTACCCCTAGAAACCAAAATAGCCAAGCCTACGTGATGTTCCTTCCTTTATTGGGGCATTTAATTGATTGTTCATAAAGGTACACTAAATGGCCAAAAGTATGTGGGCGCCCCTTCATATTAGTGGATTTAGCTATTTCAGCCACACCTGTTGCTGACTGCTGTATAACATTTAGAACACAGCCATGCATTCTCCATAGACAAACATTGGCAGTAGAATGGCCGAACTGAAGAGCTCAGTGGCTTTCAACTTGGCATCGTCATAGGATACCACCTTTCCAACAAGTCACTTCGTACAATTTCTGCCCTGCTAGAGCTTCCCTGGTCAACTGTAAGTGCTGTTATTGTGAAGTGGAAACGTCTAGGAGCAACAACGGCTCAGCCACAAAGTGGTAGGCCACACAAGCTCACAGGACGCGACCGCCGAGTGCTGAAGTGCGTAGCTCGTAAAAATCGTCTGTCCTTGATTGCAACACTCACTACCGAGTTCCAAACTGCCTCTGGACGCTACGTCAGCACAATAACTGATTGTCGAGAGCTTCATGAAATGGGTTTCCATGGCTGAGCAGCCGCACACAAGCCTAAGATCACCATGTGCAATGCCAAGCGTCGGCTGGAGTGGTGTAAAGTTCGCCACCATTGGATTTTGAAGCAGTGGAAACGCGTTCTCTGGAGTGATGAATCACGCCTCACCATCTGGCAGTCCGGCGTTTTGGCGGATGCCAGGACAAAGCTATCTGCACGAATGCTTAGTGCCAACTTTAAAGTTTGGTGGAGGAGGAATAATGATCTGTGGCTGTTTTCATGGTTCGGGTTAGGCCCCTTTAGTTCCAGTGAAGGAAAATCTTAACGCTATAGTACGCAATGACATTCTAGACGATTCTCTGCTTCCACGTTTGTGGCAACAGTTTGGGGAAGGCCCTTTCCTGTTTCAGCATGACAATGCCCCCATGCACAAATGGTTTGTCGTGATCGGTGTGGAAGAACTTGACTGGCCTGCACAGAGCCCCTACCTCAACCCCATCGAACCCCTTTGGGATGAATTGGAATGCCGACTGCGAGCCAGGCCGAATCGCCCAACATCAGTGCCCGACCTCACTAATGCTCTTGTGGCTGAATGGAAGCAAGTCTCCGCAGCTAGTGGAAATACTTCCCAGAAAGAGTGGAGGCTGTTATAGCAGCAAAGGGGGTACAAGCTCCATATAAATGCCCATGATTTTGGAATGTGATATTCGATGAGCAGGTGTCAACATACTTTTGAACCTGTATTGTATGTCCCCTTTGCGATGCGCTGATCATTATAGGATTTTAGTATGGGTTATTGTAAAACATACTTGAAGTACACGAAAGCTGAAATAAACAATTGATCTGAAATATATAAATCATATATTATGTCATTGCAGCCTAAGATTTTGTGGATGAAGAACAAGATGATCCTCAACAACATGGACAACCCCAAGTACAGGATCATCTGCACCGGGGGCATCTGCACCCTGGAGATCCGTAAGCCTGGCCCATACGACGGTGGCGAGTATGTCTGCAGAGCCGAGAATACACTGGGGAAGGTCGACACCGGCTGCAAGCTGGAGGTCAAAAGTAAGCAAAAAAAAAACGATGCAAATGCGGATGGCCTCGATATTTGTTGTATTTGAATCAGGCTGTGTGTGGAAATAGTGCCATTGGTTTCATGATCACTAAACGAATGACATTTACCTCAACAGAGCCTGTGTATGCAGACGCTGACAAAGACAAGGACGAAGAGTAAATGGACATGCATGCAGGTCAGTCCCTCTTATTGGCGTATATAAGGTTTCATGTGGATTATGGCCTTCAATTTAGAAAGATTGGCCCGAATTTTCACACCCGAAAGTTGAGTGTGAATCAATAAATAAAGGCCACTTTTGTTACAAACTATACTTCTTTAATGTCTTTACTTTAAAAAAAAAATCTAATCCATCTAGCTTTGACTTTGATCTTATTGGAGAGAAAGTTTATATGTACCCACATTGTCACAGAAAATGTAGCACCAACGTTTATTTGAATATGTACCAAAGTCTATTTAAGTCCTGGTATGGTATGACGTACATATTCTCCAAGGCTGGCCTTACATGGAGAGCCCTAAAGTGGGAGGGGGAAGGTGGCGTCTGCCATTGCAAAGGTCTGAGTGCTAGTCCTAGCTGCGGCTCATAAATTATTCCTGTATTGGCTCCACATATAGTGGAGTTGCACTCAGTTGGGGGACTACATCACATTTTCTTGACTCTGCATAGCGGGCCCATAAGGGACCAGTGAGACACTGCCGTTAACTACCAGGATCCACTATATTGCAAGGAGTTTTTCACCCACCAAGGTGTTCAATCTCCACGGGGGACAATATGAGCTCTGTTCACTTGCAAAAAACAATTTCTTTGTTATATTAATATTTATACTGGTTGTAGTCTTTAACAAAAATAATTACGTTTAAATCTTGGCATATACCTTTTGTAGGCCTGCTACTGCAGTTCTAACCACCACAGTTGTCTAAATACGGCATGTGAATTGACACCTGTTCTCTGTTATTTACGCCTGTTACAGTCCCAAATTAGAAGCGTATTGAGGCCTTTACAAAAAGGTGAGGTCGTCTTCATAAGCTCTAAAACCGAACTTTCTCTCCTTTGATGTGAAATATGTTTTGAGACATTAGATAACATCTGGTGAGTTTTAAAGTTATAATATGACATTTGTTTTTTTACAGGACAGTTCTGGAAGCTGGGAAAAAAATATGTACATATGACTGGAGAGAACAATGAAATTAAATGGTTAATACCTGCAACTGCTGTATCCTACCCTTTCCTTTCCTATCCTATATTTATGAAGATTAAAAATGTATTTGCCTTTATTTATTTTTCTTCCTTAGTACTCTCTGGTATAGAGTTCATATCCATGTCCTCTACCAACTCAGATGCCAACAACTGTCTGTGTCACATTCTAATTCTGAATGGGTCTCCATTAAATAGAACGAATCGATTGTTCCTGATTGGAGATTGAAAATGTAAAACCTCGCAATGTTTGTTACAATAAAAATTTTGATTTATGGTTTTGTTTTGTTGTTTTGTTGAATAAACCTAAAATTGAATAAACCTTCTCTAACCTGAAGTTAAAATGACAATGTGTCAACCGAAACCTTAAGTACTTATTCATGTGAAAGAGGAAAAGTGCTGGTTGTGGCAAGGCCAGTAGAATATTTCCTTAACAGGATTTTGTCATGTATTTGTATTTGTGTAATATACAGTATGTGTACGTGCATACACCGTAGTCACTCTTTAACTAGTTTATCACATGACATGATCTGATATTACAGAGTGGCATTTTATTGGTTGAATCCAAGCTGATCAGTCTGCACAGTCCTGGCACTCTATTACTCATATGAATCCAGTCAAGCAGACCGTAGAACTGAGAGTACCAGGGCAACACCAATGCTAAATCAAGAGGTAGAAGAGCCTTGGGCACTTTGGCTCACACACAAAACAAGTGCAAGTGTCAAAACAGTATGTAGTATGACTGGCCCTCCAGTGGGCTATGTAACTGTCTCATCATCACACAGTCATGGAGTTATTGGCATAGTGATAAGAGGCTGTGTTGCCAGATATATGTAGATTGTTGCCAATGATAACAATATGAAGCATTTGGACATTGTGTCTTTAAGAGAGTTGAAGAGAGAGGTGGCAGTGTCTGAAGGCATGGTAGGCACAAGAGCACCACTATATAACAACAGCGTCCCCTAGTGTCCTTACTTGGAAATTACAAGATACACAGAGGTTATTTCTATTACAGTGAACCCACTAGGCACAGAAGTCAGTCTAGTTTTGATTTACGTTTGGTTGAGTTGTCAACTAACGTGAATTCAATGTGAAATCAACAAAAACATGCACCATGTTTTTAGGTTAAAACTTTGGTGAAAAAAATACTAATTTAGCAGGTAGATCAGCTTTAATATTGCAGATAGATTATGTCTTCAATCAATGTAATTAGTCTGCATCCTTTCCAAAACCCTCTATATATTTTTCAGTAAATATATATTTCTTGTATTTTCCTTCTTTATCATTTTTCCCTAATCCTACCATCCCTTCCCTAATTGAAGTAAACTATTGAACAACAATACTTAGGCTTCTATTTCCAGTTTATACATACTATATACATTTTATGGACAAAGTACACCCCGGTCAAAAGTTTGGAACATTACTCATTCAAGGGTTTTTCTTTATCTGCATTCTATAGACATCAAAACTATGACGTAACACACATGGAATCATGTAGTAACCAAAAAAGTGTTAAATTCTTCAAAGTAGCCACCCTTTGCCTTGATGACAGCTTTGCACACTCTTGGCATTCTCTCAACCAGCTTCACCTGGAATGCTTTTCCATCAGTCTTGAAGGACTTCCCACATATGCTGTGCACTTGTTGGCTGCTTTTCCTTCACTGTGATCCGACTCATCCCTAACCATCCAAATTTGGTTGAGGTTGGATCCAAAAATCTCAAATTAGGACTCCAGACAAAATTTCCACCAGTCTAATTTACTGTACATTTTAGTCATTCAGCAAATGCTCTTATCCAGAGCAACTTATAGTAGTGAGTGTATATATTTAGATACTGGTATCCCATGGAAATCAAACACACAACCTTGGCATTTCAAGTGCCATGCTCTACCTACTGAGCTACATGAGGTACGAATATCTGCTGCTCGTGTTTCTTGACACAAGCAAGTCTCTTCTTCTTATTGGTGTCCTTTAGTAGTGGTTTCTTTGCAGCAATTCGACCATGAAGGCCTGATTCACACAGTTTCCTTTGAACAGTTGATGTTGATATGTGTCTGTTACTTGAACTCTGTGATGCATTTATTTGGGCTGCAATCGGAGGCTGGTAACTCTAATGAACTTATCCTCTGCAGCAGATATATTTCTGGGTCTTCCATTCCTGTGTCGGTCCTCATGAAGCTGGTTGAGAGAATGCCATGAGTGTGCAAAGCTGTCATCAAGGCAAAGGGTGACTACTTTGAGGAACCTCAAATATAACATCTATTTTGATTTGTTTAACACTTTTTTGGTTACTACATGATTCAAAATAGATGTTATATTTGAGGTTCCTCAAAGTAGTCACCCTTTGCCTTGATGACAGCTTTGCACACTCATGGCATTCTCTCAACCAGCTTCATGAGGACCGACACAGGAATGGAAGACCCAGAAATATATCTGCTGCAGAGGATAAGTTCATTAGAGTTACCAGCCTCCGATTGCAGCCCAAATAAATATTATTAGTATATTTTACATTAGTTATCTTGTTTTTTGTTATTTTTAGTCCAACCCTTTCGCTCCCCTCTCTGAACACTATCCAGTTTTCTATTTGCCATATATTTTTCAACTGTGCTGTTTCACAAAAGTTCTGAACCTTTCTATTCTCATAGTTTCTAAAGATTGTAAATGAAAGATGCAATTTTTTGCTAAGAGTTTTATTATATTATTGGTCGATTGACTATGACTTTTCAAAATCACCCAGCAGTGCTATTTGCAGAGTTAGCTCCAGGTAAATGTTGCAATTCTTCAACTATTCCTGAACCTGCGTCCAAAAACAAGCTACATATAGGCAGTACCAAAACAAGTGATCTAATGATTCTGTCTCTTCACAACAAATCTGCAGAGCTGGGATGGTTGTATCCCCAATATATTTATATATATAACATTCTATTGGTTGCAAGAATTTTGTATAATAATTGAAAAACTTTTGAATCCGATGTCGTTTTGTGTATCAGTTCATAAACCATGTGCCATGGAACTGGTACATCAAAAAGCTCTTTGCAACAATTTTGCAACCTGTATGGCACAGCTGTACATTTTTTGGTCCGTTGTCCCTTATATGGAACGGTTGCTGCTCAATATGCCAAATTTGACTAGAATGGTGTTGTAAACAACAACCAACTTTCCAGGACATAGACATGTCTAGATAAATGTAGTGTAGTTCTGTTTGAAAAATAAAGTGTAGGAACTGGGTTCTACAGTTTGACCTCTGGCTCCACATCCACCACCCCCGGCCATCTAGATGTGTGAACTCTGCAAACTTGATGATTGAGTTGGAGGCGTGCTTGGCCACGCAGTTATGGGTGAACAGGGAGTACAGGAGTGGGCTGAGTAGCATCCTTGTGGGGCCCCAGTGTTGAGGATCAGTGAAGTGGAGGTGTTGTTTCCTACCTTCACCACCTGGGGGCGGCCGTCAGGAAGTCCAGGTCCCGGTTGCACAGGGCGGTGTTCAGCCCCAGGGCCTCAAGCTTAATGATGAGCTTGGAAGGTACTATGGTGTTGAATGCTGAGCTATAGTCAATAAACAGCATTCTTACATAGGTATTCCTCTTGTCCAGATGGGAAAGGGCAGTGTGCAGAGCCAGTTGGTCTGCGCATGCTCTAAGGACGCGGCTAGAGATGCCGTCAGGGCCGGCAGCCTTGCAAGGGTTAACACATTTAAATGTTTTACTCACGTCGGCCACAGTGAAGGAGGAGGTCGTGGCACTGCGTTATCCTCAAAGCGGGCAAAGAATGTGTTTAGCCTGTCCGGAAGCAAGACGTCTCGGCAACATGGTTGTTTTTTCCTTTTATAATCCGTGATTGTCTGTAGTCCCTGCCACATACGCCTTGTGTCTGAGCCGTTGAATTGCGACTCCACTTTATCTCTATATTGACGTTTAGCTTGTATGATTGCCTTGTGGAGTGAATAACTACACTTTTTATATTCTTCCATATTCCCACCTTGCTATGGTTAAAAGGCGGTGGTTCGCGCTTTCAGTTTTGCGGGTATGCTACCATCTATCCACGGTTTTTGGTTAGGGTAGGTTTTAATAATCACGGCGACTAGCTTGATTGAACCTCTGCCATGTACAGTGGGGAGAACAAGTATTTGATACACTGCCGATTTTGCAGGTTTTCCCACTTACAAAGCATGTAGAAGTCTGTAATGTTTATCACAGGTACACTTAAACTGTGAGAGACGGAATCTAAAACAAAAATCCAGAAAATCACATTGTATGATTTTTGAGTAATTAATTTGCATTTTATTGCATGACATAAGTATTTGATGCATCAGAAAAGCAGAACTTAATATTTGGTACAGAAACCTTTGTTTGTAATTACAGAGATCATACATTTCCTGTAGTTCTTGACCAGGTTTGCACACACTGCAGCAGGGATTTTGGCCCACTCCTCCATACAGACCTTCTCCAGATCCTTCAGGTTTCGGGGCTGTCGCTGGGCAATACGGACTTTCAGCTCCCTACAAAGATGTTCTATTGGGTTCAGGTCTGGAGACTGGCTAGGCCACTCCAGGACCTTGAGATGCTTCTTACAGAGCCACTCCTTAGTTGCCCTGGCTGTGTGTTTCGGGTCGTTGTCATGCTGGAAGACCCAGCCACGACCCATCTTCAATGCTCTTACTGATGGAAGGAGGTTGTTGGCCAAGATCTTGCGATACATGGCCCCATCCATCCTCCCCTCAATACGGTGCAGTCGTCCTGTCCCCTTTGCAGAAAAGCATCCCCAAAGAATGATGTTTCCACCTCCATGCTTCACGGTTGGGATGGTGTTCTTGGGGTTGTACTCATCCTTCTTCTTCCTCCAAACACGGCGAGTGGAGTTTAGACCAAAAAGCTCTATTTTTGTCTCATCAGATCACATGACCTTCTCCCATTCCTCCTCTGGATCATCCAGATGGTCATTGGCAAACTTCAGACGGGCCTGGACATGCGCTGGCTTGAGCAGGGGGACCTTGCGTGCGCTGCAGGATTTTAATCCATGACGGCGTAGTGTGTTACTAATGGTTTTCTTTGAGACTGTGGTCCCAGCTCTCTTCAGGTCATTGACCAGGTCCTGCCGTGTAGTTCTGGGCTGATCCCTCACCTTCCTCATGATCATTGATGCCCCACGAGGTGAGATCTTGCATGGTGCCCCAGACCGAGGGAGATTGACCGTCATCTTGAACTTCTTCCATTTTCTAATAATTGCGCCAACAGTTGTTGCCTTCTCACCAAGCTGATTGCCTATTGTCCTGTAGCCCATCCCAGCCTTGTGCAGGTCTACAATTTTATCCCTGATGTCCTTACACAGCTCTCTGGTCTTGGCCATTGTGGAGAGGTTGGAGTCTGTTTGATTGAGTGTGTGGACAGGTGGCTTTTATACAGGTAACGAGTTCAAACAGGTACAGTTAATACAGGTAATGAGTGGAGAACAGGAGGGCTTCTTAAAGAAAAACTAACAGGTCTGTGAGAGCCGGAATTCTTACTGGTTGGTAGGTGATCAAATACTTATGTCATGCAATAAAATGCAAATTAATTATTTAAAAATCATACAATGTGATTTTCTGGATTTTTTGTTTTAGATTCCGTCTCTCACAGTTGAAGTGTACCTATGATAAAAATTACAGACCTCTACATGCTTTGTAAGTAGGAAAACCTGCAAAATCGGCAGTGTATCAAATTCTTGTTCTCCCCACTGTATATCTCATTAGGTGAGGATATTTAAGCTTCCATATATCCACTAATTACAATATATGCATGATATATGTGATTCCTTAAGCGCATGAGGGTGATAGATTGTAGTGTGATTTCCTTTACAGTCCATTGAGGTATTTAAAACAGTATTATAATCTCCCACCATAGTAATGTGGGCTCCTGAGAGGCGCATTGATTGGGAGTCCCATAGGGAGGTACACAATTGGCTGGGGTGGGCCGTCATTGTAAGTAAGAGTCTTGTAGGCTTGATAAATTATTATACACTACCAGTCAAAAGTTTTAGAACACCTACTCATTCAAGGGTTTTCTTGATACTATTTTCTACATTGTAGAATAATAGTGAAGACATCAAAACTATGAAATAACGCATATGGAATCATGTAGTAACCAAAAAAAAGGGGGTGGGGTTTTAGCTATTGACTTCTGTCCATCTTATACACCTGATGGTTTGTTGGTTTGTTTGTCAAAGCTTTGCAACAACGTGGATACTAATCCATGCAATCAATGACAGGGGCGGTCCCAAACGACCTTGAGTGGTAACCCATTGACATAAAAACTTTACAAACTAAACACGCTGAAAATAAACAAGACCTCTGCAAAAAGTTGCAAACACTGTCAAACTGCCTCGCCAACCGAGAACTCCCACACAGAGCCAGAAGAGCTATCTTTATGTCCTCCTTCCTGACTGCTGATGCGCTCTTAAAGTGACAGCGCACGGTGAAGGCTCCGTGAGGATTTCGCCAGACTATTAGTTCTCTTTTAGCCAGGTAAATACTGATCGTCTTGTCCTATTATCTGCCAAGTTGGGTTGTCGTCCCAGTAACCTGCAGACCTCCGCTGCCCACCCGGATCCCAGAGTCCCCCAGAGACTGGTACCCATCCTTTGAAAAGAGCACACTAGACCACGTACAGAACAGAAGCAGATACACAGCCAAAAGCATTTCCAACACACTCACCTCGATAAAACTGTATATAGTTATAACAAATATAGAGTATACAGTATATATATACTGTAAATGAAAAATTCTTTAAAATCTTCATTTATTTCCACAAATAACTAATATAATATGTAATAATGCAGGCCCTTCCTATGAAGGATTGTTCCCTGTAACCAGGACTAACATCACAAAAATTACATTTTCGGCAAACAAAATTATTGTGATTCATCCTATACTGTCCCCAAAGCAACAGATGTGGGATACTCTCCCCACCCCTCCCCCTTAAATAACCACAAGCTCAGA
Organism: Thymallus thymallus; assembly: GCA_023634145.1. Lineage (NCBI taxonomy): Eukaryota > Metazoa > Chordata > Actinopteri > Salmoniformes > Salmonidae > Thymallus > Thymallus thymallus. The sequence continues at coordinate 41,470,589 of CM042410.1, forward strand.
TGAACAGTTGTGAATGCATCTACAATTGTAGCTGTTTGAGAAGGCATGCCAAATTGAGCAAGAATGGGGAGATTTTATTAACCAATGTCTTGTCCTAGCTGATGGAACTTGGATGCACCCCTTTCAACCGAAACACACACATGCTGGTCCCCCATTGTGACCATTTTCTCAAGCACCTCTGTGCAGTCAGACCATTTGATTATTTTGTGCCACCAGGGCCACAATAATTTGCACCCTCTCTAATTGTCAGAGTGTGACCCCCTCCCCATGGGTTACTGCAGCTAGTTTTGCCAGCACTGCCACTACCTGTTCGGGGGTACTCCACCGGAATTTCCACCGGAATTCCCACCGGCTAGGTACAAGGTCGTCAAGGCTCTCATTATCAGCTTTGAGAGATTCCTTGTGTATTATGCTCACCCATCCAGGGGCTTTGGCTTTGCTTGATCAACCGTGCCAGGCAGGCTCAGACTCTTGAGGGGGTGGTGCTGATTTTGTGGGTCTCTGACTGCGTTTATCTTTCTGCATATAGGATACTTGCAGTAGGCCTATAAAACAGATAAGGACTTCTCCTCAGTGTGTGGGTCACTCAGATGGGTGTCTAGGATATAGGTTTGGGGATCATTCCATCGTGATAGGACAACAAATAAATAAATTATCTATATTTGTAATTTATTTTAAAATGTACATCCCATTTCTGCACAAAATTGTGAACTCTAGCTCCGTCACAACTGCTGCTCGCAGACACACATTGGCTCTGGCTTTTTCACTTATTTAACTCATCACACTTTTCGAATCACACATACCACCTTCCATCACAGCCACATTGCCCCCACATATACACTTGTACATGCCCACATACTGTGCCTTCTGTGTTGTTATCGCTACCATGTTTATTCCAGCCTAATTTCAGGCTTTTGAGTACTTTTGTGTTCCGTTTCCTTATATTTGAAGATTCATTATTTCATTAATTGTACTTTCTTCTACTGCTGTCTTTACCTATTCATAATGACTATAAATTGAAAGTCGAATACAAATAATTTTACATTCCCTATCTGGAATGGTATAGTGTATTTGTAGTTTATTTCTTTAGCAGTTGTTGTATTTTTTCATGTTTTATTGTAACCAGTTTCTGCCCAGTGGGAAGTAGCTATAAGGAGATTCTCTGGGAGATATTATCTGGGAGAATCTCAATTGCATACTCCTCACATTCTCGCTCCTCTCCCCTCGCCTCAGTGGTCCTGCCCTCCTGACCTTCTCCTCCCAAGGGTTTTGAGAAGGAGGCGAGGAGAGAGGACGCAAGGAATATGCAATTGAGATTCTTCCCCTTTCTCTCTCTCGCTCTCTCACTATCCCATGTGAACAGAAACCATAAGCCAAAGGTTTGGTATGCAAATGGTTTTATCTATCAAATTTCAGTGATAATCTTAATGCTGATCAATTACAGTCCAGCCAGTGTCTTAAAGGCTACATGATTGATTAGTAAAGACTGTGCTTGAAGCACTGGTTTGCACTAGTGCTTTCTCTTTACTAAACGATGCCGCTTACCTTACAGTACCTTCAAAAACAAGCTAGTTCAAGACTCACAGTGCAATGCAAGAGGTAGGCCAATGGTCATGGTTGTGGAATGGGAACTTCATTTGAACACTGGGTTGCATAGTTTTAATCACTGGTAATTCAGTGGGCCAGGGCTGATGGATGCAAAGAAAATTAAATGGCCTGTTACATCCTGGACCCGGAAGACTGCCTGCCTGTCTGCCTGGCTGCCATTAGTTTATGGTTCTGGCACTGTGCCCAGATGGTGCAATAAAGCTAATGGTGAAGCTAGCGGTCACACCAATGTCCCTGTATTCATCTTCCAAACAAACGCATCAAAGCTGGGGCACTGGCTGCTATATCAAGAGTGGAAGAACGTCTAGGGCCTCTCAACCAATTATTACAAGGAGGCAATATATTTTAGTTATTATCCATCTGCTATTATCAATACATTGATAAGGATCAATATGCAGTCTGTGAGTTCCTTTATGATGACATTTTCATGAAGGCTGCCAGATCTTGAAACCCCTTGTAACACTTAGTGTTTGTTTAAATAACTGGAGCACTTGAGAAATGTCAGTCCTATTTCAGTTGAAGTAAGAATTAAGAAGCCTTTTGTTTACTTGTGTAAATGTTGTGTACTGTTAACCTGTTATAAGCCAAACTAAACCGTTATTATTCAAACAAAGCTTTTTGATTTGTTGTTATATCTGCCTCTGACTATTTCCTATAAATGGGCCTGTGACTACATAGATGTTAGAATTTGCTCAACTTGTCCCATAGAAAGACTGCTTAGAAAGGGAGGGAACTAATACGGAAGAGCCAATAGGGGCAGACTTGATAGATTTAGATAGACTTGATTGGTTGGTAGGTAGGTAGGTAGGTAGGTAGGTAGGTAGGTAGGTAGGTAGGTAGGTAGGTAGGTAGGTAGGTAGGTAGGTAGGTAGGTAGGTAGGTAGGTAGGTAGGTAGGTAGGTAGGTAGGTAGGTAGGTAGGTAGGTAGGTAGGTAGGTAGGTAGGTAGGTAGGTAGGTAGGTAGGTAGGTAGGTAGGTAGGTAGGTAGGTAGGTAGGTAGATATTTTATTGATATTGGACATTTCTTCACCAACCAGCTACGAAAAAACACAGGGCAGGTGCAAAAAGCCGAAACGAAAATACACAAAAGATAGATACACGATACGTGATACATAGTGCGACAGTATGAAAAAGAACAGGTAACTGAATATTTTGCATGGTTAAATTAACTGTACTGGTAAATGTACAGTTAAATGTAGAGGTAAGTGAATATTTGCATGGTTACATTAACTGAATATGTATATACAGACCCTAATGAATAAATCCTGAAAGAAATGAGTGATTACAGACCAGAGTTACTCACGGATGGATGCCTAATTGTTAAACTAGGTCCTAACACCCCAACAGTTCCAGGTCTATGTTGCCGACGGCACGGCACCCCGGGTGGGGCATTAAATAGTCTAATAGCCGCCGGCAGGAAGGAACTCCTGTAGCGCTCTCTGGCACACCGTGTAGGGATCAGACTGTGACTGAAAATGCTCCTCTGCATCATAACAATGGCATGCAGAGGGTGGGTGACGTTGTCCATGATGGCCAGCAGTTTGGCCAGGATCCGTCTCTCCACCACCTCCTCTAGAGTGTCAAGGCTAATCCCCAGAACATTTGAATTCTGTTGAGTAGTTGACGTGACACCCTTTTTTTTTGTCCATAATGGTGAACACAAATATAACGTCATTTAAATTGGTTAAATCTGTGACAATTTACTAAAAGCTTTATTTTTAAATTGGATAATCAAATTCATGCACTGGGTGCATATTACCTGCATGAAAGAAAGAAAGAAAGAAAGAAAGAAAGAAAGAAAGAAAGAAAGAAAGAAAGAAAGAAAGAAAGAAAGAAAGAAAGAAAGAAAGAAAGAAAGAAAGAAAGAAAGAAAGAAAGAAAGAAAGAATATAGCTTTTTTTCCTCTAGCAGAGTTTGCTCTAGCGTCACGGCCGCTACTGGACAAACTTCCTGACTGTCTGCTGCAGCAGAGCCAACCCTGGCAGATTGCCCCCCCCAAAACTCCCTCCTCTCCTCCTCTACTCCCCTCATTTGCTCTCTCCCACTTCACACACCTCACTGCACTCTGGTCCTACACAGAGACAGCGTTGTCGGGAGGAGAGAGCAGCACCTACAGCCAGATTCTCTGAGCCCCTGCATCGTACCAGCGTCTGCATGGCACGTCTCTACTCAACGCTTATCGATTCTCCCAGTTTTTACTTCTCCCTAGCTCCCTTACTCTCCCTCTCCACTCCATCCCTCCTTCCCTCCACCCTCTATTTCACCCTTTATTTAATTTTCAAAGCTCAGCATTCCCCTCTGCGTGTATTGGAGAGAGGAAAAATGACAGAGAGGAGGAGGAGGAGCAGAGTACAGAGTGCGCCATAAAAAAAGCCCCCCCACCCAATTGATGACAAGTAGGATTTTTATTGAGTAGCTCTTCAGCCAATGAGGCTGCAGTGCCGGGAAATACAGCAGTGAAACAGCACATAGCTCTGATGCTGGTGCTGATTTGCAGTGTGAGAGAATGTTAATGTGCGCGTGTGTTTCTTGTCATTTCCCCCACATCTGATTAACTCAACAGCCCAGGCCCTACCGCAACTCTTTTGTGTGTGATTGTGTGTGTGTGTGTGAGTGTGTGTGAAGAGGGCTTTTTGGGACGAGAACCCCAGGGGTGACTGCAGGGACTGAGCACACAATAGGCTTATCTTTTTCAGAGGGGGATAAAACTATTCATCTTCTTTTTTCTTCTTCTAAGACCATATCTCAAGTGTCCTTCAGGTACTACAGACAGAAGTCCCTCTCTCTCCCGCTCCAATACAGGTAATGTGCACTTTCTTACTGTATGTACATGTTCGATGATCAGTGATGAGTGCGGTGGTCTTGTATCATTTAGTCATGGCAGTACCCAGCCTCATTACAGTGCCCATCTATCTAGAGGACTGCATTGGGAGAGGGAAAGGTTCAGAGTAATTATAGCAGAAAATAATATCTTCCCCAGTTGTAATATTCTATGGTTTTAATGCATAGAGAGACACTGCAGGGAAAGGCAGGCTGCCAGAGTGGAACTTTCTCTCTCAGCATTGAGTCAAGTCCTGGTGCGTAGCTTCATACAGTGCTGCAGTATCATGTTACATAATAGTAGCCCATTCGTGTGAAAGAGTAGAACTTGGGATGGGGCTATTGACATTAGACAATATTGAAACAACATATTTCACAGTCATATACACATTATGGATTCTATCCACTTTAGGTATGCTGATTAAATTATAACCAGAGTAATTGGTGGAGTGTGTTTTAGTCACAACTCAATGTTTATCAAATGCCTTTTTCGACAATGTTGCAATAAAACTGCTTTACCCTGAATCAAAAATGTTGAAGAAATGGCAAACAACCAATTCAGGTTCTATTAATCCATTGATATCAAGTTGATATAAGATTGACATAATGTTGATATGTCTGTTAGATTGCTATCCTAACAGTTGGAGAACATGGAAGGTAAATAATTGGTCAAATTAGATGATGGCAGCTTTGATGTAACATCCTAAGAGGAACAGCCTTTTTCTAATATACAGTACAGTACGATGCTTGGAGGGGTGCATGCAAGGTCAATTCTGCTGAACAAGCTATTCTGGAAGGTCCCATGCATTGAAGAGCTGCTTCACTGTACCAATGGTTTAAAAGTTATTTTTCCTAACTGTCAAAGCTAGTTTTCTCATACCAAATCAAGCACATCGGCCCATTCCACCATGTGTAGCTTGTACCTAAAGGCGTTGCAACATCATTGACTATGTTGACTGCGTATTCCACACAAGTGTTTCTTTTCTTGGGCTGATTTCAAAGTCTTCTGCACCACTCTGAAGGGCATTGTTTGTCAGGTGAAGTGGACATCAGTGAAAATGCGGCAGTTTATAGATCTCATAACTGATAATAATATACACCATAATATATGCCATTGAGTAGACACTTTTGTCCAAAGCGACTAAGTCATGCGTGCATACATTTTACGTACAGGTGGTCCCAGGTATTGAACCCACTATCCTGGCATTGAAAGTGCAATGGTCTACCAATTGAGCTGAGCAATTCCATATTCCTTATAATGCATACTTTGGTCATGAGTTATTAGCATAAGGATAGAGCACCAATATTAAGATGATCGTATGAAAAGGCAGCAACATCCATGGTGAGAAGTGAGTGTGTTTCTATGAGGCTATGGGGCTGTAGTGTTATCAGGTGACGGTCCTCAGGGGCACTATGTGTACAGGACTGCCTGGACAGGTCTATCCTGGTTTAGATGCAGAGGAGCCTGCGTCCTCTTGGCACAGCAGAGGTGATTCAGAGGAGCCACATCCACACATGGACGTCCGGGGAATAGTGCTTGAGAGTTGGCCACGTCATGAAGGATGATACTGAGGTACTTACCAGTGCTGATGGTGATGAGACCACTGGTTCAGAAATCAATGAGATGGAGTCAGGGCTATTTTGGGTCTGTGGGGTAAGAGGGAGAGAAAAAGTCTGGTGTTTTACTGGGTTGAAATGAATGGGCTTCGAAAGAGGTCAATTGCTGTTTTTTTTTCCTGCTCAACATAAAAACATTATTTAATCAATATTCCTGTATCTCAATAGGTCTTTATTCAGTACTTAGGGGGAAAAAATGGGTGCTATCTAGATCCTAAAAGGTATCTTCCGTTGTCCCCATAGGAGAACCCTTTGAAGAACACTTTTTGGATCCAGGTAGAACCCTTATGGGTTCCATGTAATACCCTTTCCACAGAGGGTTCTACATGGTACCCAAAAGGGTTAAACCTGGAACCAAAAATGGTTCTACCTGGAACCAAAAAGGGTTTTCCTATTGGCTGTGCAGCTGAATTGGAAAAGCCTCAGTGGCGACCCGTCATTTAGGGCAAGTGGGGCCTCTGTGGTGGAGGGGCAGCCAGCGGAAAATACAGAGTGTAGAGGTTGGCAATCTTCTCTAGTTGCGCCGTGATTGGCTCAGTGTTCTGTCACTCATGGGGGCACTACGTCACTGCAAAATATATCGGGAGAGCTTGAAAGTTTAAGACACCTTGGGTGCTGCCATAGATTTACATTAGAAGTGCCCAACCAAGAAGGCTCAAGGTCATTGGCCACAGATAACATTAATCTAATCATGTTATATCTACCGTAGCTTTGATTGGACTTTCAACATCATACTTCCAAAATCTTAGCTAGCAAGCTAGACAAGTGGTCATAATCATGAATCACGTAGACAATCTACAGACAAATTATTTTCAATCTTTGTCATGTGAAAAGAAATTATAGATCAAATGTATGGGTGCTCATCGGTCATTTAACATAAACATTACACAAGAAGTTGGAAATCGCAAATTCAACAATGAGTGGTTTGGAAGGAATCAGTGGCTAACTGCAAGCATTGCAAAGCAATTCCTATTTTGCTTCCCTGACTGCTATTCGGTGGAGAGGATTTGTGGTCCAAGTCTGGGTTTAAGAGTTTATTTTCCAGGCTTAAAAGGATAAACATTCACATACAAAACCATGAACCAGAAAAGGTTAAATACATTGGCCATGCTGTCAAGCCAGCATGACTTCTCCCGCGTTCAAAACATCTGGAAACTCGGAACTGGGAAATCTCAGACTTCAATGAGCTCCAACCGGGAAAATAAATTTTGAACGGTTATCCAACTCAGAAGTTGGGAACTCTGGCCTCTTGTTAGAGCTCTGACCTGAAGACCACTGACGTCATGATTCAACCTTGTTTTTGTTTTTTTTTCGAGTTCCCAGTTGTCTTGAAAGCACCATAAATCCAGAGAATGCTAGACTTTGATGACAAAGTTTCAGGACAGAATTTGCACACAAGAAGGACCGCCGCGCCACCTTCCTGTTTAAGTGAGCACAGCACAATTGTGAGTCCAAAAATATATTGTATGCTGCTGTATAAATGAAATTAAAATAAAATCGCCACTGAAAAGCCAAGTTTCTGAGCTCCTCTCTCTCTCTCTCTCTCCAGGAGAGATGTTTTGTTTGTTTTAGAGGACTGTCTGCTTGATGGTGATTGATTGTGTAGTACCCTATAATCAATTTTTGGTGAAATTGAGATCCTCTCAGTGACGGTTGCATTCATGTCTGTCTGTATGAATCTTCAGAGCAGCTGTGATAGGCAATATAATGGTAAATTGGTGTTCATGTGTTGTGGTTGTGGAGGACAGTGATACAGTATGATTGTCAGTCTCAGTGGGGTGTCTCATCAGATTGCCTTCCTTAAGAAGTGGGAACCAAACGAAATTCTAAAATTATCTCTCCCAGAAGATGCTACATCCTTAATGAGACACCTGGTGCACAGTGGGATGAGACTGAAATTATGTTTTTGATTGTGAGTCTGAAAAGTGTATATTAGCCTGTGAAGTCTTCATGTGCCCATGGTAGACATTTTGGAAACACATTCTGTGAAGTGCGTACATACTGTATAATGTTATGTGCTCAAATTATGGAAACATGACCCCATAGCTCTTAAACAAATTTCAGGCAAAACATTTTTCGTAAGACTGATGCAGGTTTTGGACATATGCAGTTGACTATTCTAAGTCTCTAACATGGCTTTTGTGCTGTAGATCAGCGGTTTCCAAACTTTTCCGTTCTGAAGACCGCCTAATCACCGTCAACAGCTCGAGGAACACCATTTGTAGAATCGTTGAATTTTTTTACATAATGTATCTTGACAGTCAAATTTACAGTCAATTTGAATGTAGTAGATTAAAGGCCTATTATTATTATTCTGAAAGATTCACATTGTGAAAAGTAATGTAAAATTGTTTATAATACCATTAATACTCCCACCTGTTATTATAAAAAAATATATAACAATAATCCAACCAAAAATCATAATAAAAACAAAATAGCGTGCTGATGTTGATAAGACCACTCGTTTATAAATCACATTGTTTAAACGTCATCATGTTATCCACTGCAGCACAAGCTCAATCACTCTCTAATGCTAAGGAAGTATCAAGTTTTTATTCGCCCGAGTTAGAATACCTCATGATAAACTGCAGACCATACTATTTACCTAGAGAGATTTCAACTATATTTTTCGTAGCTGTCTACAAACCGATGCTGGGATTAAAGCCGTACTCAACAAGCTGTATAGCCATAAGCAAACAAGAAAATACACATCCAGAGGCGGCCCTTCTCATGGCCAGTAATTTTAATACAGGGAAACTGAAATTATTTTTACCACATTTTTTTACCACATTTTTTTACCACACACAGGAGCTTAACACGTCAGTCACCGGCTTCATTAATAAGTGCATCGACGACGTCATCCCCACAGTGACTATACGCACATATCCCAACCAAAAGACATGGATTACAGGCAACATCCTCACTGAGCTAAAGGCAAAAGCTGCTGCTTTTAAGGAGCGTGACACTAATCTGGACGCTTTTATGAAATCGCACAATGACCTCTGACGAGCCATCAAACAGGCAAAGCATCAATACAGGACTAAGATCAAATCCTACTACTCCTGCTCTGACGCTCGTTGGATGTGTCAGGGCTGGCAAACTATCACGGATTACAAAGGGAAACCCAGCCATGAGCTGCCCATTAACGCGATCCTACCAGATGAACTAAATGCTTTCTCTTCTCGCTTTGAGGCAAGCAACACTGAACCTTGCATGAGAGTACCAGCGGTTCTGGACGACTCTGTAATTTCACTCTCCATAGCCAATGTGAGTAAGACCTTTAAACAGGTTAACATTCACGAGGCCGCGGGGCAAGATGGATTACCAAGACACGACACTCAGCTGGCAAGTGTCTTCACTGACATTTTCAAATTCTCCCTGACGATGTCTGTAATACCTACTGTACAAGTTTCAACCAGACCACCATAGTCCTTGTGCCCAAGAATGCCAATGTAATGTGTCTAAATTACTATCACACCGTAGCACTCACATCTGTAGCCATGAAGTGCTTTGAAAGGCTGGCCACACACCAATTAAAATACCGCCCTAAACAGATATACAGATGACGCAATCTCTATTGCAAACTACATTGCCTTCACCCACCTGGATAAGAGGAACACCTATGTGAGAATGTTGTTCATTGATTACAGCTCATTCAACACCATAGTGTCCCCAAAGCCATAGTGCCATCACTAAGCTCAGGACCCTGCGACTGAACACCTCCCTCTACAACTGGATCCTGGACTTACTGACGGGCCAACCTCCAGGTGGTGAGAGTAGGCAACAACACATCCACCACGCTGACCCTCAACACGGGGACCCTCAGAGGTGCGTGCTTAGTCCCCTTCTTTAATCTCTGTTCACCCACGACTGCGTTCACACACGACTTCAACACCATCATTAAGTTTGATGACGACACGACAGTGGTAGGCCTGATCACAGACGATGATGAGACTGCCTATAGGGAGGAGGTCAGTGACCTGGTAGTGTGGTGCACAGACAACAACCTCTCCCTCAACGTCAGAAAGACAAAAGAGCTGATCGTGGACTACAGAAAATTGAGGGCCGAGCACGGCCCGTCCACATCGATGGGGCTGTAGTGGAGCGGGTTGAGAGTTTCAAGTTCCTCGGTATCCAGGTCTCTAAGGAATTATCATGGTCCACACACACCAACACAGTGGTGAAGAAGGCATGACAACTCCTCTTCCCCCACAGGAGGCTGAAAATATTTGGCATGGGCCCTCAGGTCCTCAAGACGTTATCCAGCTGCACCATTGAGAATATCTTGACTGGCTGCATCACTGCTTGTTATGGCAACTGCTAGGCATCCGACCGCAAGGCGCTACAGAGGGTAGTGCGTACGACCCAATGCATCACTGGGGCCAATCTCCCTTTCATCCAGAACCTATAAACCCAGTTAATGTCAGAGGAAAGCCCTACAAATTGTAAAATTCATAGATTGTTCTCTCTGCTACATCATGGCAAGCGGTACCGTTGCACCAATTCTGGAACCAATACTGCTACCCCGAGTATATAGCCAAGTAATCATTACTCATTATATATTTATTCCTTGTGTTATGATAAAAAAAAAAACTATTTTTCTCTCTGCATTGTTGAGAAGGGCCCGTAAGTGCACCCCCGGTCAAAAGTTTGGAATATTACTCATTCAAGGGTTTTTCTTTATTTGCACTATTTTTTTCATTGTAGAATAAAAGTGAAGACATCAAAACTATGACATAACACATATGGAATCATGTAGTAACCAAAAAAGTGTTAAACAAATCAAATTATATTTTATATTTAAGATTCTTCAAATAGCCACCCTTTGCCTTGATGACAGCTTTGCACACTCTCTCAAACAGCTTCATGAGGACCGTCACAGGAATGGAAGACCCAGAAATACCTATTCTGCAGAGGGTAAGTTCATTAGAGTTACAAGCCTCAGATTGCAGCCCAAATAAATGCTTCACAGAGTTCAAGTAACAGACACATCTCAACATCAATTGTTCAGAGGAGACTGTGTGAATCAGGCCTTCATGGTCAAATTGCTGCAAAGAAACCAATACTAAAGGACACCAATAAGAAGAAGAAACTTGCTTGGGCCAAGCAACAAACGAGCAATGGACATTAGACCTGTGGAAATGTGTCCTTTGGTCTGGAGTCCAAATTTGAGATTTTTGGTTCCAAACTCAACCAAATTTAGATGGTTTGGGATGAGTCGGACTGCAGTGAAGGAAAAGCAGCCAACAAGTGCTCACCATATGTGGGAACTCCTGGAAGACTGATGGAAAAGCATTCCAGGTGAAGCTGGTTGAGAGAATGCCAAGAGTGTGCAAAGCTGTCATCAAGGCAATGGCTGGCTATTTGAAGAATCTCAAATATTTAAATTATGTAAATAATTTCCTGATATTTCTTATATCTCTCAGATATAGGACAGACACTTCAAAACGAACTTGCTTTGATTTGTTTGGGACTAACTGTTTTTCCATGCATGAATTTGTTATTCAATGCATTTCTATGTGCTAATAACAGTAAGGCCAAAGTGTTATCAAATATTTTAATATTTTATTTGGGGATATCAAAAGGGGTCCTAATATTAAAAATCAAAAAGCTAAATGATCCTTGGTATGACCATATTAAAACAATTCCATATGTTAGCTTAGTAGAACACCCCCATTATATTTTTGATATCATGGATGATCAGTCCTTGCATCCATAGCTCTGTCTATGAATTTGAGAGTTCTTACATTTCTCTAGACCAAAACAGAGGTGGGGTGTCCCACATGAAGAAACACTATAGTGTTTACTGTGGTAGGAATATTGCAGACTTTACTGTAGTATTCACTGTAGTGTTTTAACGGACTGAAGGCTGTGGTATTTACTGCAGCATACTGTAGTATTTACAGTTTACTATAGTTTAATACTGTAGTAGTATATACTATAGTAAATACTTTAGTGTTTCTGTGGACTGTAGTATACTGTGGTATTTACTGTAGTGTTTTTGCAGACTGTAGTATACTGTAGTATTTACTGTAGTGTTTTTGCAGACTGTAGTATACTGTAGTATTTACTGTAGTGTTTTTGCAGACTTTAGTACACTGTAGTATTTACTGAAGTGTTTTTGCAGACTTTAGTACACTGTAGTATTTACTGTAGTGTTTTTGCAGACTGTAGTATACTGTAGTATTTACTATAGCATTTTTGGAGACATTACTGTAGTATTTACTAGTGTTTTTGTTTTATTATCTTAGAAGTGGGGGGCATTCTCCTTGAGGAAACCTACTGGACAAATACTAAAAGAGCTGAGAGTTCAGAGCTTCTGCTCTTTTCTTTAACCGTAGGGAACGTAACATACAGTGCCATCAGAAAGTATTCACACCCCTTGACTTTTAAACATGTTGTTGTGTCACAGCCTTTGAGTTGAAAAAGGATTACATTTAGATGTTTTGTCACACACAAAAAAAACATAATGTTAAAGTGCAATCGTGTTTATTTTTTATTTTTTATAAATTCATAAAAAAATGAAAAGCTGAAATGTCTTGAGTCAATAAGTATTCCAACTCCTTTGTTATGGCAAGCCTAAATAAGTTCAGGAGTCAAATAATAAGTTGCATGGACTCACTGTGTGCAATAATAGTCTTTAACATATGTTTTATGACTACCTCGTCTCTGTACTCCACACATACAATTATCTGTAAGATCTCTCAATCGAGCAGTGAATTTAAAACACATATTCAACCACAAAGACCAGGGAGGTTTTCCTACAGTATGCCTGATGGGTAAAGTGATAAGAAGTACATAATAACAAATATTCCAAAACATGTGTCCTATTCCAATATGCCAAAACAAGGCACAAAAGTAGTACTGCAGAAAATGTGGCAAAGCAATTCACTTTTGTCCTGAATAACTGTTATATTTGGGGCAAATCCAATACAACACATTACTGAATACAACTCTCAATATGTTCAAGCATAGTGGTGGCTGCATCATGTTATGGGAACGCTGGTAATCATTAAGTACTAGGGAGTATTTTAGGATAAAAAGGAAACGGAATGGAGCTAAGCACAGGCAAAATCCTAAAGGAAAATTGGGTTCAGTCTGCTTTCCACCAGACACTGGGATATGAATTCACCTTTCAGCAGGACAATAACCTAAAACACAAGGAATAATGCAGTAGCATTTACTATAGTATTCTACAGTATACTACAAAATTCTATATTAAGTACTACACATGATTGAGGGATACTACAGTGTGTAGTATAGTTTTCTACAGTATACTAGAGTTTACTACAGAATTATATAGTAAACTGTAGTATTTTTATGTGGGGGAGCATTGTTATTGTTTCAATTAAGCATTTTAAGTGATTTACATATCCTCTGCCCTACAGTATGCGATACATAACTTTGGGATCCATAACATCGACATTGTATCAATCCTAAGGTCTGAACAATTCCCAAATACTATGTTCAACTTGCTTTAAGTGTCATATCTAGCCCTGAAATCCAGTCTGTTTGTGCTAATATTCCACTCCTTGCCGCCACTCCTTGTCTACATGAATGGATGAGTGGAATGTTAGCACAAACAGACTGGATCTCAGGCTAGATATGATACTTAAAACATATCTGTGTTTCATGTGCTGTGAAGCAACACAAACATAGGCACAGACACATGCATACACACACACGATAACATACACACACGTACACATAGATTTTGCACTATAGACTAGTGACTGAGTGTTGGTTAGAGAACTCCCCATCATCTCATAGTAAGAGTGAGAGACCACCATACAGCTTTCATTGGTCCAGATCCGAGTGGAGTAGACCAACCCCTGCACTGATCATTACATATAGAGTGATTCAGGGGCAAATTAATACGTTTGATGAGAGCCACATTGAGCCTGGACAGTGACTGTGTAGGCCTACATTTTGTTTTTCAGGGCGGCAGGTAGCCTAGTGGTTAGAGTGTTGGGCCTGTAACTGAAAGGTTGATGGATTGAACCCCTGAAACCCACAAGGTGAAAACCTGTCCATGTGTCCTTGAGCAAGGCACTTAACCCTAATTTGCTCCAGGGGTGCTGTACTACTATGGCTGTCCCTGTAGGTAGGATGTCATTGTAAATAAGAATTAGTTCTGACTTGCCTAGTTAAATGAAGGTTTTAACATCTCTCTGTGTGTGTTTTCTTAGCTGTTAGAGCCATACACTGTCTATGGTGTATGATAGCAGAGTTAGAAGCTAAAGAGATGAGGGAAGAAGAGTATACTCACAGCTGAGTTAAGTCCACATCAGCACAAACTCCATTGATTTAAGTGGGCTACTATTGCAGAAAGGGCTTCCTCCTCCCTGTCCTTTACTACATTTGATGCATGGGGGTAATATCTAATTAAAAGTGCAAACTGCAATTGAAAACAGTATCATATGACATTTACCCTCTTCTGATAAATAAAGGACAGTTCAACTTTACCGCCCCCTATGGGTCAGACACAAGACCTTCTCTTCCAGACTGGTGCATCCCTACAATGTGTGTTTAAAGCCCAATAGAAAAAGGCATTTTACAACCTATATGTTGTGATAATTGCGTTGTTTTCTCTAAAACCTGTTAGTTCAAATGCCTTGCCACCGTGATATATAGGCCTAAAGGCTGAAACAATAAGCAGACAGGGGCACAATGTATGAATGAATGGTTGGATCAGAATTGCCGTTATAATCATTGGCCAGTAGGGAGAATTAAGTAAAAGTAAAGTCCAACACAACAAGATGCAACAATTCAAGTTGTTTCTGTCAATGACGTATGCTTTCAATGTGATTTAGTAGGAATTACGCCAAATCCAAACTGGCTTCCCTTGTCACTTTTTTTTGGTGTGCCAGGACCATTGGGCTCCCGAGTGGCGGTCTAAGGCACTGCATCTCAGTGCTTGAGGTGTCACTACAGACACCCTGGTTTGATTCCAGGCTGTATCACAACCGGCATAGATTGGGAGTCCCATAGGGCGGCGCACAATTGGCCCAGCGTCGTCCGGGTTTGGCCGATGTAGGCCGTCATTGTAAATAAGAATTTGTTCTTAACTGACTTGCTTAGTTAAATAAAATAAAAAAATAAAAAACATATATCACAGTTGAGCTCACTCAGTTTAGCTCAATGCTGATTGGCTATTATTTTTGCCTCTGTGAGGGAATGCTGAGAATCAGCCTTCCTTAATAATGCCAATGTCTCTTCCCCTCTCTTCCTACTGGTGAACCTTGGAGATCTGCTGAAGCAGAACATATATTCATTTTTTATTGACACGTCTCAGGTTCTAGAACATGACCTTTTTGGTCCAGAGTGTTGTTTGCTTTATATAAGTTCCTAAGACATGATGCAGATCCCCTGCTTATGATGTAACAAGGCTGATGATGCCTTGTTTTGCAACATTAGAGGATTCAGTCTAATGAATATTAGTGATTCTCCATTAGCCTTAGCAATACCAACAAATCACAGTAAAACATTTTCAAATATTAAAATCTGCACTGAAATTGTTGAGAGAGCAGAGAAAATGGGGTGCAACAAGATCGGTTCATTAGTCATTGAATTTGTGTCCCTTATGGATGGCCTATCCCTCAGTGCTCAGTCAAGTTGCCCCAGATGCGTTGAATGGGGCAACACGCTCTGCTCTCTGTGTAGGTTGATGAATTCAGACCGAGCTCTCTCTCTCTCTCCTCTATCCTCTCCCCTTGTCTGTCTCTAACTGCTTCAACAAACCAGCATTATTCGGTCAAGCTATTTTAGGTACAAGCAGGAAGCACAAAAATAAATATAGCTGTGAGCAGCAATGAACGGGGTTCACAGGATGAAATAAAGGACACAAGATTAGTTGGATAACCAAGCAAGCAATCTATCATGCAGGAACTATCTTTATTTATGTGCAATCAGTGAAAGCATTTCTCAATACCACAACGATTATGCAAGTGAAATTTAGTCTAGTGCTGTAATTATCATTTCATCCTATGGTTCATGAGAAGATTTTTGAAGTCGTTTTTGCATATTTTAGCATATTAACGTATTTGCTCATATGAATCTACTGCAGTGTTTCCCAAACTCGGTCCTCGGGACCCCAAGAGGTGCACATTTTGTTTTTAAGTCTAGCATCACACAGCTGATTAAATTAATCAAAGCTTGATGATTAGTTGATTATTTGAATCAGCTGTATAGTGCTAGGGCAAAAAACTAAACATGCACCCCTTGGGGTCCTGAGGACCGAGTTTGGGAAACATTGATGACTGGTATAGTGTGGCCATCTTTGAATGCATCAACATTATTTTCTCAAACTCTTTAAAGACTTTTGTGATGAGTCCAAAGACCACATTTTTGTGAATCTGCCTTTTAGTGCACAAGAAAAATATTTATTTAGCATTGCTAAAAGGTTATTTGTTAATAGTTTACTTTTTTAAGATATCAATGCCAAACATAACATGGTTCTCATGGTAAGGTTGTTGATAACCCTGAACAGTTTCAAGTTGATAGGCAATTGTGGAGTAGATTTATAAAGGATTTAAACTGACACTGTAGGCCAATCAGTCATTTAAGAAAGGAACCATTTTAGCTAGCTAGCTAGCCAGCAGAGGACAACAACACAACAAGATGCAACAATTCAAGTTGTTTCTGTCAATGACGTATGCTTTCAATGTGATTTGATAGGAATGATGCCAAATTCAAACTGGCTTCCCTTGTCACCTTTTTTGGTGCGCCAGGACCATTCTCACAGCTGAGCTCACTCAGTTTAGCTCAACACTGATTAAACCCCTAATGAGCTTTGCTGTGAACCCCTAATGAGTGTGTGTGTGTGTGTGTGCATGTGTGTGTGTGTTTAATAGAGAGAGAGTGAGAGATCCAGAGGGAGTGAGAGAGTGGCTGTGTAAGAGAGAGAAAGAGAGAGAGAGAGAAAGAAAGAAAGAAAGAAAGAAAGAAAGAAAGAAAGAAAGAAAGAAAGAAAGAAAGAAAGAAAGAAAGAAAGAAAGAAAGAAAGAAAGAAAGAAAGAGGGTAGTGTGTTTGTGCATGTGAGAGAGAGACAGAGTATCTGTGAGAGAGAAGAGGGGGGTTGTGTAAGAGAGAGAAAGAGAGAGAGAGAGAGAGAGAGAGAGAGAGAGTGAGAGAGAGAAAGAGAGAGAGAGAGAGAGAGAGTGAAAGAGAGAAAGAGAGAGAGAGTGAGAGAGACAGAGAGAGAGAGAGAGAGAGAGAGAGAGAGAGAGAGAGAGAGAGAGAGAGAGAGAGAGAGAGAAAGAAATAAAGAAAGAGAGAGAGAGAGAAAGAAAGAAAGGGGGTAGTGTGTTTGTGCATGTGAGAGAGAGACAGAGTATCTGTGAGAGAGAAGAGAAGGGGGGGGGGTAAGAAAGAGTCCAAACGTCTGACTGGCCTAATTTGAGCAACCTTCAGGGGTGTTGGAAAGACACTGCAGAAGAGACAGAGGCTCTGTGGTTGTGATGGTGCAGAAAGACTGTGAGACTGTGTCCAGAGGGGAGCCATGCACTTACAGTAGGTGACTGTCAGCCTCTCACAAAGACAGATTCTGTCCTGAGACATTACCAATCTATATTAATAGTCCTGAATATGAATCATGTTCATAATAATTTCCCATCTTTAATACTTGACCCAGCAGATATATTTATTATTATCTGAAATGTGACTTCTTCCAATGGCTTTGGTTAGTTTGTTTTTATATTATTAGTATCCAGTTAGTTGAATCTTTATCCAACCTGGATAGTAAATGTACATTTTTCTCACTCCATTTAGTATGATATGTTACGTTACTTCTAGTCTTTGAGTCCAGGCTGGACTTCTATATAATATTGGAGTCGGTAGTAAAGGCACATTACACATGTAGATTAGTATCATAACAATGGAGAAGATTCTGGTGTGTTTTGCAAGCTCATATAAGTTATTGTAAAACTTCATGGCATGCATACTTTAAAATGACTGGTCTGGCACAACATATTTTATTGAATCCACAAGGAAGTGCACTTTTAGTGAGATTACTGTTGGCTTTTTAATGTATCTTGAAGATTGCAACTGCAGACAAGCACAGGAACATGTTTTATTTTCAGCCCAGTGTCCTGTGATAAAGTGTGTCACTAACATTTAGTTGTCTTTGCCTTTGTACATCTGGATGTCATGCTGCTGAAGTGACATTTTTGATCTAACACTTTCTGATTTCCCCCTGTGCTTGCGCTAGCATTTTTTATTACAAAAAATGAAAGCATTTGCATAGTTCCCAGCCTGCCACAGAAAGACTAGACATTGGACATATCTGTATAGGCAATGTAGTTGGTACAACACAGCATGGGGAATGACAACTTAAATAGAGGGCAGTGTTATGTCTGTATTTTACAGTCCCAGCTAACAAACAAACATTCCTACAACTTAAGAGAATGTTCCCTTAAGAGTCTCATTAGGTCATTAACTAATGTTTTCATAGGAATATTCCTGTGATGTGCAAGGAAAGTTTCCAAGAGACCATTCCCTTAATGTCTAATAGATCTTATCCAGAATGTGGTTACCATGTTCTCAGAATTTAAGATATGAATGTCCAAGACACGTTTCATGGGAACATTGCAAGAACATTCATGTGTCCAGTTTTCTGGGGGTTAGGAAAATATTCCATCAACGTTACACCAAACATAAACAAAACATAGCTGCCATATTACAATATTAGTGGTCTAGACACTAAATGAGAACATTCCTGTGGGACGTTTTATTACACATTACATATTGTTACTGAATTGATTAACGCTTTGATTGATGAACCACTGATCCATGCATAGCTCTTTGTCTGTTGGCAAGACTAAGGATACTTATACATACTGTTAACAACATACATATTTGACACACATGATTACTCAACATGTCCTCACCTGGGATTTGACCACGTCTTGGCTTACGGTATTTGATCTTCCTGCTACACCACCATGTAGATGTCAGGGATCAGTCAGATCTGCCTGTTCTCTCATCATTGATTTTATTTATTTATTTAAACAAATTAAGGACTTTCTGAATAGTTGTCTAATGTTGGTGGGCCATATTAACCTGTTTTAATGATACTCCTGGATCACTATGACCAATTAAATATTTTCTTGAGTGTACTTTTAACAGAGCTGAGATTTACTTCAAAGTGCATTCACCCTATTGCATATACCTACTTAGTTGTTTCAGATCTACAAGTTCCTAGGGAGGAGGGGGATAGGTTTTTTTCTGTACAGGGTCTAACTATACTGGCCCAATCTGCACATGTTCTACAGCTATCCCAGTGGTTAGGGTGTTTGTTGTTGGTGCTGGTGGCCTGGGTTTGAGACATGCGGTTGTGTGCTAATTTATCTGGGCAGGGGTGATGTTTGTATTGTTTATCAAATCTTTGAAAAAAATAATTTAGCAGCAGCAGACCACCCTGCATCCCACTGCTCACCAGTAGGAGGCACTCTTTCCTCTGGTCTTAAACAAATATATATCCCAATGCCCCAGGCAGTGATTGGGGACATTGCCCTGTGTAGGGTGCCATCTTTCAGATGGGACATTAAACGGGTGTCCTGATGCTCTGTGGTCACTAAAGATCCCATGGCACTTATTATAAGAGTGTTAACACCGGTCTGCTGGCTAAATTCCCAATATGGCCGTCATACCATCATGGAGACCTAATCATCCTCAGCTTCCAATTGGCTCATTCATCTCCTGTCCCCTGTAACTATTCCCCAGGTCGTTGTTGTCAATGTGAATGTGAATGTGTTCTCAGTCAACTTACAACTTACCTGGTCAAATAAGGGTTAACAAAAAATACAAAATCATGTTTTAATAATGAGTATCATTAAAACAGGTTAATATTGCCCCACCAACATTAGACAACCACACAGAAACAGAAAAGTACGACACTGTCAGACTCTGACCATAACTACATAGAGAAGCCAATGCTTCTCTATGGCCAGAGCCTGACAGTACCCCCCCCCAAGGCGCGGACTCCCGGACGCCAAAAAAAACACACAAAACAAGGGGGGGTTAATTAGGGAGGGAAAACTAGTCCTTTGGGGGCGGCTCTGGCGAAGTGGACAGTTTTTTCCCTTATAGCTGGGCCCGGACTTGGTACCGGTGGGGCCAATGGCTCCGGCCATGGAGCGGGGAAAAAAACCGGGCCCGGACTGGGCACCGGTGGGGCAAACGGCTCCGGCCATGGAGCGGGGGTAACAACCGGGCCCGGACTGGGCACCGGTGGGGCGGACTGCTCAGGCTCTGAAGCGGAGCAGACGGCTGGACCCGGATTGGGTACCGGTGGAGCGGACTGCTCTGGCACTGGAGCGGGGCAGACGGCTGAACCCGGATTGGGCACCGGTGGAGCGGACTGCTCTGGCTCAGGAGCGGAACAGACGGCTGAACCCGGACTGGGTACCGGTGGAGCGGACTGCTCTGGTACTGGAGCGGAGCAGACGGCTGGACCTGGAATGGGTACCGGTGGAGCGGACTGCTCTGGCACTGGAGCGGAGCAGACGGCTGGACCCGGAATGGGTACCGGTGGAGCGGACTGCTCTGGCACTGAGGCGGAGCAGACGGCTGGACCCGGATTGGGTACCGGTGGAGCGGACTGCTCTGGCACTGAGGCGGAGCAGACGGCTGGACCCGGATTGTGGACCTTCGCTGGAGGTTCAGGGCTGCTGACCTTCGCTGGAGGTTCAGGGCTGCTGACCTTCGCTGGAGGTTCAGGGCTGCGGACCTTCGCTGGAGGTTGCGGGCTGCGGACCTTCGCTGGAGGTTGCGGGCTGCGGACCTTCGCTGGAGGTTGGGTGCGGGGAGCCGGCACGGGATGTACCGGACTGGGGAGGTGCACCGGATGTCGGGTGCGTGGAGCAGGCACAGGAAGCACCTGGCTAGGCACACGCACTAGAGGTCGGGTGCGGGGAGCCGGCACGGGTCGTACCGGACTGGGGAGGCGCACCGGAGGTCGGATGCGTGGAGCCGGCACTGAAAGCACCTGGCTGGGCGCACGCACCAGAGGTCGGGTGCGGGGAGTAGAGCAGAGGTCCGGACCCGGACTGGACATCGGAGAAGCGGATTGCTCTGGCATGGAGGTGGAGTAGACGATCGGACCCAGACTGGGCACCGGAGGAGCGGATTGCTCTGGTAGGGAGGAGGAGTGGATTACCGGACCCGGACTGGGTACCGTTGGAGCGGACTGCTCTGGCATGAGGGTGGAGTAGACGACTGGACCTGGACTGGGGATGCTCCTCTTGGGCACCTTTAGAGCCAGCTCCCTCCTCTCGCTCTCACACTCCTCCAAATTTAGCCAACATAGCTCCATGATCATCTCATACTCCTCCCTCCGTCGGTATTCCCCCACGTACTCCGTGTCTGGCGAATGCCACCTGGAAAGTGGGACTGGTGCCTCCTCTTCCACACCTGACCAGCCCCATAGCCCCCCCCAAGATTACCTTGGGGTTGTTTGCGGGCGTTGCCTCGTCTTGCGCGTCGCGCATAACGCGGCGGCACCTCCTCTCTCTCCCTCTCTCCCCAGTTACGCTGCTTGGTCTGGCTCTGGTGGGTCGTTCTGTCACGAACGTGTGTGTTGAATGACCAAGGCGCAGCGCAGGGATAGTAGTTAGACATATTTTTAATATACTATGTACATAAATGTTTAAATACTATGTATAGACAAAACTTGTGACGAACCACAGAACACAAACAAACACTAATCGACTAACGTCACGTTAAAAAAACACACCAATGAACGGACGAAAAGAAACACACTTACTTCACCCGTGACTGCGACATACATCGACAACATCAACAACGACCCACACCAGAGTGAAGGACAGACTCAGTGGTTAGAGTGTTGGGCCCGTAACCGAAAGGTTGCTGGATCGAATCCCCGAGCTGACAAGGTAAAAATCTGTCGTTCTGCCCCTGAACAAGGCAGTTAACCCACTGTTCCTAGGCCGTCATTGAAAATAAGAATTTGTTCTTAACTGACTTGCCTAGTAAAATAAAGGCAAAATAAAGGTATAATAATAAAAAAAAAAAAAAAAAATTAGAGACTGCGGTGCAGCTGCCTCTAATTAGGGATCCAACCCAAACCCCACACAGAAAAGAATGACACTGTCAGACTCTGACCATAACTACATAGAGAAGCCAATGCTTCTCTATGGCCAGAGCCTGACAATGTTTGGTGGAACGTTGATGGAATATTCTCTTAAAAATGGACACATTAAAGTTCTTGCAACGTCCCATGACACGCGTCTAGAATCTTAATGTTGTATATTTTAAGAACATTGTAACCACATTCTTGATAAGTTCTGCTTGGGGTTAAGGGAATGTTCTCGTAACTTTAACACCAACACATGCTAAAAAGGTTCTCAGAATTGTTTTGCTAACTTAAATAGAATGTACACCAAACCAACGAAAAACTGGACACTCAAACATGTTCTCTCTCCCTAAAATTGTTAGCTAGGCAGTATTTTGGAAAATCTACGGGGCTTACCTAGCTCATGTTAATTTGGGGCACTGCAGGATGAAATGGTACGTGACCAACTCATTGAGCATACAAACAACAAGAAAGTATGTGAAAGACTGTTACGCGAGCCTGATGATTTGTCACTGGCAATGGCACTCCAGGAATTGTGGCATAATCAACCACTTTGCAGGTCGGCCCCAGCTGACAGAGAACAATGGTTTGGTACCCAATCACCAACCACCATCATTCACAATGTCTGCACTAGACGAGTAGCATTGAAAACATACATACTGATGATTGATGAGGTCAGCCTGCCCCTCCCCCTTCACAGAGGAGCTAAAGTGTCTCTGCTGAACTTAGAGACATATAGCTACCAGCCACTGGGCGCCTCCTCAATTGGAACTGATTATGGCAAAACCAAAATTGACATTGTGGGGTCTCTCCAACTGCCTGTAAAATATGGGGATAAAGCTATGCCAGCTGTTCAGTTGGTACCAACCTCCTTGAACTTGACCTGTTCAGGTGCCTAGGCTTCTCCCTGTTGGACACTCAGAGATCCTCACCATCACCACCCCATGCATTGTTTAACGATTGGAGCTTCCTCACCTTCTTTGCACACCAGCACCTAGTTGACCCCACCGTGACCCTTGTCATATAATCTATACACCGCGTCCCCCTGGCCCTGCGTGCAGACGTTACCCACCACACGGGTCCATGATGAGCACCTCCACATCGTGTTCACTGCACTGGCAAAACACCACCTGAATGGAGAAAAGTGTTTATTCTCCGTCCCTGCCATTGACTTTGTTGAATATTGCCTCTCGGCCATGGGCATTGCCCCACTCCACTCCAACACTGAAGCGATCCACCGGATCCCAGAGCCCACCTCTGCTGCCCAGGTTGTGTTCTTCTTGGATATTATGGCGTACACATGTATCTGTACAGATGTGCATTTACACTTTGGATGGACAACCAAGTGCTCACCACCCTTCTGGCCACATCTGGCACAGGCCACAAAACCTGCTGCCTCTACTGCTGGTCGGACCGTCTGCAGCAGTACAACTTCTGCCTCCAGTTCACCTCAGGGCGTGACAATGTTGTGGCGGACCTCCTTTCTCCCTCCATTCCCAGCCTAAAACGGAGCCTCAGCTTTGGCTCATGGACATGACCAGGCTGAGCACGACCTCGTCCACTCAACGGTGTCACTGCAGGAGCTCCAGCAGGCATCAGCAGATGAATCCACTCTCTCCAAGCTGGCGACCTTAATCAGACAGGGCTTGCCCAACAAAGCACCAGAGGAACTGTCGCCGTACTTCAGGGTCCATGAGGAGGTGACATCTAGATGGCTACCAATATTAGTTATTTATTGTGTAGGCTGCTATCCTACTTGAAATATAATCACGGAAGGTAAAAAAAAAATGGCCACAATGTGCTTCAATCCAAGAAAACGTTACGCCGGTTATAATATGGGTAATATCTTTTGAACTGCTAGAAACAAGTCATTTTCTCTGTAGTACTGGTGAAACAGCCTATCATCACAACATTTTTATTATCTGGGTGATTTTGTCCAGATTGCACAGCAAATTACATCAGACCGAAATGGCTGGTTGTCAACTTTAGCCAGCTAGCTAGCTAGGTTAGCTAAGAAAACATGCAGTAATTCAACACTGGCTAGCAATAAAGATACCTATAAACAATGCATGGTACATACCCAGCAACTGCTGGAAATATTCTTCCACTTTACATTAGCTTAAAGAAGATTTTTACTTAAAATAGTCTGAGTTTCATGTGTCTCACCTGACAGCATGAGGTTAGCGCCTGAAACTGATAATCTTAATCTACAGTAGGCTTAAGATAATACTACAAGTAAACATGTTAGAGTAAGGAGGCTTCCAATGACAGTTAGTAACAGCATTTTTTTTACATTTTACCCATAATGCAGTGCTATCTACAGCATTAATGCTGTAAAACACATGTACAATATTTGACTGTGCATTACAGGAAATCGTTTATATTTTATGTTGCCCAAAAATATCGCCCTAGTTATATCACTAGGCAGTAAATAGCCATCAATAATTCAAGGACCCATGCTGTAGAATTTGTTTGAATACACCTATTACTTTTAATGATCAGAGAATGTTCTATTTCACATAATTGCATCTTCCTTTAATCTTCCCAGTGGTTGGATGTTTAGGGGGTCAGTTTATATATAAAGTACGTTTTAGTGAGTAATTGAAAACGACTCCTCTTATTCCACAATTGATCTCACTGTTAATTGCAACAGAGCTGTCAGGTTAATACATTTAATTACAGTTGGACACTGGAGCTTTTAATGAAAAATAGCATAATTACAAAATGGCTGCTTTATTTTCCAAAAGTTTTAAAGTAAGGAGTATGTATAGTTAACTGGCAAAACAATGGAAACAAATGAGGGATACAAAGTATACTGAAAGCAGGTGCTTCCAAACAGGTGTGGTTCCTGAGTTAATTAAGCAATTAACATCCCATCATGATTAGGGTCATGTATAAAATGGCTGAGCAGGTAATTACTTTAGCTACCATGGCTAGGCCCCTATAGGATGAGAATTCCCCCATCCTCATGGCACAAGCGGTCACTGAATGGTTTGATGAGCGTGAAAACGATGTAAGCCATATGCCATGGCCGTCTTAGTCACCAGATCTCAACCCAATTGAACACTTATGGGACATTCTGGAGCGGCGCCTAACTTTACCAAACGTTCATACTTTTCATTATTATAATTTTTTGCCTTCTGCTGCCACCTGTAGCACCAGAACCGTAACAGCAACCAATACCAAAACAACTTTAGAACCACTTGGAGACACCAGTTAGTCCTCTCACGCAAACTCTTTTAACTGCCCCACATTTTCCAGGAATATTCTTATCATGTTCCTGAATGTATCCAGAGTATATTCAGATTTTGTTAACGCGGCGAACAGTACAGTAAATATATAATACAGATAAAATCAACATTGTAATGTTTGGCCCTCACCGTTGGTCTAATAATTTTCCCATATTCTCCAAAACCTTTAAATTGCTACCATGCTTATGCATATGCTTTTCATATTCCTTCCTGGGGTTAGAGATACACTATATTAATTAATTAATATAATTCCATATATTTTCTATTGATACATTGTACCTGCCTCTCTAAATAATAAGAAAAATAATAAGAGAAAATAAAATATAAATGTTACAAAATGTATAAAACTGATCATTGAACATCTTGATCATATTTTAAAGTTGAACTAATAATAAATTCAGTATAAAACAGAAAACCAAAAGAGAAGTGGGCCTCCACCGCCAGCCTCCCATCCCATTCCCCCCAACCCCATCCAGCCAACATGTCTCCATCCAACCCCTCCCCACAACCTACTCAAGGAAATGTTTTCCACACCTTGAAAAAAAGGTGTTAGCTAGAACCTAAAATGGTTCCTCGGTTTCCCCCATAGGAGAACCCTTTGATGAACCCTTTTTGGTTCCAGGTAGAACCCTTTAGGTTAAACCCTTTGAAGATCCCTTTCCACAAAGGGTTCTACTTGGAATCTGAAAGGGTTCTCATATGGGGACAGCTGAAGAACCCTTTTGGAACACTTTTTTCTAAGAGTGTAGGGTTGTTTGTCAGTCAACCCCCAGAAGCAGAAACAAGGTGCACACATAAGACACATGTGAAGGAAGAGAGTAGAGAGAGGAAGAGGTTTGACATATCAGAAAACAAACACAGTACTGTAGTCTGTGTAGACAATTAATTGAGACTTGGGAGAAAATGTATCAACCCCTTCAAAAATAACCATTCATTATAATCAACATAATAATTCACATTTCCTGTTGCTGCAGGATTCTTTTCCTGCTGTAGCAAACTTGCTCAAATTAAGATGCTACATCTGTAGCAGTCATCCTCTAATTGGAATGCCACAAATGACAGGGTTCCATTACTTTCTCTAGCCATTAATCTCTGCCTGCCGAGTCCCTTCCACATAACAAAGTGTGTAATTTTTCTATGTATGTCACAATGAAGTTAGTTGACAACAAGTTAGTTGAGCCACTCCTTGTTTCTAGGAAACCATACACAAAATGAATCACGTGACCAAATATTTAGGAAGAGGTCATCATTTCATGTAGTCTGTGAAGGAAGAAACCACATGGAAAAAGTGGTAAGCAAGTTAGATTTAAATAACGTAAGTCAAATTACTTTATTGTATTATAGGTTTCTTAATGATTGTGTCTAACCCAAAGTAGATACACTATATATACAAAAGTATGTGGACACCCCTTCAAATGAGTGGATTCGGCTATTTCAGCCACAGCTGTTGCTGACAGGAATATAAAATTGAGCACACAGCCATCCAATCTCCATAGAAAAACATTGGCAGTAGAAAGGTCTTACTGAAGAGCTCAGTGACGTTCAACGTGGCACCGTCATAGGATGCCACCTTTCCAACCAGTCAGTTTGTCAAACGTATGCCCTGCTAGAGCTTCCTCGGTCAACTGTAAGTGCTGTTATTGTGAAGTGTAAACGTCTAGGAGCAAAAAAGGCTCAGCTAAAGCGCGTAGCATGTAAAAATCGTCTGTCCTCGGTTGCAACACTCACTACCGAGTTTCAAACCACAAGAACTGTTCGTCGGGAGCTTCATGAAATGGGTTTCCATGGCCGAGCAACTGCACACAAACCAAAGATCACCATGCACAATGCAAAGCGTTGGCTGGAACGGTGTAAAGCTCGCCGCCATTTGGGCAGTGGAAACGCGTTCTCTGGCGTGATTGAATCACGCTTTAACCTCTGGCAGTCCGACGGAAAAATCTGTATTTGGCAGATGCCAGGGGAACGCTACCTGTCCCAACGCATAGTGCCAACTGTAAAGTTGTGCTTCCAACTGTGTGGCAATAGTTTGGGAAGGCCATTTCCTGTTTCAGCATGACAATGTTCCCATGCACAAAGCGAGGTCCATACAGAAATGGTTGTTGACATCGGTTTGGAAGAACTTGACTGGCTTGCATAGAGCCCTGACCTTATCCCCATTGAAAAGCTTTGGGATGAATTGGAACGCTGACTGTGAGCCAGGCCGAGTCACCCAACATCAGTGCCCGACCTCACTAATGCTCTTGTAGCTGAATGGAAGCAAGTTACCGCAGCAATGTTCCAACATCTAGTGGGAAACCTTCCCAGAAGAGTAGAGGGTGTTATAGCAGCAAAGGGGGGACCAACTCTATATTAATGCCCATGATTTTGGAATGAGATGTTTCTCGAGCAGGTGTCCATATACTTTGGTCATGTAATGTACATCAGTGAAGACCACCTCTTCCAGGGCAATAGGAGACACCATATTTCTCTTTATACTCAGCCAGGGGGTGAAAAAATCTTGTCTAAACCAATTTAGGATGGGGAGACCCTGCCAAATAAATTTGAAACCGCACTATTCCTTTTTATCCCAATAGCCAGAAGGAGGAGTCATGGTAAGCATTGAACTACAGAAATGTAACCATGGCAATTAATTCATTTTAACAATAGATATTCTGGCAGTTAAAGCAACTGGGATGTTATTCCATCGGATTGAATTGATTTGAGCGTTCTGTTAATGTTATCTATGATCTTCAATGCGTTTGGGAGCAATTGAGATACATTTTATAGATACCGTAAAATATTGTCTGCGTATAATGAGATTCAGTGTTCAGTAGAGTTTAGGGAAGTTGATGTTATTTCCTTCGATTTACAAATTGCCTGGGCCAGGGGGTTCCATAGTGATTATGAACGGACCGGAGCAATATTGCCTGTTATAACTACGACTGAGGGATTGGCATATAGCAATTTAATCATATTAATGAAATTGGAACCAATTCCCATATATTCCAAGACAGAGGATACATTTAACAGGCAACAGTAAGAACAATGGGTATCATCCTTACCTTTTTTATTACAAAAGGGAAATTAGTGCTGTATTCACATCTCTCCCAAATGAAGCTTTGTGAATGTGTTAATAATTTTGAGCAAATCAAACCTAATTGATTCTAAAATTGTCAATAGACCTCAGAAGGAATATCGTCCCATCCAGGTGATTTGCCTTAACTAATGCTATCCAATGGCCTTTTGAGGTCATTGAGAGAGAATTGGGCTCCCAGAGAAGTGGCTTCCTCTGTTGAGAGAAGAGGAGTTCTTCATTCTTTTAGAAAGGACTTAGACTGGCTTGGTGTGGATTTACAATCTGAGGTGTACAGTTCTTTAGAGAAGTGGGAGAATCTTTTAATTAATAATTTTGGAGTATATTTGGTAGTATATTAATCAGAGAGTATATGGTGGAGAGCCTTGATTGAGTCTGGAGTTTAGTTGGTCGTATTCAATTTGGCCCACATTCCAGTCTGTCCCAATAACCAGATGGAATTCAGTTGATTCTAACAATATGCTGTTCAGAGAATCAAAAAACATAGTATAATCATTTTTAAATTTGGAGCGTACACATTAAAGTTAACCTTTTGGGCAACCCGACCACACAAGCATTTGTTAACTTTATTTAACTAGGCAAGTCAGTTAAGAACAAATTCTTATTTACAATGACAGCCACAGTAGTACAGTGCCCTTGGAGCGAATTAGGGTTATATGCCTTGCTCAAGGACACGTTTTCACCTTGTCGGCTCAGGGATTCAATCCAGCAACCTTTCGGTTTCTATCCCAACACTCTGACCACTAGTCTACCTGCTGCCCTGAAGTGTGGTAGATCTGTTTTATGTGCACTATTCTATGTTTGCAGTTCTTAAGTTTCTTTTTAGCGTTTTGTACACCAGCTTCAAACAGCTGAAAGTACAGTATCTTTGGCTATGGAAATATATTTCACAGAGGTTTAGATGGTACAATGATTCTCTACACTTTACTTGCTTGTTTTGTCTCATAAACTGAAATTTGGCGAACTATTACAATTTTTGCAACCAGGAAATGGCGGAACAATTTCTGCATCATTTCTGCATCGATTTCTTCGTCTTCAATAAGAGCAATATTTTTTCCATTATTGATATATTTAAGGAAGGTGATTCAGCCTTCTTGGTATTCATCTTTACCCAAGGTGGTGATTTTGAGTTTTTCATGTATCATTATGAATACACCTTTAGTTTTATGGGGGGCAGATAAAACATACATTTTGTAGAAATGGTTCTCTATTCTATGTGCGTCCTTTTGGAGCAGGTGTGTTTCTTGGAGCATTAATATGGTTTCTTGCTAGGATATAAAGACAGCTGGAATGTTTGATGGGACTATTATGGAATGAAAATAAAAATAAAAAATAAAAAAAATGAAGGAAAAACTCCAGGTAAACATAAAGTTTCCAGATAAAAAAAAGGCATTGAAATGTATGCAAATATTTTGAAATGTCACTTATTATTATGTGGATTATAATCAATGGACATTTTTGTAGGGGTCTGAAATTTCAACAGCCTTATTAAACCTCAAATACACTACAAGTTTTACATTTCCTGCATTGGGGGGGAAAGTTCTCCTGCTACATGGTGATCAAAATAAGAGCCTACATCTGTATTTGCATACATTTCAATTCCTTTCAGGTGCCATAGACATGAATGGGAAAAACATTGGTCACTATCAGTTATCAACCGTTTAAGCTAGAAACGCCATTCAAACTTTAGATCGTGCAGACTGGTCTGCAATAGTGTACACAGCTTTTTAATACCATTTATACTTTTTGAACTATAACCTATACAATTTGCATAAAAACTCCATAGACTTTAAAGGGAAAATGGGGATAAACCACTGCTCTTGGTCTGTTTCAACTACAAACACCACCCCAATGCTGGCATGTGCAGACTGACTCAACTTAGACGGCTTTAAGCTACCATTCCTACTTTACAAACTATATAACTTTTTGTATCCACATTTGTTTCAACGGTGGAATGCATGCTTGAATATTCTAAACTAAAATCACTGCCACAAAACTTTCAGAATGTTCAAACTAAAACACTTGAGAGATTTAAAAACACATTATATGGCTTATGATGATATAGTACTCACCTTAGCCTACTAAAGTAGCCCACTATAACCCACTATAATAACTTCACAACTACAAAACAGACCAAAATAGGTCACTATAACACACAGCCTATGAAAACCCTATTACTACCATTACTACTACTGCCATTATCGCTTTCGGCACTACCTCTACCACTAATACTATTATTTCACAACCATGAATACTTCAAGACTAGCAAGAACACTACGTTTACTGTAAATTTATTTTCCTAGTTTAACTTCATTATCAGATATTGGTGTAAACTTGGGGAGGTCGGGATATTGATTTGATGTGAGCTTGCTCATTTGCCTTCAATCAGATGTCTAGACTTAGCAATTGTGTTTTGTGTGTTGATGTTTGCATTGGTCAATTTAATCCATGCTCTGTCTGTTTATGAATGCAGTAATCATGAGAGTAACTTTTGAGTATTAGACCCACGGCAGAGTCTGCTACACGATTGTCTGTTCAGGGTAGTCTGCTGTATCAGCTTCAGGTTCACAGTCGGTTCAGAGCTAACTGCAATGCTACTGTCTGTTACTGTTACTACTACTACTACTACTACTACTGCGGGTTCGCTGTGATACTATTAGTACTACTATCTGCTCATTACTACAAATTTTAGACCACACCCCCCTGGTTTTACTCTTGGCTGTCTTGCAGTTTCACTGTCAGCATTATGAAGGGGCCCAGATGGAGAGACATGTGTGTTTGTGTGCGTGCGTGCATCCGTGTGTATCAAACTCCTTTCTCAGCATTTGTTGATTTTGGAATGTTACCGTGGAGCTTTATTTGTCTAATATATATTGTGTACTTTGAATAAGAATTAAGAATGGTTCTTGAGCGGCATCATTTACGCTTCAGCTCTTTTTCCTCTCTCTGGTTAACTAGCAGCCCCTGCTGACATAATGTGGCCATTTTAGGACCTGGTGCACAATACAAAATGCTTGCCCTGCATGCTCTTATCACAGAGATAGAAACACTTACTTGTCAAATACATCAGCTAGGAACACAATCAGAGTGGCTGAACTTAACAATCTTTATTTGCAAATGTGTGTGTGTGTGGGCGTGCGTGCGTGTGTGTGTGTGTGCATGTGTAAGTGTGTTCATTCCTGCATGTGTGTGTGTTTGTGCAATATGTGAGAGAGAGAGAGAGAGACAGACAGACAGACAGAAGGAGAGAGTGGAGTGGAGTGGAGTGGAGTGGAGTGGAGAGAAGCAGTCGGCAGACTCCTTCTGCCTGTGTGCTCTCTAGCTTCATATTTCTATGTTAAACCCCTGCATTGCAGTGCTGCCTGCAGGTGCTGGAGAGGATGCAGTTTTTTTCCCCGTCCTCTTTGCAGTCACAGCGGAGGGGAGTGAAACGTGTCCCAAATAACATTCGCGACTGCAAGAACCCTGTAATACACACGCAACTCAGCGCAACCACACATTACCACTACAGACTGGCTTTATTACTTCTCCCTTTGATTTTTGGTTGGTTGTTATCTTGTCGTAGCTCAGCAGTCCCCAGGGCATAACCGAACCGCTCATGCGGAGATTAAACATTGGCTTCGGGTTCAGGTCGACTGAGTTTCTCTTACCAATAGATGCAGGGTGTTTGGTTTGGTTTGGAGGAGAGGAGGGGGGCAGGGGGCCGAGGGAGGGGAGGGTGGCGGGCATCCCGTAGTGCAGAGGGGGAGGGGAAACCTTAGGGATAAATAATTCAGGAGAACAGACCACTGTTATGTTTCCTGGGTTGCCGCGACAGCTGCACTTTGACCTTGCAGAATTTCTTGTCAAATGGCACCATCATACTAGAGCTGCTGAGTCGACAGCTATAATGGTGACTGGTTGAATCTGGTTGGTTGCCACTGTCTGTATGTACTGTAGTACCGTCTAACACTGTATTCACAACATCACTCTGACTTCATCTTAAAGGCATAATGTTGATTGGTAACAGCAGGTGAAATATCAATTATCCTAATTACTATCATAGGGTTAGTGCATTCTTTGAACATTCCAAGAAGAATCTGCCCCAAAATATTGCGTTCTTCAATAGAGCTTCTGTGCCTTCTTTAGCAACTGTCGTTTGCAACGATGCAAAGAACATACTAACTACTCACCCACTACCGTGTACACTCTTAGAAAAAAAGGTGCTCTCTAGAACCTAAAAGGGTTCTTCAGCTGTCCCCACAAGATAACCCTCTAAAAAATCCTTATTGGTTCCATGAAAAACCCTTTTGGGTTCCATATAGAACCCTTTCTACTGAAACCAAAAAGGGTTCTCCAAGGGGACAGGCGAAGAACCCTTTTGGAACCCTTTTTTCTAAGAGTGTACTGGATCATGGTTGACGCATGCTGTGAAATCTTCAGTCATGACTCATGATTGAACTGCCCTCTTCTTTATATTGATCCAGTTTTTATTTATGTAACATAAAGGCTATATACCCCCATTCTCTATCTATGGGTCTGTTTGGACCGAGGATCATAATCCATCGACCACACACTTTAGACAAGTGACATCTAAAAAGCCCCCTCTGGTCAGCCATTTCTTGCCATTTGGGCTGGTGTTGTTCTGTAGTCTGTCGGCATCAGATTTTAAGCATGGCCCTGTTCAACAGGCATAAAAGCAAAAAAGATCATGAAAATGGCCTCTTCACATGGGGTCCGATTCAGACATAGGAAATGTATGCCTTTCATACATGTTTTGATTTAAGCACTTCTCAGTATTTGGTATTGACTTACCTTACGAATGTGGCAATGAGCTCTTTGGGAGTGGCTGCCTTCTGCGCACAGAGTAAATTTAAGTCAACCGCTGAAAACCCTTCTACACTCTTAGAAGGAAAGGTGCTATCTAGAACCTAAAAGGGTTCTTCGGCTGTCCCCATAGGAGAACCCTTTGAAGAACCATTTTTAGTTCCAGGTAGAACCCTTTTGGTTCCAGGTATAACCATTTTAGGTTTCATCTAGAACCCTTTCCACAGATGGTTCTACATGGAACCCAAAAGGTATAGGTATAGGATGCTAATTTGAGCCAGTTTGCTACAGCTTGAAAATAAACCTTCGGAAACCGGAAATGTGTATTATAATGAATGGACATTTATGACTGACTGGCTCAATTCAGTCTTATATAGCAAAATTTGAAATGTTGTTTTTTACATTGGATAAAAGTAGAGACTCAGAGCTAGCAAATGGCATAGCATACACTACAGTTGGGAAAACGGGAAAGTAATTCTGCTTTGAAAGTTGATAAACTTGTAACCTCACTTTTGAGAAAATGGCCGTTGAATGTTTTTGTAAACCTACTGAAGAGATCATCTTTGTCTACACCCATTAAGCGTTGTTCACATCCTCTTAAACCTTATCCCCACTCATCTCTTAAAAGGATTCACATGTGAAGCCATGTACTAAACCAAAGATTTAAAGACTAAAGGCTGGTTTATGCTACGTCTATCAACAGTTGTCGCAGTAATAATAAACAGACATAATAAACATTTTATTGTCGTCCGACATCAAACTTGTCATTGTCGTTATGAAAAAGTATTAACACAAAAAACTACAAGCTGCATGACATCAGTAGCCTGGTGGTCGAAAATAGCATAACTTGTGTATTTTAACAACAATAAACACACCCAAATTGAGTATGTCAATCTGGCAAATCAGGCAACTAAAATCAACTTTCTAAACAATGTTTTGGTTTGTTTCTAGCTTGTTAGCTAGCCAATGTTAAGTTAGCTGGCTAGCCAGTTCAAATAATGACCATATCATATTGCTGGCAACGTCTTCACTTTAGCTCATTTGTCTTCATTATTACAGGAAAATAAAATCACAACAAGATCATTATTTACATGTTAATGGCGAGCCAATTACATAAATAGCTTACGGTTGTTAGTGTGGCGAAATAAAAGCAGGGCATTCTACCGCAAATTTTAGAACTTGGACACTGTCTCGCTGGCCTAACGTTATATCCTAATTTGACTTTGGTGCAGGTCATGTTCTTCACATTACCATTTCTGGTAAACACATACTATATCAAATAAAATCTACTTTTATTTGTCCACATGCACAGGATACAGAAGGTGTAGTGAAATGGTTACTTGCGAGTCTTTTGTTTTGCTAGCTAAACTATGAACCATAATCCCAACTCATAATGTTACAACCCTGCATGAATCTGCAAGTAGCTAACCAACCAGGTTCAATGTCAGCTAGCTAGCTAACATTAGGCTATCAATGCAAGCAATGCAAATGGCTATGAGATACGAATAATATTACTACACAGATCATACATGTAACGTTAGCTAGCGAGCCAAACAACTTTCTGACAAAATTAGAAATGTATAATATCTGAAAATGTAGCTAGCTAGACTATCTTACCCGCATACACGGATGGATGCTACTCTCTCTCTGTCACAGATGCCATGGTTGTGCTTAGTTTATACTAATCTGGAGACAGGTGTTTTATACAACAGCCTTCTGTGTGTTCTCTTTTCTACTCGGTCTGCATTCCACTAATTTCAAAACTCGGTCCTCCGGAAAGTGGAGAGCAACACATTTGCAGTTCCACTACGTGATATCGGGGAAAAAAAGGCTTTAGAAAGGATTACCTACACATACTGACCAGCTCATGTTATAGACAGAAGCGTGCTACATGGCAGACCAATCCGAACTCATCTCTCGGCGTCTCCAGCCCATCTCAGCCAATCATGGCCATCGGGAAGGTTTCTGTCTTTTTCCGTGGCTAAACCAACTAGGCTTGTAATTTAACAATTGTATTCGTATTTGATGGCATGCAAGTTTGTTATTAAGGCACATGAAAGTTCCAGAAAGCATTTCTGCCCCAAAAAAGCTGTTTATGTTCAAATGCCTCTCCTATGAAGTAGTGACGCATGATATATGCCTAGTTTCCTGAAATGAGTCACATTTCTGTTGCGGCTTGTTAGATTTTTCGTATGGGAAAATCAAGTGAAATTTCTGAGTGGAAATGACGAACTCAGAATTCTTTTTAAACCTCAAATACACTAAGATCCTACATCTCTAAATATTGGAAGAAGAGAAAACTCGAACAATAAGGGTTGACCAATAGTCGTATAAATGTAGCCTAATCCTCACTGTTCATGGAACTGATATGACAATGGTCCCGTCGTCGTAACCATGCACAAGGCTCCACGTTTAAACTGCCAGGCTGAAACCTGGAGTCTGATTTCATGGTGATTCCATGAAGTGGGCTACATGTCCAAAATGATTGAACAATTTATAATACGTTAAATATTATCCACTATTTCTAGCGACCCTCAGGATCAACCACACGGACATGACAGAGGAGAGAAAGGATAACTAATGATGTAATGGAATGATTCCAAATATAGGCCTAAAATTGAATGGAACTAACACTTAAAAATGTGTGTGGGTATTACTGACGATGGCTACCAATAGTGGCAAATATTTAACATGATACAAAATATATATTTTTTAAAACAGAGAAACGTCCAGGCTGAAATTTAAAACGCACAAAGGTCACGTTTGGCCCGACTGTCACTGCACATATTTGGCTTGTCATCTCATTTGGCTTGTGTCTCCAAGATTCATCCCTGCAAGATATAAGGCCATGCAATTTAAATTCTGAATAACAGCACAGCACTTCACTGTGGAAAAGGGGCACACTTAACCTACCTGTCACGTTGATATGCGTCAGTTTGCTGTCATATGACTGGTTTCACATTTGTCTCCAGCAATCATAAGGTAAAATAGATCTAAAACAATGTTCAAATATATTTACAATCCCCTTATACAAACTGATCACTCATTTACCTC
The DNA here is from genome assembly GCA_023634145.1 of Thymallus thymallus. Classification (NCBI taxonomy): domain Eukaryota; kingdom Metazoa; phylum Chordata; class Actinopteri; order Salmoniformes; family Salmonidae; genus Thymallus; species Thymallus thymallus. Next base: position 41,506,912 of record CM042410.1, read on the forward strand.
ACTTTTATCATTAGCTCTTATCAATGTGGATTGGGATTAAGATAGGAGAGCAAACTGTTCCTAGATCTGCGTTAAACACTTCCCCCTCTAATGGATTGGGATTAAGATAGGAGAGCAAACTGTTCCTAGATCTGCGTTAAACACTTCCCCCTCTAATGGATTGGGATTACGATAGGAGAGTAAACTGATCCAAGAACTGAGCCTATGGCCAACTTCTACCCAGAGCCTGGCTGAGGCCCGATTTCCTCCCCTCCTCCCCAAATTGTGCACTCCATCTCATAGATTTGAAAGGAATAGACTGGTGTTAAGGGAACTCCCTCTAGCACAGGGTTTCCCCAACTCGGTCCTCCTGGGTAGGGAGTGAGGGTAGGGAAGTGAGGAGGAGTAAGGAAGGTTTAGAGAATCAACAACAACTCATTACTTCCTCCAGCCAAGGGCATAACTGACCATGCACAGTGCAGATTAATATAAAATGATGCAGCGTGAGTTTTGAGTTAACTACTGCCCCCATTTGGTGAAATGGAGTCTTAACATGCTGAAACATAGCAGCGACAGAGCGAACGCTAAGCAGCCTGGCTCTCAGCAGCTGTTCACTTCCAAACAAATGTGGATGGATCCAAGGTATTCTTTCTGGAGGCGCCTGTGAGAGTTCTGGAAGTGAGCAGAAATAGGATTCTTCCACCAAGAAGTCCTCACTGGAATGCTGACGGAGGATTTGGCTCAAGCTAGGGAGGAAGGGAGTCCTACAAATGTAATAAATGGGAACAGATCTGTTAGAACATGAATATTGCTGTCATGTTGTCTCTTTGTTGTACAAATGAAAGGATGCAATATGTTGGAAGGGTTATTTCAGCTAGAGTTAAACGGATGAGTGGACGGGATATGCAAAACTGCCTTGTCTTACAGAACAAAACAACATATGATTCATCGCATACTGTAGGGCAGACTTACTTTCTCCTATTCTTGTCATGTACTGTGGGACAGTTAACCTCAAGGCGTGTTTAAAAAAAACGTCAAAGTTAAGGTGACTTGTTTACAAGATCCTTATCTTCCCAGAAACATAAAACAAGATTGCATGCTGGATAAATAGCACAGGAGCTGTACGATCCTGTAAATCTAAAGTAATTTAGTAATGAAACCAGGCATCTAATCTAATAATCCTGGTATGCTAATCAAAACATCATGTCGAAGGGACCGTTTAGTATTGTTAAATGTATTGTGTGAAATGTAACAAGATACTAGTCATGATTCCACCACAGCCTTATGCCGGTAACATTCTTCATTCTTTCATCATATGCGTTGAGAGGAGGAGCTGTTCACCAGGTGCCATATGTATCAAGCATCTCAGACTAGGATCAGTTCCCCCCCTGTCCATGTAATACTCTTCATTGTGATCTAAAAGGCAAAACTGATCCTAAATCAGGACTAAATCCCTCTCCACTAAACCTGCATTCCTTCTCCTGCATTTTGAAGGGGTTTCTTGGCAAATAATGAGTGATTTTAGACTCCTAATATGGCATATCAAACACTACAGATGGAGGACTTAATATTTATACATGTTTGTAATGCTGAAGATTAGATATTGTTATACACAGTACAGTCCATGGTATTACCCTTCTAACTTCAGTGTAATGTTAAATAGTTTAGAAACAAATGTACTTACCACATCCCTCATCTCCCCATTTTCTCTCTTTCCCTATATCCTCACCCGTATCTCCCTCCCTCTCCCCTCTCTCTCTTCCTCTTCCTCTTCTCCTCTTGTCTCTTTCTCTCTCCTTCCATGCCTCTCTTTTCTTCCCTCTTCCATCCCTTTCTCCTATCAGTAAATCAGTGAGCCATTTCACAACCCCTAAGAACAGAGAACGGTGGGGTTGCATATTGATCCTTTACGATGGCCATTCAATCAGATGCTAGACCGATGCGTAGCATACTGTGTGAGCAGCATCACAAATGAGGAGAGAGAGAGAGAGAGAGAGAGAGAGAGAGAGAGAGAGAGAGAGAGAGAGAGAGAGAGAGAGAGGCAATTAGAGAGTGTGTATGTTGAGGGACAGACAGCGAGGGAGGAGAGAATTGAGAGAAGGGGGTATTTGATTGAGGGTGAGAAAGGGGGGAGACGGTGTGTACAGGAGAGAGAGGGCTGGAAAGAGAGGGAGAGTACTGCCCTGCTCTGCTGCAGTGGAGAGAAGTGAGGGGAGAGACTGCAGTCTCTGCTTATGGGAGAATTCAGGGGATGTTACCACGGTACTGAAACGTTAACCCTACGAGCCTGATTATTGGATGGGTCACCCAGCCAGTGCGAATATCACTTTAGACTGGTAAGACGTTCTACCTCTCTCATTTCCTCCCTGGTGTGGATAACCAGCATATTATATAGACATTCAGGTCATTTTAGGATAACTTTCATAATAAACATTCTTGATTATAAATGAATCAGAATGACAAATGGTCATTTTGTAATTTGAAGATTTGAGCTTTGAAATCTGCAAATCGTTGGAAGATTGTTATGGGTTTGTGTTGTGTTTGTACGGTGTGTATCTGGGGGCTTCAGGTTTGCGACTAGCTAAGTGGGAGACGTCCAGTGCTGAGCTGCAGAGATGCAGAGATTGGTATGTAAGTGTACCTGCAGTACCTGCAGGCTGGAGGTAGATACTACTGACCTAGATAGAATGGATAGATTTCTTCTCTTGTCTCTTTCGTCCTTACAACCACTAAACAAGATGAGAGTGAGACAAGGACAGTGAGCTATTATACCATTTTGCAATATAGCCTGTGTGAATTACTGTTAGGATCAGTTTTGATGTATGATGTCCATTTGTTTAGCAGGAATAATTTTAATTTGTCATATAATTTCCCTTATCTGTTCAGATTGTAATATATTGATAAATGAGAGAGCATGGTGTAAGTAGCTATGTATGACCTAGCCATTTTCATTCATTTCATCTGTGATTAGTGATTTGATTGGTCAGATCCCAAACTCCATTGGCTACCATGGCCTCAGGCCGGCTGTAAGTGACTGGATATCAGACAGAGGCAAATCAGCTGGATTTTATTTAGTCAGCAACAACTAGTGTGTCTCCTGTTATGTTTCACATGTAGTCTGGAATTTTACTATGCACCTTTTGAAGATGCACAGTGTATTGATTTGTGGACTATAGGTCAATGAAGACACAGTCCTGAATTCAATCCAGTACACGTTATAGAGCAGCGTCCTATACAGCTGACAATGCAGCTTTCAACGGCATTCACGGTAAATGCTGCACGTGTCGGCTCCAACGCAAATGACATATACAGTGGGGAGAACAAGTATTTGATACACTGCCGATTTTGCAGGTTTTCCCACTTACAAAGCATGTAGAAGTCTGTAATTTTTATCATAGGTACTCTTCAACTGTGAGTGACAGAATCTAAAACAAACATCCAGAAAATCACATTGTATGATTTTTAAGTAATTAATTTGCATTATATTGCATGACATAAGTATTTGATACATCAGAAAAGCAGAAGTTAATATTTGGTACAGAAACCTTTGTTTGCAATTACAGAGATCATACGTTTCCTGTAGTTCTTGACCAGGTTTGCACACACTGCAGCAGGGATTTTGGCCCACTCCTCCATACAGACCTTCTCCAGATCCTTCAGGTTTCGGGGCTGTCACTGGGCAATACGGACATTCAGCTCCCTCCAAAGATTTTCTATTGGGTTCAGGTCTGGAGACTGGCTATGCCACTCCAGGACCTTGAGATGCTTCTTACGGAGCCACTCCTTAGTTGCCTTGGCTGTGTGTTTCGGGTCGTTGTCATGCTGGAAGACCCAGCCACGACCCATCTTCAATGTTCTTACTGAGGGAAGGAAGTTGTTGGCCAAGATCTCGCGATACATGGCCACATCCATCCTCCCCTCAATACGGTGCAGTCGTCCTGTCCCCTTTGCAGAAAAGCATCCCCAAAGAATGATGTTTCCACCTCCATGCTTCACGGTTGGGATGGTGTTCTTGGGGTTGTACTCATCCTTCTTCTTCCTCCAAACACGGCGAGTGGAGTTTAGACCAAAAAGCTCTATTTTTGTCTCATCAGACCACATGACCTTTTCCCATTCCTCCTCTGGATCATCCAGATGGTCAATGGCAAACTTCAGACGGGCCTGGACATGCGCTGGCTTGAGCAGGGGGACCTTGCTTGCGCTGCAGGATTTTAATCCATGACGGCGTAGTGTGTTACTAATGGTTTTCTTTGAGACTGTGGTCCCAGCTCTCTTTAGGTCAATGACCAGGTCCTGCCGTGTAGTTCTGGGCTGATCCTTCAACTTCCTCATGATCATTGATGCCCCACGAGGTGAGATCTTGCATGGTGCCCCAGACCGAGGGAGATTGACCGTCATCTTGAACTTCTTCCAATTTCTAATAATTTCGCCAACAGTTGTTGCCTTCTCACCAAGCTGCTTGCCTATTGTCCTGTAGCCCATCCCAGCCTTGTGCAGGTCTACAATTTTATCCCTGATGTCCTTACACAGCTCTCTGGTCTTGGCCATTGTGGAGAGGTTGGAGTCTGTTTGATTGAGTGTGTGGAGAGGTGTCTTTTATACAGGTAACGAGTTCAAACAGGTGCAGTTAATACAGGTAATGAGTGGAGAACAGGAGTGCTTCTTAAAGAAAAACAAACAGGTCTGTGAGAGCCGGAATTCTTACTGGTTGGTAGGTGATCAAATACTTATGTCATGCAATAAAATGCTAATTAATTATTTAAAAATCATACAATGTGATTTTCTGGATTTTTGTTTTAGATTCCGTCTCTCACAGTTGAAGTGTACCTATGATAAAAATTACAGACCTCTACATGCTTTGTAAGTAGGAAAACCTGCAAAATCGGCAGTGTATCAAATACTTGTTCTCCTTACTGTAGATCTGCGCTATAGGGCGCCTTGCATTTAATCCCTGCCACGACTTGACAGAATGATGTTTAACTGTTGCTGCTAACCCATGTTTCGATCATTTCACTGTCTGTCACCACTCTAGACAATGCATTTCCTACACATACCATTGCTTTTATGCTTGGAATCTTAGGTAAAGAACTGTATCACATGTGATTGGGAGTCCCATAGGGCGGCGCACAATTGGCCCAGCGTCGTTCAGGTTTAGCCGGGGTAGTTCCTTACTGACTTGCCTAGTTAAATAAAGGTTAAACAATTAAAAAAACATTGATTTTTATAAAGATTTTAAAACACTGAGTTTCTTAAACAATTCTGAATCATATATATTGTAATATATCAACTGCATCGAAACATCTCTTTACATCCAAACAATACAACAAAATGCTGTTGGTTTGACAATGTAACATTCTTATTTGATGGTAAAATGTATACAAAATGGACATGGTTATCTTAGGCTGTCTGGATCTAGAGTCAGTAAAGAACTGTTGTAGGCCTGTGTATCTGTCCGTCTGTCTCCAGTGAGGACACACGTAATCAGGGTTAAGCTCTGCGTTTGCCAGCCATGTATCCCAAATCTTTCAAATTGTCTTGCTTGCTCATTCAGATGGGCCCTAGAAATTGCCTGTCGACTAGACTGAGACGGATCGCTTCTCTTCCAGACCTTTTAGAGTGGAATGATAAACCTCTGGGAAGCTTGCTGCATTGAAGAGCCTCTCACACACAGACACATAGATACACAAAGACATGCAGGCACACAACGTTGTTCACACAGTGACCGTACGTATATATCCCAACCAGAAACCATGGCAAGAATAGGATGAGACAATCTACAGGAAGGAGGTCTGAGACCTGGAAGTGTGGTGTCCGGACAGGAATCTCTCCCTCAATGTCAACAAAGAAGCTGTTTGTGGACTACGGGAAACGGAGGGCTGAGCACGCCCCCATCCACATCGATTAGTTGCGCAGGCTTCATGTTCCTTGTGTCCACATCACTAAGGAACTATGATAGTCCACACACATCAACACAGTCAGGAAAAGGGCATGACAACGCCTCTTCTCCCTTCAAAAAGTTCTACAGCTGCACCATTGAGAGAATCTTGGCTGGCATCACCACTTGGTATGACAACTGTTTGGCAGCCGACCGCAGGCGCGACACAGGGTAACGAGTACGGCCCAGTACTTCACTGGGGACGAGCTCCCTGCCATCCAGGACCTGTCAGACAAAGGCCCTAAAAATGATCAAATACTCCAGCCACCCAAGTCAGACTGTTCTCTCTGCTAAAACATGGCAAACGGTACCGATGCACCAAGTCTGGAACCAACAGGACCCTGAACAGCTTCTAACCCCAAGCTAAAAGACAGCTAACTAGTTAGTTAAATAGTTAACCAATAGCTATCCGGAATATCTGCATTAAACTCTTTTTTTATTCACATACGCTGTTGTTACTGTTATTTATCTATCCCGTTGCCTGGTGACTTTATCCATACCTATATGTGTATATCTACCTCAATTACCTTGTACATTGACTTGGTACTCGTACCCTATGTATATAGCCAAGTTATCGTTAATCATTGTGCATTGTGTTATAATTTTTTATAACACAATTTTTCTCTCTGCATTGTTGGGAAGAGCCCGTAAGTACACATTTCTCTTTCAGTCTACACCTGTTGAAGCATGTGACAAACAAAAGTTGATTTGATTTGACACACACCCACGCACATACACACACACACACACACTTACACACACACCACCACCATTACAACCCCATTGTTTGTATGTACTATAAGCAGATAATCATAATTTATATCCAGTTTCTATCCATATTCAATAGTTTACAAACCACCACTCCTTCACTGTGTAAGAACGTATTGTAAACCAACCTTCTCCAATGATGGTATTTTGCATCAGCTAATTCTCCAGAGTGTGTTTGTAGATGTCAGGAGAGATGGATTGGGTTAATCTATTACCAGACTAATAGGATTTAAGAGATGCCTTTGTCTTGTGTGATGCACATCTACTCTGTTCTCGTCATCCGCCATTATTAGTGTTGTGAGTAATGGATAACCAACTCTGTATGTGCATAATAGAGGAATATGCCATTGTCATTTTCCACCTTAGATACAGAGCATTTGGAAAGTATTCAGACCCCTTGACTTTTTCCACATTTTTCCATGTTAGTCTTATTCTAAAATAGATTTGAAAAAATCCTCATCAATCTACACACAATACCCCATAATGACAAAGCAAAAACAGGTTTAATTTTTTTTGGCCCAAATGCACATTATCATAAGTTCTCAGACCCTTTACTCACTAATTTGCTGAAGCACCTTTGGCAGTGACTACAGCCTTGAGTCTTCTTGGGTATGACGCTACAAACTTGGCACACCTGTATTTGGGGAGTTTCTCACATTCTTTTCTGGAGATCCTCTCAAGCTTTGTCAGGATGGATGGGGAGCATCGTTGAACAGCTATTTTCAGGACTCTGCAGATATGTTTGATTGGGTTCAAGTACGGGCTACGGCTGGGCCAGTCAAAGACATTCAGAGACTTGTCCCAAAGCCACTCCTGCATTGTCTTGGCTGTGGCTTAGGGTTGTTGTCCTGTTGGAAGGTGAACCTTCACCTCAGTCTGAAGTCCTGAGCACTCTGGAGTGCTCATCAAGGATCTCTCTGTTCTTTTCTCTGTTCATCTTTCCCTCGATCCTGACTAGTCTCCCAGTCCCTGCCGCTGAAAAACATCCCCACAGCATGATGCTGCCACCATCATGCTTCACCGTAGGGATGGTGCCAGGTTTCCTCCAGACGTGACACTTGGCATTCAGGACTGTTATGTGCCTTTTACCGAGGAGTGGCTTCCGTCTGTCCACTCTATTATAACGGCCTGATTGGTGGAATGCTGCAGAGATGGTTGTCCTTCTGGAAGGTTCTCTCATCTCCACAGAGGAACTCTGGAGCTCTGTCAGAGTGACCATCGGGTTCTTGATCACTTCCCTGACCAAGGCCCTTCTCCCCAGATTGCTCAGTTTGGCCGGGCGCCCAGCTCTAGAAAGAGTCTTGGTGGTTCCAAACTTCTTCCATTTAAGAATTATGGAGGCCACTGTGTTCTTTTGTGGCCTTCAATGCTGCAGAAATGTTTTAGTACCCTTCCCCAGATCTGTGCCTCAACACAATACTGTCTCAGAGCTCTACGGACAATTCCTTCGACCTCATGGCTTGGTTTTTGCTCTGACATGCACTATCAACTGTGGGACCTTATATAGACAGGTGTGTGCCTTTCCAAATCATGTCCAATCAATTGAATTTACCACAGGTGGACTCCCATCAAGTTGTAGAAACAGCTCAAGCATGATCAATGGAAACAGAATGCACCTGAGCTCAATTTCGAGTCTCCATAGTAAAGGGTCTGAATACTAAATAATAAAGTATTTCTGTTTTTTATTTGTAATACATTTTAAAAAATCTCTACAAATCTGTGTTTGCTTTGTCATTACGGGGTATTGTGTGTAGATTGATGAGAAAAAAAAATATATTTAATGCATTTTAGAATAAGGATGTAACGTAACAAAAGTTGGAAAAAGGGAAGGGGTCTGAATACTTTCCTAATACACTGTATCCTTGCCTGGGAGAACAATAGAATAGGGACAATAGGGAGGCCGAGCCGGACAATGCCCATGTAGGAACAAATAGCTCTTCATCCTACGCATTGTTGAGTGGCTGGCTCTAGGTTAGAGGTACCCTTTTCATACTATTGTGCCATTGCTCAGCCCTGTTCAGCCCTACCCAATCAAATATGAGAATGACTCACAAAGAGTATCATCGTGATCTGTAAATGTTAATCATATGCTGGTGTCACCTCTGAGAGTGACCAGGGTGTAGCTCGGAATTCTGGGAAATAATTTGTCAGACTCTAATGTACGTTCCCGACTCCACCCTCCTGTCGCTGCCCATGAGAGCGACACAGAACTGGCACAGAACAATATGATGCTTGCTGAGTCCTGAGAGAAAAATTGATTTTGTCAGATGTTTGTAGTGTTTTATTTTTAAATGTAACCTTTATTTAACTAGGCAAGTCAGTTAAGAACAAAATTCTTATTTACAGTGACGGACTGCACCGGCCAAACTCAGACGACGCTTGGCCAATAGTGCGCCACCTTATGGGACTCCCAATTACACTATTGTTGAAATAGCATCCATCGGGTTAGATGAGTAGAAAGGGAATCTACAGTATGTGTTTGCTTCATGTTATCAGTGGTGGAAAAATACAGCAAATATCATACTTGAGTAAATGTAAAGATACCTTAATAGAAAATGACTCAAGTAAAACTGAGTCACCCAGTAAAATACTACTTGATTAAAAGTATCTGGTTTTAAATATACTTAAGTATCAAAAGTAATAGTAAATGCTATGAATAATTTAAAATTCCTTTTATTAAGCAAACCAGGTGGCATAATTATTATATGCCAGCGGCACACTCCAACATTCAGACATCTTTTACAAATTAAGCATTTGTGTTCAGTGAGTCTGCCAGATAAAGACAGTAGGGATGACTCATATTCTCATGATAAGTGTGTGAATTTTAAAATGTTCCTGTCTTGCTAAGCTTTCGAAATGTACCAGTACTTTTGGGTGTCAGGGATAATGTATGGGAGTGAAAAGTACATATTTTCTTTATGAATGTAGTGGAGTAAAAGTACACGTTATAAATAGTACATTAAAGAACAGATATATATAACTTGAATACTTAGTTACTTTACACCACTGTATGTTATATCTTTCTATTTGCACAGTGATCTCATCCCTCACATTTTTGTGACTTGTAATGAGAATGTTCCTTATTAGGCTTTGGAAGCCCTTCACTGTTGTACATTTTGTAATTATGAATCATTAAACGATAATGGCAACTGGTAAGAACTTTTGGGGGAGCATTTGGCAATAGCCGGGGCTATAACCGTTGGTCTGATATGCATTCAAAGGTGATAATTCCCAATCAGCCTCTCCATCTCACTTTCTCACAGTGTACATTTGTTCAGTACATCATCCATGCTAATCCTATTAGTTTTTACTAGAAAGAAGGATGTTTCAGGCACAAGTGCCTTATTTCAATTTGGTGGAGATCATTGTTTCAGAAGAGACATATAATCACCTTAGTCTTCGCCATTCCGTCAGAGGTGACAGATCACTCGTCATGAGTGGAAGATAGCTCTCTTTGGAACTCATTTTGGATAGGGAGCCTTCATATCTACCTAGCACATTTTCCACTTCAAGTAGAATTTGTATTAACTCCCATCACTAATTTTTGTTTATTCCCCAACTTACCGCAATGTAATACTGTAATATTGAATATCGACTCTCACAGGGGACATGATAGAATTTGATTCCATTGAAATGTATGTAATATTAAAGGCCTGTGGATAGAATTTGGTTCCATTGAAATGGATGTAATATTAAAGGCCTGTTGCCATCAAAAATATGGTTTTCCTGTTTTTTATATATATTTCCACACTATGAGGTTGGAATAATACTGTGAAATTAATTCAAAACATGATTATAATGGCATTTTAGTGTAAGAGCTGTTTGAAAAGACTGTCTGAAATTTCATCCTGTTTGGGTGGGATGGAGTTTTGGCCAACATAGTGACATCACAATACAGTAAATTGGTTAATAGACCAATAAGAAAGATAGTTCCAAACCTATGCCAATAAAAGCTTTCCCCTCCCCACTCAAACCACTCCCAGACATAGAAAAACTATTGCTTGAGAAATGTCTCTTTGCAAAAAAAACTATTTTTGATTGAAAATAATTACAGTAAGGTACTTAAATGTTACCCAGAAATCATTTGATATTGAGATAAGAATGGCTGTGTTGGATCTTTAAGACACTGTGTCTCATTCCTCAAACAAATGAGATTAGCTTTTTCATCCCTGAGTTAAATCCATTTAGGAGTTTATAGTACATGAAGGATGCAGGTCTACTGGCTGGCATATTATCCTCTGAGTCTGAGATGTGGACTAATGTCAAGGAAGCCCTTTTCCCTACGGACCACTCCAGACTTGTCAATGCATGTGCTGTTCTAATGTCTGACACAATGCTAAGGCATTGAGTTTGGTCACAATGAGTCACTTGGGAGATCCTCCATTTTGTTACTTTGTGGATGTGTTTGTGTGTGTTTGTGTGTGTGCGTGTGTGTGTGCGTTATATAAAAAGTTACACACTTCATTGCCTTTTCTGCTGGAGATAACAACTGACTGTCCCTCTCTGTCTATGCCTTGCCCCAGGGACTGTGTGCGTGGCCTAGTCATTGACGATGAAGTGGAACTTGTTCAAGAATAAGCCAGAGGCCATGGTGGGTCCAGAGCCCACAGGCACTGGTGCCACCATGACCGCGGCCCCAGCCGTAGCAATAGCCACAACAGTGGCTGAACCCCCAGGCAACGGTACAGAGTCCAAAAATGACATGTTCGAAGAGATCAAGAGCAAATTCTTGAACGAGATCGATAAAATCCCACGTAAGTCCTCCCTGTTTTTTTCCTACCTCTGACTCATATTATGCATGGAACAATGTTGGAACAGAGAAGCGAAAGGTGAAACATCGTTTGTGTCCCGCCCTCGGGACTGTTGGGCTAACGTGCGCTAATGTGATTAGCATGACGTTGTAAGTAGCAAGAAAATTTGCCAGGCCATAGCCATATTTTAGCTTAAATTCTTGTTAATCTAACTGCACTGTCCAATTTACAGTAGCTATTACAGTGAAATAATACCATGCTATTGTTTGAGGAGAGTGCATAGTTTTGTACTTGGAAATGTATCAATAAACCAATAGGCACATTTGGGCAGACTTGATGCAACATTTTGAACAGTAATGCAATGGTTCATTGAATTAGTCTAAAACTTTGCACATACACTGCTGTCATCTAGTGGACAAAATCTAAATTGCGCCTTGACTCCTAAGAAATATTATTGCCTTTCTCTTGCTTTTCAAAGATGATGTGACGAAAAAAAAAAAAAAAAAGATATTTTACCAGATCGTATGTGTTATATTCTCTTACATTAATTTCACATTTCCACAAACTTCAAAGTGTTTCCTTTCAAATGGTATCAGGAATATGCATATCCTTGCTTCAGGGCCTGAGCTACAGGCAGTTAGATTTGGGTATGTAATTTTAGGCAAACATTATAAAAAAGGGTCAGATACTTAAGAGAAAAAATAACCCATATTGTGTGTTTGTGTTGCAGTCCCTTCCTGGGCTATCATAGCCATCGCTGTGGTGGCCGCCCTCCTCATCCTCACCTGCTGCTTTTGCATTATAAAGAAGTGCTGCTGCAAGAAGAAGAAGAACAAGAAGGGGAAGAAGGGAAAAGATGGCTTCAACATGAAGAACATGAAAGGGGACGAGGTATGGTGCTTCAGGCTCCGCATATAAATTCTGCTGAGTTCACTAAGAACAGGCAACTCCCACAGACATAACTTATATCACACTCAGGGTTCTTATTTCATCTGAACAAAAGTCTTGTAAAAATCCATGTTACTTATTTTTTGATGATGAGAATAGACAAACATGACTAGAAATGACTTCGGGATATCTGACAGACGAAACATTATATATACACAAAAGTATGTGGACCCCCCCCCCCTTCAAATTTGTGGATTCAGCTATTTCAGACACACCCGTTGCTGACTGGTGTATAAAACTGAGCACGCAGCCATGCATTCTCCATAGACAAACATTGGCAGTAGAATGGCCAATGGTCATGTAGTGTATCTCCCAAGAGTTATTAATTTACTAAAACTACACACTCTGCTACCTGTTTTATTTACTAAGTAACTGTTTCTTTTGTTGGAGGGACCCAGGAACGTTTCTGTCAATATCTATGTAGATTTTACCAACAACACATGGTCATTATGCATCCCTTGGGGTATCAGTAAAAACCTTTGATCTTTCATCGCCAAGCACTTAGACCAGACTCAGGGAGACAAGCTCAGACTCCATGTCATCAGAAAATATATTTTTTTGTTTCTGCTACTGTATCATAGCTTATCTTTAGCACAGGTTTGTTTTGTTTTTTTTCTCAATGTAACTCTTTGGTGTCATTCATTAAAATGTGTGTTCTCTTGCTGCTCCTCGAATGGGCCTCTCAAGAACCTCGAATGGGCCAGACCTCTGCTTGTTTTACGTTTGTAAAACCATTTTGATGTGTGCTCTGACTGTAACAATACAAATTATTGAGTTCATATGCATAACACATTGCTAAAATACTATGCATATCATGCATACAATTGACAAAATGTAATGATCATTTGTATGGGGTGTGGTGGCCATTGGCTCAACATTTTGACTATATTAGCCCACACAGCTACACGGATGCAGGACCTCATATTGGAGCTTATAGAGACCCCAACTGATAATTTTCACCAATCTTAAAACCATCTACTTTGGTTTAGATAGAATAATCAAGAAACCTATAATACAATAAAGTAATTTGATTTGGTGAAAATACGTTATTTAAATCTAACTTGCTTACCACTTTTTCCATGTGGTTTCTTCCTTCACAGACTCCATGAAATGATGACCTCTTCCTAAATATTTGGTCACGTGATTCATTTTGTGTATTGTTTCCTAGAAACAAGGAGTGGCTCAACTAACTTGTTGTCTCAACTTACCCCACTCTCCCCCACTTCATTGTGACACACTTTGTTATGGGGAAGGGACTCGACAGGCAGAGATTGATGGCTAGAGAAAGTAATGGAGCCCTGTCATTTGTGGCATTCCAATTAGAGGATGACTGCTTTAGAATCAAATTAAGACCCTACATCTGTAGGGTAAGCTGGCCTCAATGCTTAAGGATAATAGATATGGTGCCCATGGACCCGAGGAGCCATATCTCAGACAGAGCAGAATAAACAGGGGAGGATTGTGAAACGTGCTCCCACTTAATTCCAGGCTGAATGTGTCCGATATCATTAAGAGGGCCCCATGCACCAGTGACAGTTAATTAAAACAATCAATTCATTGTCTCCACATGGTGAAAGATGATCCTGGAAGTAGGATAATTAATTGTTTTATTTTTTACAAACAGACAATCAGTGTGTCATTTTTCATAATCCTAGTGTTGTCGGTGTTGTTGACTGCCTACAGTACCGTGTTTGTTCTCTGGTGTGTCGTAAGTTCAAACCTCTTCCTCTCTCTGCTCTCCTCCTTCTTGCTCTGTGTCTTATGTGTGCCCCATGTTTCTTGACTGTGATGGACCCCTGATCTACGGTAGGTGGAAGGATCGCGGTGATTCTCTCTGGCCCATGGGCAGATGATGATAATGATGATGATGATGATGATAAGGGGGGTTTCATGGAATGAAAGTTGTAGCTTCTTTTTTTTTTATTTTTTATAACATTTTTGTAATGATGGCTTGAGAATGTAACTGAGAAAGCTATTGTCTGCTCCATAAACCCCTGAGAGAAAACTGAAATTATTTAAATAATGCATCGTTTATGATGCCAAACTCACCCCATTGTGGAACGTTTTGGACGTAGTTTAAACGCAACCCACGATTAACACAAAAATATATGCATGTGACAAAGGGCATGGTAGGCTGTTTGTGGACATGAGGACGACAATGAAATAAGAATGACAAATCAATCTTAGAATGGTATTTTTCATATGCACCCCAATTACTTTGTCACTCGATGAAGAGTAAAGAACAAGACTCAGTTTTGCAGATGAAATAGTTATGCAAACTTGAACATGTCAGAAACAGGGTTACCATAACGGGCTGAAATCTAACTGAAATACTGTTTCTGTGGCGCAGCGATCTAAGGCACTGCATTGCAGTGGTAGAGGAGTTACTACAGACCCGGGTTCATTCCTGAGCTGTGCCACAACAGGCTGTGGCCGGTAGTCCCATAAGACAGCACACAATTGGCCCAGTATTGTCTGGTTTAGGAAAGGGTTTGGCCGGTGTGGCTTTAGATGGCTCATCGCGCTCTAGTGACTCCTTGTGGCGGTCCGGGTGCCTGCAGGCTGACCCCGGTCGCCAGTTGAACGATGTTTCCTCTGACACATTGGTGCGTCTGGCTTCTGGGTTAAGCTGGCGGGTGTTAAAGAGCGCGAATAGGTGGGTCACGCCTCTCCCGAGCCTGTTGGGGAGTTGCAGCAATGAGACAAGATTGAACATTGGGGAGAATAAAGGGGTGAAAATAAAAATATATATAAAAATGAAATACAGTTTCTACATTATGCAAATAGCCGGCTATGCCCTTTAATGCTGTAGCTACCATTTGGCTGGAATAATGGTGACCTGACTTGAGAGGAACATTCCTTGGTGACACATACATGGAATAACAAGGACGAAAAAATGTACTTAAATGTTTTATTTAACCAGGCAAGTATGTTAAGAACAAATTCTTATTTACAATGATGGCCTACCTACAGGGTTAGCCATAGTAGTATGGCACCCCTGGAGCAAATTAGGTTTAAGTGTCTTGCTCAATGACACATCAACAGGTTTTTCACCTTGTCGGCTCAGGGATTTGAACCAGCAACCTTTTGGTTACTGGCCCAACGCTCTAACTGCTAGGCTACCTGCGGTTCCCTGCCCTGGATTTGGATTCTCAGTTAGCTAGTTCCTTGGGAATTTTGGGCAGGATTTAAAAGACGGTAAAACAATTGTGTCACCAAAGGGAATTTTGAATTCAAGTCATTAGCTAGCAAATATCATTCCTGAGTCCCTGATTGTATTAGAGACAGGATGGTATTCCACTATGCCACCAGGTGAGGAGCAGGTAAGCGGGAACAAAAACAAGCAGGTCCCGGTGCTACGCAATGCAAGGCAACGCAACAAACCCCGGTGCTATGCAGCGCAAAGCAATGCAACACAAGCCTCCTGGAGGTCCACTGTCTGTCTGTGGCATGCTGTCTGTGGTGGGTGAGCTGGGGCACCCTCATTGCACCCTCATTCTGGCTCCTACAACTAACCCCTGACCCCTCACCTCTGATCCCTGTGTCTTGTGTTCTACCACTGCAGAAACAGGACGACGACGATGACGAAGGTGAGACAGGGCTGACGGAGGAGGAGAAAGAGGAAGAGGAGAAAGAGGAGGAGAAGCTTGGCAAACTGCAGTACTCACTTGACTATGACTTCCAAGACAATAAGGTCAGTCAGTGGCCAACATTTCAGTACGAAAACAATAAAATAGTCTGAACATGTAATGTACTAACTAACTGTAAGTCGCTCTGGATAAGAGAGTCTGCTAAATGACTAAGATGTAAAAATGTAAATGGTTTTCCTTTTTAATCACTGCTGGCACTGCTCAGAAAAACCTGCATTAGACTGTATTGCAGTATTTGCAGCATTGTCAGTGTATCAGTAAGAGGCATAGTTAGTCTAAATTTCAGATTTATGGATATCCAGAGAGTAGACTGGTGGACTTGGTGGTGAGTCATCCACCTAGTAATGTGTGTGTTTACTGAGCTTCAGCTCAGCTTTGGCATTGTTGAGGGCAAACCAGTGGGCATGGTGGATGCCTAGTGGGCATGCTCCAAATACCATGCCTGCATCACCTCAAAGTAGCTTGAAACAAGCAACATTTAACAACATAAACCCTTGAGAAATGTTACATTTTTATATATGACGATGATGTGGCAGTTGATTTTTAAATCTTTTTCAGTTGCTGAAATGGTTCCTTTTCGATAGAGAAGCACAATGCTGTTTCAAGATGTCTTACTTTTCTGCAGAAAAGCTTAAAGCAAGTCACACTAGATGTTCATCTTATTATATTCTCTGTAGATTTTGAAGAGTGACTTTGATACAGTGTCCATTCTGAGAATTAAAGTGGCTATAGAGCTGTCCAATTAATTCAGGGCTAATTCTTATATAAGCTTTGCAAAACACTGCTGCTATGTAAAAACTACTGCAGGATTGCACAGTGACACTTTTGGGGAGTGGCAGCCGGCAATTGTTGAAATTATGGTTGATTAAACAAAATATTAAAGAGAGCAGTACATCAAGATTTTGGGGAATGAGAGGGTATCTAGTATATTCAGCATGTGAATGAATGGGTAGAGTCAGTATTATAGAGTGCTATGCAGGATGTTGGCATTGTGACATAAGTCCATGAGGATAGAAAATGCTGAGTCATTCTGAAACAAGGAAGTCCCTCATGAGTCACTGACACAGGATCAGGGCTTGAGATGAGAATGTACATTTAAAGCTTTCTTTCTAAGTGAATCAATTAACGTAAACATAATCAATCTCTCTGTCATTCAGAGCAGAAGGATACTTAGCACAGGCACCCCTTTTTCAGGCATGCACAATTTATGTAACATTATATTCAGTGACCTTCTTATGACATTGCAGCAAATACATTTGGCAGCTCTAGCTTGTATCTAATCTTGGTCATCTAAAAGGGCTGTGGTGATTATTGCTGGAGCTTTATGTTGTCAGCTGACAGGCCACAAGCTTATGTAACAAGACTGCAGCATTTGTCTGCAACAGCGACAGGAAGTGGGCATTGGCACAAATTAATACATTAATGCATGTAGGTTTCTTACCTGACTTGACGCTGTCGGCTTGTCTCAGTTCATCGGCACAAATAAATACATTAATAAACGTTGAGATTCCCACCTGATACTGTTTGTCTCCGTGCTGTCTCTGACCCCTGACCACTGTGCCCCTCCCCTCACAGCTCACAGTGGGAATACTCCAAGCTGCAGATCTTATATCCATGGACAGCGGAGGTACCTCTGACCCGTACGTTAAGGTCTATGTCCTCCCAGACAAGAAGAAGAAGTTTGACACCAAGGTTCAAAAGAAAAACCTGAACCCTGTGTTCAATGAGTCATTTGTTTTCAAGGTAAGTCATAACACAGTTTCTGTACCAGAACTGTACAGTAGTTAGTTGGAATGGAAAGGGCATCAATCATCCTGCCAAACTATAATGCTGAAAACATATTGTCAGCCTAGGACAGCGGAGTCTCAAACTATATGTAAAGTAACAGTGACATGATATCCATTTTCCAAAACACATGCCTACATTTATTTTTCATTATGAAGTCACCGTGTGTATTCTTGTTGTGTTCACATCATATTGTAGAGCAGTGCTGGCCTGCCATGTCTGCCTGCCTGCTATGTACCCTCTAGCCTGTGTACTAACTGCAGCTTCCTTAATGAGGTCCATGGAGACTCAATAAGACTCTCAGGGTCAGTGCGAAAGCACTGTTTGCAATCTTACCACCACAGCTACAACATTGTCTATTCTCTTAGCATAACAGTCATGTAGAGACCTAGAATGAAGATATATTGGAAATATTGGACTTAGGTTGACTAGAGACCATGAAGAGTTTAGAGAATGTAAAGTATATGACATCTTAGGCATGCCTTTAGAATCAGGGTTGGGGTCTACTCAAAATTTCTGAATTTAATTCAATTCAAACAATGAATATTAATTGAATTTGAATTGGCCGCACCACATAGGAGGCAGAATTCGAGTTGAATTTGAATAGAAGGACAACATATTTATATGCCTTTGAACAATGTATGGTAGTAGGTGCAAGGCATACCGGTTTCAGTGTGTCAAGAACTGCAATGCTGCTGGGTTTTTCAAGCTCAACAGTTTCCATTGTGTATTAAGAATGGTCCAACACCCAAAGCCCATTGAGCCTACTTGATACAACTGTGGGAAGCATTGGAGTCAACATGGGCCAGCATCCGGGGGAAACCCTTTCAACACCTTGTAGAGTCCATGCCCCGATGAATTGAGGCTGTTCTCAGGGCAAAATCGGGTGCAACTCAATATTAGGAAGGTGTTCCTAATGTTTTGTGCACTCAGTGTATAATTTAATTAAAAGCAGTTCAAACCAAATCAACTGAGACGTGAAACATGAAAGTCTCTTTCTCAGGATTTTACTTACAGTATTTAATGTGATCAGTGATTCATTTATGCCTGTCCCTCATTTTAAAGTTGAGATCCACGATAGGTGAAAACAGTGTCGCTAACTGCCCCAGGCGTAATTGTTATTGTTTTGTTTTGAGGAAATGAGCATCCAGCATCGTGGTAGATAAAAATCATAGTAGATACTCTGCTGTTCTACCGCACGTGCAATTACATGCAATGATGTTGTTTGAAGTAACGTCTTTGTTGTTGTAATATCGCCTTCAGTTGCACTTTAAGGTCGATCCTGTTACGTGAACTGAATTCTCGTTTTTTAATATGGTGATCTTTTTCTAAAGAAACATTGAACATCTAATATTCAAATCATAGTGTAAAAGCAGGTGAGCTGGTTCTACTCTTTTGGCAATTTTCTGGTGTTTTGTGCTGGAAAACTGAGTGTGTCGAGCATAACATGTCAGACCTGTTACCCATAGATAGACAGGCTAGAGGGACGGGCAATTGGATGCAAGCTTAAATGTTTATTTGTTTATTGTTAAAACATAATAATAAATAAATAAACATTTAAGCTTGCATCCAATTGCCCCTCCCTGTTGCACACAACAAGCTTTCATTTCACCTGTCACAAGGTGATATATTATGACTGATTTAAGAGGAAATCATCAACACTGTCACGGTCAGCCCTGTTACGGTCAACCCTGTTACATTATTTGTCACCTAATAAGTTACCAAGTTACACTTACGACGAACTGGCGTAATGACCCAGATGTTAGATTGTTACCATCCATACTGCAGTGTTTGATTCATTAGCGTTCTGGGAAATGTATATATTTTTCTGCTCTTTAAAGACATTAAGGGAATTATTTAAGCAAAAGACACAAGGGGGAGTGGTTTGTGGTATACGGCCAATATACCACGGCTAAGGGCTGTTCTTAGCCACGACGCATCGCGGAGTGTCTGGATACAGCCCTTAGTCGTGGTATATTGGCCATATACCACAAACCCCTGAGGTGCCTAGTTACCAACGTACTTAGAGCAGTAAAAATAAATGCTTTGTGGTATATCAGACTGTATTAGTATTCAGCCAATTGGCATTCAGACCTCAAACCACCCAGTTTATAACAATCATTATACAACCCACAACATGATCGTTTCCAGACCACTGTAACTATTAAAAATTGTTTTAGAACTAATAGAGTTAGTTTTATAATGTTTCAACCTTATCCTATATGGTATTGTTAACCATTCACAATGTCAAAATAAACGTTTTTAAGTAAATAGAATAGAATAAATAAGTCATATGAATTTCATTGAATTAAATTCTACACTAATTCAAATTCAATTCAAATGCTGCTCCCTGTGGGGTGTATATGAATATAAAATGGAATAATTTAATTAAAATTAAAGAGCAATTCACAACTCAAATAAGAATTGACCCCAAACCTGTTTAGAATGTATTTTTATTTATATTTGTCAATGAGCCAATTTACCACAGGAAAGGGAATGTCTAAACCTCCTATGCTGTATCATACTCCAGGTCTGCAAGGGCTGGAGAGAATCAACAGAACTCATATTAGATACTCTAACTATGCTTTAGTGCTTTAGAGCCGGAATAAATTGTCTCTCCTGTCACGAGTGGGTGCATGGAGAGACCAAGACGCAGCGCAGGGATAGTAGTTCGACATTTGTTTATTAATACTATGTATAATAAAACTTACAAATGAACGAACTATACAACACAAAAACGATAGACAAACGTCCCGTTACAAACCAAACACGAAATGAACGGACGTAAAAAAGGCACACTTAATTCACCGTGACTGCGACATAATACGACAACGACCCACACCCGAGTGAAGGACAGACTCAACATATATGGGATCCCTAATTAGAGACAATGCAGTGCAGCTGCCTCTAATTAGGGATCCAACCCAAACCCCACACAGAAACAGAAAAGAACGACACTGTCAGACTCTGACCATAGCTACATAGAGAAGCAAATAGGCTTCCCTGTGGCCAGAGCCTGACAGTACCCCCCCCCCCAAGGCGCGGACTCCCGGACCCAGAAAAAAAACACACAAAACAAGGGGGGGTTAAAGGGAGGGAAGACTAGTCCATCGGGGGCGGCTCTGGCTCCGGCGAAGTGGACAGTTTTGTCCCATGCCCCTTCCTTATAACCGGTCCCGGACTGGGCACCGGTGGGGTAAACGGCTCCGGCCATGGAGCAGGGAAAACAACCGGGCCAGGACTGGGCACCGGTGGGGCAAACGGCTCCGGCCATGGAGCGGGGCAAACAACCGGGCCCGGACTGGGCACCGGTGGGGCCAACGGCTCCGGCCATGGAGCGGGACCATTAACCGGGTCCGGACTGGGCACCGGTGGGGTAAACGGCTCTGGCCATGGAGTGGGGAAAACAACCGGGCCCGGACTGGGCACCGGTGGGGCAAACGGCTCCGGCCATGGAGCGGGGAAAACAACCGGGCCCGGACTGGGCACCGGTGGGGCGGACTGCTCAGGCTCTGGAGCGGAGCAGACGGCTGAACCCGGACTGGGTACCGGTGGAGCGGACTGCTCTGGCGCTGAGGCGGAGCAGACGGCTGGACCCGGAATGGGCACCGGTGGAGCGGACTGCTCTGGCGCTGGGGCGGAGCAGACGGCTAGACCCGGAATGGGTACCGGTGGGGTGGACTGCTCTGGCACTGGAGCGGAGCAGACGGCTGGACCCGGAATGGGCACCGGTAGGGCGGACTGCTCTGGCACTGGAGCGGAGCAGACGGCTGGACCCGGATTGGGCACCGGTGGAGCGGACTGCTCTGGCACTGGGGCGGAGCAGACGGCTGGACCCGGATTGGGTACCGGTGGAGCGGACTGCTCTGGCACTGGGGCGGAGCAGACGGCTGGACCCGGAATGGGCACCGGTGGAGCGGAATGCTCTGGCACTGGGGCGGAGCAGACGGCTGGATCCGGAATGGGCACCGGTGGAGCGGAATGCTCTGGCACTGGGGCGGAGCAGACGGTTGAACCCGGAATGGGCACCGGTGGAGCGGACTGCTCTGACTCTGGAGCGGAACAGACGGCTGAACCCGGAATGGGTCCCGGTGGAGCGGACTGCTCTGGCACTGGAGCGGAGCAGACGGCTGGACCCGGATTGGGCACCGGTGGAGCGGACTGCTCTGGCTCTGGAGCGGAGCAGACGGCTGGACCCGGAATGGGCACCGGTGGAGCGGACTGCTCTGGCTCTGGAGCGGAGCAGACGGCTGGACCCGGAATGGGCACCGGTGGAGGTTCCGGGCGGCGGACCTTCGCTGGAGGTTCCGGGCGGCTGACCTTCGCTGGAGGTTCCGGGCGGCGGACCTTCGCTGGAGGTTCAGGGCTGCTGACCTTCGCTGGAGGTTCAGGGCGGCGGACCTTCGCTGGAGGTTCAGGGCTGCTGACCTTCGCTGGAGGTTCAGGGCTGCTGACTTTCGCTGGAGGTTCAGGGCTGCTGACCTTCGCTGGAGGTTCAGGGCTGTTGACCTTCGCGTTCAGGGCTGCTGACCTTCGTTGGAGGTTCAGGGCTGCTGACCTTCGCTGGAGGTTCAGGGCTGCTGACCTTCGTTGGAGGTTCAGGTCGGCGGACCTTCGCTGGAGGTTCAGGTCGGCGGACCTTCGCTGGAGGTTCAGGGCGGCGGACCTTCGCTGGAGGTTCAGGGCTGCGGACCTTCGCTGGAGGTTCAGGGCTGCGGACCTGGCTGAGCGCACTCACTGAAGGTCGGGTGCGTGGAGTAGAGCAGAGGTCCGGACCCGGACTGGACGTCGGTGAAGCGGACTGCTCTGGCATGGGAGTGGAGCCGACGACCGGACCCGGACTGGGCACCGGTGGAGCGACCTGCTCTGGCATGGGGGTGGAGTAGACGACCGGACCCGGACTGGGGATGCTCACCTTGGGCACCCTTAACTTCAGCTCCCTCCTCTCGCTCTCACACTCCTCCATATTTCGCCAACATAGCTCCATTATCCTCTCATACTCCTCCCTCTTTCGGTATTCCCCCACGCACTTCGTTTCCGGTCTCGGCGAAGACCACCTGGAAAGTGGGACTGGTGCCTCTTCCTCCACACCAGACCACCCCCATAGCCCCTCCCCAAAATCACCTTGGGTTTGCTTTCGGGCTCTTCTCTGTCTCGCGCCCCGTCGATAACGCGGCATTTCCCCTCTCTCCGTCTCTCCCCAGTTATGCCTCGTGGTCTCGTACTGGTGGGTCGTTCTGTCACGAGTGGGTGCATGGAGAGACCAAGACGCAGCGCAGGGATAGTAGTTCAACATTTGTATATTAATACTATGTATAATAAAACTTACAAATGAACAAACTATACAACACAAAAACGATAGACAAACATCCCGTTACAAACCAAACACGAAATGAACGGACGTAAAAAAGGCATACTTACTTCACCGTGACTGCGACATAATACGACAACGACCCACACCCGAGTGAAGGACAGACTCAACATATATGGGATCCCTAATTAGAGACAATGCGGTGCAGCTGCCTCTAATTAGGGATCCAACCCAAACCCCACACAGAAACAGAAAAGAACGACACTGTCAGACTCTGACCATAGCTACATAGAGAAGCAAATAGGCTTCTCTATGGCCAGAGCCTGACATCTCCTTAGATATTTTCCAAGTGAAACAAAGCTACACATTATAATCCAGCCTAACACATGTTCTGCCTGTCCTATTCTGTGTTGTAAAACTCTGTATGCATGTTGGCTGCCATTGTGCTGTATTACTAATGTATCACTAATCAATGTCTTGCCAGCAGCCCAAATAATATGTTTATGTTTTAAAGAATATATGTATTTTTTATTGATAGCACATACAGTGAGTGTGGACATAGTGATATATAAAGTATGGACATTTATAAAGAGGGACATGTGGGTTTACATTCAGACTTAATAATTAAGTTGTGTTGTTGTTCTTGATGTGTTCCTTCATCAGTTACCGTATGCTGAGCTCGGTGGGAAAACCCTGGTGATGTCAGTCTTTGACTACGACCGATTCTCCAAGCATGACATCATTGGAGAGGTGAAGATCCCCATGAACACCATTGACCTGGGACAGCCCATTGAAGAATGGAAGGATTTGGAGAGTGCAGACAAAGAGGAGGTATGAGCTGAAAAGAAACAGAAGAAAAGCTATTTCTAATTTATTGATTGATTTATCTATTCATTTATTGAACTTAGCTAATCGTTGGATGGTAGCGTTGGCCCGTCAGAAGTAACAACAGCCAAACTCGGACCATTTTTATATATTTTTTTGTCTATCTTTCCCTCTCTCTCTGTATCGTTGTTCTCTCTGTGGTTACCCTCTCTCTATCCTTAATCTCAATGCAGCCTGAGAAGCTGGGAGACATCTGTATCTCTCTCCGTTACGTGCCCACCGCTGGCAAACTCACTGTCTGTATCCTGGAGGCAAAGAACCTCAAGAAGATGGACGTGGGTGGACTGTCTGGTACGTTAAGACTTCCACTGGACGTACAGTTTACTCTTGAGATTCTTAAAGGGTTCTTGAGAGGTTCTTTGCAGTGAGTGATGGTTCTATGTAGAACCATGTCTTCTCAAAGAACATTTCTCTACGTAGAACCCTTCCCTTCCAAATTGAACTTTACAGTGTTGAAGCAGTCCTTCGCTAGATGGTTCTGGGTAATTATGAACTCCTGTAATTTACGTTGCATTATTTCACTTACTGTGTGGTACCTATGATTTTGTTGTTTTATTCTACCTGTATTGTGTCTGTGTGTTTATGTTCATGGGTTCTGTTGAGGTGGCTAGTCCGGTACCATCAATGAGAAGGGTCTGCAAGTATATGCGAGTTTATATTTTTGGACTAACTTCATCATTTGACATGGTTGAATCAGGTTGATACAACTCCCAGGTGAGAGTAATTAAGCATGATCAACCCCATACTACAACACAGTAGCATAACAATGTTTAAAACAGAAGATCATCCTCATACATATCATATACTAATTACCAGCAGAAAACTGTTACAGAGGTGAAATGTTTATTATGCTATTCAGAACCGTCTCATGATAGAACTGGTTCTTTAGAGAACCTTTAATAGGCGGTTCTACATAGCATCTTCGAGAAAGGAGTCTACAAAGCCCCAAAAAGGGTTCCTCCCTGGTCACAAATCAAAGAACCCTATTTTGGTATTATTTGAAAAATAAAAATGTCTAGTGTGTCTGCTGTTAAAAACAGCTTGTGGGTGGACTGTCTGGTAGGGCAAACCGCTGGACATAATAATAGATCATTTCCAACCAAGCAGGCATGTCAATCTGCCATTAATTAAACAGCTCAGTGATGCAGAGCCTCTGATGCATTTGCAGACATCGCATTACTGTATGTTACATTAATGAGCTCTCTGAATAATTTTTCTAATTAGCAAGCTACTCATATCACATCACACTTTTGCTCTACCGAAGCAATACAATAAAGCATGGAAATGAGAGATTGAATATCTGTTGGTCTTTCTTTGCAGATCCCTATGTGAAGATTGCGTTGCTGCAGGGAGGCAAGAAACTGAAAAAGAAGAAGACTACGGTGAAGAAGAATACCCTGAATCCGTACTACAACGAGTCCTTCAGCTTTGAGATCCCAATGGACATGATGCAGGTATAAAACACTTTACATATTTGATTAGCAAAGGATTAAAACATTTTCATACAGTTTGTTATTTTTTTGGTTTTGTAGGCCTACAACCATATTTGGATTTTTGTTATACTTTGATGCTTATAGCAATTCAGTATAGAAAGAAAATCGTTGTTAATGTTAAGCCCTAGTAGTTTTAATACCTGCTGTATGAATCGTTATGAATTGGTATGAATCGTTATGTGATTATGTGATTACAATCTACTATACACATTTTGGTTTCTCTCTTTCCTCTTTAGAAAATCTTGGTGGTGGTGACAGTGTTTGATTATGACAAGATTGGCAAGAATGACGCCATTGGGAAGATATTTGTGGGCAGCAAGGCGACGGGCCCTGGTCTGAAGCATTGGTCTGACATGCTCTCTAACCCCAGGCGTCCCATTGCCCAGTGGCACCCACTACAACAGGAGGAGGACATAGACGCAGCGTTGGCAGGTTTAAATGCAAAAAAGTAAACTTAACTTGGCCGATTTGACTACCAACTAACCAACTCAGAAACCCACCCTCCCCAACCCTCCTACACTGCATGAAACTCATGACGTGCACATGATTCTGTCATGTCTGCATGAAACACTGAACAATCTAGAATACCAGCTTATTCATAGTTAAATTGTTAAACATAAACAACGCTTTTTCAACACCATAGCATTTCACATATTTAGTGTACAGTGAGAAGAGGGAGATTGAACGATTGATTGATTGATTGAATGATACATTGATCTGTGTTTCATTTCAACATGCTTTTTTAGCACCAGATGCTTAGATGCTGACAATGAAAGCTTGGGGACAGGCTCAATGAAAGTGACGATGATTATAGCTTCTTCATTTTATTTTATAGAACATTATGCATGCTTTACTTATGCTCTCACTGCTCTACATAAACCATGCCAAACTGATTCCTAATAGCATACATCGTGTTCTCAAACCATAGGTGTGCCATATCTTGCAGTAGAGATTAGTATTGTAAACCGTTTTAAATCTACTTATGTAAAGGGTTTGGGTGAGATGGTAGGTATAAAGTTAATACAATGCAGCAATCCATTACAGAATGTCTTTTTAATAGAATTTAATGTTTTTTTGTTATTCCAATTTCTTTATTATTATGTTTATTATTATTATTATTATTATTATTATTATTATTATATTCCCATACATATGAGATTTAAAACATAATTAATTTCTATGCAGTTTTGGCTTTCAGAGTGATACACAGTCTGGGAGGGGTTCATGGGTGCCGTTTTGATTAAACAGTTGGTGAAGTACATTAGGCTCTCAACTTAAGAGAGCCTAATGTGCACTGAGGTAAACTGTATACCTAGCAAAAGTCATAACGACACAGTCCAAGGAAACTGCAAATGTGTTGCAGACCTTTTTTGACCACTTGGATGTAAATGTGATTACTTATTCATGGCCAAAGTAAAGATGAAGGGAGAATTATCTCGAACATCCAAAACGACGACAACTATCCTTTGTTAGTTATGAGATGCTTTACTACTAATAGCGTGTGTTGAAAACACAATTGACCTTTTGCTCTTTTAAGTCAAATATACAAAATGTTGAGGATTTATGTTCAAGAAAAGAAAGAAAAAATATGAATCATATTCTACTAAAACAACATTACACCCTGTACACTATTGCGAATTAACTTTTTGGCATTAGTGCTGTCAAGATGAAAGGGGCAAATGTTATAAAATGGGACCATCTGCTTGTTACAGCCACTGCCTGTGAATTGTAAATCACTGTGCATCTCTGAAATGACTGATACAAACATACTGGAGGGTATGTTTTCTAAGTTAAAATGTGTGTTTGCATGAAGGCCCTATTTCTATCAGCTGAGGATGACTGTAGTAGTGTGGGTACTCATTCAATTCTTGGATGCTCACATTATAACGACGAAAAGGCCATCATCAAGCAACCGGTACGTACAAACGCAGCTTTTGCTCGAAACAAATATGAGTAAAGTAAGCATGATTTATGCTCTGTGCAAAATCTTCATGTCGATGGCTTTGGCTTTTGCACCACGCACTCATCAGCAGCCTGCTTAGTATGTAACCCTTACTGTAAGATGCCAAAGTACTGAAACATTGTGGTATTGTCCGCTGTTAATTCAAACCTGTTTTTCCCAAGGGCGTTGTTCGTTCAGACATCCTATGATTTTGATGTCCAAGAGGCCATTGTATATAAGTTGATCAAATGGAATGGAGGGTGAACGTTAGCATACTAATAAGTCCATTAGTAGTTTTGCCTCCCTCTCTGTCTTCCTTCTGTAAACATTATGCATTGAGCAAATTTGATAATGCAGCATGTATCTATAAAATGTTGTAAATAGCAGCATGTTTTAAAGAGAAATCATAATTATATTGTGTATGTGTGTTTGTGTCCAATGTCATTTTGATAATAAAATGGAGAGAAAATATGCATTGACTGCACATTTTATGTATTTTCCCTTGAGTGTATTGGACTCAACGTATGTCTGCATAGTATATGGATTTTACAGGCTATTTTCTTGCCTGGAACTCAAGTGTTGCTTTTTACTGTGTGGGTATTCATTTAGCAGACTAATATGCTGCATGCTTGTTTTTAGTATTTGTAATTTTTTTTATCCTTTCTATCTGTCTAGCTGTGGTCAACCCTAAATATTGTACTGTATACTGGGGCTACAAGTCAAACTGCAATATTACTAACATTTTCTGCTTTCACTTGTATGTGTGTATGGTCTTTGATGGCCAGGTTATTGTGAATTTATTGCAAAAGGACAACATTCACTAGCTCACTTGCTTTGTAATTATAAGTACCATAAGTGTTTCCTTCATTTATCCTGCCAGAGGTTGTAGTAACCGCCTTATCAAAAATAATGTGTATCTGTTGTGTTGGGTTGACCAGTATTGTTGCCCATTACTAAATCAGTTTATGGTACTACACAAATGTAAGTCAAAGTACTAGACCTTACTTAGACTGTTTAGTGACAGGTTCATGTTATCAGATAGAGCTCACTGTACAGGAGTCAAAGCATGGACTTGTAGCCCTCTTTAATAGCTCTTATATATTTGTACCATGAGTAGACCTCTGCTTGCTGTCATTCACTGTTTAACATAACAGTTAAATGTGTATTTTTTAGTATGTTGATCAAAATAAGAAGAAAAGCCATACAACTTGAGCACTGAAACATTAGAGCTCGTCTGTGAGGTTACTAGCCAAGCCTAAAACACCTCTTAGGTATCTATACTCTGAGAGAAGTTATATTACTACTCATATAAACACCTTATAGAGATATTAATGGAGTGGCTGGTTCAGACTTTATCACTTTCCTATGACAGAATAGCTTAAACATTATCTACTGAATATGTATATTTATATGTGAAATATATTATATTTGTTCCTCCTATATAATCACCTGTGCCAGCTCTGTTGGATTTTCACCTCACTTTACATTATAGAATATGTGTTTTCTTTATAACATGGTAATATTGGTTATGTTTTCCAACATCATTGGCCTGACTGAGTTGCTATTGTAAGATATACATGCCTCTGCATTTATGAAATCATATGACTCCTTGGCTTTTTGTGATGATCATATACCTACCTATGTTCAAAAAAAGTTTAAATGAACCGTCAGTCATTCGCATAATTTGCACATGGAATGCAAATTATGTTTTTTTTTTTTTTTTTTATGTTAGCATAACGAGCCTATAGCAGCAAAACAGTGATATGTTACTCGATTGCAAAATTACATTTGTTTTTCTATGTCTCAGAGCACATGCTCTTAATACTCTGATTGCAAGTATACATTTGATTTGTATGACCCATACAGTATAACCTCCATTCCACTAATGCAGTTGTTACTCAAAATGTGAGTTTAATTGTGGTGATGACTGAATACTGTTACTTCCTCACTTGTTTTCAATATCCCTCCTATTAAGTATGCTTGGGTTGATTATGATTGTTTTAGAGAACATTATTCTGTCTATTTTAAATGTTTTAAATTGTATTTGCAATAGGACCAATAGCGCCTGTGTTCTTCTAACGTTTTCTCAGTGAACAACAGAAACAGAGTGGTTTTATTTTAATTACTGCAATGCAGGCAACAAAATCCCTGTCTTCCTGGGTCTACGGAACTCTTTTGAGCATGGGGCGGACCCAAACAGCGCAGAGCTACATTCACAATGCAATACTGCCAACCTTGCTGCTTAAAAATGAAAAACGGTTCCTCTTTATGCATAGCATTTTGATCCTCCATGGCCACCATACTACAAGACTTCCAAAGAACTGTTCCCCTCTGCCTCTCCACCTCACTCCCTCCTCTCATTCTATACTACTCAGCAACATGGACAAGGGAAATGCTTGAACTTGATTCTTGGTTTTTGTCTCGTTGTAGAGGTATGTGTGTGTGTGTGTGTGTGTCAGTAGTTGTGCCTTTTGTGGATTGCATGATTTATTTCCCTACCAAGGAACATGTTGTTGTCCAGTGATAAGATACATCAGTCAATGTGATATTATTAAGAACCTCAAGGGAACCAAAACATGGAATGTCTCCACAGACGTATCTATATGTTATCATAGTAATCATAGGAAATAAAGATCTTTTAAGTATGCTTGTCTTGCGTGGTTTGTAAACAATACATATATTTTTTTTATTGTATTTTCAAATTCACTTCTTCATAGAATCTATACATGCTTTATTAGGGCTTACAAATATGTACCAACCCTGAGTCTCACTCATGTCATATACGTATACTGTAGGCTTCTGCAGTAAGATGCATTACTACACATGGCCAGTTGATGACAGTGCATACAAGAGATTGCATTGTATTGCATCATAGAAAATCATTATAAGTCATTTATACAGGAGACTATTCAGGTGATGGAGTTTTTAAATAAATATTTGAAATGTAACATAGTGATATAGCACATCATAATATATCAACTGTTACACACGTTTATAGATTAAACCATAGTTTATACCATCACAGCATATACAGTATACTTATGTGCTGTGATGATATAATTATGCATTATAACAATCCATAAATACATTTTTTTTTAAATGGTTAATATGCAAACTGTGTCTGAACACTACCTCTGTACAATACAACCATCAACAGAGGACAGAGGAGAAAGTTGAAAGATTGATCTGAACGAGGTGGTGGTTGGTGGTGGTGGTTGGAGGTGGTGGTTGGAGGTGGTGGTGGTTGGTGGTGGTTGGTGGTGGTGGTTGGAGGTGGTGGTTGGAGGTGGTGGTTGGAGGTGGTGGTTGGTGGTGGTGGTTGGAGGTGGTGGTTGGTGGTGGTGGTTGGTGGTGGTGGTTGGAGGTG
This sequence comes from Thymallus thymallus, assembly GCA_023634145.1. Classification (NCBI taxonomy): domain Eukaryota; kingdom Metazoa; phylum Chordata; class Actinopteri; order Salmoniformes; family Salmonidae; genus Thymallus; species Thymallus thymallus. The sequence goes on from CM042410.1 coordinate 41,537,726, forward strand.
GTGGTTGGAGGTGGTGGTTGGAGGTGGTGGTTGGTGGTGGTGGTTGGTGGTGGTGGTGGTGGTTGGAGGTGGTGGTTGGTGTTGGTTGGTGGTGGTGGTGGTGGTTGGTGGTGGTGGTTGGTGGTGGTGGTGGTGGTTGGAGGTGGTGGTTGGTGGTGGTGGTTGGAGGTGGTGGTTGGTGGTGGTGGTTGGAGGTGGTGGTTGGTGGTGGTGGTGGTGGTTGGAGGTGGTGGTTGGTGGTGGTGGTTGGTGGTGGTGGTTGGAGGTGGTGGTTGGTGGTGGTGGTTGGTGGTGGTGGTTGGAGGTGGTGGTTGGAGGTGGTGGTTGGAGGTGGTGGTTGGTGGTGGTGGTTGGTGGTGGTGGTGGTGGTTGGAGGTGGTGGTTGGTGGTGGTTGGTGGTGGTGGTGGTGGTTGGTGGTGGTGGTTGGTGGTGGTGGTGGTGGTTGGAGGTGGTGGTTGGTGGTGGTGGTGGTTGGAGGTGGTGGTTGGAGGTGGTGGTTGGAGGTGGTGGTTGGTGGTGGTGGTGGTTGGTGGTGGTGGTTGGAGGTGGTGGTTGGTGGTGGTGGTTGGAGGTGGTGGTTGGTGGTGGTGGTGGTGGTTGGAGGTGGTGGTTGGTGGTGGTGGTTGGAGGTGGTGATTGGTGGTGGTGGTTGGAGGTGGTGATTGGTGGTGGTGGTTGGAGGTGGTGGTTGGTGGTGGTGGTGGTGATTGGTGGTTGGTGGTGGTGGTGGTGGTTGGAGGTGGTGGTTGGTGGTGGTGATTGGTGGTGGTGGTTGGAGGTGGTGATTGGTGGTGGTGGTTGGTGGTGGTGGTTGGAGGTGGTGGTTGGTGGTGGTGGTTGGTGGTGGTGGTTGGAGGTGGTGGTTGGAGGTGGTGATTGGTGGTGGTGGTTGGAGGTGGTGGTTGGCGGTGGGGAAGTGGGGGTAAAAATAAAAGCTTGAATCATCCTCTTCCTATTCTCACTTAGACAATTTACTGATGACCCGGATTAAGGCTCCGTTCTCGTCCTTCAGTCTCTGGTTCTCGATCTTCAGCTCTGTCTGGATCTGTGGAGGACAGCGGACAACAAGGAAACAGAGAAGGGTTGGGGTTGGGGTTGTGGTTATTGAAATAGTACAGTGTGTAGATGTTTTGTTTGTTAAAGGAAAATATTAAAGTTGAAAGTAGACCAATTCAAGATGATTTACAAAAACAACTCTAGTCCAAATGTGATATACATGTTTTGTCATACCCATAGTATACGGTCTGCTGTCAGCCAATCAGCATTCAGGGCTCGAACCACCCAGTTTATAAGGAAGAAATCACAATGACTGACACATTCATCACCCCTCTCTCCTCCAAGTCAACTGGGGCCACACTTGCAAACATAAGCAACCATTTTGTTAAATGGGTTCTCCAGCTCAAAATGTGTATTAGCCAATTGAAATCGTTGATTTACTGTGACAAATGCTAAATTGTAGCTTGTCCCATCAGATAACGTGGCACACGTTAGCCCTATGCTAACTTCAACAGGTGGCACTGATTATATCGTGGCACAAGTGCATCAGCCAATAAAAATCGTTGAAGTAGTTGGACGTGTTCCTTAACATACCTAAGTCCAAAAGAACGTTCTGATCATCAAAGCAACTATCACGTGTATTTGACTGATCAAATGACTCTCTGTGTAAAGTGCCTAGTCCACGTAATTCTCGCAGATTGTGGCAAGGGCTTGAATCCCACATGAATTGGGCCCTGAATTGGTCAAACCTTGAACATCTCTTAGTATCAATTCAGTAAATTCAAGCAGGTTGATATTTATTGGGATGACTCATGTACAGTAGGCAGCTCAGCAGGGTAGTCACTAGCTGGAAAAGCCACAAAGTGGCTTAACCCTAACCTTAACCACACTGCTAATTTTCATGAATTTGTACGATATATAGCAAATTTGGATTTTGCAGCTGGCCCGTCTAGTGGAAATTGCTCAGCTCTACCTCCAGGACAAGATTCATCCCAATAAACGCCAACCTGTTAAATTCTCCTTTATTGGAAGTGGACAGATACCTTCACTTCATCTTCCATGTCTGATATCTTCTTTTGTAAGACACGTGTTTCCTACAGAGAGGAGATGATACATGTCACAATGAGACTAAATGATTGGGCTCTCAGCCTGACCATGACTTGACCTATGACCTATTAAAACAAAATATATCAAATAGACATGTTGTACCAGACCAAGAGAGAAGTAAAAAGAATGTGCATAGGCAAACATCCAGTGAAATGAGGATCTCACCTGTTTTTCTTTCTCAAGCATGGACTTCTCATTGGACCTCTCAGTCATTGTGATCTTTCTCTGCAATGCAAAAGTCCATGGTTAAAATAGTGGAAATGAGAACAGCACAATCCTTGAAACGGAAGACATTTCTCATATAAAGAGTTTAATTCCAAAACGCTCTATATCCATTTTCAGTCCTCTGGTTGGATAAAGTTAGAATACCCCAACACTGAAATTCAACAGCCTAAAATTATGAAATGAAATTATATAAATTGATGCAGGAGGGCTGGGGAGAGACGACCAATCAAGTTGAAGTCCACTGTCAAAACATGCTCAACCAGCCGGTTGAGAATAGGGTTAAAGGGTTAACCATAGCATTGTTGTATGTTCTCTATAGTTATGTACTTGAAAACAATTTCGGCACATTTGGGAAAACTCCTGACGGACATGATATAAAATATTGTGTTGCGATGTAATTCGAAAATGTGCACGCACACTGCTGCCATCTGGTGGACAACATCACTTTATGGCCTTTCTCTTGCATTTTGAAGATGATGCAAAAACATTTTTTTTTGTTGGTATTATCGTTTATCAATGCGTTATATTCTCCTACATTCATTTCACATTTCCACAAATGTCAAAGTGTTTCCTTTCAAATTACTCCAAGAAAATGCATATACTTGCTTCAGGTCCTGAGCTACAGGCAGTTAGTTTTGGGCATGTCATTTTAGGCAAACATTTTAAAAAAGGGTCTGATCCTAAGAACTTATGAAAGAGATTGGTGTTGTTTTTCACCACCTAATCAATGCATGGGGTTGATCAATAACATACATGTATTTGAGACAAATAATCATTTTTGTTGCAAAAAGCTATATCCGCCTGAGCCTCACTGAGGAAATAAATAGTACTGGTAGGTTTTACACAGTCAAATGTGACAAGTAATTACATTTTTTATAAAGAAATGTACAAATGATACGTGTGACATCAATATGAAAAAAGAAACGTGTATATATATTTAAATATATATATAATGTTTGGGGTCACTTAGAAATGTCTATGTTTGATCAGAAATACAGTGTAGAATTTGTTAATGTTGTAAATGAAGACGCCTCACAAATCCTCAACTGGCAGCTTCATTAAATAGTACCCGCAAAACACCAGTCTCAACGTCAACAGTGAAGAGGCGACTCTGGGATGCTGGCCTTCTAGGCAGAGTTGAAAAGAAAAAAAGCCAAAACTCATCAGACCAAAGGACAGATTTCCACCGGTCTAATATCCATTGCTCGTGTTTCTTGGCCCATAGTAAGTCTCTTCTTCTTATTGGTGTCTTTTAGTAGTGGTTTCTTTGCAGCAATTCAGTCTCCTCTGAACAGTTGATGTTGAGATGTGTCTGTTACTTGAACTCTGTGAAGCATTTATTTGGGCTGTAATTTCTGAGGTTGGTAACTCTAATGAACTTATCCTCTGCAGCAGAGGTAACTCTGGGTCTTCCTTTCCTGTGGCGGTCCTCATGAGAGCCAGTTTCATCATAGCGTTTGATGGTTTTTACGGCTGCACTTGAAAAAACGTTCAATGTTCTGCCCCATTTTCCGTATTGACTGACCTTCATGTCTTAAAGTAATAATGGACTGTCAAATCTCTTTGCTTATTTGAGCTTTTCGTGCCATAATATGAACTTGGTCTTTTACAAAATATAAATAACAATTTAACTTTTAACAAGGCACATCTGTTAATTGAAATGCGTTCCAGGTACTGTATACTTTTTAAAATTTATAAATACAGTAATATGAGATCTGTATATAAAATATTTACATTTGCCATTCTTGTCATTTAGCAGATGCTCTTACGCAGAGAAACTTACAGTTAGTCCATTCATCTTAAGATTGCTAGGTGAGAGACAACCACATATCACAGTCGAAATATACAGTAGACAAACATTCCATTCCATAGCATTTTGCACATCTAATAAACATCTAAAATGTATAAATTATAATAATTATAATAAGAATTGTGGACATCGTGTTTTGGAACGAAACTCTTTAATATTTACCTTTGAAAACAACCATGGTACTGTACTTCACAAATCCCAGCATTATCCCGGGAATCGGCCAATGCATCTTACTTGCATATCTTTCTCACTCCTGCATCTTTCCTGATTCTATTGTGCAAAGGTCTATGTAATAGGACATGGAAGAATTCCGCCATGTATTTGACAAGAACTGTAAGTTGGGAAACACAATGATAAGTCATGACATGGCACAATTATACATATACACTACAAGTATGTGGACACCCCTTCAAATGAGTGGACTAGGCTTTTTCAGCTACACCTGTTGCTGACAGGTGCATAACATCGAGCACACAGCCATGCAATCTCCATAGACAAACATTGGCAGTAGAATAGCCCGTACTGAAGAAATCAGTGACTTTCAACCTGGCACCGTCATAGGATGCCACCTTTGCAACAAGTCAGTTCGTCAAATTCCTGCCATGCTAGAGCTGCCCCGGTCAACTATAAGTGTTGTTATTGTGAAGTGGAAACGTCTAGGAGCAACAACGGCTCAGCCTTGAAGTGGTAGGCCACACAAGCTCACAGAACGGGACCGTGTAAGAACTTGACTGGCCTGCACAGAGCCCTGACCTCAACCCCATTGAACACCTTTGGGATGAAATGGAACGCTGACTGCGAGCCAGGCCTAATCACCCAACATCAGTGCCCGACCTCACTAATGCTCTTGTGGCTGAATGGAAGCAAGTCTCCACAGCAATGTTCCAACATCTAGTGGAAAGCCTTCCCAGAAGAGTGGAGGCTGTTATGGCACCAACTCTATATTAATGCCCATTATTTTGGAATGAGATGTTCACAGGTGTCCACATAATTTTGACCATGTAGTGTAGTTTTTCATTGGACTCTTCTGCAATCTGGTCATTTTCATCAATCTTATTTGATGTTTGGGATGAGGGTGTGAACTATTTTGTGTGGCGGATGAATACCAGTTAGGGATAATCACCTGTGTGACTTTCTCCAGCTGAGTCTGCACCAACACGAGCTCCTGTTTGCTGCCCTGCAACCTGGACTTGAGTCTCTCATTTGTAGACATGGCCTCCTCGTACATCTGCAATACACAGGATCCAACAGCAAACTCAGACACAGAATATCATAATACTACACTTTACTTTAACCCTTTTTCATAAAGGCTACATAATACTGTCATTACCATGACATAACAGATGTCATAATAGATCACTCGCTACCGACACCAGTTTTCTAGCATTAAGAAACTGTTAGAGAATTTTGCATTACAGGTTACCTTCTTATAGTCAGTGCGTCCTGCCTCTTCCTCAGCCTTTTTCCGCGCTGCCATTCTGTTTTCCCTGCGAGAGTCATAGGCCTTTCGGTCGTAAGCGCCAGACGAGTCCAGTCTGACGGAAAGATAGCACAGACATTCCAAATGACTGAACCTGAGCCTACTTCACTGTGTCAGAACTTGATCATCAATACACTTTCGACCCTAATTGTGTCACACCAGCCTTCGCTTTGGCTCCCCCTCCTGTCCAAACCTGCTGCTGGCAAACGCTCATCAACCCTGGACTTGTCTCGTCATCATTACCTGCGACTGCCTCCTGCCTACTCCTCTCTACACTTGTGACAAATTGTATTAAAAGTTGGTTGCGATGGAGGCTGGAGTAATAAAGTTGACCAATGGCTGTTAGGATGTGTGTGACTACCTGGTACTGAAAATCTGAAGACCTCCTGTGTCTTTTGGTAAAGTGAACTGAGTTGAAAGCAGCTTACCTGGACACTCTTTCATGCTGAAAACAAACAAAAAAGATATGTCACTTACAAAATGCATAAAACATGAGTAGTTTAAATGATCTTCAACACTGAGGTGTAATGTCTTCTTCCTGGTTAATATTGCACACTCAGAAAGTAACTTTTGCCTGTGAAAGTACTTAATTCAGCCTATGCTTATTGGGTTTTAATGAACAGGAGTAAAATAGGAATGTGTTAGGACTTGCATCAATATTATGGTACCCACAGAGAAACAGTTTTCAATAGCCTAAATTGGCTCCAGATGTCTTGACTCCCAGAGGATTGGGTTGTGAACCTCTGATGTCCTGTGATGTGCTGCACACCAGCCTGATTCTGACACGGCATTAACAGGTCAAACCACACGCATGCACACACATCATGAATCTCTCTTTTACTGGGTGTTGACCAATGAGCACATGATGATGCAATATTTTTTAAATATATTTTTTTATACTTTGCTGCATTTTTCAGATGTAAGTGGTACATTTTAAAAACGCTAAGTACAAAACTCTAAAGAGATGACACTTTCCCTCTATTGTATGTTCAGAGTCATTCATGCAAAATCAACGTTTTCAGTGAAATACCACGAGAACATTTCGTTGTCACCAATACATCAGATAATGAAAGACTCAACATTTATTAAATTGAAGTCAATTCCATACAGTATTTGACAATAACTTGACATGCAATTGATTTAAAAATAATATTATTATCCAAAGGCAGGTTGTGAGCATGTTGAGAAATATGTCAGTCTTACAGATTCATTATCCTTTTACAGTAGATATGTAGGACAAATGATCAGAAATAGTGGTATTGTAAATCAGTCGGCTACTGTAAAACGTAGCAAGCCATTTCTGCCCCATGCAACGTTGTGCAAGATCACCTTTTCTATGTGACTTGTCAACTGATACAGTATCGCCTGTCTCTCTGCTTGAAATTCATCAGTTTACAGTGAGTGTTTCAATGAAATATATAGTTATACAGTATATACAACCCAGGTATTTCATCAGTGCAATGTACAATACACTATGATTCCAAATGGTAGCACATAGAGGGACTCTTTCCACTTTGTCCTATTTTAACTTTTATTAAACTAGGCAAGTCTAAGAACAAATTCTTATTTACAATGGCGGCCTACCCCGGCCAAACCTGGACGACACTGGGCCAATTGTGCGCCGCCCTGTGGGACTCCCAATCAAGGCTGGATGTGATACAGCCTGGATTCGACCAGGGACTGTAGTGACGCCTCTTGCACTGAGATACAGTGCCTTTAGACCGCTGCAACACTCAGGACCCCAAATACCCCTATTACTGGCTGATGGAGAATGATTATGTAGTATTTACAGCCACATCAATATATGATTTGGTTTTACATTCCAATATGAATAGATGTCAAATTGATACATGTATGAAGTAAAAATGTAGAATTTTACATTATTCAGCCCTTCATAAAACTCTAAACACTACATGGTCAAAACTATGTGGACACCTGAACATATCATTCCAAAGTCATGGGCATTAATATGGAGCTGGTCCCTCCTTTGCTGTTATAACAGCCTCCACTCTTCTGGGAAGGCTTTCCACTAGATGTTTGAATTGCTTCCATTGATGTTGGAATATTAGGCCTTTCTCGCCCAAAGGTGTTCGATGGGGTTGCGGTCAGGGCTCTGTGCAGGCCAGTCAAGATCTTCCACACCAATCTCGATAAACCATTTCTGTATGGACCTCGAGTTGTGCACAGGGGCATTGTCACGCTGAAACAGGAAAGGGCCTCCACCAAACTGTTGCCACAAAGTTGTAAGCACAGGATTGTCTAAAATGTAATTATATGCTGTAGCGTTAAGATTTCCCTTCACTGGAACTAAGGGCTAGCCTGATCCACGAAAAACAGCCCCAGAGCATTATTCCTCCTCCACCAAACTTTACAGTTGTCACTATGCATTGAGGCAGGTAGCGTTCTCCTGAATCTGCCAAAACCCAGATTTGTCCATCAGAAGTGTGATTCATCACTTCAGAGAATGCACTGCTCCAGAGTCCAATGGCAGTGAGCTTTACACCACTCCAGCCAACGCTTGGCATTGCGCATGGTGATCTTAGTCTTGTGTGCGGCTGCTCGGCAATGAAAATATTTGTATTTAACCTACATTTAAATAGAAAAGTCAGTTAAGAATAAATTCTTATTTACAATGATGGCCTACAAAAAGGCAAAAGGCCTCCTGCAGAGATGGGGGCTGGGATTAACCAACTTGTTTGGAAAGGTGGCATCCTATGTAGGTGCCACGTTGAAATTAATTGAGCTCTTCAGTAAGGCTATTCTACTGCCAATGTTTGTCTATGGAGATTGCATGGCTGTGTGCTCGATTTTATACACCTGTCAGTAACAGGTGTGGCTGAAATAGCTGAATCTACTAATTTGAAGGGGTGTCCACATACTTTTGTATATATAGTTTACGTTAACTAGACACTACATCATTTTGGTTCAGTAGTTATCAGTTTTGATCAGTTTGATTAAGTGACAGATCAACATCTACAGGGGGAGGGCTGGTCCAAAATAGGGGAGGGAATTGCGTTTTTTCCCTGGTTTACATTTCCCTGGTTTACATTGTTTGTATTGTACCTATAAACAATGTCTTGTCTTACTTTTGATATTACCCTAATAAAGTTTAGAAATGTTTGTGAAGGTTTGATATGGTGTGGCTATTATTAAGCTTTAGCTAGTGAATGCCTATGGCAGTGCAGTGTGGCCTAGTGCTCCAACTGACTCCAACAGTTGAACTTGAGGTGAAGAAGACTGTTTCAGGTCTACGGGAGTTACTACTATAATATAACAATATGATGCTTATCTTTATACAACATTTTCAGATGAACATTTTCTGTACGTCTACAGTAAACAGTGCATTCAGAAAGTATTCAGACCATTTGACTTTTTCCACATATTGTTACATTACAGCCTTATTTTAGAATGTATTAAATTGTTTGTTTTTATCTCATCAATCTACACACAATACTGCATAATGAGAAAGCAAAAACAGGTTTTTAGAATTTGTGCAAATGTATTAAAAAAAACATAACTGAAAAATGACATTTATATACACCCCATGTCAAAAGTTTGGAATATTACTAATTCAAGGGTTTTTCTTTATTTGCACTATTATTTACATTGTAGAATAAAAGTGAAGACATCAAAACCATCAGTCTTGAAGGAGTTCCCACATATGCTCAGCACTTGTTGGCTGCTTTTCCTTCACTGCGGTCCGACTCATCCCAAACCATCTAAATTTGGTTGAGGTTGTAACCAACAATCAAAAATGTGGACTCCTGACCAAAGGACAAATTTCCACCAGTCTAATGTCCATTGCTCGTGTTTCTTGGCCCAAGCAAGTCTCTACTTATTATTGGTGTCCTTTAGTAGTGGTTTCTTTGCAACAATTCTACCATGAAGGCCTGATTTACACAGTCTCCTCTGAACAGTTGATGTTGAGATGTGTCTGTTACTTGAACTCTGTGAAGCATTTATTTGGCCTGCAATCTGAGGCTGGTAACTCTAATGAACTTATGATCCTCTGCAGCAGAAGTTTTTCTGGGTCTTCCATTCCTGTGTCGGTCCTCATGAAGCTGGTTGAGTGAATGCCATGAGTGTGCAAAGCTGTCATCAAGGCAAAGGGTGGCTACTTTGAAGAATCTCAAATATAAAATACATTTTGTTTTGTTTAACACTTTTTGGGTTACTACATGATTCCATATGTGTTATGTTATAGTTTTGATGTCTTCTTTTTTATTCTACAATGTAAAAAATAGAGAAAATAAAGAAAAAACCCTTGAATGAGTAATGTTCCAAACGTTTGACCGGGGGTGTAAGTATTTAGACACTTTACTCAGTACTTTGTTGAAGCACCTTTGGCAGCGATTACAGCCTCGAGTCTTCTTGGGTATGACGCTACAAGCTTGGAACACCTGTATTTGGGGAGTTTCTCCCATTATTCTTTACAGATCCTCTCATAGTCTGTCAGGTTGGATGGGGAGCATCGCTGCACAGCTATTTTCAGGTTTCTCCAGAGATGTTCGATCGGGTTCAAGTCCGGGCTCTGGCTAGGCCACTCAAGGACATTCAGAGACTTGTCCCGAAGCCACTCCTGTGTTGTCTTGTGCTTAGGGATGTTATCCTGTTGGAAGGTGAATCTTCGCCCCAGTCTGAGGTCCTGAGCGCTCTGGAGCAGGTTTTCATCAAGGATCTCTCTGTACTTTGCTCCGTTAATCTTTTCCTTGATCCTGACTAGTCTCCCAGTTCCTGCCGCTGAAAAACAACCCCACAGTGTGATGCTGCCACCACCATATTTCTCCGTAGGGATGGTGCCAGGTTTCCTCCAGACGTGACGCTTGGCATTCAGGTCAAAGAGTTCAATCTTGGTTTCCTCAGACCAGAGCTCATGGTCTGAGTCTTTAGGTGCCTTTTGGCAAACTCCAAGCGGGCTGTCATGTACAGTATATGTACAGTTAACCGATTGGTCAAAACATAAAAAAAATTGTATTGGACACCCTACCTATTGATGACGATGATGATGTAGATATTACAGCCACGTCCATATATATGATTTAGATACAGCCACATCCATATACAGCCACATCCATATATTATTTAGTTTAACCTTCCAACGTGAATTGATGTCAATTGATACATTTATGTAAAAATATAGAATTTTACAGAGATCACCTGTTATTGAATATGTATGCAAATTGAGAGTAACAGTCATTTGGTGCAGTGAACAAGTGACTGTGAATTTGTTTGTGGTATTCAGTCATTTGAGAATGTGCTTTAAAAAGGGTTTTAAAACATTATTTTATTTTCTGTGTGTGTTTAGAATATATTATATTATGCATATAAAAGGAAATGTACCACATACTTGTGCATATTGCACCAAAGTGATATATATATATATATATATATATATATATATATATATATATATATATATTTTTTTTTTTACTTCACAGTGAATGTGTATAGTTTCCATTAAAAAAAATCTAATCAAATTGTAATGGTCACATACTTTTTTTCTTATTTAACCTTTATTTAACTAGGCAAGTCAGTTAAGATCAAAATTCTTATTTATAATGACGGCCTACCTACAGGGTCAGCCCCTGGAGCAAATTAAGGTTAAGTGCCTTGCTCAAGGACACATCGACAGGTTTTTCACCTTGTCGGCTCGGGTATTCAAACCAGCAGACCTTTCAGTTACTGGCCCAACAATCTAACCGCTAGGCTACCTGCTGACCCATACACGTGGTTAGCAGATGTCATTGCGGATGTAGTGAAATGCTTGTAACCTAATGCTGGTAGTTCTTTTGAGTTACCTCTGCTCTAATATCCAATAGTTCTTCCTGGCCGTATGTAATGACACAAAACAATTCCTAAGCTAATAACTTTAAAAATAGTACATAAACAAACAAAATACTGCAGTTTCCTAAGAGCTAGTCGCGAAGCAGCCATCTTGGTCTGCGCTGGGGGGTTTCATTATTCCTTTTTTTGCAGTCGAAGTCATGACCAAAGACAACATTCGGAACACTCACAGAACTACCTGGGTCATAATTATTGTATTGTAATGAATCTTGCCTAGGTATGCCTGTTACAATTCCTCCCTTAAAAGTTAACCTGTATTGGAGCAGTGGTTAGCAGGCCTGCCTATGGTCTGGTAGAGCTGGGTATGAGACCCATAATGGGCATTACTCTATTAACGTTTACAATAAACTCCACTATATGTCTGCTCCCCGCTTTGTTTAAATGTTGCCAATGGAATCTCCCTCAGCCCTGCTACTGACTTTACTTGATTGACCTCAATAAGACCACTGCATTACTAGCCCCAAAAATGACTGAGCAGAGCTGTCAAGATGAGCACTTTGTAAAGGACTTTGTGTCCTGTATGCATAGGTATTCTGTGTTTTTCATTTTCAGTTCAAGTGGTCAGGAAAACCCCTTGGCCCTAGTTATGAAGACTTAGACCTTCACACTGTCCTGCAGTCAAGCATACGCTTATCAGCAGAGAGCATCTTGGGATGAAACTTGAAGCTCACACCAAGTCAGAGCAGGACAGAGGAAACAGCCACATGCATTAACTGAGAGCCAGAGATAAAACTAAACATATCCAAAAAAGGTCATAACTACGGCTGTGGCTTAGCTAGTTATTGCCTGCTGAATTGTTGGAGGCAGGGTATATGAGTGTTTTTTTAAAGAGACACTCCTGCAAAAATGGCAATGTTTGAGCTTTTTAATAGTGTCGGATGACGTTCGGGTCACTTTTCACTTCAGTCACTTGCCTTGTGGATTTATTTCAGTAGAGCTGAGAGGTTTATTACTGATAGAATAGAACAGGAGATGTGTTCTACTGCAGACAGAATCATTCACGCTGCGATATATCCTCAGTCACTCTCCTACAGTATCTGGGCCATCCCTGACCTCTGTGTTCTCAGACTGCAGTGGACAGCCTAGTTCCATTTTCAAGCCCGTGCTGCTTTTCGATGTGACTAGGGAATCATGACGGACCAGCACTTTGTCAGGCAATTACAAGAGTTCAGCCCACAAAGCCAAATATTTATGCTTTTACACCACGGCATGCAAGAGTGAAGACATTTAACACTGATTACTTTGTGCTATCCAGTTTTTTTGTGCACTTGCCTATTACTGCTCTCAAGAATAAAACATACTTTGAAGTCTGGACGAGCGTCTTAAGGTCATGCACAGATGTAAGGACTCACTGCAGTGTTTAGACAGTTTTATTTGTACCACAGACCAGGCTACCAGCCAGGGACAAACCATTACACATCAAGTAAATCCTTGCTTCCCAGTCGAAACAGTTCATGAATTTATTATGATGTAATTTTGGGACGTTTTTGTTAGTTTTTTAGTTCAGCAGGTTTAATTTTTGCTGCTGTTCGCGCACACATTTCTTGAGGCAAGCTGAAGTTCGGTAGCCGAAGTCTACCCCTTTGTAGGTGATTGGTCAACAGCCTACTACTCCTAGTAGGAGTGAAAACTATGGACGGGATTCTTCAATTAATTGTTTGTTGTCATTCAACGAGAGTTTCCATGCATTTTTTTTAACTCGAAAAATATTGCAACTAACATCTTAGTTAGATGTACAATTCTCCGACTAAGACCTCCTCGGCAAAAACATCAAAATTAATGACAGATTTCTTGATTTCATTCTGACCATTTTGAGGAAGTGTATACTGGCTATGTTGTTGTAATATTGCTGCTTTTTTTTCTCATTTTTCAGGCAAAGGTTTTAAAGGGAGTATGCGAGGCACAGACGTTCGCTTCACCTTGCTGAGTTCAGCTAGGAGCAAACCAAACCTATTATGCAGGCGCCTTTAGGCTCTGTAGAGTGTTGGCCAGTCCCTCAACAGATATAGATTAAACTGAATTGTTCAAGGGGGTCTAGAGGGGGGATCAGTCCATTACTTTAGTCTTGGGCCTCATGTACAGTAAAAACACACAGGAATGGTTCCCGTCAGACATCAACAAGCGCTCAGTCTGTGTAAACACTGTCAGCTCTCTCTTATTAAAGAGTCTGTCTGTGTGTTTGGAGCCATGGTAAGCTCTCATTAGAGTAAGGCTTGCTGTTGACCCCCTGCTTTGGATCATGGATCCAGCACTGGGAGATGCTGGTGTGATGGAGAGGGCCTGCTCTGAGTCCATCAAGCCTTCCAACACTGACCATCCCAGTCAGGAATAACCCCTATAATATCTAACCCCTATGTACTTCATGTAGATCTGGGTATAAACAATAGGGTTTTAGCGCCACCTGGTTCTCTAGGCTTGGTGAAAGTACTGCCATATTGATTCCACCAACCAAAACCTTTCCTATCCACACCTGTGCCCAGAGTGTAAGGGCTACGGGTTGTTTGTGGACCAGCCCAGTCTTCCTCTGTGCTCTCCTCCTGCTCTGTTAGATGCCATGGGGGACTGTTTGCTGACCAGCTCTTCCCAAGTGGAAAATGTGAGCTTCTCCCACTGGACCAGCGGAGGAATATACACTGTCTGCTTTCCAATACAAGCCAGCCCTAAGTACTCTGACCATCTCTCTCTCTCGCTCTCTCTCTCTTTTGCTCTCTTTTTCGCTGTCTTGGTCTATTTTTCTCTCTCTCTATCTCTCTCTCTCTCTCTCTCTCTCTCTCTCTCTCTCTCTCTCTTTTGCTCTCTCTCTCTCTCTCTCTCTTTTGCTCTCTCTCTCGCTCTCTCTCTCTTTTGCTCTCTCTCTCGCTCTCTCCCTCTCTCTCTCTTGCTCTCTCTCACTCTCTCAAAGTTCCAGTGTCACTGCTTGAGTAAAGTTAAGATTAACTTCATATTACAATTTATTTTTAAACGTTTAGTTTACGCTGACTGGCTCGTATGTAGAAACGTGCTGCCAGAGTCTTGTCCAGAGTGATATCGAAAGCCTGCCTCTCAAAGGGTTTGATATTGTCGATTCTGTCAGATATCTATCTTCAATTCCAATCTGAGTTTTATATGTCAACTGCCTCTTGTTATTTTGTTGAGTTACATAGGAACCGTCAGTAAAATCCCGAGGCAACTTTCTGCTTGATGAAAAAATAGCATGGAGCTGATGATGTCATGGAAACTCCAAAGTTATCCCATCATGGGAAGTAAATGTTGAGGCTATATTGGACAGCTCTAATCACAAAGCCTGTGTATTAGTAAACTGTGTATCTGTAATGTGTGCTACCATGTTCTTTGAATAGTTACATGCATGCAGCCTATGATGAAAATTGCATTGGTTTCAATGTTGAGTGAAAACAAAGAAAGATATTCAAAATAACCTGTTTTTTCCTGGATACCCTAAAAGCATAACACCCATAGCAGCCTTTTTTTGTTACTGTACCACCAACTGAGTTTGCTCTTCCCGGGGGACCCCTGAAGTACCCCCTCCTGCATTTTACCAGTAGGCCTATGGTCTCATGAGTCTTCTCAAGTACCCCCTGTAGATAGGCCAAGGTCGTAGTACCTCTGGTTGTGAACAACTGACCTATAGTATTAAACCTACACACTGTGCACTGTGCTCCAAACCAAGGATTATAGTCAAAAGTCAAGCACGGCATTTTATCTGAGCTTCTGCACATATCAATGTTTACAAACAGCATCAAACAGCAGTCTACGCATTTCCTTGTTATTGTCCATAGAAAAGATAAGTCATCTGCTCTTACTCTGGGGCTTCTGGAAGTCGGCGAGGGTGTACTGGGAGACGAGTCAGAAAGTGACTTTGTCGTGCGTGGCTGATCCTTTGCATTGCGGGTGGAGAGAAGAGATGACATCGCTGCAGGCTACTCGACACTGCATGGGGTTCAAGTCTGGTCCAGCAGTCCTGTCCAGAGGGCCGGTCCAGCAGTCCAACCAATGTGATTCAAAAAGACTACTGCATAAACAATCCAGTGACACCCAGTTAAAATCCCTGTGATGTGAATGGTGGTGAAGGGACAGAACCAGAGTTGTGATCCAAATGATGTAGTTCTAATGATACAAAAACAGCTGTGGTGAGGTTTGTGATCTATCTTCAAGTGATGTTGAGTTATGATGCGAAGAGTTGAGGGTGAGTGAGCAGCAGAAGTGTGATCCACAGATGAGGGAGCTGTGGAGGAAGTAGAGGGTGGGCGGGGCTCTAGAGCAGGGTTTCCCAACCCTCTCCTCAGGCCCCCCCAGACATTTCACATGGTTGTTTTAACCCTAAACTGGCACACATGATTGATGATTAGTTGTCTAATTGAATCAGGTCAGCCAGTTTAGGGTAAAAAAAAAAAAACAAGGAGAAGTTTGGGAAACCCTGCTGTAGAATGTATGTGGAGGGACACTGCCTGGAATTTGACAGATGTGCCGCTCATGAGAGCACTCTCTCACTGGACTGTGGTCATTCAACAAAAATGATAACATCAAAGCAAAGAACTCTGCTCTTGTTCTGCCTGACAGTCTCTTTCTCTCTCTTCCTGCCTCACAGTTTCTCTTTCTCTCTTTCTGCCTCACAGTCTCTCTCTCTTTCTCTCTCTCTGCCACACATTCTCTCTCTTTCTCCCTATTTCCTTCTCTAATCAGCCTTTTTGGTCTGAGCTGTGGACTAATGGATTTGTTTGACTTTAGAATTCGTTATGAAGATTATATATCTTTTTTTTTCATTTAAAAAAATGACAGCCTCACACAAATTGGATACTAGTATTCTCTTAGTGTAAAAGTATATATTTGATGTGTATATTTATGAAACATGATATCACACAGTGGCCAGCAGAGGTCCTCTCAGTACCGTACAGTAGACTACAAACTGCAAATGAGGGGTTATTTGGCTGCTGAAGAGAAGGGGTAGGAGGGGATCTGGAGAGAGGGGGGCGAAGTGTGTGTGTGTGGGGGGGTGATGACAACATCAGGAAGTATTTTTGGTTGGGGATCATCATCCTTACTTCCTTTGATTACTGCTCCCTTAATGGGTCAGTAGTCACTGCCTGTCTAAGAACAACTTCTGCCTTCAGCATGTACAAATACAGTACACAAACTATACACATGCCTTATGGACAAATAATGAGCATAACATTAAAGGTGACAGTAGCATCAATTATATTTATGCCCTGAAAAATGATAGCTGGTCATCTATCTCTACCTAATTTCTTTTCTCAGACGAATTGAAAAGTGATATATATATCTACACGACTAATCACAAAAACAGCGTTCATCGCACTCTAATCACACCAACCAGGTTGGTATATTTATATCTAAAATAAATTCTGCATCTCCACACGGCTTAAACAAATAATTTGATTTTACCTCCTTCCTATAAGCCAAATTTAGACTGTTATACAAGAACACTGTCCAGATTTTGCACCGTTTTTATGAGTTGTCCCCACATATTTATGAATGTGTACCACAAAGGTGTCCATTGTGGTAGGCTATCTCATGAATCGATAATTTGTGAGTTGCCCTTCTTGCCCACTCCCATACCCTATAATTCTGTATTTCTTTGTGACTCATTTGTATACAGGTAGACCAGAAAAGCCACATCTCTGAAAAATTGTACCTACTCAACCGAAGGAGGCTGAAAAGCTGAAACGTCTGTTTACGCTATACAGCCAAGCTTCTGGGAGAGCACAATGGTTCTATTTTGATTGGTTTATTTTTTATTTTCTAAATAGTATATGAAAATCAAAGACCATGTTGGCACCATTTCCTGGTAAGATAAAACAAACTACAATGAATGGGAATTGTACTGTATGTACCTTTCAGGGCAGAGGTCATTATAGTATGTTCACTACTTTGGGTGGATTGTTTTACTACCAGACCTGCTAAACCAATACTCACAAGATCACATTATCCTCAAAATACTCACAATATCACACATCAGTACTGTATGGACAATTATCTTTCACACTTTGACACACATTGACGATGAGACGCTGAGCTGTAGATACTGGCACCGCCTGGTGGCATAATACAACGTATCCAAACGGCTTAAATAAAACTTGGCAGTAAAATAACAGCGAATGGAATGGCATCAAACCATGTGTTTGATGTATTTGATACCATTCAACTTGTTCTGTTCCAGCCATTACCACGAGCCCGTCCTCCCCAACCTCCAGTGATGATAACATTTCCTCTGAATAAATTAGAGTAGGGAGCTAGAGAGACCACTAGATGGGGGTATTGAATACAGAGGCAATATACCAGTTACAGAAAACACTTCGATAACAATTCTTCATTCATGCCTGATGGGTGGAGAGTTTTTAAATAGAACATCCACCTGCATTCTGTCTGGAGAAGACTTAGTTCAAGATCACCAGACAGGGGAAACTCTACTCACATGTACATCATGTACAGTGCAGGGCTATACTGTTGTCACAGCTATAGGCTAAGGCAACACCATACAGTAAATTACCTTTGGGTAGAGGTTAAAGTTGTGCAAAGGTGTTTTTTACAGATCACATTATGGCTAAGGTTTCATGCCATTCTTTTTGGGTCTGTTTCAGATTTAGGAAATGTACAGTCATGTGAAAAAGTAAGTACACCCCCTGGAAAGTTCTCTTTTTTTTCATATTTGGACAGATGGATATGTAATCTTCACTTCAACACTATTGACAGATAAAGAAAGGTTACCCAATTTAACAAATCACACAAAAAATTTAAAACGTAGAAAAGGTTATGCAATTAAAATAAACATGGATTTGGCTAAAAAGTTATGGCGAAAAAGTTAGTACACCCCTACGTTTACCATCAAATAAAATGGCTATAATTATAATTAGGTTTACCAAAACAAGTGCAAATGATTAGAAAACATTAGAGAGAAAGGTTCCAGCCTTCCATAAATATAAGAAAATTGGTCTGGTTTGGTCTTAACCACATGGGTGTGTGGTAACACATCATTCAAAGATCAAAATACCTACCAGAGGCCCTCAGAAGAAAGATTATTGATGCCCATGAGTCTGGGAGGGGTTACAAATCCATTTCCAAGTAATTCAAAGTACATCATTCCATTTCCAAGCAATTCGAAGTACATCATTCCACTGTCTGACGAAAATTCCAGACCACAGGCAAACTGCCTAGGACAGGTCTAGAGCTGTCCGAAAGATGCTCATAGAAGTCTCTAAGAACCCCAGGGTAACATCAAGGGATCTACAGGCCTCTCTTGCCACAATCAATGTCGAAGTGCATGGGTACCCTGTCAGAAAAAGACTGCACAAACCTGGCCTACATGGGAGGTCAGGAAGGAAGAAGCCTCTGCTCTCAAAAAAGGTGTTGTCTGGCAAAAGTCAGTTGTGTCTTGATATTCTTTTTTGAGAGCAGAGGCTTCTTCCTTCCTGACCTCACTTATAATTTACTATATCACAATTCCAGTGGGTCAGAAGTTTACATACACTAAGCTGACTGTGCCTTTGAACAGCTTGGAAAATTCCAAAAAATTATGTCATGGCTTTAGAAACTGGGCACACGCACTGGAGACCTGGTGCGGGAAACTGGCTATACATGCCATCCAAAGGCAACAGCGTTGACACACTCTTTGTCAGTGAATAAATGGTCAAACAGGAGATGAAACAGGCGGAGACAGTCACGCTGAGATGTTTGATGAATTACGGCAAGATTAAATGATGATATGTACATGTCAGGCTCTGGCCATAGGGAGTACCTTTTGGCCATGGTCAGAGCCTGACAGATCTAGATACCTAGATCTATGTTTTTCACTTTGTGTTGAATCCCCAATTGGAGACAGCTGTGAGACGTTGTCTCTGATTGGGGATTCTATTTAAGTTGCTCAACCCCACACGTTTGTGTGGGTCATTATTTCAATGTCATCATCAATAGTAAGTGTGTGGATGTTCACGTTTTTCTTACTCTGTTGTTTTGTATAGTTCGGACTAAGTTTAGTTTATTTGTGAATAAATCATGTCGAACTATCGCTACGCTGCGCCCTGGTCTGTCTCTACACACGATCGTGACAGAATGACCCACCACTACCAGACCAAGCAGCGTGAGAGGGAGAGAGAGGAGGTGCCGCCGCGTTATGCGCGACGCGCGATACGGGGAAACACCCGCCAACAACCCCAAGGGAATTTTGGGGGGGGGCTATGGGGGTGGTCTGGCCGAGAGGAGGAGGCGCCAGTACCACTCTCCAGGTGGAATTACGAGGAGGAAGAGGAACAGAGCTCGGTTCGCTCCGTGCCGACTCCGCACACCACCCCATCGGAGTGCATCAAAGGCACGCAGAGGCGGGAGGAAGAGGATCGCCCACCACTTCGGATGCCAACGGTCCATGACCGAGAAAAACCTGAGGGGTTTTTTGACCGCCCGAAGGAGGAACAGACAAGGTGGTGGAGAGCTTGGGTTGCTCTTCCATGGGAGCAGCATAAGGACCCGCTGCTAATAGAGATAGAGGAGGAGGAGGACTTCGGGCGCCGATACGCTCTGGTTAACAGGCTGATGGATATGCGGGAGCGGGCTTCTAAACTAGCCAAGGTCAGCAGCCCTGAGCCTCCAGCCAAGGTCAGCAGCCCTGAGCCTCCAGCCAAGGTCAGCAGCCCTGAGCCTCCAGCCAAGGTCAGCAGCCCTGAGCCTCCAGCCAAGGTCAGCAGCCCTGAGCCTCCAGCCAAGGTCAGCAGCCCTCAGCCTCCAGCCAAGGTCAGCAGCCCTGAGCCTCCAGCGAAGGTCAGCAACGCTGAGCCTCCAGCGAAGGTCAGCAACGCTGAGCCTCCAGCGAAGGTCAGCAACTCTGAGCCTCCAGCGAAGGTCAGCAACTCTGAGCCTCCAGCGAAGGTCAGCAACTCTGAGCCTCCAGCGAAGGTCAGCAACTCTGAGCCTCCAGCGAAGGTCAGCAACTCTGAGCCTCCAGCGAAGGTCAGCAACTCTGAGCCTCCAGCGAAGGTCCGCATCCCGGAGCCTCCAGAGACGGTCCGCAGCCGGGAGCCTCCAGCGACGGTCCGCCGCCCGGAGCCTCCAGCGAAGGTCAGCCGCCCGGAGCCTCCAGCGAAGGTCAGCCGCCCGGAGCCTCCAGCGAAGGTCAGCCGCCCGGAGCCCAATCCGGGTCCAGCAGTCAGCTCCGCTACAGCGCCGGAGCAGTCCGCTCCACCGGTGCCCAGTCCGGGGCCGGCCGTCTGCTACGCTCCAGCGCCGGAGCAGTCCACTCCACCGGTGCCCAGTCCGGGGCCGGTCGTCTGCGACGCTCCAGCGCCGGAGCAGTCCGCTCCACCGGTGCCCAGTCCGGGGCCGGTCGTCTGCTACGCTCCAACGCCGGAGCAGTCCGCTCCACCGGAGCCCAGTCCGGGGCCGGTCGTCTGCTCAACTCCAGCGCCGGAGCAGCCCGCTCCACCGGTGCCCAGTCTGGGTCCGAACGTCTGCTACGCTCCAGCGCCGGAGCAGTCCGCTCCACCGGTGCCCAGTCCGGGGCCGGTCGTCTGCGACGCTCCGCTCCACCGGTGCCCAGTCCGGGGCCGGTCGTCTGCTACGCTCCAACGCCGGAGCAGTCCGCTCCACCGGTGCCCAGTCCGGGGCCGGTCGTCTGCTCAACTCCAGCGCCGGAGCAGCCCGCTCCACCGGTGCCCAGTCCGGGTCCGAACGTCTGCCCAGCTCCAGAACCGGAGCGTCCTGCCACACCGGTGCCCAGTCCGGGTCCGGTCGTCGGTAGCGCTACATGGCCGGAGCCGTTCGCCATGCTAGGTCCCATTCCGGGACTGGTCATCAGACTCAGGTCAGGGAGGAAATTATCCACTTCGCCGGGGCCTGAGCCGCCACCGAAGTGGATTGTCCCTCCTCACACCCCCCATGTCACATAATATTTTTTTTTTTTTGTTGTGATTATCGCGGCCGGGAGTCCACGCCTTAGAGGGGGGGTACTGTCAGGCTCTGACCATGGCCAAAAGGTACTCCCTATGGCCAGAGCCTGACAGTACCCCCCCTCTAAGGCGTGGACTCCCGGCCGCGATAATCACAAAAAAAAAAAAAAAAATGTTTGATGATTTACGGCAAGATTAAATGATGATATGTACATGTCAGGCTCTGGCCATAGGGAGTACCTGTATTTGAAAGTGTTGCTGCCAGAGATGGAGCTCCCTCAACATGCAAGGAGGATTCAGTGATTAATGCGGAACAACCACTCTATGACAATGCCCCGACAACCGTTGCTGAGTGCCTTCTTATCATAATGACATACTGTATATAAATTGTCACAAAGTCACTGGAAAGGCCCTCATTGACTTACTGAAACTGATTACATTGCTTTGTCCAGAGCAGCGTAACACAAATTGTTTGAGCAGCATACACACATTCAGAGACTTTTTTCCCCTACTCCACCGCAGTATCCTATACCTTGCAAGTATTGTAGTCATTGTTAGGTATTAGTTGAGAAGGATGATCGCATATGTCAATCATCTGGCGCCAATGTGCTGAAAGAGGAAGCAACATCTTCTTTTATTGAAGTTTCTATCGAGGAGCAACTGCCGATGCTGTTTGCAAAAGTGGGTTTAAAAGAAAAACTGAATTTCAGATTCAACAGGCAGAAAAAGAGAAGCGATAACATTGAGGATATACAGTATATGATGGAGAGGTGTACAGAAAATATGCAGCTGTTGGTGGGCCATTAAGCGATCCAAGAAATATAGAATTTACCTGGAACACTGATGGAGTGCCTATCCAGCAAAATTCTCAGTCTGGCCATTTTATTGTATAATTAATGAGTTGAGCTACAGTGAACGCACTAAAAGGGAAAATATGATTTTTGCTGGACTTTGGTTTGGGGACTCCAAACCTTCCATGTTGACATTCCTGAAGCCTTTAAGCAACACTTTACATAAACTTGAAGAGCATGGTGTTTTTGTTAGATACGGCAAGACCTCAAAGTCTTTTCTATGCAAAGTGTTGACCATCGCTGGAACGTGTGACTTGCCTGTAAGGGCATTAGTCTCCAATACTGTGCAATTCAATGGTCAATTTGGATGCTTCCTCAAATGTGAACAGCCTGGAGTGACTGTGAAAGCTGGAGTGAGAGGACGTATGAATGCTTTCCCATTTCCCATATGCACTTACTTGTTCACTTAGCTGACAGTGTTAGAGACCTTGGGCCACTGTGGACTCATTCATGTTTCTGTTTTGAAGAGAAAAATGTATTTTTGCTACGGCTTATACATGGCACTCAAAATATACCTATTCAGATAGTAAATGCTGTTGGTCTTGTAGTCTCTTCGAATAATTGCACAAAGTGTAAAACCTGGCAATGCCGTTGCAGAATTCTATGCCAGAATGTCCAACGACTACAGCTTTTGCCAAGAAAGTACGAGTGTGAGGATGAGTGTGATCAGAGCAAGTGTGTTTCAAGTTGAGGAAGACAATCTGACTGACTTGGAGGAGTGTGCAGGTCACCCCATTCAAAACCAGAACTCTGAGAGCCTTTAAACGGGCTCAGGTTGGTAGAATGCAGCTCACATCCAGACATTACAAGAAAGACAGAAGAAGAAACTACTTCACTATTGTATTTCGTAATGGGACACAGACCAAGTATGGCCGAGTGGAGTTCTTTTTCACACATGTAGAATCTGGCAACTCTTCCATGTTAGCGCTTGCTTGTGAATTTGAGAGTGCAGTTATTATCTGCCTGTTGCAAGATTATGCAACAAGTGGCACATGTTAAGATTAAGCAGTGTTAGACTTGAATGTGATAACAGACATATTTGAGAAATTGCACCATCATAAATGGGTGAGGAAACTTTTAAGAAGATCTTCTATTTGGATCTGAGTACGAACTGAAGTGTTGAGACTTGGACGTGATAACTGAAACATATTTGAGACGTTGGATACAGTCGTCAACGAGACGAAAGAGTTTATCTTTAGATCTTGCTGTTAATCTCACTTATTGAAGGCACAATAAGAACATTGGAATGAGACTTTATCCCAGGACATTGTGAGACATTTTGAGATCGTATAGCTTGATCATAGTGAGACAAGTCATAGGCTATTTCTCAGGAGCATTATTTGAGAAGTACGAGAAAATAGTCAAAATCTCATATTGGTGTTGAAGTGTGCTTAATCATGACTAGGAGATATAAATGTGGTTAAGAAGAGGTCTTATCTTGGATTTTCCTTTCCTCTGGGATACAGGACACGTGAGCAGGGTATTGTTAAAAATGCCAGATGGACTGGATTGAGGCTTGAGACTGAAGTTCTAGGAAAGACATTTACAGTGAGAAATACTAACTACTTTGATACTGTATTTGCACACACACACCCAGGAAATGATAAATAAACATCCAAAGACTGCAATCAACTGCATTACATTATTCACTAATCCGTTTTAGATGACCAATCAGATGACTTGATAGGGTAACATGGGGTAATGTCTAATTGCTGACACAAAAAAACAAAGTTTGGAGAAAAACAATTGTAGGTGGATGATGGCCATGCTTAGGGTAACAAATGAAGGGGGTACAGTTGAAAGATTTGTTGTTATTTAATAAAAATATAAATACAATTGGAAAAAAATAAAATGTTTGGCCCAGCTACCAGGGTTTCTTTCTCCCTTCGCTTTGTTCCTGCTCTCTTTGTTTCCTCCAGGAACCTCTTGTGGGGTGACGCTGTCAGGACTGCCTAGCCTCCTGTATCCTTGGCCTGGCGGACAACTACAATATGACCTCTGCCACTGCTTGTTGTTGTAGGACTGGTACTTTAAACAACAACAAACAAATACACAACAATAATAACCCATGAGTATTGGTTCAATAAACACTTTTCTTTTACATGGTACTATATCTTTCCTAAAACGAGTGCTGATGTTTCTTTTTTCTTACCAACATTCGGAGCAAGGTCACTGGAGAGCTGTGGGTGCTGGGTAGGCTGTGGGATGGACGTTGTGGCAGAGGTTGTGGCAGGGTTAGAGGTCATGGTGGGGGTGAAGCCAACAGCTCGAGCCATACTGGTTGCTTGTGGGATAAGGATGGTTAATTCTGGGTGCCACTTCATAATACCGTAAAACCAGTCTATGCCTGCCAACCGCCTTTTATTGAATGTGTTTTTATGATTCCCATCCTCTCTGCCAGGTCAAGTTTTCAGACATTCCATGATGTAAGTCCTAAAAAGGCTCTTTCCATTTTTTCCCAAAGTTACATTCGAAAGAGCTTGTGGCAAACCACCCAAATTGCTACGGACTGGGGTTGTGACCTGTTTGTCTCGGTGGCGCCTCATGGTTATTATTTTGGGTGGCCATTTTCAATAGCATTCAGGGCACAATGAAGAGCCTCTTCGCCATAGCCACCACAATCAGATATTTTCTTGTAAGCTCTCATCTGAAAATAAAAAAATGAAAAGTATCTTAGGAACCGTGGAGAACTGACCCCTAATCTAACCCTCACCCCTATTCTCACCCTAACCTAACCCCTATTTTGACCCTAACCCCCATTCTAACTCTGTCCCCTAACCCTAATCCTAACCCTGCTAACTGGGGGTTAGATAGCTATACTAGCAAACATTAGCTTATGCTAACTAGTTTGCTAGCATTTCTTTCACCTCAGACCTTCTGCTAGTGAGGTAGCAGTACAATATACTCGTCACCTTTGATAGCTTTTTCCACATCTTGGAGGTTTTGATTGCTGGGTAGACTCGACAGAATGTCTTCAGCTGTTATAGATGGAAAAACAGATTATTCTATTTTCTCTGGATTGAAACAAGAATATGGTGCTACAAGACCTAAGGGAGTAAACGAATACAGTAGATAGGATCCTTCTATCTTGATTTCCATGTTATTTCTGTCCCAGAGATCCTGTGGGAGACCATTACGAATGGTATTTTATTTTATTCTCTCTACATTTTATTTTGCATCATCAGAATGAGCATTAGTTTACAGGTCATGACTGGGGCAGAAGGTAGCTTAGTGGTTAGTGCGTTAGTCCTGTAACTGAAAGGTTACAGGATAAAATCCCCAAGCTGACAAGGTACAAATCTGTTGTTCTGCCCCTGAACAAGGCAGTTAACCCACTGTTCCTAGGCTGTCATTGTAAATAAGAATTTGTTCTTAACTGACTTGCCTAGTTAAATAAAGGTTAAAACATTGATTTAATGTCAAAGGATTTTAAGTTGCACATCTGAGACTGTTTGTCAGGCTGCCGTAAATCTCTGCAGCTTGCTAACCGTCTTCTTTTTCTTCCGACCAACCATAAGGTATTCATTGAGTGTAGTGTCTAAAAATGTACAGGCAGTTTAGGACTTGTAAAGACATTTACCTACTGCAGAAGAGCCATAAGGTATTCAATGTGCAAATCAATTTCAAAATTGACAGATAGGCCTACAATGTGTAATGCTTGTTCAGTATGGGATTTTCTATTTTGGAAACTGGCAAAATGTCTCAGTTATTTTCCTACAGTAAGAATATAAAAATATCTAAATTGATTATAGTATAGTAGATCACACCACAGGGTTACTGTATTACCCAGATGGTTTGCTACTCTAAGACAGCTGAAAGTATTGCTATACCAAAATAGATAGGCTAGACAGTGCGTATAATGGGTCTGATGTCTAATGCATAGAAAGCGGCTTACAGAAAGTGGTTGTATTTATGTAAAACAGGGCTGTTCAACCCTGTTCCTGGAGAGCTACCGTCCTGTAGTTTTTAGCTCCACCCCCAGGTGTAACTAGCCCTATTTAGCTGATCAACCAGCTAATTATTAGAATCAGGTGAATTAGATTAGGGTTGGAGCGAAAACCTACAGGACGGTAGCGGCACTAAGTGGAGGCCGGCACTAAGTGTCCTGTCACTGGCCAAGTGGCTCATTTTCAACTGCCTGAGCGCCAAGGGATGTGAATCTTCGAAAGACTGCTAATTCACACTATGCACCTTCAATGTTCCCAAGATTAACACTTTATTTAGATTACATCAACCAACAATTAATGGGATTAAGACACAGGTTTTCTAGTGGTGCAGTGTTTAACGACCTAGCCATCATTTAAATCATTTGACATGGTTCAAGGGCAGGTTAAAAAATCCTGGAGAGGGGAAGGCTTTACAGGGTAGCTCAAAGCTTGGCACATTTTAGTGACTGAAATAGATTATATTTTAAATTATAAAAAAATAGACCCAATGTGCACCAGTGGATAGTGTTGCACTGAAGTTGCTTACCAAGAAGACAGTGAATGAGTGGCTGAGTTACAGTTTTGACTTAAATCTACTGGCAAGACCTGAAAATGGTTGTGTAGCAATGATCAGCAACCAATTTGACATTGAATTTTGAAAAGGATAATGGGCAAAGGTTGCACAATCCAGGTGTGGAAAGCTCGCAGAGACTTACCCTAAAAGACAGCTGTTATTGCTGCCAAAGGTGCTTTGGATTGACTCAGGGGTTTGAATACTTACTGTATGTAAATTAGATGTTTCTGTATTTCATTTAATACAGTTTGCAAAAATGTCAAAAAATGTGTGTTCACTTTGACATTATGGGGTATTGTGTGCAGATGGGTGAGAGAAAAAAATTACAAATGAATCAATTTTCAATCAATTTTTGGCTGTAACACAACAAAATGTGAATTAAGTCAAGACATGGAAGGGCAAAGGCCCATCCACTTGGGAGCCAGGCCCAGCCAATCAGAAGCAGTTTTTCCCCACAAAGGGGCTTTATTACAGGCAGAAATTCTCCTCAGTTTCATCAGCTGTCTCAGACGATCCCGCAGGTGGAGAAGCCGAATGTGGAGGTCCTGTTCTGGCCTGGTCACATGTGGTCTGCGGTTGTGAGGCCGGTTAGATTTACTGCCAAATTCTCTAAAATGATGTTGGAGGCGGCTTATGGTAGAGAAATGAACATTTAATTATCTGGCAACAGCTCTGGTGGACATTCCTGCAGTCAACATACCAATTGCACGCTCCCTCAAAACTTGAGACACCTGTGGCATTGTTCAGGTGGATCTTGGCAAAGGAGAAATGCTGACTAACAGGGATGTAAACAGATTTGAGCACAAAATTAGAGAGAAATAAGCTTGATGTGCGCATGGAACATTTCTGGGATATTTAAAAGGTAAAACACTTTACCTGTTGCGTTTATATTTTTGTTCAGTATATGTTGTTTAAATTTCTTAAGTGTTATTCTGTGAATTCAGAAGTTGAATCAGGTATGCTAGCTAGTGATGGGTCGTTTGAGAACAAACATCTCTTTAAGAAGAACCCCTGACTGCTGTATACTGCTGAGGCTGTTCTGAGGGTAAAAGGGGGAGGTGGAACTCAATATTAGGAAGGTGTTCTTAATACTTTGTACACTCAGTGTGCAAAGTAGGTCTGGACTATGTTTTTCAACCAAAGTTGAAAGTTTAGTGTTTCAAGCCTCCAACAGATGGAGCGGCAGTCAAGCTGGAACCACATGGCTTGTGGAGGTCAACTGGAGGTCAACTGGGGGAGATGAGCAGGTCCTCCAGAGGCAGGTAGGCAGCACAGTTTACTCTCCGTTTAAAACGTTTTGTTGAATGATGATGTCATGATCAAGCAGTAGAGTACTGTGGGAAACTCACAGGTCTGCTGTTCAGAGTCAGATAGAAACTCAAACGTTATCATATTGGACTCTTGGCATTATGCAGGGTAACTTTAGTCAGATGCTCTGCTGCAAATCCATTCATTCATTCAAGCTTTGGTAACATCCTGTTTCTGGTTGTTGTTTCTAGTTGCTCCATGAAGTAATCCGATAGTACAACCCCAAAGTGCCGTGTGTCGTGATGACGTCTCGATCAATGAGATAATACTAGAAATAGACAAGATGGCTTTACTTCATGGAGTAAAAACAGTTACTGAGTACTTTCTAAATTCAAACTGACTCCCTGCAACTGAGGACGTTTTATGAGACTCCCGTTTCCACGAATCGAGGGCGAAGGTTTGTTGAAAATTATGTGCTACACCACACAGTACATATCCTGTTACTCCCAGTAATGGATACCAAAAAACCTTTGGTCAAATCACATTAACTGATGTAACAGGATATGCTGTTCAGGCGGCAGGTAGCTGAGTGGTTAGAGCGTTGGGCCCATACCCGAAAGGTTGCTGGATCGAATCCCTGACCTTACAAGGTAAAAATCTGTTGTTCTTCCCCTCAACAAGGCAGTTAACCCATTGTTCCTAGGCCATCATTGTAAATAAAAAAAAATGTCTTAACTGACTTGCCTAGTTAAATAAAGGTAATAACAAACAATCTGCAGCTAAGAGAACATGTGATCAGCAGATGATGGGAGAGGGTGGTCATGATGAAATTGCCATTCCAAAAAAACACACATTTTCTGGGAACATGTCATGATCAAACAGCGCCTCGAGTCATCTTCTGCTTGAATTCCAGCATAATGTCCAATCCATCGAGAGGGATACAGTTCTGGTAGCAATGACACATCTCTCCAAGAATTCACTCCAAGAAGAAGGCACCACACGGCATTGTCTGTAAGACAAAACAGATCATAAATTATACTCCATTGCACAGTTTGAACTACAGTTGAACTGTGCCAGCATAACAACATTAGAAGAAAGGCGCCGAAGGAGATGGCTGCCATTTTATAGGCTCCTGACCAATTATTTGTGTTTTTATTTGTAACTTATTTTGTACATAATGTTTCTGCCACCGTCTCTTATGACCGAAAATAGCTTCTGGATATCAGGACAGTGATTACTCACCTTGTACTGGACAAAGATTTTTTTCTTTAACGAGCCCCCCCCCCACCCCACCCCACACACACACACACACTCACCCACCCCCTCTCTTACACTGCTGCTACTCTGTTTAATATCTATGCAGAGTCATAAAAAAAAAAATAATCTCTATGTACATGCACATATTTCCTAAACTACCTCTACTAACCGGTGCCCCCGCACATTGACTCTGTACCGGTACCACTGTATATAGCCTCACTATTGTTATCTCACTGCTGCTGTTCAATTATTTATTTATTTATTTATATTTGTTATTTGATATTTTATATATATATATTTTTTTAATTAACACTTATTTTTCTTTAAACTGCATTGTTGGTTAAGGGCCTGTAATTAAGCATTTCATTGTTAGGTCTACACCTGTTGTACTCGTGCATGTGACAAATACAATTTGATTTTATTTGAACATTAGGGTAAACTAGCATACATGTGCATAGGCACAGAGATTACATTTAGAATGGGTGGTTGGCTGAATATGTACACTATACATTGGTGGATGTTGGATGGTTAACTATACTATA
Organism: Thymallus thymallus; assembly: GCA_023634145.1. Taxonomy (NCBI): domain Eukaryota; kingdom Metazoa; phylum Chordata; class Actinopteri; order Salmoniformes; family Salmonidae; genus Thymallus; species Thymallus thymallus. Next base: position 41,567,477 of record CM042410.1, read on the forward strand.
CAGGTCGATGGCAGAGAAATACTTAAATAGCTAATTGTGCGTATGATATAAGTGAGGGTAATAATAATTTACTTAATATACAGTCTGGTTAAATGAACAGGTAAGTGACTATTTTGCATGGTTAAATCAACTATACAGGTAAATGACAGGAAGAGATACTTAAATAGCTAAATGTGCGTATATTTTAATAATAATTCCCTTAAAATACAGTCCTTAGTGCAGGGTTTGATTACAGATAATGCACATATTGCACATTCGATATACTAAAAGCAATGAAAAAGGATACAACTGACAGGATACTAATATGCATTCCTGAGTGAATGATTACGTAAGTTCAGTCGAAGAATGACTTACAATGTTGCACGTGATATGATATAACAACAGTACATGAATATGTATATACAGTCCTGAATGAATATGTCCTGAGTGAATGAGTGATTACAGACCTCACGGATGGATGCATAATTGTTAAACTAGGTCCTAACACCCCAACAGTTCCAGGTCTATGTTTCCGACGGCACGGCACCCCGTGAGGCATTAAATAGTCTAACAGCCGCCGGCAGGAAAGACCTTGTGTAGCGCTCTCTGGCACACCGTGGTGGGATCAGTCTGTGACTGAAAATGCTCCTCTGCATCATAACCATGGCATGCAGCGGGTGGGTGACGTTGTCCATGATGGCCAGCAGTTTGGCCAGGATCCGTCTCTCCGCCACCTCCTCTAGAGTGTCAAGGCTAATCCCCAGAACAAAGCTAGTCTTCCTGATCAGCGTATTTACCCGAGAAGCATCACCAGCCTTTATGTTGGCACCCAAGCACACCACTGCAAAAAAGATGGCACTACCACCACAGACTGGTCGAAAGTATGCAGTAGTTTACTGCACACGTTGAAGGACCTGAGCATCCTCAGAAAGTAGAGTCGGCTGTGTCCCTTTTTGTACAGAGCCCTGGTGTTACCAGCCTATTCCAGCCTGTTGTCCATATGGACTCCCAGGAACTTGTATGACCCAACTATTTCCACATCCATCCCCTGTATAGGGACTGTAGTCAGTTGGGCCTTGGTTCTCCTGAAGTCTACCACCTTCACCAAAGCCCACATATCCATGGGTCGCTCCTCTTTTCAGTCCGTGGCAGCTAGCGACTGGAACGAGGTGCAAAAAACACTCAAACTGGACAGTTTTATCTCAATCTCTTCATTCATTGCTGTCTCTAGCTTCTTGCCCTTTGTGCTGTTGTCTGTGCCCAATAATGTTTGTACCATGTTTTGTGCTGCTACCATGTTGTGCTGCTGCCATGTTGTGATGCTACTATGTTGTTGTCATGTTGTGTTGCTACCATGCTGTGTTGTCATGTATTGCTGCCATGCTATGTTGTTGTCTAAGGTCTCTCCTTATGCAGTGTTGTGGTGTCTCTCTTGTTGTGATGTGTGTTTTGTCCTATATTTTAATTATTTATAGATTTTTTATTCCCCGTCACCGCAGGAGGCCTTTTGCCTTTTGGTAGGCCATCATTGTAAATAAGAATTTGTTCTTAACTGACTTGCCTAGTTAAATAAAATAAAAAAACAAGACATTATATAAACTCTTTATAGTGTTTTATTTACATTTTAGTGGTGATAAGTTGGACAAATCGGGTGAAAAAAGCAGTTTCCCCACACAACTTTTCTCCCACCTCCACTATCACTCAGTAGCTTTCACTTCCCCCATTTTTAAAAAGACCCGGCGGAGCTCCATTGCCTTCTTCAATCATGCAGAGACGGGCAGCATGAAGGTCTCGTCCTTGATTTTGCTGGAAAGGCGAGAAATGTTGCTTTACAATGGTATTCAAATTACAGTTGACCTGGAAGTATTACGTTTTTTTGTGCTCTAAAATAAGGTGAAGTGTACGGAACACTGCGATGTACAGAAGTTCGTTAGCTATCGTTAGGTGGCTTGCAGGAAAAGTGACTTACTTAGCTAGCCACCATATTTGTCATCTGCCTTCTTGGGGCTGGCATCAGTTGTAGCTGAGTTTCTAGCTAAATCCAGATCTTTTTTCCGAATCCTCTTCAGGTTGAAACGTATGGTTGAACGTCACCATTTAGCAAAAAAATAACGCTCCATTGTCAAATTCGTGTTGATGAGTGAAATCACTTGAAGCCATTGTGGTCTGGTCAGTTCTTTCAGTTTTGCCCAAAGAATTGTGTTGTTAGTGTCTGCCTCTCTTTCAAAAAAGCCTGCCTTGGGGGAGGGACGGGGCCAGAACACGAAGCACCACCCCAAAAGTTGTAGTCTTTCAGAGACTGGAAGTCCATCGGACATGATGAAAACAAGTCTAGATTCCCCCAGGGTGAAATTCCCCTTCAATCTTTAGCAGTAATTTATGCTGTATTTGGAAAAGGACTGTGTCAGTTTCTGAAAGCGAAAACAATGGCAAATTGTCATGTACCTGTCAGCAGAACATTTGAATTCAACAATGTTTTGCATTGTCTTTTCTCCCAACCTAAATATGATGGACTGCCCGCTAATTCTAAAACATTGTAGGGCAGGCTACAAAAAAACGAATGCAATTAAAATACTTACTGTTTCATTTCTCATGTGTTTTTGGTCTACTATAAAAAAAGAATAGTAATACTGATATCCATTACTGCATTGTTGGGAAAGAGCAAGAAAGGCATTAAACTTTATACATAGGCCTATTTCAATGTAAAAAATTAGCTGTTAAATTCGACTGTATACCGCAATTATAAACTGCACTGCCTATGAAATTGCAAAACTTGAAATACATATAGCCTATTTACTAGAATACTAGGTCCAATTAAATCACAGATGTGCATTGTAATTTCTTGTATGGGTTTTTCGGGAATATGAACCCATCACAGCCAGAAAAGGTGAGGAAAACAGTATATTCTGCAATTTTTGTGAAATGTTTAAAAAGAAAATAGGAAATATATCTATATCTATATAGAATTATAACACTCCTATGTCTAATTATTTTAGGTTCTAAAAAATAAAACTGATTTTCATTCTTCTCACTAACGGCAAATGGTAGCATATTTGTTCATTCTTTTATGAATAAGCTTTTCATCATATTCCCCATTTACACAGAATACATACTTGCCAGCTTGCAATACAATATTTTTTTACCACTAGCAGATGTGTGTACGCATGGTCTAAAGTTTGCAGGCAGGTGAACATAATTTAATGTCAAGTAATTATTTTAGAAATGCCATCTTTTTCATGACAACTGGCGCCCGCACATTTTGTAAGTGGATTGGAGCTGGTGCTTTGGTTAAATGACATGAACATTTGGCCATTATGACTCATAACTACATATGGAATGAGGAATACCAACGCTATGTATTTTCTTAAATAAACAAAAACTACAATAACTGTTGGAATATAATTTTCCCGCTGTACAAAAACTGAACTGTGACCCCAAAACCGCAATACTTACCGAAGAGTGGTTCACACCATTATACCCCTACAGGCTACCATACTTACTGTACATAACTTCAGAATTAGTAGTGGCTAGAGGTGGGTCATTACATTCCCCATGCAATTCTAAACTCACAACAATATACAAAATAAAAACCATGCCAAGTCAATTGAATGTACACAAACTGTCAATGTGTGTTTAAAAAAATATCAGTTATAAAGTTATTTTTTAGTTTATCTTGGAGATCTCCTCCACTTCACTGTCTTCAGTGATTTCAACATCTTCTTTTGATTCTTAATGGTGGGGTGAAAATTTTCAGTTTTATCCCCAGAAGCTGAAATTACTGCCATTTCAGAGAGGGTGTGGGCCAATCCTATTTATTTGGGGGCCACCACAGTTTGGTCTTTGATCCAGTGCTCTAGGATAACACCTACTTCCTTCTCATTTCCCATCCACACTGCTCTGCCACACATCCTCTGAGATTAGAACCTGGGTAAAGACATTATTAAACTATACAACAGATGGATCACTATATATTGCCTATTACCAACATGTGTTACCAACATAGCGTATTCAAATAATGATTTACATATTTTCATTAAAAACTTTATTTTTATACATTTATTTCATCCTTACTCAAGATATAGTCCCGACACAAATCTTGGGTTGCTACCCAAGCCGGCTGGTTGTTCGTTTTATTGGTTCAGTGCCTGAGACGCGACCCAGAAGTTTAGTCTTTTTGTTCTGTATCTATGGACGCGAACCAGTCATTTAGTCTTTTTGTTCTGTATCTATGGATGCAACCCAGTCGTTCGTTCTTGTCAGGCTCTGGCCATAGAGAAGCCCATTTGCTTCTCTATGTAGCCATGGTCAGAGTCTGACAGTTCTATTCTTTCGGTTTGTGGGTCGTTGTCGTTATATGTCGCAGTAACGGTGAAAGTAAGTGTGCTATGTGTTACGTCCGTTCATTTCGTGTTTGTTTTGTAAACGTGACGTTTGTACATCGTGTGTTTGTTTGTTCTGTAGTTCGTCATTCGTTTTGTATATATACATAGTATATTAATAAAATGGCAAACTACTATCCCTGCACTGCGCCTTGGTTTGTGTCTGCACCCGCACATGACAGTTCTGAATGTTCCATTGCCATACTGGCTGGCAACGTTCTTATCCCTTGCTTGCTAGCCAACTAATTTACAGTCACGTCAAAGAGTGCAGCGAGAATAACAACAAAGTAGCTGCATTTGCGTTTGTTTAAGCTGTTTTCTAGTGATATTTATTTGGATACATCCATAACAATGATGCGCAACTTTGCCTGACGTAGAAAATGTGCTCTCTCGTTAGGACACTTGTTCAGAGGAGCTAGCCAACAACACATTTAACATAATCACTTCAAACTGAAGCTGCAAAGACAGCAAACTAGATGCACTTCATTTTATTTGACCTGTTTTCTATTGATAGTTATTTTTTATATATCCATGGCTGAGAAAAGCTGCCTGCTTGTCTATCTCGTCCCAACTTCCGACACGTTCATTTTTGATGGGGTATCTGGAGATGGAATATGTATATTGATACAATGTTGCAAATGTCGGTAAGACAGACAGCAAGGTTTACACAAATCTCCGCTGTTGAAAACTAAATGTTTGTCTATAAGAAATGTGAGATAAGGTCTAGATGCTTTTTATAGTGAAGATCAAATTTGTAAATTGCCTGGCTGGGCTGATGAGACAATTTGAATTTTAACGTCATAGATTTAGCCGGTGGTAACTTGTGGATTAGACACTGGCTGGAATGTGGTTTTAACCAATCAGCATTCAGGATTAGACCCACCCGTTGTATAATACCTCATAACACAAGCCCAGAAAAGCCATGGCTCCGCTGTTTCAGCATTTCAAGCCAGGTCCTCTCCTGAAAGTGTGGCAATTTTATTGGACTAGAATTCTGGTTAGCAACTTTGTCTTTATATAGAGATACCGGAGACCATGCCCAGCCACATTTGCCTATAAATAGCGCAATAGATTGTAATATTGTTAAATTAAATTAACTCCAACCTTTTACTACATTAACTTCTCTGGCTCCTGCATACATTTTACCTCACAAACCCTACTGCGTAAGGGCACCACAGGATTGACTAGCATCTAAATACAATAGTGTATACCATTTAAACCAAACCGGATTTAGTACTTCATTATCAAGTCAACGCTGTGTCTAGTCTGTCACAGACTAAACATGAAACCTGATACAGAAGTATTAGTTTTAAGTAGCATAAGCAAGGTGTCTTTGCACACCAATGCCCCAAAATTGTCCCAACATAGTCCTAAAATAATGTACAATAACTATTTTCTTGCACATTTAAAATCAATATTCCCATGTTTGTATCTACACCATCCATAATGTCAACCAAGACAGATCAGCTAAGAGAGAAAATACAGTTACTCGTTTCAGTCTGATGCATCTCTAGTTTCCTGAAGGAACTCATGCACTTTAGGGGAACATTAAATAACAAGTGCTTGTCTGCAAACATAGTATGTTAACAACAATAACAATAAAATATTTCATTTTGTATACGCTTTTATCCAAAGCAACTTCCAGTCGTACATCTTACGTACGGGTATATAAAATATATTATACTTACCAATATTATTTACATATACACATTACAAAAATAATCAAAAATATGAACAGAGGGCAATATTTCAAAACCCACACAAAGTAGGCTATTTGATTGACAACGATTATTTCTTCTGTAACAATGTAAAAATGCAAACAACTATTCAGAGACTATCTTAAAATGTAGATAACCTCTCTCGGTAATGTAGAAATAGTAGCCTACTTTGACAACAATTCAGTGAATGCAACAAGTAGAGAGATTAGTATTAGATAGAGAAAAATTCAAAATATGCCAAGCATTAATTAGATAGAGAGAAACTCAATATGCCAAGTATTAGAGAGACAGATACAGAGAGAAGGCACAAAACTGTTCAGAGACCATTTTTAAAAGTACACAACTTCCCTGTAAGATTTGTAGGACAAATTTCACACTGTCACTTTACTGTTTGTATTTAGCCTACAACATGTCATGGAACTTCTGGAAGCACGGCCCCATCCTGTAAAATTACACAGAACACGCAGAGCACCCAAAGGAGGTTTTTTCACACCCTTTACCCTGTGTCCACTCCGGATGCACACCACACACACTCTCCTGCACTCTTTAAACTTCACCTGGGAGTGGCCTGCTTTCAAATTGTGAGTAACAACTGGGTCCACACCCCCTGTTGCCGCCCTCTTGGCTCGTCACTTCCTGCCACTGTAGCCAATACAAAGTGAATGCACAAACTGCATTTTTAATGCCTTCAGGGACCGGCACCTGCAGTTTATTGTTAAGGGGGCCTTTGCAGGGTTCCCCACACAATGTACATATTTATAATGGAAATTTTGAGGATCCCCCAAAACACATACTTCCACCATTTTCTGCCTGTGCATCCAACATTGTAATAGCTTCTCAGTTGGTCAAGATGGTCAACACCACCCATTTTCTTGTTGTAATCCATTACAAGCTCTGGAACAGATATTCTTTCGTCCTGCCTGAACTTGGACACTATTTTGAAGATGTTCTTGCTGAGCTGTTTGTGGACAGAAAATACATATTTGTTGTACCTCCAGCGACATGCCATTACATTATCTGCAGACCATTTCATACTCTGACCTCTCTGGAGCTTGGGGGAATTCTTATGATTGGGCCTTACTGTGCCACAATAATAGGTGTCGACATCGAGCAAGTCTCTCACCAGAGGAATAGATGAAAAAAAGTTGTCTGCGTTAAAGATGGTGTTGTGACAATAGGTAGGCTTCTCTGTACCCTACATGATTGCATGGTTGACATGGCTGTGCATCTTTGGGTCACTGCACTCCACAGTGTTCATAGGAATCACTTTCTGTCAGTGGTTAATAACAAAACATTAAGTGCAGGGCTCACTGAGGGCCAAGAAGGAAGACTGCTGCACATGTCTTCAGTATGAGCTATGCATGTGGTATGGCAGGCGGCACAGGACAGCTATTAGTAACAGTAAGAAACCCCATCTGTCTCCCACACAATTAATCTTCCACAGATGGTTCCACCGAGTCAGCACCGGGTGTCATTTACCCATTGCTTTAACTGCTGGATTTAGGCAATATGTCTGTCCTAGGAATCTGATGCTGACACAATTTGAGTAAACATTGCTCTCCGTGAGGTCTCTATTAAAAGGGGGGATGGGAGGGGGAGCGTGTGAGTGATTGTAGGATGCAGAATTGTTGTAGCTGTTTTTAACATTAATAAGCAGGACACTTGAAAAGCAGTCCTGGAAACTCTTGGCAGTTCATTATTTTATTGGTATTGAACACAGCCATACTGGCATCCTCGGTTGTCTAGTCAAATACTTAGTGAAAATGTTTACATTTCAAGATCCAATAAAACTCTTAACTAATACACATACCCACATTGTTTATGCTATATTTGACCGACCAAAATCCTGACATTCTTTTTTCTAAACATTTCTAAAAATAATAATAAATTCATAAATGTTTGTGTATGAAGCAACTTTCACAATTGATAAATTGTGCACAGAAATCTTAATGATCTGCTTCTCTATTTAAAATCTCAACTTTTACTGTAGCATTTACTAGTACTGGTGGTTGGATCATGATATGCTCCAAGAGGTGGTAATTTAAGATTAACAGAAAATAAAATAATTCCTGTCATCACGGAATACTTAGCATTCCCTAAGTAGGCTGTGGTAAGTGACCTGCCTCATTTTGCATGCAATAGGTCACATTGCTCATAAAACTATCTATCATGGACCAAGATGTGACGCACATCACTCGCTAAAATGGAACAGGCAACTGCAGACTACATCCCTCATTACATTTTTATAGAATTTATGCAATTTTAAATCAATAGGAGCAAAAGGTCATTCTCAGAAAGATCAGATCATGGGCCAATATATGTATTGGGTTTGTCCTCTTTGAAAGAATGCATTGGAGCTTGAATTTATGCTAAATTAATGTTATTGTTTATGTGAAATTAATATAAATATTTATACCATGGCATTGTTGAATACTTGAAGGGCATTCTAGAGCGTGAGTTATAATGTATGGTATAATTGTATGGTATATTTCAATTATTATGAAGTTTATTCTGATATGTTCTATTTTTTTGCTGCTTTTGAGAACAAAAGTTGAATTGAAAACATTGGCATTGTTGAGTTTGATTTTCATAATAGCAAGCTAGGATGATGGTTTGGTTAGCTAAGCTAGCAAGTCTGTTTGTTTGGTTACCAAGACAACTACTGTAGCTATCTAGCTAGCTAGTAGACTTGCTAGCTACTTCAGTGGTTTTTGTTGTCACATTTCTACTAGCAAATTAATACATTTCTAGTGACAAATATGTTAAATTATAGCCAAAAGGGGATTCAATATACATCTTGATCATTGATCATTCACATACATGTACTGAATGTACTCATGCCCTCCCTTGCATCCTCAAATGACTTTGTATCATCTTAACAACCTTAATATATTTACAGGACACAAATAGGGATGTGCAGAGACACCCAACAGTACACATACTGTATGTGACAAAATTTACACACGGCATTGGCAGATGTTATCAATAATGATATCAATATGTAATGCCCAGATGTTGACATTTAGCCCCTCGCCCTGTGACCAGGGAATGGAGTTACTTGTTCTCTCTCAGTGGACAGTGTCCTCCTCTTTTTCCTTCCAGCCACATTCGGAAAGGCAATACACCCTTTGCAAGCCTGCCTGTGCCCTTCCACCATGACTGCTGGGGATAGGCTTACTGACATATTCAGTATTTGGCAGGTCTTGAAAAGGAGGTACAAAAGTCAACCAACAGTTGATGGATAGCTAACTCCTCCCTCAAATGAAGGTACCTTGTTGACATTGGACCGGGCTTGTTATAAAAATAGGTGTGTCATAATGAAATTAACACAGCAACACACAATGAACACTGTCCAGGCATCTCTACATCCTGCATTTTAAAGGTAAGATTCCACTTCTGTTGATGGACCTAGACTGGTTAGCATGCTACTTAAGATAACTTTAGATGTTAAACTGCATGCCACAGGAAAGAGTAAGCATGTAATGATGACCAAGTGCCTTGTAATGTTTCCCATGTTATTTCACTCTATTGGAGTCTGTCACTATATGACTATTCAAAAGCTACTTAAAAAACTGTCTTCTTTGAGCAGTATATTAAAATATACAATTTACTAAGTACCTTTGAAGTTAATGAACCACAGCCACACATTTGCAGTTCTCATATGAATGTTTATGCCAGCAAACCATGCAAAGGATTACATCGTGATCTCTCACTCTGCTTGTTTATACATATTTTTTGTCTAGTTCAAATGTACTCAAAAGCCACTGTAAACAAGAACAGCCTTGCACATGCATAATTTAAATTCATAAAGCTTTCCTATACCAATACTGCACTTTGATGGGGGAAAATAAACCAACACAACGCTGTTCTTGACATGCTTTTGATTATTGAAGACTATGGTGTTACATTACATAATTGTCTATCCTTAATCCAAAGAGTGGTGCATTGTATTGTACTCAACCTGAGCTTGCAAACATATGCAGCACCCAAAATTGAGAATATTATCAAATTAAATGTTTTACAGGGAACAGGTAACTTGAAAATATACAACATATGTCATTTCTGGACAGAACTAGAAGACTAAACAGGACTTGTGTTAAGCTATTTAAAAAATAAATAAAAGCATGGTCGTCTTCTTTTTAATGCTAATCTAATCTGAAAAAGAAGAACACAAAAATCGGATTATTAGTAATTCACACTGTGTTACATGTATTGGTTTCCATTTCAAATCCATTATTGGCTCTTAAAACACTAGAAGAAATTAGTTTTATTTTACATTTCAATTTACATTTTACATTTCAATACATTACAGCGCAAAAATATATATTTTTATACCATTGACAGTAAGCTTAGTGGAGCACTCTGCCCTGCCAAGGGGGTTCTCTGCGATGATTTTGTACTCTCCAGAGTCCTTGGCTCCAACCCTCAGTATGAGCATGGAGCAAACACCACAGGTGTTGGCGATGAGGTAGTTGGTGTTGGTGTTGAGGCTGATATTATTGCGGAACCATGTGACATGGGGTGTTGGGTCCCCTCTCACGGCACAGCTCATGTAGCACTCATAACCTTGTGGAGTGGTGTGCAATTTTAAAGGTACAAGAAACTTGGGAGGGCGTTCTAGGTTGCAGGTCTTAGACTCTGGCATTTCCAGCACAAACTTATCTGAAAACACAAAAACACAGAGGCAACGTGTACCTTGTTAAAGGTGAGTTATTTCACACATCCAAAATTGGCACAGTGGCTGTAAAGAAAATATAGTGTAAATATTTTCTGGTCCAAAAAGCATTATTAAAGATCACTTTTAGGAGCAGCAAACTGTGAACTGCCACTTAACTTCACCTAACGCTCTAATGACTAGTCGGGGGAGACTTTGGACCTGTCAGTGCCCAAGCTCTCAGTTATTGGAATTACCAAAGAGTGGCAACCTTAATTGCTAGCCTTATAGTGTATTATGCATTTACACCACTCTCATGCCTTTCAAAGAACATGGACACTGCAAGGACTGGCCCAGAATTCACAATGAAGAGTGACCCAAACAGCTTTTACAAACCTCTTTTGCCTGTGATTTCCCATTTTTGTGATTCAGAGGGTTCAGAAGAGCCCATGTCATTCTTAGCATAGACACGGAACTGGTACTCTCTGCCAGGCATGATGTTACAGGCTGTGAACTTGTTGTTAAATATGCGGTCTGCCACTGTGTGCCACGTTGTCTTGCTTGAGTCGCGCTTAGACACCAGGTAGTGCAGCCTGTTGTCCCTCTTCTCATCAGGAGATGGCGTCCAGGAAACGGTCACTGTGCCCTGTACGTTCTCATCTATCTCCACAGGACCTGGAGGCTTGGGCTCGGCTAGATCAGACCACAAATAATTGTGTGATTAATGATCAACACTGGACCGCAACTGCTTTTAACTTAGTTATTTACAGAACCAATGTCAGCCATTTTAACAGCATCTCACCCGTGACTCTAATCTCAATGCTGAATGTCTCTTGGCCAACGATATTCTTGACGAGAATGGTGTAGATTCCTGTATCAGAGCGCTCTGAAGAAGGAATCAAAAGTTGGGATGCCGCTTCAGAGTTGCTGATGGTAACCCGTTTGGACACAGGTACGCCATCCTTCAGCCAAGTGACATCTGGCCAAGGAGAGGCCTGTAAAGAATATCAGAATATTATATTATAATAATTATATGACAATGCTATCCAAATGGTAGTGTGAAAATGTCATTTTGTATTTCCACTTGTATGGAAGTGGAGATTCTTTTAGACTTAGAAATAAAACTACAATTTTACACTGTACCTCAAAGTTAATGTTGAATCGTGCAGAATTCCCTGCTTGCACAACCATGAAACTCTTGATTTTTTGATCAGTGAATCTTGGCCTGACTGGAGGATGCAAAAGCATAAGAACAACATTTGTTGTATATATACAGTCAAAGATGGGGGGAGGGGGGGAAATGCTTGCAATCAAACTAGATCCTCTATTTTGATGCCAACAGGGATGTTTGAAATTAATGGTATTACCAGGAGGAGGCATGGCCAGGATGTAGTTGTCCAGCTCTTGGGGCTTGCCTTCTCCACCGTCATTGGTAGCGACCACTCTCACCCAATACATGGCCATTGACTTCATGCCTTTCACTGTGAAGAAGGTCATGATGATGGGGTTAGTGTTACAGCGATCCCACTCTGGGCTTTCTGCTGGTCTGATCTCCACAAAGTATCCCTTGGCTTCATCCTCCACCCCCTCTTCCTCCCTTGGTTTAGTCCAACCCAGGGACAAGGTGGTGTAGGTGGAGTCTGTCACCTTCAGGTCAAGGACTTTACCAGGGGGCTCTGAAATTATACACGTAAGTGAGATATTAATATGTCTCTTAAACCTACGGATTAATTTGAAAGAATATCTATGCACTCAAAGTACCATTGGTTATGACTTACTTTTGGGGTCCCTGGCAAACACAAACTCAGACAGAGCACCAAATTCCCCAGCTCCAGAGTTGTTGATAGCTGCCACACGGAACTCGTATTCCATGCCCTCTATTATGTCTTTAACACCAAACTCGTTCTCTGTGGTACAAGCAAACGTACAAAACAATAGCGTAAATGATGTGTAAAACTTCTATGGAATAAACATGGTTCATGGTATTTGCAGATGATCAAGAAATTAATACAGAAGTGGTAATGGTGAAACCTTTTATCCTATCATCTGCAGGAGTGACAGGGCTCCATAGATTGCTTCCCTTCTTGCGCTTCTCCATGTTGTATCCCAAAATGTTGGTTCCTCCAGTGTTAGAAGGGGGAATCCATGTCAGAGTGATGCAGTCCTTGAAGGCGCTGACCACTTTGGGTGCAGAAGGGGGTCCAGGGTATGCTATGTACAGAAATAAGATTTGGAGACAACTGTCTTCTGGTTCTGTGTTACTTACTATACTAAATTATTTTACTTAATTTTAGCATTTGAAGCTGTGGTATAGGAATACTGGACAATGCACATTGAGATTTCCAAAATGACCAATAGTCTTCCGAATCACTCTAAATTGTCCTTTATGCACTCACCTTTTGTGCCTGCCTGGACATCCTCTGTCTCAATCAACTCACTGGTGCCCATCTCAGTCTCAGCCATGATTTTGTAACAGTACTTCCTGCCATGGTCCACATCAGTGTCCTTGTAGTGGGCCTCTGGACCGATCGGACCCAGTTTCTTCCAGGTGTTGCGGCCTATCTGTTGACGTTCCAGGATGTAGTTCGCTATCTTACAGCCACCATCATCCTTCGGGGGCCTCCACTTGATATCAATGGCATTTTGAGAGGCTTCAATAATCTCCAGAGGTCCCATGGGAGGGGTGGGCTTGTCTGTTAAGAAACAGATGCTTCTTTTACTCTGTTGGATTGCTCTAAGCACGGTACAATTGATTCCTGAAGTTAATTAATCACTTAGATTGTTTTATTTATTATTACATTTCATTATATCATATGTTGCTGCAGAGTTATGAGAATACGGTATATTGCACTGTATACTAAGTAGCTTGAGAAATAACATTTTGACCCAAGTGACTTGTAACAATTCACACCAAATTAAGATTTCACACCAAATCAAAGATAAGCTCTTGCTTGGACCCAAAGAGTATAAACATACCATTTATAATGACCTTCGCAAAGGCCTCAGAAGTTCCAAAATAATTTTTGAGTTTGATCTTGATTTCCCCAGTGTCTTTACGTTGTAACTTGTTGAGAAGCAGTCGACTCTGACCCTCCGAATGCTCTATTTTGATGTTTGTGTCGTCTGAGAGCTCCTCGCCCTCATGATACCATTGGATCTTCATTGGATCCCGACCCACAAATGGTATCTTGAAAGTGGCTTTTTGACCTTTTTTAATAATGACCGGAACCATAAACTCTTTCAATCCCTCTGGGTCAAATCTAGGTGGATCTTTAAAAAAAGAAACAATAATATGAGTGAATTTAAATACGTTACAAAATATAATTAATGTGCTGCTGAGATTACATGCAAAATAAAAACGTTTAATTGATTTAGACCTTCAACAACAATCATGGCCTCTGTTTTACGCCCATCTGCTTCAAATTTATATTTTCCATTATAGTCCTCTGAGATTTTGCTGATTTTCAGATATTGGAAGCATCCATCTTTAGACATGGTAAGAACATCATCGGGTTCAATCTAAACAGGAAAGCACAATAATATTTAAGCTGATATATCTCTCAAGTCTCGTCTGCATCTGCAATGGCTGTTAAAACAACTAAATATTAGCGCAAAACCAGTGGTGTAAAGTACAACTGAAGTCGGAAGTTTACACACACTTAGTTTGAAGTCGTTAAAACTCATTTTTCAACCACTCCACAGATTTCATGTTAATAAACTATAGTTTTGGCAAGTCGGTTAGGACATCTACTTTGTGCATGACACAAGTAATTCTTCCAACAATTGTTTACAGACAGATTATTTAACTTATAATTCACTATATCACAATTCCAGTGGGTCAGAGGTTTACATAAACTAAGTTGACTGTGCCTTTAAACAGCTTGAAAATTCCAGAAAATGATGTCATGGCTTTAGAAGCTTCTGATAGGCTTATTGACATTATTTGAGTCAATTGGAGGTGTACCTGAAGATGTAGTTCAAGGCCTACCTTAAACCTCAGTGCCTCTTTGCTTGACATCATGAGAAAAAATCAAAAGAAATCAGCCAAGACCTCAGAAAAATAATTGTAGACCTCCACAAGTCTGGTTCATCCTTGGGAGCAATTTACAAATGCCTAAAGGTACCACATTCATCTGTACAAACAATAGTACGCAAGTATAAATACAATGCGACAACGCAGCCGTCATACTTCTCAGGAAGGAGACGCGTTCTGTCTCCTAGAGATTAATGTGCTTTGGTGCGAAAGGTGCAAATCAGTCCCAGAACAACAGCAAATGACCTTGTGAAGATGCTGGAGGAAACAGGTACAAAAGTATCTATATCCACAGTAAAACAAGTCCTATATCGACATAACCTTGAAAGGCCCTTCAGCAAGGAAGAAGCCACAGCTCCAAAACCGCCATAAAGAAGCCAGACTACAGTTTGCAACTGCACATGGGGACAAAGATCTGACTTTTTGGAGAAATGTCCTCTGGTCTGATGAAACAAAAATAGAACTGTTTGGCCATAATGACCATCGCTATGTTTGGAGGAAAAAGTGGGAGGCTTGCAAGCCGAAGAAAACCATCCCAACCGTGAAGCACGTGGGTGGCAGCATCATGTTGTGGGGGTGCTTTGCTGCAGGAGGGACTGGTGCACTTCACAAAATAGATGGCATCATGAGGAAGGAAAAATATGTGGATATATTGAAGCAACATCTCAAGACATCAGTCAAGAAGTTAAAGCTTGTTTGCGAATGGGTCTTCCAAATGGACAATGACCCCAAGCATACTTCCAAAATGGCTTAAGGACAACAAAGCCCTGACCTCAATCCTATATGAAATTCGTGGGCAGAACTGAAAAAGTGTGTGCGAGCAAGGAGCCATACAAACCTGACTCAGTTACACAAGTTTTGTCAGCAGGAAAATTCCCCCAACTTATTGTGGGGAGCTTGTGGAAGGCTACCCCGAAACGTTTGACCCAAGTTAAACAATTTAAAGGCAATGCTACCAAATACTAATTGAGTGCATGTAAACTTCTGACCCACTGGGAATGTGATGAAAGAAATAAAAGCTGAAATAAATAATTCTCTACTATTATTCTGACATTTCACATTCTTAAAATAAAGTGGTGATCCTAACTGACCTAAGACAGGGAATTTTTACTCGGATTAAAAGTCAGGAATTGTGAAAAACTGAGTTGAAATGTGTATATGGCTAAGGTGTGTGTAAACTTCTGACTTTAACTGATACTTGAAAGTACTACTTAAGTAGTTTTTTGGGGTATCTGTACTTTACTTTTTATATTTTTCACAACTTTTACTTCACTACATTCCTAAAGAAAATGTAGTACTTTTTACTCCATACATTTTCCCTGACACCCAAAAGTACTCGTTAAATGTTGAATGCTTAGCAGGACAGGAACATTGCCTAATTCACACACTTATAAAGAGAACATCCCAATGGTCATCACTACAGCCCCTGATCTGGCAGACTCGCTAAACACATCCTTCGTTTTAAAATAATGACTGCGTGTTGGAGCATGCCCCTGGCTATCCATAAATTTAAAAAAAACAAGAACATTATGCAGTCTAGTTTGCTTTTATACTACTCAAGTAGTATTTTACTGGGTGACTTTCACTTTTACTTGAGTAATTTTCTATCATTACTTTTACTGAAGTATGACAATTGGGTACTTTTTCCACCACTGCTCAAAACACTATGGCCATCAGGACTTTAGTGTTACTAATAATATGTATGGAAGTGGTGATTGGCAAAATTATACTGCAGTGTAGATGCTCACCTCCTCTCCGTCCAAGTACCATACCCCATCAACATTTTCCTTGCTCAGTTTACAGACAAGTTCAGCTGGGTCTCCCACAATAGCGGTGACGTCAGAAAGCCCAAGGGTGAAGTGAACGCCAGGGTCTGGAGGATTTACCAGATTTACAGTTAGTGACAGTGCTTCATTTGCAGCTCACCCTTATATAGTTACCTGTCAGGGTGAGTGTTGGAATTCATATTAAGCAAAATATATAATTTTTAATTAACATTCATCACACTCTTTCTCTGTCATACAGTTCATGCATGCATGTACAATGCATTCATGTCTCCTTAGTGTACTGACTTACCTAAGCTCAGAGTCCTCAGAATCTTGTCAAACATTACAGTTGACATTTTTTTTGTTCATTCCATGTATTATATTTTGCAGTTAATCTATAAAATACATGTTAAAATGTAAACAGAGGTGCTTGAATCTAAATTCTTTAAAAGGCGTGATGGATAACACAAAAAAAAGTTATCTCTATGATGGCGTTGAAGATTGCAAAATATCCCTTTTTCAATTTTGATTGGAGATTGAGTTTTTCCATGTTGTTTATTCAGGAATTGGTTGATGTGTTGTTTTTTTCAAATGATCTTTCGTTGGAATGGGTTCATGGTATTATTTTTCACTCTTCGTCCTCATTCTTGTTTGGTTCCAATTGTACTTTGGTCAGGGTGCTCGTTGACAATAGATATTAATATCTTCTGTGTACTGTGAATAATTGTAGCCATTCATTCTTGACATTGGCTATGCCAATGGTTATGTGTAAGATGTACAGGTTTTCCTTATGTCACTTTGTAAAACATTATGTTTTATCTTCCTGTCGGCATCCAAAGCAAGAAGTCCATCATTTCTCTTTTTAAAGCAAGAGCTCTTCTTATATATTCACATATATATATATATACAGTGGGGAGAACAAGTATTTGATACACTGCCGATTTTGCAGGTTTTCCCACTTACAAAGCATGTAGAAGTCTGTAATTTTTATCATAGGTACTCTTCAACTGTGAGTGGCGGAATCTAAAACAAAAATCCAGAAAATCACATTGTATGATTTTTAAATAATTAATTTGCATTTTATTGCATGACATAAGTATTTGATACATCAGAAAAGCAGAACTTAATATTTGGTACAGAAACCTTTGTTTGCAATTACAGAGATCATACGTTTCCTGTAGTTCTTGACCAGGTTTGCACACACTGCAGCAGGGATTTTGGCCCACTCCTCCATTCAGATCCTTCAGGTTTCAGGGCTGTCGCTGGGCAATACGTAACTTTCAGCTCCCTCCAAAGATTTTCTATTGGGTTCAGGTCTGGAGACTGGCTAGGCCACTCCAGGACCTTGAGATGCTTCTTACGGAGCCACTCCTTAGTTGCCCTGGCTGTGTGTTTCGGGTCGTTGTCATGCTGGAAGACCCAGCCACGACTCATCTTCAATGCTCTTACTGAGGGAAGGAGGTTGTTGGCCAAGATCTCGCAATACATGGCCCCATCCATTCTCCCCTCAATACGGTGCAGTCGTCCTGTCCCCTTTGCAGAAAAGCATCCCCAAAGAATGATGTTTCCACCTCCATGCTTCACGGTTGGGATGGTGTTCTTGGGGTTGTACTCATCCTTCTTTTTCCTCCAAACACGGCGAGTGGAGTTTAGACCAAAAAGCTCTATTTTTGTCTCATCAGACCACATGACCTTCTCCCATTCCTCCTCTGGATCATCCAGATGGTCATTGGCAAACTTCAGACAGGCCTGGACATGCGCTGGCTTGAGCAGGGGGACCTTGCGTGCGCTGCAGGATTTTAATCCATGACGGCGTAGTGTGTTACTAATGGTTTTCTTTGAGACTGTGGTCCCAGCTCTCTTCAGGTCATTGACCAGGTCCTGCCGTGTAGTTCTGGCCTGATCCCTCACCTTCCTCATGATCATTGATGCCCCACGAGGTGAGATCTTGCATGGTGCCCCAGACCGAGGGAGATTGACCATCATCTTGAACTTCTTCCATTTCCATTTTTAAAAAAAACACACACATTTTTTTTGGGGGGAAATGTTGCCTATTGTCCTGTAGCCCATCCCAGCCTTGTGCAGGTCTACAATTTTATCCCTGATGTCCTTACACAGCTCTCTGGACTTGGCCATTGTGTAGAGGTTGGAGTCTGTTTGATTGAGTGTGTGGAGAGGTGTCTTTTATACAGGTAACGAGTTCAAACAGGTGCAGTTAATACAGGTAATGAGTGGAGAACAGGAGGGCTTCTTAAAGAAAAACTAACAGGTCTGTAAGAGCCGGAATTCTTACTGGATGGTAGGTGATCAAATACTTATGTCATGCAATAAAATGCAAATTAATTATTTAAAAATCATACAATGTGATTTTCTGGATTTTTGTTTTAGATTCCGTCTCTCACAGTTGAAGTGTACCTATGATAAAAATTACAGACCTCTACATGCTTTGTAAGTAGGAAAACCTGCAAAATCGGCAGTGTATCAAATACTTGTTCTCCCCACTGTATATATATATATATATATATATATATATATATATCATATACATCACCTTCCAAACCATCACATTTGTTCTTCTATTTTCACACTTCAATCTTCTTATATTTTCATGAGTTGCTGAGATTTCATGTTTCTTTATTATCTGAAAAATTGGTTTAAATCTTCTGTGTTGTTCTGACGTGATTATGTTTTACTAATGAGGCCACGTTTTGGAGACTTTGCAAGACTTTGCTTTCAGTACTAGGCAACACAGGCAATCACGTTTAAGACAAACAAACTACAAACACGGATGCTTTTTAAACATTGTAGCACGCACAAAACACACATTGTGCAAACACTAAGGGGGAGAAATGGATAAAAATGTTGTCATCCATCCCATACGCCCTGATAGAAATTACTTGTAAGCTACATGGTATAATACATTTTCCCTCAAATTTGAAAGTAAATGTAAATGTGCTGTATGATCAACGGCAATGTGAAATATGGATTGTTAAGCATTGTTAAACCCACCCTTATTAAACCACCCTTGTTAAACCCACCCTTATTAAACCACCCTTGTTAAACCCACCCTTATTAAACCACCCTTGTTAAACCCACCCTTATTAAACCCACCCTTATTAAACCACCCTTGTTAAACCACCCTTATTAAAGACTACCATCATACCAAAAGGTCAGTGAACTAACATGTAGAGATTAAAACCCACCATTCTTCTGAATGATCACACGTGTTCTGCGAACCCTCCCTCAAACCACCAGAAAAGTCATTTGTTTTATCAAATGATTTTGACCCATGAACAGTGAATCCCATGCAGTAGTCAATGCAATATTCATAATCTTACCAATGACCGTCTCCTGAAGTATTGTGCCCGGCCTTGTGCGGCCTGTGCGCTCGCCGCGCTTAGCAGCTTCTGCTGGCCCGTCGCTCTCATCTGCACTTGAAGCCTCACCATTATCGGCAGACACACCGCTGCCTGCTGGCCCGGCGCCACCAGCACCACCTCCACTCTTTGCTTTCCTGTTTTGGGCTTTTGCATCTGTGGCTGTGCCGTCACTATTTGTTTTTCCTATTGATGTTTTCATTTGTCGATTATTATTGGGTAAGGCCTTGTAGAGAACAGCAATGTAACAAGAGCAATAGCAACAACATCCGCAATAACAAAAGCAACAATGGTAGCAATAACAATAACAACTCCACAACAACTAAAGCATAGAATGGGGGGTGAAGGAATAGTTTCAGTTTACTTTTCAAAATAAATGTTTATGTGATATGAAGGAGTTCTAGAAAATGACTAGCCTTATTAAACATAACTACTGGTTAATAGCTGGATGTAATTGGTATTTCGAAAGGAATGGTTTTGAAGAAATACATTGAGCGTACAAAACATTAAAAACACCTGCTCTCTCCATAACAGACCGACCAGAAGAATTCTATCATCCCTTATTTATATAACTTCTTAAATCCACTTCAATCAGTCTAGATGAAGGGGAGGAGACAGGTGGTCCAACTCAGTATTATGAAGATTTTCCTAATGTTTGGTATATTGAGTGTATAAAGGCTATATCATTTTACTTAAAAGCTTGTACTTGAATAAGTAACCTGGCTAATTCCTTCACCAATCTCTGTAACGAAGAGAGAGACCCTTTTTCAAAGCAAACATTCACAACTGGGTCAACACAAGATACAAATAACATACAGATAAAACACGGAAGGACACACACATATTTAAAACACAAATATTAGGTTATATTTGTATGTCAGGAGTTAGAGGTATGCTAAATTGTGCTAAATTGTGGATGTTACATTTTGTGGAAAGATGTGAATACTCTAAAGAACAAATAAAACAGCTAAGGTATTTCAGAGAAAGTTAGCTACTGCTTGATCTCAACTTGGGTCGGAATTCAATCTTGCCTTAAAAAGCATTTATCTGACAGACACAAAGTGCAGAGCGCGTTTCCTAGGTAAAGTAATCGTTTATTAGTTGGACAGTGTGTTTGTATTTAACAAACTGCTTTATCAAGTTTATCGCTATATTGTATAGAATGGTCCACTCTAAAGTAAACAAATAGGTATATGGTTTTATAAAATATGTATTTCATATTATGACTATTAGTACATTATAATGTGATAGATGTTTAACTACACTGCCACAGTTTTGGTAAATTACTAGATTTCTGACTACATATGAAATCATACAATATTGTGACCTGTTTTGAATGGCATACAATGGCAGGGTTTGGTTCTTTTTTATCTCCCATGATATAATGTATGTACTGTATATCAACTTTAACAAATACATCATACATTTGATGGTAAATAGTACTCCTGAATATCAGTGTAAGTATTAAGTCCAGGATTTCTTTGAGTAAACAAAGATTTCCTTTATTTATCAGGCCCGATTTCCAACAAATTACTTTGATATTGAACCAACCTGTTTCCATGCATGTTCATCAAAATCAACTTTCGCAATCTCTTACCGATATTCTCTTCCTTGAGCATTTGGCCTTGCCTGGTACGCTTACGACGTTTCTCTGGTTGCTCACTTGAAGCCTCCCCGTCATCATCTGTTGGTGATCATTAATATCCATTTGATGTCAAACTATATCAACTGTATGAATTGACCTTGTGACCTTTTGTGTTTGGCACACAAATTTGTTGGTTGGCTAGTGATGATTATTTCAAAAATTGATGAGTAATAATTTAACTGCAGTATGCCAAAATGTGCAAGCTAATCAAATAGTGAGATTTTGCATCACCGTTGACAATCATATTGTGGTTTATTGACCTCCTTGATAAAGGCGAGGAAAAATGACTGCATAAAATAAATAATTGAAATACTGAGCTATATTGTGTAATTTAACTGCATCGTTTTGGAAATTATATTATTTCGCACTACAATCGCTCAGAGAAAGACATTGTGTTTAGCAAGTAATATTTCTTCTTCTAAAAAAGGTAGGTGTTAAAATTATTTACACCCCTTTTTTCAAAACCTTTCAAAACCTCACCTTGCGAGGATAATGACACTGAGCCTTTTCCTAAAATGCTTTATGAGATTGGAGAACACATTGGGAGGGATCTTAGACCATTCCTCCATACAGAATCCTTCCAGATCCTGGCTATACTTAGACTTTGCTTATTTTATGCCATCTTCAATTCAAACCACAGGTTTCAATGGGTTTCAAGTCCGGACACTGAAATGGCCATTTTTTAGGCCAATTAACCAAGAGCTCTATTTTCATGTCATCTAACCAAAGCACAAGTTCCAATCCAAGTACCAGTGCTGTTTAGCAAACTCCAGGCGTTTACATGGTTGGCAACCAGTGGTGGGTTTGTTTTCAAAATGAAAATGCACCCCATACCTAATGTAAAATATGGTTGTGAATCTTTGATGTTATAGTGCCATTTAGCTTCCACTGGTCCTGTGGCTTTTGATAAGGTCAACGACATCATGAACTTTACCCAGTACCAAGACATTTTAGGCAAAAACCTAGTTGCCTCTGCTAGGAGGCTGAAACTTGGCTGGATCTTCCAGCAAGACAATAACCCCAAGCACACAAAATCAATGTAATCAAGGATCTAGAAGGATTCTGTATGGAGGAATGGTCTAAGATCCCTCCCAATGTATTCTCCTCATAAAACATTTTAGGAAAAGGCTCAGTGCTGTTATCCTCGCAAGGTGAGGTATTGAAAGGTATTTTAAACAGGGGAGTCAATAATTTTAACCCCTACCTTTTTTTTAAATAAAAAATATTACTTTTTAAACAAAATCTCTTCCTCTGAGCAATTGTATTAGTATAAAATAATATATATTTTGAGCTTACAGTATAGCTCAGTATTTGAATTATTTATTTTATACAGTAATTTTTCCTCATCTTTAACAAGGGTGTCAATAATTGTGGACCCCACTGTACCTGGATAAAGCTTCTTACTGTAATTTACTGATGCTGATGTTTTAGAATGTTTTATAAGCAAAATAAAAACAAATCCAAAGCACGATTAAGAAAATAACAGTGAACTATTACACTTAGCGATGGAATGCCAAGGCAGAAAATAAAACTGGGAGGCTGAAGCGAAGACAAAAAAACATAAAACCAAGTACCTCAGTAGGTTTGGATCTCAGTTGACTTGTCAGGAGTGCGTGTCCTGACTAAAAAGCATGTCCTGGAAAACGGACCCAATCTCTTCCATTTAACCTTTTTCAAAATCTTATCAGTGGAAGAAATTGTTTCTTACCTATGACCGTGTCTGGATCAAGTGGGCCACTTCTCACATGCTTTTTTTTTGTGGTCTCCTCTTCCTCATCAGACTCATCCATGCTTACTACTAGATCTTCTTCTGCCTCTCCAGCTGCAGCATCTCTTTTTGCCCGTGTTGCTGCCCCAACACCTGCAGCATCTCTTTTTGCCCGTGCTGCTGCCCCATCACCTGCAGCATCTCTTTTTGCCTGTGCTGCTGCCCCATCACCTGCAGCATCTCTTTTTGCCCGTGCTGCTGCCCCATCACCTGCAGCATCTCCCTCTGCCCGTGCTGCTGCCCCATCACCTGCAGCATCTCCCTCTGCCCGCGCTGCTGCCCCATCACCTGAGACTTCTTTCTTTGCCTTTGCCTTCTTGTTAGCAGCTTTCAACTTAGCAGCTTTTTTTCCTGCCTTAGCTTCCGCCTTGGCATCTGCATCAGCAGCCTCTCTCTCGGCAGCCTTTATCTTCGCTGCCGCCATCCTCTCTTCCATGTCTTTCTTGTATTGTTCCCCCTGCTCCTTCGCTATTTTCTCCAGATCCACATCACCTCCTCCAGCCTGGGTTGTTTTGCGAGCTATCTTCTTGCCTTTATTTGCAGGGTCCTTGTCAACTAAATCAGAGAATTTGAGATATATTGAATATAGTGGAAAAAAAATGGTTGCCAGTGACGAGTTATAGTGATTCACTGTACATTTATATGCTGTAGTTTATCAACACAATTGATATACTGAAAGTCTGTTCAACACATTCCATGAGAAAATGTAATAACCTCACCTTCCACCACAAGCCAGGCGTTACAAGAATGGATACCTGCCACAGCTGCATAGATACCAGCGTCCAAAGGCTGACAATCCTTCACTAACAACTTGTGGATGAGTTTGTCTTCAGACACTATGATTTCAAATTTGTCGTTATTTTGTATCGGGGCATTCTTGCCCATCCAATGAATCTCATCCATAGGTCCCGTTAAGACACACTGAAACAGGGCATCTTGTCTTTCTTCCGCATTCACTTCCTGAATTTTGACAGCAAAATTGACAGGTGGGACTGAAAAAATGGATAGAGAATAGGGAATAATACATACTAAGCCCATCCGGTTGGCGTGATTCTCAAGAGATCGGTTTACATACTCATGAACACACCCGTTTTTACAAATGCTGCAGTTATAGTCCTTGAATGCTGTAATTCCCCAAATTGATACTATGATGTATTTGCTCTTGTTTTACTCCAATTGTATCATCAGGTATTTTGTAAGAATCATGTTTATTGTAGACATTTTTGTGTTGGTACTCACTTTTGAAATCAGTGGAGAAGACATTAACTCCCTCTACATCCACTGAGTAGAGACCAGCATCTGCCGGGTCGAGATTTTTGATTGTGAAAACATACTTTTTGCCAACTCGTTTCAGTTGGTGCTTTGTTTCATTTTCAATTTCTTTGGTGAAAGGAACCATAACACCATCCTGCAGAGTAAAAAAAACAAAAAAAATAAACATTTAAATCAAGCAGCGTTTGTAGTGCAGAATCATCCCTTCAACTAAGAATATATTGTTAAAGATGAATGTGTTTTAACAATGTACCTTTGTGGCCAATCACCTGATAGTTGGCACCTGTCAGTAAATTATAATAAACATCAGAGCTGTTGAACAGTTTTGTATTAGCTTTCATACCTTGTAGAGGAAAATCCTGCTGCTGGGATCCTTAAGATCCATGTCAATTTCAAACGTTGCATTTTCATCAGCATTGACTTCGATGTGTTTGAGTGAACTGATATGTTCAATAAACTGAAACAGACATATATATATATATATATAAAGGTAAGGTCAAATTGTTGAGGAACCATGAGATCTTTGAACTGAGACATATTACCTTTCACTTTATTGGTATTTCCTCCAAAATCACACCTGTAAAAATATATTCCATGGTAAAATACCTGTGCCTGCTCCTCCTCTCTCTCCCTTTTCATTTCAGCGAGTTTTGTCAGCATCCCACGGAAATTAGTGATGCCGTATTCACCACAGATGTACTCATAATCTTTCTTGTCGGCACTCATCAGGATCTCCCAAACTTTCTCATCAGATTCGAGTGGCTTTTGCTCGCGGACTTCTCCACTGCAGATCACACAAGATGAGCATTTACCAACACATTCATTCATTTGAATTGCTATTGCAGAGTTACAGTTCTTATTTAGTGTGCTTTATTCATTCATTGTTACTGTTATATACTGTTAGTCTATTCAGTAGTGTTCCCCTTGGTCACTTAGGGAGTATTTCCCAGACCCGGATCCTATTCAAACAGAGAGCTTTACCTTCTTTTAATAAGTTCAGGTTGTCTGTTTGAAAGGGGTAGGGCTTAAGAAACTGTCAATTTTCACCATTAAAATGCCTGTTCAAGACCAATTCATGCAACTTGTAAATGACAGGTAATGAATATGTCTAAATAGAGTAGCAGTATGGCGGCAGGTAGCCTAGCGGTTAGAGCGTTGGACCAGTAACCGAAAGGTTGCTGGTTTGAATACTTGAGCCGACAAGGTGAAAAACCTGTTGATGTGCCCTTGAGCAAGGCACTTAACACTCATTTGCTCCAGGGCCACTGTACTACTATGGCTGACCCTGTAGAACAATGTAGGTCGTCATTGTAAATACGAATTTGTTCCTAACTGACTTGCCTAGTTTAATAAAGGTTGAATAAATAAATAAAATAAGTGTAGCACATTCTCTTACCGTTTCTTTAACATTTTTCTAAAGGCAACAGGTTTGGAGGCCTCTTGTTCTTCTTTTGACTTTGCTATTTCTTTCTTGTTTTTGAATCCAACTGGAAAGAAAAGTGTCTTGAAGTGTCCATTCTTTTTAAATCATTAGAATGCATTGTGAGGAACTTATTTGTATGACCAGATCAGTATTGCTGAAGAGTGGCTTAGATTAGATGCGTTGGTTTTCTCTTTTTCTGTGTCCTACCTTCAATGACATTCAGCTGGATAGTGCAAACAGCTTTTCCATACTCATTTGTTGCAAAGCATTTGTAGGTGTCGGCATCCTCTGTGCATACTTTGGGAATCTGAAAGCACATCGATCACGGATTTATTACGTTTTTCCCATCAACTGCTATGAGGTAAAAAAAATTCAGAGATAATGCATTTTTATGGCTTTGCCAAATGTTAAAGGGTTGTTATATAAAGGTTGGAGTAATTGAGCAGACTTTGATGCATTTGAAATTGACACAGTCATTTAATATTTCCTCTTTATCGTTGAATATAAGCAGCCGTTGGTGATGCATGGTGATAAACATGCTTACCTCTAGGGTGTGTTCATTAGAAGCCTCATCATACTTGCTCTTGAACTTCTCTGGATCATCTATGTTTCCATTTGCTCGGTTCCATGTCACTTTGGGTGAAGGTTCTCCCAACACAATGGCTTTGAACATCCCACTCTTGCCTGATTTGGGATTAGCGCAATAGAACACTCATTAATACTATCATTTTGTACAAATAGTATTTTGTCTTCTGATGTCCAGTATACTGTACGTCCGTATTTGGGTGTCTTATTCGTCCATCATGTTGGTGATATAATTTTCATAAGCAACGATTAGTGTGATAGATAAAACTGTATTTTTTTTTGTATGTTATTGAATATATTTTGTTGTGTCATTATGCCCACGGTATGGAATGCCATGGGTTATCCACTCAAGAATTACAGATCCTGTAATTGACATTGCCCCTGACAAGCCTGTCACAAGACAAACCACTGTTCTTCCCCAACAACCGACTCGGAATGGTCTGCTGAGTGTCAGGAGGCAGTCAGCAGAGCCCTTTCACACCCTTAAGTACCCAAGGGAGGTAAAATGTAGACACTTTTACGATTTACATGTGTTAAACAGAACTCGTCAACCAAGCATCCTGGCGCCAACTGGGTTGACTCTCTGGAAGAGAGGGCTTTGTTCTAAGGCGAGAAATGCCGCCAAACGTGACATGAGACATTTGACATGGTTCTAAACAATGTATTAAACTGAATGGCTCACCACATGAATGGTATGAACGCAATATACAGCGTGATATTGTTCCTATGTGTTCCATATGTATTCACAGTGTAATATGTGTGTTTTACTGTAATATTAAAGGTAGAGATTTCATTTGTAAAAAAATAAAATAAAAACATAATTCCACTGTGACATTATAAGGTATTGTGTGCAGGACAGAAAATCTAAATTTAATAAATAAAAAATGTAGGCTGTAACACAAGAAAATATGGAAAAAGTGAAGGGGTGAGAATACTGACACAGTATTCATTCAAGTAGAAATAATAGGAAAACAATGGTTGTTATACAGTATATTACATGGTAAACTGTTTCTTACCCTCCATAATAGTCAAAGCGATGGGCTTGCGGATGAAGTCTGGGTGGCTCTTTCCCTCTGGTATTTCCTCCACATACTGTGTGATCATTACCCCAGGGACTTTAGATCGGAATTTCTTGCCTGATCACACACAAAAAAATACATAATTAGATAATGGCGAAATGATTTGATAATATTGTTAGCACTTACTGCACAAAACACTTGAGATGTACATTAATGGATGACCAAATGTAGCATACTTAATATCAAATAATAATACCAAATGTAGCATACTTTAATATCAAATACAATTCTAATCATTATATTATTACATCCATCCATATATTTCACTATTTAATTGAAAGCCATATTTGTGTTGAAGTAGAAATACTAGAACTTCACTGATCCCAGGAAGGTCTTGGTAAAGCAATGGCTGATACACCAGTATGTCTATCTATGTGTTATTTTCAGAGCAAAATAAAGCAAACTAATCAAACAACATGTCATTATCATTATCAAGTTCTTTTTTAAGCTGAAATCCTTAGTTGGTGAAAACTTACACGTCCGTTTGAACGTTGAACGTTGTTTTTTTGTCCCCCAGACATCATTGCACGAGTGCAACTTTTTTTTACCACAATGATGGATGCTCATCTCTTCCGTTTCAGCAAAAAAAAAAGAAAAATACCAAAGGTGGCGCTGTTTCCCATTTTTCAGATTTCATTTAATTATTATAAACTTCATTATAACCACAGCATGTGCTGCAGATGCTTAGTCAATCTGACCTCAACTTTTAAAAAATTGTATATTGTATCCATCCATATTTCTATATAGAACTTGGCTACCGTAACTGAATATAAATAACTCCACAACACTGAGTAATCATGAGCAAAAATAGTTTGATGCAAAACATTTTTGCATGCCCATAACCTAAAACCCTGGACATGAAGGGCCCAATCTGTCCTCCCATCAGTGGCGATTTTAGTGTGTACATCTTGTTGGGGCAAACAAACAAAAAATGTTTTAGATGCATGACAGCAAAGAAATTAATGAGTGGGCTAAGACGGACATAGTCAATATAACTATCTGTTTAGCACTTTTGAAATGTACAGCAACAGAATTCAGAATATGGGCCGTTCTTACAGTATTCTTCCTGTATACCAAGTCAGAACCGTAGGATAAATAAAAGGGCATGTAAGAAGACAATGAAAGCTCTTACAATATTCTATGATTACATTTCTCTAAAACAGGCTATAGGCTACATGTGCACCACCAAGTCAGAACAGTAGGCTAAGTTCTGAGGGGGAAAGGGACCAAATTATTAGGGTGAGGCACACTAACAGCTTACTACACAACATAAACGTAGTACTATATACATATCTCCCTGGCGTACTACATAATTTATGCAGCAGCATACAATACATTTTTGGCCTCCGTTTGTTTTGCTGTGCTTACTTAAACAGGAAGTTGGCGCGGCGGTCCTTGTTGTGGGCAAAATTTGTCATGAAACTTTGTCATCAAAGTCCGGCATTCTCTGGATTTATGGTGCTTTCAAGACAACTGGGAATTTGGGAAAAAACAAGGTTGAATCATAACGTCAGTGATCTTCAGGTCAGAGCTCTAGAAAGAGACCTGAGTTCCCGACTTGAAATTCAGAGTTGGATTACCGTTCAAAACATATTTTCCTAGTTGGAGTTCCCATTTGTCTTGAGCGCACTGAAGTCTGAGATTCCCCAGTTCGGAGTTTCCAGTTGTTTTGAACACGGCAGAAGCCATGCTGGATTGACAGCATGGCCAATTTATTCAACCTTTTCTGGCCCATGGTGTTCCGTGTGAATGTTTATCCTTTTAAGGTTGGAAAAGAGACCCTTAAACCAAGACTTGAACCATAAACCCTCTCCACCGAATAGCTGGCAGGAGAAGAAAAATAATGATTGCTTTGCAACGCTTGCAGTTAGCCACTGATTCCTTCAAAACTACTCATTGTTGAATTTGCGATTTCCAACTTGTTGTGTAATGTTTATGTCCAATGGTCAATGAGCACCGATACGTTTTATCTATAGTTTCTCTTCATATGACAAGGTTTTGCCAGTAGATTGTCAACATGATTAATGAGGATAACTGCTTGTATAGCTTGCTAACTAAGATTTTTAAAGTATGATGTTGACATGATCAGTCCAATCAAAGCTACGGTAGATATAACTTGAATTGTATCTGTGGTCAAATCTATGGCAGCACCCAAGGGGGCTTGAACTTTCTAGCTCTCCCTGTAGATTTTACGATGACGTAGTGTCCTCATGAGTGACAGAACACTGAGCCAATTATGGCACAACTAGAAAAGATTACCAACCCCAACGTTCTGTATTTTACGCTGGCTGCCCCTCCACCACAGAAAGCCCTGAGCTAAGCTGAAACGCCTGCATTTTGGAGCTGCCTTACTAAAGAAATGTTTGCATGCAGATTTATTAACTCAATACATTGTTTGCAAACTGATATGTTACACATATTAATGGCAAAATAACATGCAAACAGGCAACAATAAATAAATATACGTATTTTTTACAATGCCTTCGGAAAGTATTCAGACCCCTTGACCTTTTCCACATTTTATTATTTTACAGTCTTCTAAAATTGGTTAAATAAAACATTTTCCTCAGCAATCTACACACAATACTCCATAATGACAAGAAGTTTCTACAACTTGAGTTGTGTCCACCTTTGGTAAATTCAATTGATTTTACATGTTTGGAAAGGCACACACCTGTCTATATAAGGTCCCACAGCTGACAGTTCATGTCAGAGCAAAAAACAAGCTATGAAGTCAAAGGAATTGTCCGGAGAGCTCAGAGACAGGACTGTGTCGAAGCACAGATCTGGTGTAGGGTACCAAAACATTTCTACAGCATTGATGGTCCCAAAGAACACAGTGGCCTCCATCATTCTTAAAAGGATGAAGTTATGAACCACCAAGAATCTTCCTAGAGCTGCCCGCCCGGACAAACTGAGCAATCGGGGTAGAAGGGACTGGGAGAATAGTCAGGGTTGAGGGAAAGATGAACGGAGCAAAGTATGGAGAGATCCTTGATGAAAACTTGCTCCAAGGACTGGGGCGAAGAATCTGTGTTCGATATCCACTCTATCCAGAAATCTCTGGTCCTGGTAGAATTCTCATCTTGTGAAGTCAGACTTTGCTTTCATTTACAGACTTTGCTTTCATCCCCCTCAGGAGACTGAAAAGATTTGGCATGGGTCCTCAGATCCTCAAAAGGTTCTACAGCTGCACCATCGAGAGCATCCTGACTGGTTGCATCACTGCCTGGTATGGCAACTGCTCGGCCTCCGACCGCAAGGCACTACAGAGGGTGGTGCGTATGGCCCAGTACATCACTGGAGCCAAGCTTCCTGCCATCCAGGACCTCTATACCAGGCGGTGTCAGAGGAAGGCCCTAAAAATTGTCAAAGACTCCAGCCACCCCAGTAATAGACTGATCTTTCTGCTACCACAAGGCAAGCGGTACCAGAGCGCCAAGTCTAGATCCAGAAGGCTTCTCAACAGTTTCTACCCCCAAGCCACTCCTGAACAGGTCATTAAATGGCTACCAGGACTATTTGCATTGTTCCTGCCCCCCCCCCACGCTGCTGTTACTCTCTGTTTATTATCAATGCATAGTCACTTTAACTATAACTACATGTACATATTACCTCAATTTGCCCGACTAACCGGTGCCCCTGCACATTGACTCTGTACCGGTACCACCTGTATATATCCTCGCTACTGTTATTTTCTGCTGTCATTTTATTGTTTTTTATTTCTTTATTCATCTATTGTTTACCTAATACTTATTTTATACTTAAAAACTGCACTGTTTGTTAGGGCTTGTAAGTAAGCATTTCACTGTAAGATATGAAACCTGTTGTATCCTGGACTTGAACCTGATCGACAACTCTGGAGAGACCTGAAAATATCTGTGCAGCAGCGCTCCCCATCCAACCTGACAGAGCTTGATAAGATCTGCAGAGAAGAATGGGAGAAACTCCCCAAAAGGTGTGCCAAGTTTGTAGAGTCATACCCAAGAAGACTCAAGGCTATAATCGCTGCCAAATGTGCTTCGACAAAGTACTGAGTAAAGGGTCTTAATACTTACAGTATGTAAATGTGATATTTCTGTTATGTGTTTTTATAAATTAGCAAACATTTCTAAAAACTTGTTTTTGCTTTGTCATTAAGGGGTATTGTGTGTAGATTGATGAGGGAAAAAACAATTTTCAGAATAAGGCTGTAACGTAACAAAATGTGGAAAAGGGTCTGAATACTTTCCGAATGCTCTGCATATATATATATATATATATATATATATATATATATACTGTGGGACAAAAGTTTGGAATATTACTCATTCAAGGGTTTTTCTTTATTTGCACTATTTATTACATTGTAGAATAAAAGTGAAGACATCATGGAATCATGTAGTAACCAAAAACAGTGTTAAACAAATCAAAATATATGTTATATTTGAGATTCTTCAAAGTAGTCACCCTTTGCCTTGATGACAGCTTTGCACACTCATGGCATTCTCTCAACCAGCTTCATGTGGACCGACACAGGAATGGAATACCCAGAGTTACCTCTGCTGCAGAGGATAAGTTCATTAGAGTTACCAGCCTCAGATTGCAGGCCAAATAAATGCTTCACAGAGTTCAAGTAACAGACACATCTCAACATCACATGTTCAGAGGAGACTGTGTGAATCAGGCCTTCATGGTCAAATTGCTGCAAAGAAACCACTACTAAAGAACACAATAAGAAGAAGAGACTTGCTTGGGCCAAGAAACACGAGCAAAGTCTGGAATCCAAATTTGAGATTGTTGGTTACAACCTCAACCAAATTTTGATGGTTTGGGATGAGTCGGACCGCAGTGAAGGAAAAGCAGCCAACAAGTGCTCAGCATATGTCGGAACTCCTTCAAGACAGATGGAAAAGCATTCCAGGTGAAGCTGGTTGAGAGAATGCCAAGAGTGTGCAAAGCTGTCATCAAGGCAAAGGGTGGCTACTTGAAGAATCTCAAATATAACATATATTTTGATTTGTTTAACACTTTTTTGGTTACTACATGATTCCATATGTGTTATGTCATAGTTCTGATGTCTTCACTTTTATTCTTGATAAAGGAATTTGTATGTTTAATGTTAATGACTAAGATGTTTCACCCTGAAACTGTGTAATGTGTGAAATGTATTAGAATTACAAGATTATGATTCTAAGAATGTGCGAACATAGACAATGTTCAGACCAGGTTAGAATGTTACCATTTGGTAAATGAGTCAGGATGTGGTTAAGATGAACAAAGGGGGCGATAGACCATTTGTGAAGGCTGTTGGGCTGGCAGGAGATTAGCCATAAAAGGTTACCACCCTCATCTATCAGAGTGGGGGTCTGGTCTTCGAGGTGTAAACATTAGCAACTGAAGAATGTCTTTGAGGGGGGTGACCTGAGATAACAGGATAGGGTCTTGGAAGGCAGATCCTGAGAACTTGCAGGCCATAAAACAGGGTGGAGACTTTGCTGACTGGATTTTATAAAAGGTTTTGTGTTTTTTCTTTCTGCAGAGCGTTCTCTGAATAAAACCTGACCATTGCAATGCTGGAGCTCTGTCTGTATTATTTAAACAAACTGAAGAATTTACAACCTTCAGGATACAGATAGAGTTAAAAAGTTCATTTAGAACATTGGAATAGAAAATATTCGTGACAATTCTACAATGTAAATAATGCAAATAAAGGAAAACCCTTGAATTAGTAATATTCCAATCTTTTTGACCACAGTGTACAGTATATATATATATATATATATATATATATATATATATATATACTGTACACTGTGGTCAAAAAGATTGGAATATTACTAATTCAAGGGTATATATATATATATATATATATATATATATATAAATGTATATAAATGTTTTTTTGCTAAACAGATGGCGCTCAAAACAGGTGGGGCTCTGTCTCACCTGCCCTGAATGACGGGTCGCCACTGCCTCCCACATACTCAACTTGTATTCTCATGCACAAGCTACAGTCAGTTAGGTTGCAATACAATGACATTTGTTTAGAATGCCACAATGAAGTGCATCTGTTGTGACACTGAAAGTTTGTGTCATACATGTACACAAATGACTTTTAAAGTGGTGAATTACTCAGTGTTGACCCATCATCGTTTTGAGACCCACCTGTTTTGCATGTTATTTTGGCATTCATTCGTGTCACATATCAGTTTGCAAACAATGTAAATATTTTTCCTTGAGTAAAGCAGCATACAAACATGGTCTCTTTCTTGAGTACGGCAGCTCCAAAATGCAGGTGTTTCAGCCTAGCTCAGTGCTTTCTGTGGTGGAACGGCAGCCAGCGAAAATACAGAGCGTAGGCGTTGGTAATCTTCTCTAGGTGCACCGTGATTGGCTCTGCGCCACTCGGGAGGCCTCAGAGAAAGCTTCTAACCCCAACCCATAAGACTGCTAAATAGCCAGAGTGCTTAATAGTCAATTAATGGTAGCCAAACGGCTCATGTTCTGAATTTTGTCGCTGTACATTTCAAAAGTGCTGAACAAATAGTTATATTGACTACTCGCTCATTAATGTCTTATTCGAAATTACAGCTTGCCTCTTTTCTGCTCATCGTTACCTTATACCATAGTTTATACATCTCAATTGTGATGTTGTGTATATAGGACTATCTCAGTAATGTTGGAATGATTTTGTTGTTTTTCTTACTTTGTATATTATAATTAGCTTGTGCTTTTCTTCACGAGGAGGGGATACTATATAATGTTGTTGGGTCTGTAACCATGTTTTTCAGTGATAGTCTCTTCCCATTCCCCCCAAAAAAAATTCAACAAAAAGTTCAGTAATAGACCCATGTAATTCCAGTTGATATTGTGAGGCTTGTTTTGTTTGCGCAATAAACAACTGCTCCCCAGGCGCCAATGGCATGGATGTCGATTAAGAGAACCCCCTGCACCTCTCGGATTCAGAGAGGTTGGGTTAAATTCGCATTCAGATATGCAACGGGTATCCGCTTTCTCTTTCCCTTCCCTTCTATACCCCTAAAACAGATACAAAGAGACACTAGCTCTGGTTTCCTTTTCTCTAGCATACCTTTTTTTTGTGGTGGGGCTTTTCTGCAGCACCCTCAGCGCCTTCCACTTCACAAGCAACATGACGGCAAGACAATAGAAAATAGGGCAGGAAACGTTAATCCTGACAAAGCACCACACAGAGACTTGGGAACTTTGACAGGATTATGAATCCACACATACAGTACATACAGGCCTACACTTAACATTAAACACAAGGACAAGGGACTGGGAGATATCCAACAAACACAAGTTAGAGAGAAGCTCCTAAGGTGTTGGAGAAAATTATTTGTTGAACATTGTTTTGAAAGAAAGAGTGTGGAGGATGAATTGTATATAAATTAGTAACTATTACACATTACTGAGCATATCAAATAATGGCTTTAACATCAATTATATTTTTTTGCATACAAGGTTGTATTCTCTATGACGAATAGACTATTAGAACGAAATAAGAACTTGTGGAATTAAATTATACTAAATCTGCTGACCAACTTTGGGGTATCAGATATCAGGCGTGTGAGTGCTCATTGGCATCAAATAAGGTCCCATTGAATGTCTGGTGGTTTTACATAGGGTTCGGCTGTTGGGAGTCCTTTTCTGTGACAGTTACAGTGCATTAAATAGTTAGCTGTAAATTGATTTGGAAAACAGCTAAGGAAGAAGATATAGCAGATTATATATGCTAACATACAGTTTTCTTGTCAGAAATGTGTGTTTTGAGTCCAGTCTTCAAATTTCAATCTTCCCCACAGTTTCAGTTGACTTGTCAAATATGATGTAAAACTTGGTCTTCAGTTTAGATTTGATGACTGAGTAGATATGTTGTCAAGCATTTAGCACAGGTTTGACCGATTTCTCTTGATGTCAAATCAGTTCTTCAGTTGAGTTTTTCCAGCATAAGTGTGTTGTCTTTCAGTTCTGTGATTCATTTTTAGGAAAACTACACGTAAATAAAACAATTCACAGTAGTCTTTACCCTCCACTCTTCATAATTTTTTCTGCTTCTGCTGAATCACTGCAATATATTCATGCCCATTCCTTTTCCCACATCACTGACTGAACGGCTGTGGAAATTACCCCATGATGGTGTTGACAGAGAAGTGTTGAAGCTTGACATGATTGGTTCGCTAGAAGTGTTGACATGGTGATTATACTGCTACCTCACTTTTTAAATTGATTGAAGCAATATGGTCCAGTTCGGGCAAGATTGTCATTCCTAGTATAATTGACACTGTAGTAGGTGTTGTTCATATTTAGCCAGGGTGCTCCTGTATGCTTCTAAAAGCTTAGAAAGATCAACCTTCTCTTGATAGCAAAAGAGCAGAAGACATTATTAGGTGATGTTCTTGATAATTAGGGGGGAAATTAAGCTTGGTTTGTATGACTACCTTAATGTAATCTGTACTGGAAATTACGCCATATCTTCTCTTCACTCTGTTGTGTATTGGAAGTCTAAATGATACACTTCACATACCGCGGTTTACTGGCAAACTATCGCTTGAAGACGGAAGAGCACCGTGTTGCACGCACATTGTAGTAATTTTTCTGCCAATACAGCACAACCTAATCTGCAACTGTATCTTGACAATCAATAATGGACTAGGATTCATACAATTTTTGTTCTTTAACCCTTGCCTGTGTGTGACTCCATTGGGTGGTTGTCTGTCTTGATTCGACCTATCTGAGGAGAGATCCATCACATTTCACTTACCCTTCTGCTCTTCGGGAGATTCATCTGTCATTTTCGACTTCTTCCACATCTTGGTATCTTTTAAAACTCTCAACTAAGAAGGCTCTGTAACAGACAATCACACAGATAAAAGGAATGTGAGTTAAAGCTTGTATCTCATCTCAACAACATGGATCTCAGCAATGTGTCAGAGGAAACACCTTACACCTGGCGACCGTGTCAGCGTGCATGCTCCCAGCCCTCCACAGGAGTTGCTAGAGTGCGATGGGACAAACCCTCCCCTAACCCGTACCATGCCTTGCCAATTGTGCACCACCTCATGGGTCTCCCTGTCGCATCCGACACCAACAGAGGCTGGGATAGAACCAGAATCTGTAGTGACGCAGCTAGCACTGCAATGCAGTGCCTCAGACCGCTACGCCACTCAGGAGGCCTCAGAGAAAGCTTCTATCCCCAAACCATATGACTGCTAAATAGCCAGAGTGCTTAATAGTCAATTAATGGTAGCCAAACTATCTGCACTAACTCGAATCTTGCACTGACCCTACGCACACTCACTAGACTAAATATACAGTAAACACCATATACACACACACACACACACACACACACTAAATTGACACTCCCACACAAAACCCACATTAATTCACATACTGTACACACACACACACACACACACACACACACACACACAAACACACACACACACACACATAACACACACAAGCTTACTGTCACAACACAAACAAATACAGTGCCTTCAGAAAATATTCACACCCCTTGATTTTTTCCACATTTTGTTATGTTACAAGGTGGGATTAAAATGGATGTAATTGTAATGTTAAAAGTGGAAGAAAAGTTCTAACATTTGTAAAACATGTATGAAAAATAAAACACACATTTTTCATTCATGTCTTGATTAAATAAGTATTCAACTCCCTGAGTCAATAGATGTTAGAATCACCTTTGTCAGCGATAACAGCTGTGAGTGTTTCTGGGTAAGCCTCTAAGAGCTTTCCACACCTGGATGTACAATATTTGCACATTATTCTTTTGAAAATTCTTGAAGCTCTGTCAAGTTGGTTATTGATCCTTGCTTGACAGCCGTTTTCAAGTCTTGGCACAGATTTTCAAGCCGATTTAAGACAAAACTATAACTTAGCCACTCAGGAACATTCAATGTCGCCTTGCTAAGCAACTCCAGTGTATATTTGGCCTTGTGTTTTACGTTATAGTCCTGCTGAAAGGTGAATTTGTCTCCCAGTGTCTGTTGGCAGGCAGATTGAAATAAGTTTTCCTCTTGGATTTTGCCTGTGCTTCGCTCTAAAATGTTTATTTTTAGTCCTTGCCGATAACAAGCATACCCATAACATGACGCAACCACCATCATGCTTGAAAATATGAAGAGTGGTGTTTTGTTGGATTTTTCACAGTTTTACTTTACTTTACTACAAACAGGATGCATGTTTTGGAATATTGGTATTCTGTACAGGCTTCTTCTTTTCACTCTGTCATTTAGGTTAGTATTGTGCAGTAACTACAATGTTGTAATTAATAACCATGCTCAAAGAGATATTCCAGGCCTGGCCAACCCGCGGCTCCCGGGCCGCATGCGGCTCTTTGCCTGGTTTCATGCGGCTCTTACGTTCATATCGAATTTTGTGTTGTGTATATAGCCCCTTTCACACTGCCCAAAAAAACCTATGTAAACCCACTAACACCCAATATTTATCGGCCACGCCTGAGATATTCAATGTCAGCTTTAAAAAAAAAATGTTTTGATTTTTTTCATCTACCAATGCCCTTCTTTGCGAGGCATTGAAAAACCTACCGGGTCTTTGTGGTTGAATCTGTGTTTGAAATTCTGTGGGGTACAGAGAAAAAATATGTTAAACACTATTATTGCATACAGAGTTAGTCCATGCAACTTCTTATGTGACTTGTTAAGCACATTTTTACTCCTGAACTTATTTAGGCTCGCCATAACAAAGGGGTTGAATAAGATGTGTTTGAAAGTTAGGCATAAATATTATGTCACTTTCTCACTCATCATTATTCATGATTCATTCAGGATTATCCATAACCATGGTAACATCCACATTAATGTAGAAGTGTTTAGAAACATATTCTATTCTTATTTACAATAAAAGTGACTCCAAAATGACACAATACATTATTTACCATTAATTGCTATTGGGAACAAAATAATCTGAAACAACCAAAACAAACAGCAAATGCATCCAACAAGTTTGTAGTCACAAGCTTGATGTAATCATTACGTGCTATGAGTATGGGATCAAATTACTTAACTTTTTCATACTTTAATACACATATAAGTTAATATGTCCCAATTGTTTTGGTCCACTAAAATGGGGGGACTATGTACAAAAAAGTACTGTAATTCCAAAAATACCCTCAAATTAAAGCTGACATTCTGCACTTTAACCTCATTGTCATTGTTTGATTTTAAATCCAATCTTTTGGATTGCTTCACTGTCCCAATAAATACGGAGGGCACTGTATCTACCTCGTACCTCTGCACATTGATCTGGTACTGGTACTCCCTGTATATAGCTCTAAACAAAATCACATTTTATTGGTCACATACACGTGTTTAGCAGATGTTATTGCGGGTGTAGCGAAATGCTTGTGCTTCTAGCTCCGACAGTGCAGTAATATGTAACAAGTAACATATACCCAAATACACATTAATCTAGGTTAGGAAGGAATTAAGAATGTATACATATATGGGCGAGTGATGTCAAATCAAATCAAATCAAATGGTATTTGTCACATGCGCCGAATACAACAGGTGTAGATTTACAGTGAAATGCTTAATTACAGGCCCTTAACTAGCAATGCTTTAAGAAGTTTTAAGATAGAAAGAATAGAAAATGAAAATAACAATAATTGAACAGCAGCAGTAATATAACAATAGCGAGGCTCTATACAGGGGTACCGGTACAGAGTCAATGTGCGGGGGCACCGGTTAGTCCAGGTAGTTTAGGTAATATGTACATGTAGTTAAAGTGACTATGCAGAGATAATAAACAGAGAGTAGCAGCAGCGTAAAAGAGGGGTCTGGTGGCCATTTGATTAGCTGTTCAGGAGTCTTATGGCTTGGGGGTAGAAGCTGTTAAGAAGCCTTTTGTACCTTGACTTGGCGCTCCGGTATCGCTTGCCATGCCGTAGCAGAGAGAACAGTCTATGACTAATGTGTCTAGTGTCTTTGACAATTTTTAGGGCCTTCCTCTGACACCGCCTTGTATAGAGGTCTTGGATGGCAGGAAGCTTGGCCCCAGTGATGTACTGGGCCGTACGCACTACGCTCTGTGTCCTGAGGGGGAATAGGCTTTGTCGTGCCCTCTTTATGACTGTCTAAGTGTGTTTGGACCGTGATAATTTGTTGGTGATGTGGACACCAATGAACTTGAAGCTCTCAACCTGCTCCACTACAGCCCCGTCGATGACAATGGGGGCGTGCTCGGTCTTCCTTTTCCAGCTCCGGGTTAGAGTCCCGCTCCTTACAACGGCAGCTCTGTGTAGATGTTGTCTGTAATCCATGGCTTCTGGTTGGGATATGTATGTAGGGTCACTGTGGGGACGATGTCATCGATGCACTTATTGATGAAGCTAGTGACTGATGTGGTGTACTCCTCAATGCCATCAGAAGAATCCCGGAACATATTCCAGCCTGTGTTAGCAAAACAGTCCTGTAGCTTAGCATCTGCTTCATCTGACCACTTTCTTAATGACCGAGTCACTGGTGGTTCCTGCTTTAGTTTTTGCTTGTAAGCAGGAATCAGAATTATGGTCAGATTTGCCAAATGGAGGGTGAGGGAGAGCTTTGTATGCATCTCTGTGTGTGGAGTAAAGGAGGTGAGTTTTTTTCCCTCTGGTGGCAAATTATAAATAGAGGTAGAACGGATATAAATGAGGTAGAACGGATTTGAGTTTCCCTGCATTAAAGTCCCCGGCCACTAGGAGCGCCGCCTCTGGATGAGCATTTTCCTGTTTGCTTATGGAGGTTTACAGCTCCTTGAGTGCGGTTTTAGTGCCAGCATCGGATTGTGGTGGTATATAGGCAGCTACAAAAAATATTGATTAAAATAGCGTGGTCTACAACTTATCATGAGATACTCTGCCTCAGGAGTGCAAAGATTTGAGACCTTAGATTTCGTGTACCAGCTGTTGTTTACAAATATACATAGACCGCCGCCCCTTGTCTTGCCGGAGGCCGCTGTTCTACCCTACTGAATAAGCTTAAAACCCACCAGCTGTATGTTATCCATGTCGTCGTTCAGCCACGACTCGGTGAAACATAAGATATTACAGTTTTTAATGTCCAGTAGGATAATCGTCATCGTACCTCGTCTAGTTTATTTTCCAATGATTGGACGTTGGCTAGTAATACTGATGGTAAAGGCAGTTTTCCCACTCTTAAGATCCTTACCAGGCATCCCGACCTACGTCCAGGCACCCCCAACCTATCTCTGTCTATTTCTCCTGCGAACCACAGTGATTTCGACCTTGTCGGTTGTTTGAAAAAAAACTCTTTGTCCAGTCTGAAGTGATATCCAGAAGCTCTCTTCTGTCGTAAGAGACGGTGGCAGACACATTATGTACAATATAAGTTACAAATAACGCAAAATAAAGTACCTATCTATCTATCTATCTATCTATCTATCTATCTATCTATCTATCTATCTATCTAAAAAACACACAAAGTAGCACAATTGGTTAGGCGCCTGAAGAACGGCAGCCATCTCCACCGGCACCATTTCGATAGAACAGGCATTGGACTAAGATACAGTAGCATAATATAGAAACAGTACATACATATGAGATGAGTGATGTAGGATATGTAAACATAATTAAAGTGACTAAGATACCATTGAATAGTATAGAATACAGTTTATACATATGAGATGAGTATTGCAAGATCCGAAAACATTATTAAAGTGGCTAGTGTTCCATTTCTTAAAGTGGCCAGTGATTTCTAATCCATGTCTATAGGCAGCAGCCTCTAATGTACTAGTAATGGCTGTTTAATAGTCTGATGGCCTTGAGATAGAAGCTGTTTTTCAGTCTCTTGGTCCTAGCTTCGATGCACCTGTACTGGCCTCTCCTTCTGGATGATAGTGGGGTGAACAGGCAGTGGCTCAGGTGGTTGATGTCCTTGATGATCCTTTTGGCCTTCCTGTGGCATCAGGTGCTGCAGGTGTCCAGGAGAGCAGGAAGTTTGTCCCAGGTAATGCGTTGGGCACCACCCTCTGATGAGCTTTGGATTATGGGCTGTGCAGTTGCCGTACCAGTCGGTGATACAGCCAGACAGGATGCTCTCAATTGTGCATCTGTAAAAGTTGGTGAAGGTTTTAGGTGCTAAGCCAAATTTCTTTAGCCTCCTGAGGTTGAAGAGGCGCTGTTGTGCCTTATTCACCAACACTGTCTGTGTGGGTGGACTATTTCAGTTTGTCAGTGATGTGTACACAGAGGAACTTGAAGCTTTCCACCTTCTCCACTGCGGTCATCAATGTTGATAGATCAAATCCTTTGTTTTGTTGACGTTGATTGAGAGGTTATTTTCCTGTCACCACACTCCAGAGCCCTCACCTCCTCACTGTAGGCTGTCTCATCATTGTTGCTAATCAAGCCTACTACTGTTGTTTCATCTGCAAACTTGATGATTGAGTTTGAGGCGTGCTTGGCCACGCAGTCATGGTTGAACATGGTTGAGTGGGCTGAGAACACACCCTTGTGGGGCCCCAGTGTTGAGGATCAGCAAAGTGGAGGTGTTGTTTCCTACCTTCACCACCTGGGGGCGGCCCGCCAGGAAGTCCAGAACCCAGTTGCACAGGGCGGGGTTCAGACCCAGGGCCTCGAGCTTAATGATAAACTGGAGGGTACTACGGTGTTGAATGCTGAACAGCATTCTTACATAGGTACTCCTCTTGTCCAGATGGGATAGGGCAGTGTGCAGTGTGTTGGCGATTGCATCATCGGTGGATCTATTGGGCCGGTATGCAAATTAAAGTGGGTTTAGGTTGGCAGGTAAGGTGGAGCTGATATGATCCTTGACTAGTCGCTCAAAGCACTTCACGATGACAGAGGTGAGTGATACGGGGCGATAGTCATTTAGTTCAGTTACCTTTGCTTTCTTAAGTACAGGGACAATGGTGGCCATCTTGAAGCACGTGGTGACAGCAGACTGAGATAGGGAGAGATTGAATATATCTGTAAACACACCAGCCAGCTGGTCTGCGCTGGTGTGGGCTAGGGATGCCATCTGGGCCGGAGGCCTTGCAAGGGTCAATTGCGAGGGTTATTCTGTAACTATTTTATTTGTATTATTATTTAAAAAATCTGTATCGTTGGGAAGGGCGCATATGTAAAGTCTACACCAGTTGTATGTAACAAATACATTTTGGTTTGACATTCTCTCCTCTTCAGCTAATTACCAGCAGGTGATCACAGTTTGCACTATTTTGCACTAGTTTGCACTATTTCAAATCCCATATAAAAATAAGAAGACATTTAAAAAACCCTAAGATTTCATCATTAGGGTAGTTGTACATTCCTGCCCCAAGCAGCTGCTAACAACAGGAGGAGAAACCTTGATTCCATGGTGCCGTTATTCTACCCAGTCAGTAAGAGGCAGCATGCAACACGTGTCTATATGTTGGCCTGGATGGATGTCTATCTCAGGAATGTGATGCTGACATGTTTTGATTGAGCCCTCTACTGAACCAAACCGTGGGAGGATATTGGGAGGGGGTGGGTAGCAACAGAGGCACTGAGGCCACTATACTGTAGATATCAAGGTATTTGTAGATGGGTCATGGGGTAACATAGCTAACTAAGATCAGGCTCTCTGCTGATTATATATATATATATATATAACTTGTCAATAAGAGTCTACAGGATTAAAGGGATAGTTCACCCAAATGACAAAATGACATATTGGTTTCCTTGCCCTGTAAGCAGTCTATGGACGAGGTATGACAGTTTGCCTGGCACTGTTTCCATATGCTAATGTTTTAGTATTTGTGGCACAAAAGTCATGGGACCTATGTATATTAGGCATTGTTCATGTCCAAATCAGTATCAAACATTCTGCAGTCATGTCTTGTCAATAGAGTGCTTACACAGTAAAAGAAAAACCGATGTGCATTTTTTGACCTATCCCTTTAAGAGTTGACCCTACATTTTGGTAATTCCTTCTAACAGTGAGTTATTTGTTGCCAATTTAATATTGAATTGTGATCACTAAGTACCTGAACATAGTGTCTGTCCAAAGCAGAGCTGGAGTCTAGCAGTGGTCTTGACTCCTGCTGGGGGAACTTTACTGCCTTTGAAATGACACCTAAGAGCAAAATAGCCTGACATAGGAGATGGCTAGGCAGAATGAGATGGCTAGGCAGAAGGTCCTGCAGGTTAAAGGAAACCTGCTACTCTTCACGTCCTCCTACCACCCAATATTTCAGTTCAGTTTAGATGGCTTAGTAGTCAGACCACCTTGTCCAGTGATTTATGACGTTTGGCTTACAATTTATATCTGTATTAGACATTATGGCACTTAACCCTAATTGCTCCAGGGTCGATAATGTTGATAATGGCAGACCCTGGCTGTGACCCCACTCTCCGAGGGTGTTTAAGGGAGAGTTTGTGTATGTAAAAAACACATTTCCAATTCACATGCATATTAATATAATTATATGCAACCTTCTGCAGAGCAATTTAACTGTCAATAGATCCAGGCTATGCCGTGCTGTGTGCGATCCCACTGATCTTCACCCGTTCCTCTGATAAATGCCGCAGGCTGCATATATGTATTTATAAAAGGAACAATTTCTGTCGCAGTGAGAAACAGGAACCATGCATCATAACAAAATTACACCCCACCAGTATGTGGGCCAGCTTCCACCACTGGCAGCATAAGTAGTTTACCACCATTGCACAGTGGAGGCAGGCTGTCTTGAAATGTGCTTCTACTGTTGATTGAAAGAAGACTCCTCTGTCATACCAATTTCTTGATAATTGATGTCTATTTTTATGTGCATACACACAGTATAACTCAAGTTGTGGCATTTGTTTTGTACTATGTTATAAATATAATTGTCGCAGAAGTGTTTAGTTGATAACTTGATAACAAAATTATATTAAAAAGTGTTTATTGGATCAGTGATGCAGTTTTGTCTGGTATCTCCTTCATCTTGAAGATATTCCAAATCTTGTTTCCACATGGTGCTTCACATTAACTCATAAAGGTATTGTATCACAGAGTGAATGTGATGAAGATGTCTGTCACTGGCTGCGTCACTGGCTGCGCAGGCAGCATTTATTGA
Source organism: Thymallus thymallus (assembly GCA_023634145.1). Classification (NCBI taxonomy): domain Eukaryota; kingdom Metazoa; phylum Chordata; class Actinopteri; order Salmoniformes; family Salmonidae; genus Thymallus; species Thymallus thymallus. The sequence goes on from CM042410.1 coordinate 41,612,243, forward strand.
GCTAATGCACACACACACAAACTCATCTCCCTCTCCCTGCTCCGTTTTCAGCCATGTTCGCAATGTGGGTGCACACACAAGTTAAAGGGGCATTTATTTCACTGTATATGTCCATTAATATGTTATTAACATATAATATGTGTCAAGAATTTCCCCACTACACGCAAATATCAGCGTTTCTGCATCACACTGGTAGAAATGGGCCATCTACATTTCCTGGTTGTAAGTAACCACAATATCCAGAATTTAAAGTGATTTCAGGATGTAGTACTGACCCTGTCGAGGTGGATCCAGTTGAGAGTAGGCGTCAACAGGTAGCTAACATGGACCAGCCACTTAGTCATAGAACATCAGATTGCAAATAACAATTCTGGGGGGCAGGAGGGGTTCCGGGGGGGGGGGGGGGAGGACGTTGACAACAATTAGTTTAGTCATGGTATGGTGCTCAGTATCTGGATGTGCAAACTACAAGCAAGCTGCTGTGGTAACATTTTATTGGTTACCTGCCGGAGATATTCCTCGGAGCAAACAGTGGCTGGCAGTAATAAAGAACACTGCCTATGATGTGAATACTCCTTTGGAGAAATATCCAAATGTCCGTGTCTGTAGCCAGCAGGATTTCGATAACGATCCTGAAGTATCAACTGATGAGCTTGCCAGGTCGCCGAATGTTTAAAAGTGAAGCTTTTGAAAAGTGAAGCAAGACATGCTAACTTCTCACCTTTACAATAACAGGGGGAGGTTAGCATTTTTTTTTTTGGGGGGGGCGTATAATATTTATGCCTCTGTAACTTTCAAGCACGTCTGCGACGTAAACAGCTGGAAAGGGGAGAGGGAGAAAGTCCACTGTCAACACCCTGACCTGTCCGCTGATGACCTTGACAAGAAGAAGTGGCTGTCCATGGACTCAGTTGTGTTTGAAGACGTCTCGGCAATTGTGTTGAACAAATGTTTGACAACTGATCTCTCACAAATGGCTGGAGAGGGGCTGGTAATATACTCTTCTAGCCTATTCACTCTATTGTTCAATCAAATCAAACTGTATTGGTCACATACGCGTGTTTAGCAGATGGGGGGTGTAGCGAGATGTTTGTGTTGGCAGTGCTTGTCAACTCAACAGCACTGTAGGTTCTTATACACAACAATACACGACTAGACTGTCTAGAAGTCAAGCGCCCCTTAAACGTTTCACATATAGAATGCCTAGTATGTTCACAACTAATGTTCCCTCTAAGCTGCGCGTGTGCGTGGGCGCGCAGCTCCCCCAGGACTGCCTCACAGAATAATTATTACACCTCAGAGAAGCACGAGATTGAACTTCACTCAACTACCTAGTTGTCCCATTTAGTTAACACTATCAATGTTTCCCTCTACTGTGGCAATTGCAAATATTAGCCCATTTCAATTCAACATATCGATACAAAATGAATTATGCACAACAGCCCCTACTCTACAGACCGATGCTGCATTATCACTCTATGCAAATAGACCCTTGCCATATATGGATTTGTGCCATTCACTTTGAACTGGACTGTGTTTACAGCATGAGTGGTAGTGAGTAGATGCGCTTGTTTAGAGATCAAAGCTAGAGCTGCATGTAGCCACGTGTGCACATTTGTTCACATTCTTTGCTAGTAAGTGGGTTATTAGCCCAGTTATAGTACATTTTTCTAGTCAGCAATGGGGGAGTGGTTACTTCCTACAAGAACACCATACATGTGCATTTCTAACCATCTTTGAAAGGCGAGTCAGGTAAAGATCTGTTTCTCTCTTAAAGGGGTTGTTTTTTTGTGTTGTAGCCAATAGGCAGAGGGTAGCATAATTTGTCTGATTCACTGTAATAATGGTAAGGGAACAGTAAGTGGTTTCTTGAATCAAAAAACACTTTTTCAGCCACTTCCTTGTCTGAAGGTGTCACGACGGGGCGCATACACAGCCCAAGGTCTGTCACGGTTGGGTGCAGCGAGAGACCAAAACGCAGCGCAGGGATTGTAGTTCGACATTTCTTTTATTTATACTATGTAATACCTTTTATAAATTACTATGTATAATACAACTTAAAATGCGAACTACTACACAAAACAAACACGATACGACAAACGTAATAAAGCACACTTACTTTTCACCGTGAAATATAAGGACCCACACCCCGGAGTGGAACATACAAACCTATGTAGGATCCCTAATTAGAGACGATGCACTGCAGCTGCCTCTAATTAGGGATCCAACACAAACCACCACCAGAAACAGAAAGAATAGAACTGTCAGACAAGTGGATAAACAGGTAAATGTCAAGCCCTGCACGATATGTAGGCCTACATTTAACACCACACATTGGCTGCTACTGTAGGCTGAACGATAGAACAGCTACATCCATGTTAAAATGTTATCGGATGATTTTCTAAATTTCTTACTTAAGTGATAATGCCAGAGTACAAAAATCTAGGGTTGCTACCCAAGCCGGCTGGTCGTTCGTTCTATCGGTTCAGTTGCCAGAGACGTGACCCAGTCGTTAAGTCTATTTGTTCTGTATCTATTGATGCGACCCAATCGTTTGTTCTAAATGTTCTATTGCCATACTGGCTGGCAACGTTTTTAATCACTTGCTTGCTAGCTAGCCAACTACGGCAAATTTACAGTCATGTCAAAATTTACAGCCAGAATTAAACTGTTTTCTGATAAAATTTATGGATATATCCATAACAATTAGCTAATAATGCGTAATTTCACCTGGCGTAGAAAAAGTACCTGTTTTTTATTGACATTTCTTTGTATATACTGTACCCATAAAAATTATGCTGATTCATGATTGCGACTGACAGGCCTGTCTGTTTCATCCCAACTCCCGACCCTACACGTTCGTTACTATGGGACAGCTGGAGATCAAATTTCATTCCTGAAATGTTTTTGCATATGTCAGAGAGACAGACAGCAAGGTTTATACAAATTTCTGCTATTGAAATCAATTGCTGGTCTAAAAGAAATGAGAAATAATGTCTAGATGCTTTTTACAGTGGAGATCAAGTTTATAGATTGTCTGGCTGGTCTGATGAGACAATGGTTTGCGCAGTCAGATGGAACAGAGGAAATAGACATTTCAATGTCATAGCTTTAGCCCTTGGTAACTTGTGAAATAGACACCGGCTGGAACGCAGTTTTAACCATTCAGCATCCAGGGTTATATAATATGTAACATTACAGCACCGAGGACATTCATTTAGGGGGAGGATATAGTTACATCATGATTCAACCAGCTTGACAGTGTGCAGAACATGAAGTGAGAATGATCTCATCAGTGGCTGAACGGCAAACAAACACATACCTATTGTTGAAATAGTGCTAGACGAATCTGAGTAACTCTGCCTTCCACCAATGACTGCACATTTGACCGTGCACATGAAATGGTGTTCCTCCCTACGATTGTTAACATGTACACTGACAACAGCTGAGAGTGTCTAATCCAGAATCTGACTTCAGCTGTATAACTTACACAAAACTGTTAAACGATGACAAGGGGGTTTTGGCGACAAATGAGTGCTCAGGGACTGAACGTTATTTATAATAAGGCATTTATGAAAATTTATGAAAATTTATGAAAATGAATGGCCCTCCCTTCAGCAAAATATCTATTTACCTAAACCCTCCTTGAACGCTTGAAAAAAAAACCAAGTCACCCTCACCTATACCCAAAATAATAATTAAAACAGAGTGTATAGCAGAGTGTCTACCGTTTACTCTCACTTCTTGGACGGATCAGAGTTTTAGATATGCAGTTTTAGAAACGGTTCTTTGTCCTGAAAGCATTACATGGCTACGCAGGAATTTGGATAGTGCACCGGGCTGCAGGCCATAAGGTTGTGGGTTCGCAGACCAGTAGGGGTGGAAAGATCTCTTTTATAGTAAAAGTATGGCTTTAATCTATCATCGTATTTGCAGAGCCGAGAAACATTGCCGTTTATAAACATTTCATGTAATTCGACGTCATTTTACATATTAGCAGAATCTTTTTAAATATCACATATATTAACAAAATTACTGGCTAATTACATGCCAAATCAGTGTTTTGTGTTTGCAACAAAACTGTCCCTATTTGCAAATAATTTAATTTGAGATTTGAGGAATCTGAGAATGGTACTTTCAAAAGACCTACCTTTCCACCACAGACAGACTAGGCCTACCTACGCAGAAGAATGTAAGCTTTAACTGCTGGCTACTCTTCTTCTGTGGCTTAACCCAACGAGAGAATGTCATGTATTTCCCTAAAAACTCTCTGAGTTTAAACATCTTCTACTGTACACAAACTGAATAGCTTAATCAATTGATAGAGACAGTTTGACATAAACCAAGTCCATTTTTGTCTCCTCGGCTATAGGAGGTTGATTTAAAGAGAGCAAATATATGAATATAGCAGCCAATAGCCTAATTTCGTCTGTCAAACAGCTAGGTCTACTTCTTATTCCTTAAATAGGAAGAAACAGGCTCCAACACAAAGCCCTCTTGTTGTTAGTAAAGTCTAATTCAAATGAAGAAGGTTTAAATGAATTATGCCTAATTAAATTTGCCTACTTTCGGCCCAATTTGAAGCTCCTGCTTCAAATTTCAGCACCACAATGTTACTCGAATCTGGCTTCTTGTGAGGTCAATAACTCTGATAAATAGGCCTACATCATGGGCAATAAACATATTGTTTATAATAAAAAATCTATTACAGTAATAGCAAGCTATCAAAGTTGACCTCCGGTCCTCCTCGTCTTCGCGCTCTCCTTATCAAACTGAACGGAACATAGGCTACAGGCGAGACCACTCGCAAGATACTGCATTTTTGGGGAACAGGCCTAATCAAAAATGATTTTCAGATGAAGGCTTTGACTCTCCTCCTGAACTGCTACCATAGGCCTACACAGCACAGCCATTGGTTAGGCAGCACATAAAAACGTTTTGATCAGCAAGAGCCGAGCAGGTCGGGGCACAGGGTTGGAATATCCATTGCAGTGTGTAATGCAGCTTAGTTTTATTTACACCATCCCAGCAGCTATTTTAGAAATATAACTTTGTTCTGTGCTTCTCCGAGGATGCATTTCGTAGCCTATAGGCTATGGATCATTTGATTGAGACTACACTAAATAGCCAATAGGCACACTTGATATTGCTCGCCCAGTGGAGAATCCGAGATGAGGGGCTGCATCAGACACATGTCAATATATAATCTGCTAATTCTAAAACACTGAGAAATATAGACATTTCATCAATTACAAATTACATTAACTGAAATTGAAAAAGCATGACCCGCCCCCTATTTCTATTAAATTACATAAACAACAGTTTGCCCTCCGTAGAGGGCACACACACACACAGACACACACACACACATTTAATATACATACAAACATATATTTATTTCCTAAAAGAAACTGTACTGAATACATCATTCCTTTTTGGCAGTTTGCCTTTAAAACCATTCAATGCCCACTATGGCATCCCTTATACCTTAGGCTGCATTTTTATTTGACACCTCCATCTATAGTTAGCTGTCACCTGGCAACCTCACTGCTATGACCTCACGACTACGGTTCAGCTCCACAGATTCCAGAAGTGTAAATTCAAACCGCAGAACACACATGCCCAACTAAAATTATTTTATGCACCACCACTAAATCAGCTGTTCCTCTTCATATGGAAATCCCATAAAAATATATATTATAGCATGTCAAACACGTAAGTGCAAGTCCATAAACAAATTTAATGAGGTATTTAGTTACTTGAGTAACTGAAATGAGAGGGCATTACGAAATGTAAGACCACACTGCAAATAGCTGCAACATTTAGTACCCTCTACCTTACATACTGATATTCAGAATAGCATAATCACTATATTTTCCAGAACAATTAAACACTAAAACGATTACTTTATGTACATGATGTAATGTTGACCTTTCCTCAAGTCACATGATAGAATAACAATACTGCCACAATTAAAAAAAGGTACAGGCCCTTTTTAATATTTCACTTCATGCTGATCCCATCTTGTCCGACCCCCCTCCCCCATTCTGCCAGAGAGGAGGGAATTAACGACCTACCTGCTCACAGTCCTCAGTGCTCTCAGCTATGTTCATTTCAAGCAGCAATGTGACTGCTCTGATATTTGAGTGCCTGCTCCAAGTTTTGCTAGGTGGACGTTTGGTTGGGTGGGCGGTGAAGAGGGGGGGGGGGGGGCACCCGCAATGCGTGGGGGCAACATTTTCTCTCAGCCTCATGGCAAAATGTAAAGAATGAACAAAAGCTGAAGAACATACGCACATCCAGGTACTTTCCGCAGGTGCTGGAGTGAAAAACAGAAAGGAAAACTTCTGCTCATGCTCCCAGGTGATATTTATTTATAACGTTTCAACCCTTAGGTCTTCATCCGGCATCCATATCCCAGGTGGGGGTGGAAGGTCCTACATATAGGGGCAGTACTCAGTCGCTGTGAGGGCTTGGTTGTGGTAAGGCCTCTTACTCCCACCTAGGGGAGGAGAGAGGCACACAACCAAGTCCTCACACACTTATCAGGGAGATTATCATCCCCAATCAGAGACAGCTGTCTAGCGTTGTCTCTGATTGGGGATGGTATTTAAGATCTGCCCAGATCCACCTGTGTGTGGATCATTGTTGGAGTTTGTCTGCATGTGAGCAGAACTCATGTAAGTCATCTTGCTTTTGTTAATAGTCAGTTTATGTTTTCACTCTCCTTATTTTATTTTTGAATGCTTCGTGAGAACATCTCATTTGAAATAAAAAAGGATGACACTTCACCAGCGCTCCGTCTACCATCCCTTATATACTACGCACCGTGACAGAATGATCCACCACCCTGGGACGCAGCGTGAGCAGACACTGGTAGACATCCTCTATGATATGGGGAAATTATCTAGGGAGGATGTCTACCATTATCATGTGGTGGAGGAAGGCTGGGGTCCGGAGCAGCAGAGGCGCCGTAGACGGGGAAAACGTCACCGGGCTAAAGTTGAGGACCAGCCTGGAGCCCAGAAAAAACCCCAAACTGATTTTTGGGGGGGGCTATGGGGGTGGTCGGGGATCGAAGGAGAAGAGCCCCGACCACTGCACTCGTGGGGGTTCCAGGAGGAGCCCCTACAGCCATGGGAGCGGGAGTACAGAGAGGAGTCGGAGGAAGATGACGACGATGTGCTTCTGTTCCCTCACTCGTGGGGGTTCCCGGAGGAGCCCTCACAGGATGGGGATTGGCGGTGGAGTAGAGACGACAGGGACAGTCGTGCTCCAGCGCCAGTTCCCAGTCCGGTGCCTCCAGCGCCGGTCCAGAGTCGGAGGAAGAGGAGACCGACTCTGCGCACCAAACCATCGGTGCGCAACGATAGCCCGGTACGGCCCGCGCCTGCTCCGCGCACCAGCCCTATGGTGCGTGTTCCCAGCCCGGTGCGACCCGTGCCAGCCAGACGCACCAGCCCAACGATGTGTTTCCCCAGCCCGGTACGGCCCGCGCCTGCTCCACGCACCAGCCCTATGGTGCGTGTCTACAGCCCGGTGCGACCCGTGCCAGCTAAACGCACCAGCCCAACGGTGCGTTTCCCCAGCCCGGTACGGCCCGTGCCAGCGCCTCGCATCAGACCAGTGGTGCGTTCCCCCAGTCCAGTACGCCCCGTGCCTACTCCTCGCACGGAGGCTACAGCGACGGTCGCCAGCTCAGCTCTGTGGTTGGAGACCATCTCTGCGTCGGTGCCCAGGGTGGGCACGACGTTCAGCCCCGCTGTGGAGCAGGAGCCCCATAGCGCGTCGGTGCCCAGTCTGGGGCCGACAGCCAGCCCAACCAGAGGGCTGGAAACCATCTCTGCGTCGGTGCCCAGGGTGGGCACGATGTTCAGCCCCGCTGTGGAGCAGGAGCTCCATAGCGTGTCAGTGCCCAGTCTGGGGCCGACAGCCAGCCCAACAACAGGGCTGAAAACCATCTCTGCGTCGGTGCCCAGGGTGGGCACGACGTTCAGTCCCGCTGTGGAGCAGGAGCTCCATAGCGCGTCGGTGCCCAGTCTGGGGCCGACAGCCAGCCCAACCAGAGGGCTGAAAACCACCTCTACGTCGGTGTCCAGGGTGGGGCCGACAGCCAGACCAGCTGCAGGGCTGAAGACCACCTCTGCGTCGGTGCCCAGGGTGGGCACGGCGTCCAACCCGAGACCTCCGGTGAGGGTCAACTGCCCGAGACCTCCGGTGAGGGTCAGCAGCCCGAGGCCTCCTGTGAAGGTCAGCAGCCCGAGGCCTCCTGTGAAGGTCAGCAGCCCGAAACCCCCGGCGAAGGTCAGCAGCCCGAAACCCCCGGCGAAGGTCAGCAGCCCGAGACCCCCGGCGAAGGTCAGCAGCCCGAGACCCCCGGCGAAGGTCAGCAGCCCGAGACCCCCGGCGAAGGTCAGCAGCCCGAGACCCCCGGCGAAGGTCAGCAGCCCGAGACCCCCGGGGAAGGTCAGCAGCCCGAGACCTCCGGGGAAGGTCAGCAGCCCGAGACCTCCGGGGAAGGTCAGCAGCCCGAGACCTCCGGGGAAGGTCAGCAGCCCGAGACCTCCGGGGAAGGTCAGCAGCCCGAGACCTCAGGTGAAGGTGAGCAGCCCTGAACCTCCACCAGAGCCACATCCGGGTCCAGCAGTCTGCTCGGCTACAGCGCCAGAGCGGTCCGCTCCACCGGTGCCCAGTCCGGGGCCGGTCGTCTGCGTCGCTCCAGTGCCGGAGCAATCCGCTCCACCGGTGCCCAGTCCGGGGCCGGTCGTCTGCGTCGCTCCAGTGCCGGAGCAGTCCGCTCCACCGGTGCCCAGTCCGGGGCCGGTCATCTGCGTCGCTCCAGTGCCGGAGCAGTCCGCTCCACCGGTGCCCAGTCCGGGGCCGGTCGTCTATGTCGCTCCAGTGACGGAGCAGTCCGCTCCACCGGTGCCCAGTCCGGGGCCGGTCGTCGGCGTCGCTCCAGTGCCGGAGCAGTCCGCTCCACCGGTGCCCAGTCCGGGGCCGGTCGTCTACGTCGCTCCAGTGACGGAGCAGTCCGCTCCACCGGTGCCCAGTCCGGGGCCGGTCGTCTGCGTCGCTCCAGTGCCGGAGCAATCCGCTCCACCGGTGCCCAGTCCGGGGCCGGTTGTCAGCCCCTCTCCAGGGTCGAGGGCTCCCACACCAGGGTCCAGACAGGACTTGGTGGATGGCGGGAGTACTGAGGGGGGAACCATCGCGCCGGGGTCCGGACCGGGCGTGCAACGGAGAGGTAGGAGGGAAGCTACTCTCACAGCCTGTGCCACGCCCGGAACCGGAACCGGAGCCCCCACCAGCAACCACCTCAGTACCCCGCCATGTCCCCCCTAGTTTTTGGACAATTTTTTCTTTCAGGAGAGGGGGGATTGTTGTGTGCGATCGGGAGTCCGCACCTTAGGGGGGGGGTACTGTGAGGGCTTGGTTGTGGTAAGGCCTCTTACTCCCACCTAGGGGAGGAGAGAGGCACACAACCAAGTCCTCACACACTTATCATCCCCAATCAGAGACAGCTGTCTAGCGTTGTCTCTGATTGGGGATGGTATTTAAGATCTGCCCAGATCCACCTGTGTGTGGATCATTGTTGGAGTTTGTCTGCATGTGAGCAGAACTCATGTAAGTCACCTTGCTTTTGTTAATAGTCAGTTTATGTTTTCACTCTCCTTATTTTATTTTTGAATGCTTCGTGAGAACATCTCATTTGAAATAAAAAAGGATGACACTTCACCAGCGCTCCGTCTACCGTCCCTTATATACTACGCACCGTGACAGTCGCATCACTTCCTGAAACAGGAGATAAAAAATATATAACATGGATTCACCATATTAACATTCAATGTATCAACATATGCAGTATGATCATATACAAGGAATGTGAACAATATTTACAGTAATATACATACACATACCATATTCATACAATATTCAATTAGGATAACGAAAATTCAAAAAACACAATTTGGACATGTTAAAACTATAAAAACAGTTTAAAGTCAAACTCCTCGTTAAGACAAGAGGAGACAGTGTGTTGAGCCTGAGGATCCAGAAAGATTCCCTTTGAAGAAGTTTCCTTTTAATATATATATTAGCATATAAAACTGCACAATGGCAAAATGTGTAGAGGACACCATGAAAACTGTGGTACGCCATTGCACTGAGGATGGGGCAGTAGAGAGAGGGTCTAACTAACACTTCCTTTAGAGGTTATTACCCTCATAAGCTTAATAACTAATTCCCATAACCACACCTTCACTTAAAATCATTAAAAAGAGATTACAAATAATATGGTGATATGTGCTAATGGTGTACAGCACCAGTCAAAAGTTTGGACACCCCTACCAAAAAAGTGTTAAATAAATCAAAATATATTTTATATTTGAGATTCTTCAAAGTAGCCACCCTTTGCCTTGATGACAGTGCTGGACACTCTTGGCATTCTCTCAACCAGCTTCACCTGGAATGCTTTTCCAACAGTCTTGAAGGAGTTCCCACATATGCTGAGCACTTGTTGGCTGCTTTTCCTACACTCCGCTGTCCAACTCATCCCAAACCATCTCAATTGGATTGAGGTCGGGTGATTGTGGAGGCCAGGTCATCTGATGCAGCACTCCATCACTCTCCTTCTTGGTCAAACAGCCCTTACACAGCCTGGAGGTGTGTTGGGTCATTGTCCTGTTGAAAAAAAATGTATAGTCGGAATAAGAGCAAACCAGATGGGATGGCGTATCGCTGCAGAATGCTGTGGTAGCCATGCTGGTTAAGTGTGCCTTGAATTCTAAATAAATCACAGACAGTGTCAACAGCAAAGCACCCCCACACCTCCTCCTCCATGCTTCACGGTGGGAACCACACATGCAGAGATCATCCGTTCACCTACTCTTCATCTCGCAAAGACACAGCGGTTGGAACCAAAAATCTCAAACTCATCAGACCAAAGGACAGATGTCCACCTGTCTAATGTCCATTGCTCGTGTTTCTTTGCCCAAACAAGTATCTTATTCTTATTGGTGTCCTTTAGTAGTGGTTTCTTTTCAGCAATTTGACCATGAAGGCCTGATTCACACAGTCTCCTCTGAACAGTTGATGTTAAGATGTGTCTGTTACTTGAACTCTGTGAAGTATTTATTTGGGCAATTTATGAGGTGCTGATGAACTCTAATGAACTTATCCTCTGCAGCAGAGGTAACTCTGGGTCTTCCTTTCCTGTAGCGGTCCTCATAAGAGCCAGTTTCATCATAGCGCTTGATGGTTTTTGTGAGTGCACTTTCAAAGTTCTTGAAATTTTCCAGATTGACTGACCTTCATGTCTTAAAGTAATGATGGCCTATCTTTTCTCTTTGCTTATTTGAGCTGTTCTTGCCATAATATAGACTTGGTCTTTTACCAAATAGGGTCATCTTCTGTATACCACCCCTACCTTGTCACAACACAACTGATTGTCCCAAACGCATTAAGAAGAAACCTGTTAATTGAAATGCATTCCAGGTGACTACCTCATGAATCTGGTTGAGAGAATGTCAAGAGTGTGCAAAGCTGTCCATCAGGGCAAAAGGTGGCTACTTTGAAGAACCTCAAATATAAAATATATTTTGATTTGTTTAACATGTTTTTGGTTACTATATGATTCCATGTGTGTTAATTCATAGTTTTTCAGTGTGACAGAAAAAATTACATACTTACCTTATTTGTTTGATATTAATAGTTAGGGATTATATACCTAACTAATGGTATGATATTTCTATGGTCTTAGTGGTGCATGTAAGGCAGATGTCTCTGGTCTCTCTCTTCTGGCATTCCATAGATAGGATGTGGGGTGGTGCAGGAACAGTGGGTTATCTGCCTTGTTCAGGGGCAGAACAACAGATTTTTACCTTGTCAGCTAAGGGATTCGATCCAACAACCTTTCGGTTATGGGCCCAGCACTCTAAGCACTCGGCTACCTGCCGCCCCCACTTTGTGCTGGATGGTAAATGGCGTTCACTATGGCCCTGTCCTGAACCACTTCTGTCGAGAAACCTGAGTCGGAGACAGCAATCTGTACCACGTGGAGTGAGCATGAAGAGGGATCCGTTCCAAAACCTCTCTCATGTTTCTGGTATACTGGGTGGAAAGACACAATAGGAGTTGTGGTGGGGCTCAGGTGAGACATTGACATTGGGACATTAACATGGGTCATCCATTTTGAACTGTGAAGCTATCTGAAGAGGAGAAATTAAGAAATGCCAGAAGATTGAGTGGCGGGAAAGGGAGGGTTGGTCAGTTGTACAGTGCTAAATTTATAGTAATCGAGGCTAAGAATGCATTGAGATACTGATCTGTAATTATAAATTGGGATGAGAAGGTTAATACTAAATTATGAGATGACTACATTGTATGTTAATATAAATTCTGCCAGTGTTGATGTGTGTAAATTGGAGTTATTTTTTAATTTTGAGTGACATTTTAGACATTTAGCAGACACTCTTATCCAGAGTGACTTACAATTAGTTAGTACATACATGTTTATACTGGTCCCCCATGGGAATCGAACACACAACCCTGGCATGGCAAGAACCATGCTCTAACATCTGAGCTACACAGGTCTATGTGTGCTTGAGCAAGGCACTTAACCCTAATTGTTCCAGGGTTGCTGTTGATAATGGCAGACCTTGGCTGTGACCCCGTTATCTCAGGGGGAGTTGAGATACACAAGAAAACAAATTGCATGTGTGAAACAGGTTGAAACTCTTCTCCTGGGACCATGTTATTCTGGTATTGAAGAAATTCTGCTTAAGATGGACCTGTATGCAGAGAGATATCAAAACTAACTATGATTCTGGTATAATTTAGACCATCACTCATTGCACTTATATATGTCAAAAGTTGGCAGATTTGCAAACCATATGTAGCTTGAGAAGGTTAGTCTAACAGTTGCTTAGAACAATATGTTAGGATACTCTAACCTGATCGCTTTGCAGTTATAGCTAGACAGGTGTTTTAAATTTACAGTTCTTTCCATTTTTTGGTCACCTTGGTATATCATTCCGAGGTAGGATGTTAAATGCAGCTGTTACGATTATTTTCAGCAATATTATCTTATGAGTAAAGATACATTTAGCTTAATTCGGTATGTGCCTATAATGAGTATACGGGTATAAGGAACATATTGGTGTCAAAAATGTTTAGTTTTACAGTACAATTTATTTAGGTGCTGGTTGACATTTGGCATAGTACTCATAGTACTGCTGTTCATCGACAAAAGCTCAGCTTTGGTATTTGGTATTTTATTAGCATCAAGCATTTCACACATACTATTTAGATACTGACTGTCAGCACATGATGGCCTATAGCTACACCCCAAAAGAAAAGGCTTTAGATGTGCCTAGTGAACCTGCAACCACTTCAATAACACTTGACATAAGATCTTCTTGCCATACCAAGTGGTGATGCAGCCAATCAAGACGCTCTCTCAATGTTGCCGCAGTATAACTTTTTAAGGGTCTGAGGCCCCATGCCTTCTATAATAATTATGATTTCTGGAACAGAGCGAATGGAATCATGCATCAAAGACGTATTTGATACCAATTCCACTCATTCTGCTCCAGCCATTACCACAAGCCCGTCCTCCCCAATTAAGGTGCCACCAACCTCCTGTGACACACTCAAACACACACACACACACATAGCCAACTCTGCTGTCCCATGTACAGCTAACTGCAAAAACACTTGAGTGAATGAGGGATACAAAGTGCACTGAAAGCAGTTGCTTCCACATAGCTGTGGTTCCTGAGTTAATTAAGCAATTAACATCCCATCATGCTTGTATAAAAATGCTTGGCAGGCCATTATTTTGGCTACCATGGCTATGCGCTCATACGGTGACAATGATGAGCATGAAAATGATGTGTGACAGCGTTTTCCACCACCATCAACAAAACAACCAATGATGGAATTTCAATGTTGTTGCATCCCTCTAATGGAGTTTCAGACACTTGTAGAATCTATGCCAAGGTGCATTGAAGATGTTTGGCTGGTGGTGGCCCAACACCCTGTTAAGATAGTTTATGTTGGGGCCTCCCGAGTGGTACAGTGGGCACTGCATTGCAGTAGGCATTGCAGTGCAAGCTGCATTACTACAGATGCGGGTTCGAGCCATGTCTGTGTCGCAGCCGGCCGCGACCGGGAGACCCACGAGGCGATGCACATTTGGCCCAGCGTCGTCCGGATTAGGGGAGGGTTTTGCCGGCCGGGTTGTCCTTGTCCCATCGCGCTCTAGCATCTCCTGTTGCTAGCCGGGCGCATGCATGTTGACTCAGTCGCCAGGTGGACGGTAGTTCCTCCGACACATTGGTGCGCCTGGCTTCCGGGTTAAGCGTTCATTGTGTCAAGAAGCAGTTTGGCTTGGTGGGTTGTGTTTCGGAGGACGCACGGCTCTCAACCTTCGCCTCTCCCGAGTCCGTGCGGGAGTTGTAGTGATGGGACAAGACTGTAACTACCAATTGGATAAGATGAAATTGGGAAGAAAATGGGGTAAAAATATATTTTATATTGGTGTGTCCTTTATTTTGGCAGTTTGTTGTATATAAAGACATTAAACACTGGACACTTACTGTTTTTTATACTGTCTTTCACACTGTATTCATATACTGTATTCTCGACATAGCTCATTCTAATATATCGACTACTGTACATTACATTTTTGTTACACTGTTTATTCTGGATTCTTTACATAGCTCACTCTAATATGTATACTATTGTACATACCAAAGGTGTATGTAAACTCAGTTTTTCACAATTCCTGACATTTAATCCTAGTAAAAATTCCCTGTCTTAGGTCAGTTAGGATCACCACTTTATTTTAAGAATGTGAAATGTCAGAATAATAGCAGAGAGAATGATTTATTTCAGCTTTTATTTCTTTCATCACATTCCCAGTGGGTCAGAAGTTTACATACACTCAATTAGTATTTGGAAGCATTGCCTTTAAATTGTTTGACTTGGGTCAAACGTTTCGGGTAGCCTTCCACAAGCTTCCCACAATAAGTTGGGTGAATTTTGGCCCATTCCTCCTGACAGAACTGGTGTAACTGAGTCAGGTTTGTAGGCCTCCTTGCTCGCACACGCTTTTTCAGTTCTGCCACACATTTTCTATAGGATTGAGGTCAGGGCTTTGTGATGGCCACTCCAATACCTTGACTTTGTTGTCCTTAAGCCATTTTGCCACAACTTTGGAAGTATGCTTGGGGTCATTGTCCATTTGGAAGAACTATTTGCGACCAAGCTTTAACTTCCTGACTGATGTCTTGAGATTTTGCTTCAATATATCCACATAATTTTCCTTCCTCATGATGCCATCTATTTTGTGAAGTGAACCAGTCCCTCTTGCAGCAAAGCACCCCCACAACATGATGCTGCCACCCCTGTGCTTCACGGTTGAGATGGTGTTCTTCGGCTTGCAAGCCTCCTCCTTTTTCCTCCAAACATATCGATGGTCATTATGGCCAAACAGTTCTATTTTTGTTTCATCAGACCAGAGGACATTTCTCCAAAAAGTTCGAACTTTGTCCTCATGTGCAGTTGCAAAAATCAGTCTGGCTTTTTTATTGCGGTTTTGGAGCAGTGGCTTCTTCCTTGCTGAGTGGCCTTTCAGGTTATGTCGATAGAAGACTCGTTTAACTGATATAGATACTTTTGTACCTGTTTCCTCTAGCATCTTCACAAGGTCCTTTGCTGTTGTTCTGGGATTGATTTGCACTTTTCTCACCAAAATACGCTCATCTCTAGGAGATCTCTCCTTCCTGAGCGTTATGACGGCTGCGTGGTCCCATGGTGTTTATAATTGCGTACTATTGTTTGTACAGATGAACGTGGTACTTTCAGGCTTTTGGAAATTGCTCCCAAGGATGGACCAGACTTTTTTCGGAGGTCTTGGCTGATTTCTTTAGATTTTCCCATGATTTTGAGAAAGAGGCACTGAGTTTGAAGGTAGGCCTTGAAATACATCCACAGGTACACCTCCAATTGACTCAAATTATGTCAATTAGCCTATCAGAAGCTTCAAAGCCATGACATCATTTTCTGGAATTTTCCAAGCTGTTTAAAGGCACAGTCAATTTAGTGTTCTGACCCACTGGAATTGTGATACAGTGAATTATAAGTGAAATAATCTGTCTGTAAATAAATGTTGGAATAATTACTTGTGTCATGCACAATGTAGATTGCCTAACAGACTTGCCAAAAAATTGTTAGATATTACTTGTTAGATATTTCCACAATGTCGGAGCTAGAAACACAAGCATTTCGCGACAGCCTCAATAACATCTGCTAAAGGCGTGTATGTGACCAATAAAATGTGATTTGATTTGAAAATAAATGGTTTTAACACCAGAACTAATGTCAACTGAGCCAACTTGAAGGAGACAAAACCTAAACTTTGCTGGAGTATTGTTTTATGCATTTAATTATTTGGCAATACATACTGTTTTGGTAGGCATTGTCAAGCACAGTGTTCAAACCACCAGCAGTAACTGGAGGTTGAACTGCTTGAACTGTTTCTTCCATTAATCTCACCTTTGGGAATGGGTGCTGTCCTCAATGTAACAAATGCCCCGCATGGAGATGTGGGACCTCTCCCTCTCCGGCGTACTATGATTTAAATAGATGTTTGTTTCTCTTCCCCTCACGGATTATTGTTTTCTCTCATGTTTGACCCAGTGAGGTGCTGTCATTGACGTTCTATTTATTTTCATTAAAGTTCTAAAGTATATCTTCTTTGAATATTTTTTTTTTCTCTTCACGTCCACCACCAAGATGATTACAGATGGGAGCGGGGAGGGAGCTGGGCTGCCAGGTCAAGCTACAGAGCTTGAGGAGAGGCTCCCGGTCTTGGAGGGGCAGATCGCCGGGTTGGTGAAGGAGAGTGGCGAAATGATGTCCTACATGACAGCACGATCGGGCTGAGCGAGCGGGGCGAGACCAGTGGGATCTGCAGAAGCTCTCTCTGCAGATCGTGTGGAGTCTCGGCGCGTCCCGTGGGGAGAACTCCGGAGAGCCATCCTAGACAAGTATGACGGCGATCCTGAGGGTTGTCGTGGTTTCCTTCTCCAGTGTGAGTTATACTTTGGGGACCTGCCGGTGCTGGACTTGGAGAAGGTGGCCACGATGATCACTCTTCTCAAGGGGCGTGCTCTCGAATGGACAGCGGCACTGTGGGAGGGCGGATTTGCAGAGCTGAGGTCGTTTCCCAGATTCATTGCTCAGTTCTGAACTGTGTTCGACCATCCCGCGGGAGGGGCGAGATGTGGGCGAGCGAATTATGCGTCTTAGCCAGAGTGCCCGTGTCGTTACGGACAATGGGACACAGAGAGAGCTTTCATCGACCTGAAGGGCAGATTCACCACCGCGCCTCTACTATGCCACCCGGACCCGCTCAAGCCCTTCACGGTCGAGATTGACGCGTCCGATGTCGGTGTGGGGGTGGTACTCTCCCAGCAGTATGGGAACACTCCGAGGCTACACCCCTGTGCCTATTATTCGAAGAAGCTGACTGCTGCGGAGAGGAACTACGACGTGGGTGACAGAGAGCTACTGGCGGTGAAGTCAGCGTTAGAGGTGTGGAGACACTGGCTGGAGGGCATTTACAGTCCTGAATGACCATCGGAACTTGGAGTACGTCAGGGCTGCTCGGCGCCTTAATCCCCGCCAGGCCAGGTGGACACTTCTTCGAGCCCTGACCTATCGCCCAGGTATGAAGAATGAGAGGGCGGATGCACTCTCCCGCATCCACGAACTTCCGAGAGACACACCCATCTTACCGGCGTCGTGTATTGTGGGTCCCGTCTCCTGGGACATCGATGCTGAAATTCAAAGGGCAGGGAGACGGGAGCCTGCGCCTATGACGTGCCCCCCGGGAAAGACCTACGTGCCAGGGAGAGTGCGGGGCATTAACTGGACCCTGGAGGCGCTGCGGGAGAAGTATTGGTGGCCTCGGATGGGGAGGACTGCGTGGCACTATGTACTGTCGTGTGCTGTGTGTGCAAAGTCTAAGGTGCTGAGAACGGCTCCAGCGGGCACACTCCTCCCCCTACCTCAGCGGCCCTGGTCTCACATCGCGGTGGATTTTATCACAGATCTGCCGCAGTCAGAGGGGAATATGACAATCGCCTTGAAAGTGGATAGGTTTTTTAAGATGGTTCGATTCATTACACTACCCGGCCACCCCTCTGCACTCAAGTTGGCTGAGGTGCTGTTTCAGCAGGTCTTCCGATTGTATGGACTTCCAGAGGATATCGTGTCTGACCTTCGTGCCCCAGTTTACTTCACAGGTCTGGAAGGCATTCATGTCCAGACTCGGGGTCACGGTCAGCATCACTTCTGGGTACCATCCACAGACTGACGGACAGGCGGAACGCACCAACCAAGAGCTCGGGAGGTTCCTCAGGTTGTATTGTATGGAGCATCCAGGTTTGTGGACGCGCTTTCTCCCCTGGGTGGAGTACGCCCAGAACTCTCTGCGCCACTTCTCTACAGGTCTAACTCCCTTCCAGGTGGTGCTCGGATTCCAGCCTCCATTGTGCCCCTGGAGAGGGAGCTCTAACGACGTCCAGGCTGTGGAGGAGTGGTTCCGGAAGTCTGAGGGTGTCTGGTCCACTGCCCATGCCCGTCTGCAGGAGGCAGTGCAGCGCCAAAAGAAGCAGGGGGACCGGCGGCGGAGCGAGGCTCCAGCGTACTGCCCAGGGGAAAGTTTTGCTGTCCGCTCCGTCTGCCCTGCTGTAAGCTTGATCTCGGTTTGTAGGGCCATTCACTATCCTTCGGAAGGTATATGTGGTCATCTTTACCATCAGACTTACACCTCCCTACAATAACCTCTCTCCATCTTTCCATGTCTCTCTTTTCAGGCCGGTGGTTCCTGGTAAACTGGGGCTGATGGAGGTAGCTGGGGGTCTGGCGTACCTGGTAGAGGATAGATAGATAGATAGATAGATAGATAGATAGATAGATAGATAGATAGATAGATAGATAGATAGATAGATAGATAGATAGATAGATAGATAGATAGATAGATAGATAGATAGATAGATAGATAGATAGATAGATAGATAGATAGATAGATAGATAGATAGATAGATAGATAGATAGATAGACAGACATTTCTTATGGAACACAGGAGTGATGGTTACTGATAATGGGCCTCTGTACGACTATGTAGACGCTCCATAAAAAATCTGCCGTTTCCAGCTAAAATTGTCATGTACAACATTAACGATGTCTACACTGTATTTCTGATCAATTTGATGTTATTTAAAATGGACAAAAAATGTGTTTTTCTTTCAAAAACAAGGACATTTCTAAGTGACCCCAAACTTTTGAACGGTAGTGTAATCTAGGGGTCTTTAACCTTTTCTTCACTAGGGACCCCCTCCCAGGACAACCAGCAACCCAGAGACCCCCATAATACGTTAGCAAAAAAATTATTTCTAGTTTTATCATCAGGGGAATGATAACGGCAAGGAGTAGTAATCAAAATTTTGAAATGAATAGATTATTATTTGACCTCCCCACATTATAATTGGAAGAGGAAGTGTAAACTCTAACATAGCCTATTAGCTAGAAAGGTAACTCCAAACACATTTTTTGCTAAGAGCAGCAGTTATATATATTTCCAATTCAAAAGGACTGAAAATTAAACTTCAATGATAATAATTACCAGTGTGGCCTAACAAATTAGATTTTGTATTTGTCTACATATAGCAATATTCAAAATGACCCTCCAACGGCCAGAACTGAAACCTTAATACTATAAAATAGTATTTATAATACTATAATGTAATACCTTATTACACTACTAATATTGCTTACCAAAAGTATATACTACTAACCGTATGTACAGTAACCGTACGTGACAAATATGAACATACAGATGTAGGATCTTAATTTGATCACTCTTTTTTTTGCTGAGATTTTCCTGCACAGAAGGAAATGTAAACTTGTAGTGTATTTAGAGTTTTAAAAAGGCTTCTAAAGTTTGTAATTCCACTTTGAAATTTCTGACTTGATTTGCCCACATACTGCAATAATTCACATTTCCTGATGCTGCAGGATTAATTTCCTGCTGTAGCAAACTGGCTCAAATTAAAATCCTACATCTATAATAGGGTCATCTATACTGAGAAGATGCCATATGGTGAGCAATTTTCTTGTTTCCTAACAATTGCTTGTTTTTTGTTATAGCCAACCCCATTTCTGATATATGTAATTTTCTTCTTGTATTTTGCATCTTGAATTTATATATGTGACAATTACTCAGTCTGTGGCTCCAATTTCAACTTCGCACCAAACCCCCAAAATAGGCTGTCGGTTCGTTACATTGTCACACATTTTATTTTTCCCCCGGGAAACTTATTTTTGTCTCCTGCAAATATACTGCTGGTAATTTGGTAAGTGTGTGGTAACAATGATTACTCTTTTGTTATTCAATTGGTTGGGTAGGTTACTTTTTAAATGTAGTTCATAATCTGATTACTTTTCGATTACTTTCTCTTAAGAGGCATTATAAGAAGACAAAAAGAATCTATCAAACGCATGTGGTGTGACATCATAGCGGTCTCTGGCTTGTGGTCAGACTCAGTCGGGTGGAACAAACTTTTTTTCAATGCTGAATTGAATGTCATTGAGAAAACCGAAAGCTGTCCCAATTTTTTTTAACATTTTCGCAAAAAAGCATCCTTTCTGAATTTAAAGGTAATCCGATAAGTGTGTCAGAAAATCTGATTACAATATGATTGCTGGTAATTTAACTAATTCAACTCCCCAACCATGTCTACATGCTCCGAATTGTTTAAATGAATGCCAAGCAATCCGGAAGAAACCAAAAAAACAATTATTACGTAATTTCCCTGTAAAAAAACAACAAATTTTAAATAAAGTGTAATCAAAAAGTAATTACACATAATTATCTCACTGGCTCAAAGGTTGATTGTGTTTTGTGAGAAGCAGCTGTCTTACATCTTGAGACATTTGTTTTGTTAATGTACTCCAAAACAATTGATAATTAGGCACAAGAAAATACTCTGACAGTTTAATTTAATCTCCTTTGATGGTTGCTGTCAACACATTCTCAACGTAGAATCAGAAGTCAGGTCTTATGTTTGATTCTGGATTCAGGGCCAAAATACTGCATGTCTTTATCAAGATGTGCCTGACAGCATACCAATCATCATCCATCGACCTCTGTTTTGCGTTTCACGTAGGGGAAAGCCATTTCTGTTTTCTCAACCATCTTGTTTCCTCAGTATTATATCTTCCAGGCACAGACAATGATGTCTCAGTTTTCCTCAAATTCCGTAACCAAATGGCTTCTGGCTTCTTATAACTGCCTCCATCTGTTTAAAATGCACTGCCTCATAATGTCCTCTTCTGTGTAGTATCTGTGATCTGTTTATATTAGATACTACGCTGTTACTATGCAGTAATGCATTACGGTAGTGTTATGTTATGACACCTAATAGACGCACTATGGTTCTAAGTTGTTATGGCATGAGATGTTTTACTAAAGGACACACTAATCTGTACTCCCGTCTCCTGCCTGGTGATATTCTCCACGACACAAATATTACATTCTGGTTCCCTGTTGGCACCCTGCCACTTTATTTTCCCTCTCTGTCTGTCAATTTTATGATACCCCACCATTCCAATTTTATTGCAACCGTATCAGAGGTTGTATGTATTCTGAAGGTATGACTCATCATTGAAAACCTGCTGGCGGATCTAGCTCAGGCTTCCAACCTTACTGTGCCAATTTGAAACATCAGCTCAGTTTACGTAACCATCCACTTAGATGTAAAGTCTCCTGTTTAGGCGACCTGCATGGTTCTAGTAACAGTTCCGACCAAAATGTTTCCTTATAAATCAATCTGTGGACACAACGTAGATCTAAATGGCTTGCATTGAGCGGTAGACCTGGTTCTCATGGATACAGGAGTAGATATTTTCCACCTGTGTGACGTAGGATGTGAAATCTGACACCCCTTGAAGCTGGGATGTCCCTCCTACCATTTAATTTGCTCTTCCGACTGTCCATCAACTCTTGGCTGAACCCTACTTCACGTCCACTGACAAAGCACATACCTGCAATCCCAACATCGTGGCGCTGCAGGAGAGTGGTTTAGCTGTAGCACATTCAGAGATCGATTTATAGCCAACTTAATCAAAGTAATCTAAAATTAATTCATCGATTTTAAACATTGTTTGTCATAGTTGGACGAGATTAGTATGAATTGAAAAGGTTTCCTAACGAGTTCAAGCTAGAGCTGTGTGTGACGTTCATCCACATTTTTTCTAACACTAATCATACAAATATGTGTTTTACAGTGATAAGGAAGCATTTTATAGTTAATTGTTTTATAATTTGATTAAATTATCTTTACAAATCATAGTCATTTCAAGCCTTATTAATACAGTGTTGTTGAATAGGAAATAGATACATCATATAAAATATGCGCTTGTGTCCTAAAATGACTACACTCAGCAATGTATAACAATTTTTACCAGAAAGGTGAGATTTAATCCTTCCTTGGAGTATGCAGCATTACTAGTTATTGTTTATGGCCCTCTCATGCTAAATAATCACTTTTGGGGATTATGTCAATTTATATTTGAGATAATACATTTGTTAAATGTAACTAAATATAATCTTAGATGATATAACATGAGGGGTATCACATGTTAGTCAAACCGTTAAATGTTTTATGTCTCGTGCAGGAAATATCTCAGTTGGTATGGTGTCAGAAGGAATGATAATCTATGTAATCAATGTTGTGAGTGGATTACTGAGATACACTTCACTACTGAGACAGGAGAACAGCCCACAAAAGCCCAAATGTCTACCACTGAAACCATCGTAATGCTGACTAGTCCCACACCATCATAGGCCAAAGTACAGTATGTCCCTTCCTTGGAGCTCAATGGATTTAAATTTTGAAGGCCTTGCAGTAATTTTGTTGGGAATGGCTGTGATCAGGAAAGCAAAATGTTCCCAGTGCTTTTATAGTGGAATGTAGTCATGAGATCACTGGCTCCCTCACCTGTGAGCCTGTCAGGGTCGCTATGCTGAAAAAAAACCTGCTCCTGGACAGCATGTGAACCAGAGGATATTTTTGGGGTCACTCAAAGTATTTATAAAAAAAAATAGCACTCACTTTAGATTATGGATTGCACAAAAACTTTAGCATTAGTCAATGGTTTATTAATGTGGGAGAATTGATTCATAAATGGTGAAAACAATTTATAAATAGTTTATTTATAAGGCATTTATACGAACCCTTAAAAAAAAGTATTACCAAAAACATAAAATAAGCCTTTGGAGAATGCACACATAGCCTACTTCAGCTTGAGTTTTTGTTGTTGATCCAATTAGGAAGTTGTATTAAAGATTCAAATTTTGCCCATTTTCTAGGCTATTTAATTGTTATGAGACATTTGGCTGCAAAAAAAACGGAGAAGTTGACTGGTTCAGAAACTGTGGATAGTGGCATTTATTATGTATTTTATTATCTGTTCCTGAAAACGATAATTATCTGTTCCCATTGTTTGGTTATGCTTTTTGAACTACAGGACATTACAATTTTAGTAAAACATTTTTTACTCATCAGCTCTATCGAGGGCGATTTACAATACAATCATTGCACAATCAATGCAAATTTAAAATATTCTAAGCCACACAATAAGTTGTTTGCACGGTTTATCCTAACCTACATATAACCCTAATTACTGTACTGTGACCTTGCTGGTCTAGCTGTAATGCTGCAGCCTCCGGCACACGTCATTGGTGTCTGCTAAATTTCTGCTTTTTGACACAACCGCTCTCTGTCTTTCTCCCACTGTCATCCGTTCTCTCGATCTGTTAAATTCTGTTCAAATTATTATTATTTTTTTACTGTACTGTACTCTGAAAAGTTATTCACAAACTATTTATAGCTATGTCACTATAAATGTCATATGTCAGCTCAATGACATTGTTATTCTCCATAAAAACCAAAACAGTTACCTACACTGTCAATTACATAACAATTACATAAACTACCCTAGTTTATCAAATGCATGATCATCACATATAGCGTCACCATAGTATAGTTCTTAGACCATTCACCACTGGTATACTGTTCAGGTCACGTACTATACAGATACAGTATATTCAATTCCAAATAAGAAGATGTGGATTTTGAAGTGGTGCTCATGTCTATAAATACTCATGCAGTATCTCGCTCTGGCATGTAGCAGCAGAAGGAGTGGGAGGATATCAACTACAAACATGTTAATTAAGAATTCAGCGCAAAACGTTCCACTGTTTGGCAGTCTGCCACTAACCTTATCTGTGGGATTGATGTCAAGCACTTATTATTGCACGAGGGGCTGAAAGAGGTTGAACGCAGCTTTTGACCAAGTTTCCAAATCCAGTACTAGAGAGAGAAAATCCATAATTAGATACTAGGGGTAATTATATGTTTAAAAGTGATCAAAGGTGATTGTATAATTTATTCTAACAAAGAGCCCTACACTGAACAATGGGTCAAAATAACAACATATTCAAAACTATGTGTCTGAAACATTTCCTCTAGATAATCCTGTGATGTTTACACTCATCGTTAATGAGTGTTACGCTATCATTTATCAAACTGTTTTCAAGTTCAGTTTTAAGGCTGATTCAAAATGTGCTGAAGTAACTTTTTCTGTCATGGTGTTTTCATGTTGAATGATCCTCTTGTTTCTGTGGATTAATGAGATGGAAACATAAGGCCCTGCTAAGCACAGCACGGAGCGTCGAGGCCGTTGCTCTTTTTCGTATCACGTGTTTTGTGGAAGAGTCGGAGGCTGTATTACTGATTCAGTTCATAGTAAGACTCATGCTCTTAAACGGTGATTGAGTCTAGATCCTTCCTTATAAGGAAAGTGACACTTTATAGTTAATTGTTTTATAATTTGATTAAATTATCTTTAGAAACAATTTCAATTTCAAGCCTTATTAATACAGTTTTGTCGAATAGGAAATAGACACATCATGTAAAATGTTTAATTTTTAAAAATTCATATATTTGTACTGTGTACTTGAGCTTGTGTCCTCAAAAGTGACTACACCACGGCTAGAATCATGAGCAGAGAGCAGAAGCCTTTGGGTTAGTCAGGGGAGGCGGCCTCCATGGTATTTTCTCTTAATCATGTGGTCAGGGTGCGGGAGGAGGGGAGGGGATAACTGAGACGTCTCTATTTTCAGCCATGGGACGTTCTGTTTCATTTTTAGTCGTCATCCTGCAATAAGAGAAGGCAACGCCTAATAGTCCCACTCCCCATCTGGGTGCGATGGTGTTTTTTTTTTTTCAATGCTCTTCGCTTCTCACTATTACCCACACCTCTAGTGGCTCATTCCCAGACATTAAATCCCTGTTCCCCTTACACTCTCTTCCCCTGACAAGAGCGATAAGCCCTGAGTCTGTCCCTGGCATATAGCTCCCAGTGCACTCATAAAGGAACCACCTGTTGCTTATGAATGCCGGGATGCTTTAGTTGGAAAACTGCTAACATGGCACTCCCCAGTTGACTTGACCTCTCTCATATCTATTTACTGGTGATGTGTCCAGTTAATGGCACTCAATCCAGTACTAATACAAGACACATATATTTGGAAAAGGTGATAGATAGCAGGGCTGTGACTTGGCTGCTGCTACAAGGGATCAACACAGTTTCATAATGAACGGACGAGCGTCTCTCTCAGACTCTCTGAGCTCTGTAGTGAGTTTCGTAATGAACGGACGAGCATCTCTCTCAGACTCTCTGAGCTCTGTAGTGAGTTTCATAACGAACGGACGAGCGTCTCTCTCAGACTCTCTGAGCTCTGTAGTGAGTTTCATAATGAACGGACGAGCATCTCTCTCAGACTCTCTGAGCTCTGTAGTGAGTTTCATAACGAACGGACGAGCATCTCTCTCAGACTCTCTGAGCTCTGTAGTGAGTTTGCTCTGTACTGCTACAGTACGCTCCCAGCCTCCAGCTCCACCTCACAGCTCTCTCCCCAACAGAAGCCAGGACTAAATATGTTTCTCACCAGCAATCAGAGAACTAGTTATCACGGTGTGGACTACCATATTACTACCCTTGAACTCTAAACTTGAGCACTGCTGATGCCTCACATATGTTCTGTCAGTGTTATTGCAAGTGTGAAAGGGATTATAAAGGATACATGTGAACGCATGCATCTGTCAGCGAGCAGTGTTTCCGGGGCCCAGGGATGGGGATAGCCATTGTCGGCAAGCTCAGTGGGTGGGATGTCTCACTATGATGATCTGGGTCATGCTAAGGGCTAGCTGGTGATTGTTGACAAGACAGAAGGAAATGACGACAGTACGAAATTGGACATTCTCAAATAAAAACACACACTATGGCTTTCCACCTTCCTCGGCCAACACGTTTCTATCCAATCCCACATTCTGTTGCTACCATCATGTCATGTTCCATGTAATTGTTTGTTCAAATAATATTTCACATTATATATAAGATATACATATAAGAAGGAAACATTTATTATATTGTCAAATTTGTAAATAGGACAATTTTGGTCATAAAGTGTCAGGCTCTGGCCATAGAGCCTATATGCTTCTCTATGTAGCCATGGTCAGAGTCTGACAGTTTGTATTCCTTTCTGTTTCTGTGGGGGTTTTGGGTTGGATCCCTAATTAGAGGCAGCTGCACCGCATTGTCTCTAATTAGGGATCCTATATGTGTCTGTATGTCCTACACCTTTGTGTGGGTCGTTATTCCTCCAGTCACGGTGTAAGTAAGTGCTTTATGTTTTGTCCATTCGTGTTTGTTTGTTTGTTTGTTCCGTAGTTCGACACGTGTTGTATTATACATAGTAACGACAACGACCCACACCAGAGTGAATGACAGACTAACATATATAGGATCCCTAATTAGAGGCAATGCGGTGCAGCTGCCTCTAATTAGGGATCCAACCCAAACCCCACGCAGAAACAGAAAAGAAAGTCACTGTCAGACTCTGACCATAGTAACATAGAGAAGCAAATAGGCTTCTCTATGGCCAGAGCCTGACATAAATCCAGATTTAACCAGAAAGGTTATTATTGACTCAGGGGTGTGAATACTTATGTAAATTAGATATTTTTTAAATATTTTTAAATACATGTCAATACTTTTCAAGTGCATTTTTAAATACATTCCCATATCCAACTAAAAAATATCCAAATACTTACTGAAATGTCATTCAAAGTAATTTAAATACTTTATAGTATCTGGGTGATCTATCTCTTTATGGTTAAGGTTGCCCTCCACTGCTTTTACTCCTTATTACTGCAGAGTAAATATAACACAAATGGCAATTAACTGTTACTATTTACTGGTAGTAGTAAGTTACATTATACAGTATATACAAAAGTATGTGGACACCCCTTCTAATCTAGTGGATTCGGCTTTTTCAGCCACACCGGTTGCTGACAGGTGTATATAATCAAGCACACAGCCATGCAATCTCCATAGAGAAACCCTGGCAGTAGAATGGCCTTACTGAAGATCTCAGTGACTTTGAACGTGGCACTGTCATAGGATGCCACCTTTCCATCAAGTCAGTTTGTCAAATTCCTGCCATGCTAGAGCTACCCCGGTCAACTGTAAGTGGAAACATCTAGGAGCAACAACGTCTCAGTCGCGAAGTGATAGGCACAACAAGCTCACAGAACAGGACCGCCGAGTGCTGACGCGCTTGCGAGTAAAAATCTGTCAACAATTGTCTGTCAACAATCACTACTAAGTTCCAAACTGCCTCTGGAAGCAACGCCAACACAATAACTGTTCGTCGGGAGCGTCATGAAATGGGTTTTCATGGCCTAGCAGCCGCATACAAGCCTAAGATCACCATGCGCAATGCCAAGCATCGGCTAGAGTGGTGTAAATCTGGACTCTGGAGTGATGAAACACGCTTCACTATCTAGCATTCCAACTGACAAATCTGCGTTTGGCCAGGAAAATGCTACCTGAGATGTTCGACGAGCAGGTGTCCACATACTTTTGGTCATGTAGTGTATATTTTTTGTTCCTTGTTTAGACCGTCATACTGTTACAGCTACATGCTATCATCTACTTTAAATTCCTTGACACATGCTTAATTGTAGGTTCTGTTGCTGGATCTGGTGATAATTGTACTGGTCAAGATTACACACTGGAAATTAAACCAGAACATTGAATGACACACTTGCACCCGGCTGTGTATTAATGTGCAACAGTTCTCTGGCAATCAATCAAACAGCTTCACTGCTATTTTGTTCCACAGCAGAGATCGCAGGGAGCCTCGGTTGGCCTGCTCTATCATCACTCTCATGTGAGTTGAGTTAACGGCTATATGATTACATTGTGGATCGTCTTGTCAATTATTTTCATTTTCTATGGATCAAACCACAGCAAAATTCCTTTGAGTTTAATGTGTCCTCCTCATAAAGGCATTGTGGAACAGTCTGAGGGGGCATGTGAGAAACATGATAAAGATTTGTTAAACATTCCGTACAAAACCTAGCTTGCGGGGTACCCACACAGTAAAATGAATAATGACAAATTAAAAATACATGGGAACTCGAAATTATACATATCATAAATTACAGAACAGCGGTTAGCATGAAGTAGTACTATTCTTTGTAGATGCTTCATAAATCATCTGTGCATTTCTCATGAATCTGGGAACTTTTTAATCATTATCCAGAACAGTATGGCATTCTTTATAGGCCTCATGGCCGCTATGAGTTGTCCTTGATAACTAGGTACTGCAAGCATCAAGATGATTGTTCTGTATCAGTCAATATTACCAGTGTAGCTACTGATGTGTGAACATGATCTGTGTACTAGATGCAATACAGTGACAGTCACTATAGTAGTTAGATTATCCTGGAGATGAAATGAGACAGACAGAAGAGACAAGTGTCAGTAATGACTGGGGCCATGGCAAACAAACATAATTGGTGTTTCTCAATATACAGTCATGTGAAAAAGTAAAGTACAACCCCTAGAAAGTGTTTGGACACACGGATATTTGAGCTAAATTCCCACCACATTCATTGATAAAGGTTAAAGGTTACCCAATTTAACAAATCACACAAAAAAAAATGTACACTTTGAAAATGTTATGTCATTAAAATAAACAAAAATGTATTTTGCTTATGCAGAAAAAGTTAGTACACCCCTTCCTGTACCATCACATAAAATAGCTGAAATTAGAATCAGGTGCATCAAAACAGGTGCAAATGATTAGGACATCATTAGAGAGAAACTCTTCCTTAAAGATTAGAAACTTGGTCTGGATTGGTCTTAATATGGGTGTGTGGTAACACATCATGCAAAGGCCCTCAGAAGAAGGATTGATGCCTGTGAGTCTGGGAGGGGTTACAAATCAATTTCCAAGCAATTCAAAGTACATAATTCCACTGTCCGACGGCTCATCTACAAATGGAGAAAATTCCAGACCACTGGCAATCTACCTAGGACAGGTCGTCCCACCAAATTCAGCCCAAGAGCAGACCGAAATATGCTAATAGAAGTCTCTAAGAATCTAAGGGTAACATCTAGGCCTTTCTTGCCACAATCAATGTCGAAGGGCATGAGTCAACTGTCAGAAAGAGACAAACTTGGCATACATGGGACGTCAGGAAGGAAGAAGAATCTGCTCTCAAAAAATAATGTCAGACATGACTAACGTTTGCCAGACAACACTTGGGTAAAGACCAAAACTACTTGAACAATGTGCTCTGGACAGATGAGTCAAATGTGGAGTTGTTTTGCCGCAATGCCAGACGGCATGTTTGGTGAAAATGAAACACTGCCTTTGAATAGAACCGTAATACCAACCGTAAAGCATGGAGGCATTATGGTTTGGGGCTGCTTTGCTGCCTCAGGGCATGGCCAACTTGCCATCAATGACTCAACCATGAATTCTATATTGTACCAGAGAATTCTTGAGGAGATTGTGAGGCTATCTGTCAAAAAGCTGAAGCTGAACAAACATGGATCTTGCAACAGGACTATGATCCAAAACACTAAGGCAAAGCTACAACAGAATGGCTCAAAAATCGAGGGTTATGGAATGGCCCAGTCAAAGCCCAGATCTCAATCCTATCGAAATGCTGTGGGGGGACTTGAAGCAGGCTGTGCATGCAAGTAAGCCCGCGAACATAACACAGTTGTCTACACAAAGTTATTTCATTTAAAGGTGGCAACACAAGCTATTGAAGCTAGGGTTGTACTTATTTTTTTCTGCACTATGGAATTGCATTTCTGTAGATTTTTGATTAATAAATGATTGCAAAGTATAATCTTTCAGTGTAATTTGTTAAATTAGGTTACCTTTATCTGTGTGAGGGTGCAAGGGTAGTGAGCACAAAAACAGAGGAGGTTGAAACAAAAATTATGAATATAGTGAAGTTTAATTTGCACACTGACACGTAACAAAGACAATAATCCACACACTCATGCTGAAGAAGGGAACATATATAGGGAGTGCAATCATGTGAATGGGAACAGGTGTGGGTGTGTGAAGTCAGGGGAATTGGGAACAGGTGTGGGAGCTTGGGTGTGGCTGCCATCTTCCTCATGCCAGTGGTTAGTACACCGGCGAGCCGGAGCGCCGGGGCGGGATGGGCACCGTCGAGGTAGAAGGCACAGTCGTGACAGTACCCCCCACCCCCAAAGGCATGGCCCCTGTCGGCATGAAGGTTGAGGAGTGGGCCGGTCCGGGCGGCGCGCGTGGAGCTCCCTCGTCAGTGATGGGAAGGTCCCGCGTGGAGAGCCACACTCTATCCCCCGGGCGCTAGTCCGGCGCCTCGCTGACCTGAACCAGTCCTCCACCGCAGGCACATCACTGGGCTCGGTACCAGTCCAGGGACACAATGGAGGTTGCCGGCCCAGGACGGCCTGGAAAGGTGTCAACCCGGTGGAGGACTGGCGCAAGGAGTTCTGGGCCTACTCTGCCCAGGGAAGAAAGCTTGACCACTCACCTGGCCTGTCTAGGCAATAGCTTCGCAGGAACCTCCCCAGCTCTTGGTTCGTACGTTCTGCCTGCCCGTTCTGCCTGCCCGTTCGCCTGAGGATGGTACCCGGACGTGAGGCTGACCGTGACCCCCAGCCGGGACAGGAATGCCTACCAGACCCGGGATGTAAATTGTGGACCACGGTCGGAGAC
Source organism: Thymallus thymallus (assembly GCA_023634145.1). Lineage (NCBI taxonomy): Eukaryota > Metazoa > Chordata > Actinopteri > Salmoniformes > Salmonidae > Thymallus > Thymallus thymallus. The sequence continues at coordinate 41,643,459 of CM042410.1, forward strand.
AATGTCCTCCGGAACCCCATACATCCGAAAGACCTGCTGGAACAGGACCTCAGCGACCTGTAAGGCAGAAGGCAGCCCGGAGAGAGGAACAGAAGCGAACCATCTTGGAGAATCAGTCCACTATCACCAAGATGGTCGTATGTCTCTCCGACATGGGTAGATCAGTCACAAAGTAATCTGCCAGGAGTGACCAAGGCCACTGAGGTACCGGCAAAGGGTGGACCTTACCTGTGGGAGCCTGTCTCGACGCCTTGGACTGCGTACAGATGGAGCAGGACTGGATGAAGTAGTGCACAGTCCTCCCCATGCCAGGCCACCAGTACTTCGCCCAGAGTGCCTCAAGGGTTCAGACAATACCCGGGTGTCCTGTCGCCGGGAATTGGTGCGCTCAGTTCACCAACGTTACACGCACCCTCCGCAGTACGTAGGTCTTCCCCGGGGGGCACGTCACTGGTGGTGGGTCCCTTCGTCCTGCCCGCACAAACTCCTCATCCACATTCCAGGCGACTGGTCCCACGACACACGATGGCGGCAGGATGGGCACCCTGGAAGCTTGTTCTGCCCCCCAGTCATGCACGCAAGAGAGTGCGTCGGCTCTGGTGTTTTTGGTGCCCGGACGGTAAGTCAGCGTGAAGCGGAACCGGGTGAAGAACATTGTCCACCTGGCCTGACGGGGGTTAAGGCGGCGAGCAGCCCTGACGTATTCCAGGTTGTGATGATCCATCAGGACTGTAAACAGATCCTGTGCGCCCTCCAGCCAGTGTCTACACTGCTCCAGTGCCAACTTCACCCACACCGTAGTTCCTCTCCGCAGCAGACAACTTCTTGGAGAAGTAGGCGCAGGGGTGCCCCCACACCAACCTCGGATGGGCCGACCTCCACGGCGAAAGGCAGCAGAGGGTCCGGATGGCGTAGCATTGGTGTTCTGGAGAACCCCTCTCTCAAGCCTTTGAAGGCCTTCTCCACGTCCGGGGTCCACTGGAGCCTTTCAGCAACGACATGAGTGGCGATGCGATGGAGCTGAATCCTTGGATGAACCGGCGGTGAAAGTTGAACCGGCGGTAAACATGCCAAAATGAACACAGTATGTATTATTAACATATCAAGATAAAATATTGTAGTCAGACAGCATATGAGAAGGAATGGGCAACATTTCATTCGAAGTCAGAGTTCATTTTCTCTCGCTTCAGCCCAAATAATGGCCACCATTGATTTCAAGAAATGTTGCATAGATTACTACGTGGTTACGTCATATTTCTTTGTATACTTTCGATTGAAGCTTGCATCGCTGCATGCTACGAAATGTGTACAAGCGGGAAATGCATCCAAGAAGTGCCCTCCATGCTCTGTTTCGCATACTTTGATTTGGACTCGTACTCCGACTGATGCGTGCTCCAATTTGTGTGCTTGGTGAACGTTAGTAGGCATATTGAGAAACACTCTGGGCTCTTTTTTAACCTCTAAAGGATCGTGTCCCGCCCTCGTGACAGTTGAGCTAACGTGCGCTAATGTTATTAGCATGATGTTGTAAGTAACAAGAACATTTCCCAGAACATAGACATATGTACAACGTCATGCTAATCACAATAGCAGAAAGGGGCAGAAAGCTTAAATTCTTGTTAACAAAGCAAACTCAATGGTAAATCTTAGGGTTGGCGGTAACGCCATAGGATCGGGGGTGTGTCAGAAATATTTTTGCTATTTTCATAACCGGAATTACGGGTGCAGTAGCTGGCGGTGGCTTGAAAGGGCATCCAAAACACGTTTGATGATTGACGTCTGGTGAGTGAGTATGTGTTCTGATTCTTGTGACGTGGAGCTATGCATTATCATGCTGTAGTGGAACAATGAGAGAAGGTGTTACTCTTGACTAGCAACTTGCTTATGCCAGTTTGGCGTGTTGATTCAGTTTGGCATTGTCCGGATGGATGTATATTTTCATCTCACAGGAGAGGGTCTCACCTTCACCGTGGCAATCTCTAAATTGAAACATTCTCACCGAAGTCGTGGGGTCACTGACGCCAGGAGAGGTCTGACAACTGATGAAACTTTAATTTACGAAATGAACGTTATTGTGTGAATTAAATGTTAATGTTTGGAAGACTTCTGAATGTTGATATGTTTCGTTGTACTGTGCTATGGATTTATTGTTACAGAGAAACTGTGTTATTCTGTTCGTCGGACGGTGGATAGTTCACAAGTGTGGTGATTAGATCCAAGAATGTGTGGGTTGTTTTCATGCCTTTGTTTTAATGTTTTGGGCCATGCAAAGTGATGTTAATTAGACGCTAAGAGATTCTGGGATTCTGGAGGAGTGATTGATGGTGTCCATCACTCCTCCAGCATCTTTTCATTTGGTCTGCATCTCACAAATGTTCTTCTTTGTGATCAGAACACCTCAAACTTAGATTTGTCTGTCCATAACACTTTTTTCCAATCTTCCTGTCCAGTGTCTGTGTTCTTTTTCCCAACTTAATATTTTATTTTTATTGGCCAGTCTGAGATATGGCTTTTTCTTTGCAACTCTGCCTAGAAGGCCAGCATCCCGGCGTCACCTCTTCACTGTTGACGTTGAGACTGGTGTTTTGCGGGTACTATTTAATGAAGCTGCCAGTTGTCACGAGTTGGTGCATATACAGACCAAGGCGCAGCGCAGGAATAGTCTGACTTTTTTTAAAAATTAATTATATCAACAAAATGACGAACTATACAAAATGAAACACGATACAGCAGACAAACGTAAAGCACACTTACTTCATGACATGTAGACAATGGACCACACCTCGTGTGTGGAACCTACAAACATAAGTAGGATCCCTAATTAGAGACAATGCAAAGCAGCTGCCTCTAATTGGGGATCCAACACAAAACACCACATAGAAAACAAAAACCTAGAGCTGTCAGACTCTGACCAAGGATACATAGAGAAGCAAAAGGCTTCTCTATGGCCAGAGCCTGACACCAGTTGAGGACTTGTGAGGCGTCTGTTTCTCAAACTAGACACTCTAATGTACTTGTCCTCTTGCTCAGTTGTGCACCGGGGCCTCCCACTTCTCTATTTTGGATAGAGCCAGTTTGCGCTGTTCTGTGAAGTGAATAGTACACAGCGTTGTACGAGATCTTCCGTTTCTTGGCAATTTCTCACATGGAATAGCCTTCATTTCTCAGAACAAGAATAGAGTAAGTTCTTTGTTTCTGGACATTTTGAGCCTGTAATCAAATCAAATCAAACTTTATTTGTCACATGCAAACAGGTGTAGACCTTACAGTGAAATGCTTACTTACAAGCCCTTAACCAATAGTGCAGAAGTTTTTTTTATAAAATAATAAAAAGTAACACAATAAAATAACAATAACGAGGCTATATACAGGGGGTACCGGTACCGAGTCATTGTGCAGGGGTACAAGTTAGTTGAGGTAGTATGTACATTTGTAGGGGTAAAATTGACTAGGCAATCAGGATAGAAAATAAACAGAGTAGCATCAGCGTATGTGAAGAGTGGGAAAGAGCGTCTGTGTGAGTATGTGTGGTGTCAATATGGTTGTGTGTGTATGTGTGTGTTGGCGTGTCAGTGTAGTGTGTGTGTGGGAGTGTGTGAGTGGAGTCCAGTGAGTGTGTGTTGGAGTTTCAGTGTAGTATGTGTGAGAGTGTGGGTAGAGTCCAGTGAGTGTGTGGGTAGAGTCCAGTGAGTGTGTGGGTAGAGTCCAGTGAGTGACTATGCATAGATAATAGACAGCGGGTAGAAGCAGTGTAAAAAACATTTTATTTATTGTTCAGCAGTCTTATGGCTCGAACCCACAAATGCTGATGCTCCAGATACTCAACTAGTCTTCTTTAATCAGCACAACAGTTTTCAACTGTGCTAACAAAATTGCAAAAGGGTTTTCTAATGATTAATTAGCCTTTTATATATATATATACACACATATACACTACTGTTCAAAAGGTTTACTGTTATGCAATTATTAAGATGCTAAGGACAATGAGCTAATATCTGGCAATCAATGTTTTAGCAATAAATTATTGCGTTAACCTTTACATATATACATATATAAATGTGCATCTGAGCTAAGGTTAACACAATAATGTATTGCTAAAACATTGATTGCCAGATATTAGCTCATTGTTCCTTAGCATCTTAACAATTGCATAACAGTAAACCATCTTATAGTATTCAGTGGTGACGCAAGGCTCGCAACCTTGGCTATACCCACTAGATAGGATTAGGGGCCTATAGCATTAACATGATAATGGAGTCAGATTGATGCATGTAGTTTATTATTATACAACATAATGGAGACCCCTCATCATATTTAATGGTTGGATCATGTCCACCAAACTAAATAGTCACTCATCCAGTCGAAGGGGATTTCCACCAACCTACATAATGGTTGGATCATGTCCACCAAACTAAATGGTCACTCATCCAGTCGATGGGGATTTATATGTTACACTACAATGCTGAAACATGATGTGATGGCGGCGGATAAATGGCACAACAATGGGCCTCAGGATCTTGTCACAGTATCTCTGGGCATTCAAATTGCTATAGATAAAATGCATTTGTGTTTGTTGTCCGTAGCTTATACCTGCCCATTTTATAACCCCACCACCACTATGGGTTCACTCTGTGAACAACGTTGACATAAGCAAACCACTCACCCACACAACCCCATATACGCTGTCTGCCATCTGACAGGTACAGGAAACCGGGATTCATCCGTGAAGAGCACACTTCTCCAGTGTGCCAGTGGCCATTGAAGGTGAGCATTTTCCCTCTGAAGTGGGTTACGACGCCGAACTACAGCCATGTCAAGACCCTAGTGAGGATGATGAGCATGAGGATGAAATTCTTTGGTTGTGCAAACCCACAGTTTCATCAGCTGTCCGGGTGGCTGGTCTCAGACAATCTCACAGATGAAGAAGCCAGATGTGGAGGTCCTGGGCTGGCATGGTAACACGTGGTCTGTGGTTGTGAGGCCAGTTGGATGTACTGCCAAATACTCTAAAACGACGCTGGAGTCGGCTTATGGTAGACAAATTAACATTCAATTCTCTGGTGATGTCCATGAAGTCAGCATGCCAATTGCACGCTCCCTCAAAGCTTGAGACATCTGTGGCATTGTGTTGTGTGACAAAACTGCACCTTTTAGAGTGGCCTTTTATATATATATATATACCTCCAACGTTCCAAATAAAGAAGGAAAAAGGTCTAGCAGTCAAAGAAAGTAATGTTTTAATCCTTAGTAACGTCAAGATGTGAACATCCTGTTCTCTTTCTAAGTTAAACCGTTAACAGATACAGTGTTAAATGTATGTAGGCCAGGGGTATCCAACTCGGATCTTGGAAAGCAACTTGATGTGTAAGTTCATTCCAGTCCTGCATTAAACACACTTGATTCAGCTAATCATTGACCAGACTTAAGACGATGATCTTTTGAACGTAGGTTACTGATGGTCTGGGGCAAAAGCCAGCACAGTAGCTCTGGTAACTTACAATATATTGCTGCAGACAAAGTGTGGATAGGGAATAAAACAATATGCTAGAAAATGCATAGACTTCCTAATATGCATAGACTTCCTAATATGAAGCAGTAATGGGGAGAGAGGAAAAACTCACATGATCCTGAGCTTTCCCATAGTAATGAATGTGTCGGGAGTCAGGCAGTCACTCGAAATCATGAATCAGCATCATTGTTCTGGGTATAAAATGTATTCTACAATGTAGAAAATAGTAAAAATAAAAAAAACCCTGGAATGAGTAGGGTGTCCAAACTTTTGACTGGTACTGTATATACAAAGAAATGTAAATTGAAAAAAGTACACCTAGTTTGCAGTCTTTCCAGCTTCAGTTACAAGTGATTGTGTTAGCGGTGTTGTTGGCTAGTTCCTCTGAACAACAGTGTCCTGACGAGAGAGCACATTTTATATGCCAGGAGAATTCACGCCTCATTAGCTCATTGTTATGGATGTATCCAAATAAATGCCACTAGAAAACAGCTTAAACAAACGCAATGGCAGCTACTGTTGTTATTCTGGCTGCACTGTTTGAAGTGACTGTAAGTTAGCCGTTTTTGGTTAGCTATCAAGCAAGGGATAAGAATGTTGCCAGCCAGTACGACAAGGGTACATTCAGAACGAGCGACTGGGTTGCATCCATAGGTACAGAACAAAAAGACTAAACGACTGGGTCGCGTTCATCAGTGATGGGCACTCGTTCGGCTCAGCTCACCAAAAAGAGCCGGCTCTTTTGGCTCCCAAACGGCTCTTTAAAAAATATATGTTTTGTATTTTTTCAAGTCAAACCATTTGCGATAGTTTGACTATGAAAACAATTCTAATTAAATTATTAAATGAAATCATACTCTACCTTAACCACAATGTATTTCAAAATGCATTGGTTTGTTATGAAAAATAATGCTATTAAACATTTGCATTTAAAGTAACTTTTTAATGTATATAAACAAAGTGCATATAAATCTAAACATTCAAAATGAATATAATCTGAACAGCATAATAGAATGTTGCACCATATTAAATAAAAATAAATAACAATTTGCAAAACTGCACCATCCCACAAATTGAAATAAATGTAAAAAAGAAGATGCTATTACACATGTGCATTTAAAGTATAACTTTTTTAATGTTTATAAACAAAGTGCATATAAATGTAACAATTCAAAACGAATACAATCTGAACAACATAATAGTAGAATATTGCACCATATCAAAGAAAAATAAATAACAACATGCAAAACTGCAGCATCTCACTTAAAACATTAAACTGGTCCATCTTTCCTCCCTCTTCTTTATTGCCATGTTATAACCAGCAGCACACAGCAATGCTGACCACATTTTGCTTTTATGAGAGATTTGCATTCAGAAATGGAAGCTGCCTCACTTTCAAAGGGGCTGATGCGGTTTCTTCTCTCAGTAATTATTTGTTCCGTTTTCGAGAAGACCCTCTCAGAGGGAACGGATGTGGCCACTATGCAGAGTCTCCCTGTCATGACTTTAGTAAGCCGTAGGTAGACAGAGACCTTGTTCTTCCACCAGCTCAGAGGATCTGCAGATCAGACCTCCATTATGGCATCTGCTGAGGGATTCCTTCGTGCTGCATCCCCAGTTGCTCTCTGGTCAAACAGCATCCAAACAGCAGAAGTTTGTGGCACTACTGCTGGTGCTTCTGCTCCATCTGCTCCCTCTTCTTCCTGTTGCCCTGGTGCCTGAGCCAGCTGACTGCTGGGGCTGTCCCTCCCTTCTGCTGAGGTTATTCTTTGAAGAGCCTCATCAATCGCTCTGGCATCACTGATGGCTAACTTCTTAAACCTGGGGTCAAGTGCAGCGGTATCTGATAGCACGTGATTATATTCCATTCTGTGGAACTTTCTGTCCATTGATGAACATAGGGTGTCCATCAACTCTGTCACATGTCCTGTGGTTACGTTTGCTTCTCTCTGGCGGCTGGCTGTGATTCGCTGCAGACCCTTACACAGGAGTATCATTTTTGAGGCTGTCACATAGCTGAATAGAGAGAACTGTAACTTATCAGTTCAGGTTCATGTTTTGTGTACTGATACTACATTCTCATCTACTGCTCATATACATATATAATACTGGATTAAATAATGATTTAGCAATAACTGCTTACTGTACTTCTCTCCACTGATCTCCACAGTGACCTGCTCAAAGGGTTCCAGGACTCTGCACACCTCCTCCACCACCTCCCATTCCTCTTGGGTCAGAGCATCAACAGGTGCATTGACAATGACCAGGGTAGAGATGATGGTATCCTTTGACTCAAGAAAAATATTGAATTCCACCTTGTAGTGCAGTCTTGTTTAGGCCTCAGCTCAGGCATCCCCATATGGCGTTGGTTAGACTTTAGTTTTTCAACACCTACTGTTCTCCTGTGGAAGTATTCCACAGCTGCTTTCTTTTAGTCCACAGTGGGCTTCATCACCTTCAGAGCATCTCTTATAATCAGGTTGATTGTGTGGGCAAGACATGGATGATGGTTCCATTTAAACATTTTCATGGCTCTGGAGAAAAATAAATGAACAGTTCCAGCTCTGTAGGAGCTATATCTACTACGCTTTGTTTCAGGACAAACTGGATCACTCAGAGATTATAGAGTTGAGCTGGCTTCCTTGATCATGCAGGTCGCCAGCCTACTTAAGAAACTGGGGAAAAGGCTGAGTGGAATGTTTACCTTTTCTTCGCCGGTGACTGGACGGCGTTCACGCTTGTTGGCTGCATCTCCACCTTGTCATTTGTCAAGAGGCCCAGAGCGGATGCAAACAAGAAATAGTTTTGCCATCTTGGAGCCTGATCTTCCTGCACCTTCGTCGCTGGGGCTGCCTGTGTCTGCGACTCCTACGACTTCGAAGATGACGTCGGCAACCTTCCGTCCCTGCATTTTAGCAGGATTATTTCTCTTCACAACTGGCCATGTGATTATTGCAGCTCAATGGGTGTAACTTTTGTTGACAAATGGATCCACAAAATCATCTGGGTTCCAGGATCCTTTCACAGCATAATAAGGCTGAGTTGAGATAATGACTTATCAATGACCCAAGCCCAGCTCAGTTAATCCCTACCCTGAGTTGTCATAATGCTTCAGCAAATGTACCAGGGGCGTTGGTAGACACAATGTATGTCCCTCTAACAGTTATCATGTGCCTATGAACCAGAGTTATAAGTTAGCACTGAGGCAGTGTGCCCTAGTAGGAAGTCCACTGTGTGCTGCTCACCCTGCACTAACATAAATAACATGAGCATATCTACTTCTGCTAAGCTTCCCAGTAAAGCAATTAAAACAGTAACAGATGACATTAATAATCTGAAACTCACTTAGATAATACCTTTGATGATACAGTGGTAGCAATACAAGGTTATAACATTTACAGAAAATTCAGAAATGCCAATGGTGGAGGTGTTGCTGTTTTATATTCAGAACCACATTCCTGTAAGCTTAGAGAGGATCTCATGTTACATACTATTGAAATAATACGGCTACAGGTTCATCTGCCTCACCTAATGCCCATTCTTATGGGAAACTGCTATAGACCACTAAGTGCTAACAGTCAGTATCTGGATAACATGTGTGAAATGCTTGATAATGTATGTGATATCAACAGTGAGGTATATGTTCTGGGTGATTTAAATATTGACTGGCTTTCATCAAGCTGCCCACTCAAGAAAAAGCTTCAAACTTGAACCAGTGCCTGCAACCTGGTTCAGGTTATCAGTCAACCTACCGGGGTAGTTACAAACAGCACAGAAATAAAATCATCAACATGTATCGATCACATCTTTACTAATGCTGCACAAATTAGCTTGAAAGCAGTATCCAGATCCATTAGATGTAGTGATCACAATATAGTAGCCATATCTAGGCTGGACCTAAAATAGTGTATAAGAGGTCATACATGAAGTTTTGTAGATAGATAGAGAGGTACTTTATTGCTCCCCCGGGGAGGAAATTTCATTGTCAAACAGCTACAACAAAACACAGGGCAGGTGCAAAATGCCACAACGAAAGTACACAAAAGACAGATGCACGGTACATGATACATATAGCGGCAGTATGAAAAAGTATAGAAATACAAGATATCTGGAGTGCAAAAAAAATAAAAAAATAAAAATAAAGATTCATATGAGGAGCCAACAGACGCTGCACTTGACTCATTTATGAAATTGCTTATTCCAGTTACTAATAAGCATTGACCCATTAAGAAAATGACTGTAAAACTCTTAAATCCCAGTGGATTGATGAGGAGTTGAAAAATTGTATGGTTGTGGCAGAAGCAATGACAAATAAGTCTGGCTGCACAACCGATTGGAAAACATATTGCAAATTGAGAAATTATGTGACTAAACTGAATAAAAAGAAGAAGAAAATGCACTATGAAATAAAGATAAATTACAAAGAATGATAGTAAAAAGCCTTGGAGCACCTTAAATGACATTTTGGGGAAAAAGCAAACTCAGTTTCATCATTCATTGAATCAGATTGCTCATTCATCACAAAACCGACTGATATTGCCATCTACTTTAACGATTTTTTCATTGGCAAGATTATCAAACTAAAGCATGACATGCCAGGAACAAAAGCTGAAAATACACATCAAAGAATATCTGACCAAATGATAAAAGTCAAGCATTGTAATTTTGAATTCCGTGAAGTGAGTGTGAAGAGGTGACCAGACACAATGCTATTTTACAGTAAACAAATTGACAGACTTTCAGCACGCTTATTTTTAGAAAACATTTATTTAACCTTTATTTAACTGGGCAAGTCAGTGAAGATCAAATTCTTATTTACAATGACGGCCTACCTACAGGGTCAAATTAGTGTTATATGCCTTGCTCAAGGTCACACTTGAACTAGCAGTTACTGTCTCTAACCGCTAGGCTACCTGCCGCCCTAAATTTGGAAGGTCATAGGGTAGGACATTCAACAAGCACTTACACAAAGGACTGATGATAAAAAAGCTGTTTTATTAGACTTCAGTGCAGCTTTTGACATTATCGATCATAGCCTGCTGCTGGAAAAACTTGTGTTAAGGCTTTACACCCCCTGCTATATTGTTGATAAAGAGTTACCTGTCTAACAGAACACAGAGGGTGTTCTTTAAAGGAAGCCTTTACATAACATAATCCAGGTAGAATCAGGAATTCCCTTACTTTTTTCAATCTTTACTAATAACATGTCACAGGCTTTCACTAAACCGCAACTAAATATTGTAATAAATAATGTGGAAATTGAGCAAGTTGAGGTGACTAAACTGCTTGTGGTAACCCTGGATTGTAAACTGTCGTCGTCAAAACCTGAGGAGAAGTCTGTCCATAATGAAGCGCTGCTCTACCCTCTTAACAACACTGTCAACAATGTCCTACAGGTCCTAGTTTTGTCGCATCTGGACTACTGTTCAGTCGTGTGGTCAGGTGCCACAAAAAGGGACTTAGGCTCAGAACAGGGCAGCACGGCTGGCCCTTGGATATACACAGAGATCTAACATTAATAATATGCATGTCAATCTCTCCTGGCTCAAAGTGGAGGAGAGATTGACTTCGTCACTACTTGTATTTGAGAGAGTTATTAACATGTTGAATGCACCGAGCTGTCTGAACTACTGGCACACAGCTCAGACACCCATGCATACCCGACAAGACATCTCTTCACAGTCCCCAAGTCCAGAACAGACTATGAGAAGTGCACAGTACTATATATTTATTACATTTTTTCAACCTAGGCAAGTCAGTTAAGAACAAATTCTTATTTACAATGACTGCCTACCAGGAAACAGTCGGTTAACTGCCTTGTTCAGGGGTAGAACGAAAGATTATTTACCTTGTCAGTTCAGGGATTCAATCCAGCAACCTTTCAGTTACTGACCCAACACCCTAACCACTAGGCTACCTGCCATCCCATTTGAAAAACATTACAATACATAGAGCCATGACTACATGGAACTCTTTTCCACATCAAGTAACTCATGCAAGCAGTAAAATTTTAAAAACAGATAAAAATATACCTTATGGAACAGCGGGGACTGTGAAGCAACACAAACATAGGCACAGACATACATACACACACGATAACATTCACACTATACACACACACACGTACACATGGATTTTGTATTGCATATATATGGTAGTGGTGGAGTAGGGGCCTGAGGGCACAGTGTGCTGTGAAGTCTGTGAATGTATTGAAATGTTTTTCAAATTGTATAACTGCCTTCATTTTGCTAGACCCCAGGAAGAGTAGCTGCTACCTTGGCAGCAGCTAATGGGGATCCATAACAAATACAAATACAAAGCCATTGTATAAAACCAATAATGCCCATGAAGCTGATGTTTGGAGGATATACTGTCACGGTTGACCTACACCTGTGCCAATATATCCTCCAAACACCTGCTTCTCTGGCATTATTGCTTAAGTATTAGCCAGTTATCTAAAATGCACTATTTTTCAAAAACGATTTGTCAAAACGTACCCAACCCATTTGTGCTTAGTGTAAGGGCTGATATATGTTTAGCTAATGAATATGTTATTCTACAACAAGAGTTATTAAGTGAATGTATTGTGTGATCATAGATCTTTAGAACTGCTGTAGGTTTGGGTAGGGGGGAGCTATGTGGAAGGAATGTGCTAGCTGGGGGTTTTACGATAGAACTGTGTCTTGTTGTAATATGAAGCTTGGACATCTACTAAGAGGACCACTACTTCCATCAACTGGATTGCGTCACGAGGCTGGGACCAGCCTGCACGCCAACGATAGGCTGAGTAAGTTTAAACCACACTCAGCCTCTACTCCGACAGGTCAGCAAGGAGCGGAAACGATTCTGTCGGAGTATTTGAGGAAGAACAAAGGATAGGGGCTTTTTCTCTTCTCTAGCGCTGCTGACTGTTTGCTCACTCACTCTCGCGCTCTTGCGCTCTCTCTCTCTCTTTTCCATGCCCTGACTTGCTGTTTTCCCTGCGTGGTGTCACAGTGAGCCTGTATATACGAACTTCATATTTACCATTGAACGGTTTGTTAGAATAAAATACATAGATGATTTAAACGGCGTAGTAATCCTTTTGTTCCAATACCAGATTTGAATTGACGCGACCTAACAATTGGTGACACCCACGTGATCTGGTAGCGGAATTTTGAGGGGGATTGACCAGCCGATTGGACATCACTATCGTTGAACGGTGTTTCATAAAGAGTCAACTAAAAAGGTAAGCAGAAACCTATTGTGAATAACTAAAGTTCTGCACATTGGCTTTATCCAAATTAATTTTGTGAAACACCTGTTTGATGTAAGTGAACTGAATTATGAATTATTATGAATAGATAAGTAATATGATACCATGCAAGCCGGTGATTTGGTAAATGTGAACGTCAAGCTATGAAGAGATAATAATATTATGCAAACCTGTGATTTGGTGAATGTGAATGTCATGCTATGAATAGATAAGTAATACCATGCAACCCTCTGATTTGGTGAATGTCAAGCTATGAATAGATAATAATATTATGCAAACCTGTGATTTGGTGAATGTGAATGTCATGCTATGAATAGATAAGTAATACCATGAAAACCTGTGATTTGGTAAATGTGATTGTGAAGCCCTGATATATTAGAGTATTGTTTTATCGGCAAGGTCCGTAACTACGAGTGTACGGCTAGGTTCGAGGAGTATAGGGAATAATTGGTTTAGTAATTAGATTTGGCAAGGTCCGTAACTACGAGTGTACGGCTAGGTTCGAGGAGAATAGGGAATAATTGGTTTAGTAATTAGATTCGGCAAGGTCCGTAACTACGAGTGTACGGCTAGGTTCGAGGAGTATAGGGAATAATTGGTTTAGTAATTAGATTCGGCAAGGTCCGTAACTACAAGGGTACGGCTAGGTTCGGGAAATTTTAGATAAATATTAGCGACCGGCAAGGTTCGTAACTAGGGGGGTACCGCTAGGTTCGGCGGAATATTTTTAGATATTAGGGCGGAGTTTAAAGTAAAGTTGAAGGGAGTGTTTAGTAACATAAGGGTTATCATTACAAAGTACAGAATAGAAGTATTTAAAACTGTCCCATAAATCTATAAAATGAAGAGGATAATTAACTGGTTGAAATCTAGTAATAAAATGGCATTAAAAGAATCAGACAGGATATTGGAGACGTTGAAATCCACATTGGAAATCCACGGGGGAAAGGATGGAAAAGAATGGAAACGAAGAGGAGAAAAATTGTATAGGGAGTGGCTAGAAGATGGCTGGATCCAATCTTCTGATGGCATTCCTATTGAAGGCGAACCAGGTAGAATATTGGAAACATTGAAACGCAGAATCAAAAAAGTAGAGGAGAAATGGAAGAAAGAAGGTGAACCAAATAAAGGTAAACTCAAGGGAGTAATGGAAAAAGCCAGACTGGAGGAGAAAATAGTACTGGCCATGTTGGTGAAACTAAAGAACATATGGGAAGAAGGACAGAACAAAGACAAGAAATAAGAAGAGGTAATAAAACTTCAACTATACCCGGTCCTGCCACCGACACCTCCCCCGTATGGGACACCAAAAGTGATGGCTCCAGTGATGGACATTGTGGGAGAGGTCAAATATCACAAGCGACCAGATGATGAAGAGGGGGAACAATGGGTAAGAGTGAATGATATGGGAAAATGGAGACAGGAGGTGGCAGTATTATTAGAGGCAGCAAAAGCCATACAAAAGGTGGTTTCCAACTTGACCAGAATATTGACGGATGCGACCAGTATGAGTTTAACGGGTGGCAGTGAGAGGGGAGAACTGGTGCAGTGGGAATGGACCCAGATGGACCAAGAGGAAGGTAAACGAAAAGAAGAGGATGAAATTAAACATCTACAGAAGAAGGTCTTAGAAAAGCAACTGATGGAGGATAAGCCCAGCAAGCAAATGGTGGTGACCAGTACACCTACGAGTGGGGCTACGACACCCACTCCCGATGTGGCAGCGTTAACTACAGCATTTCAGGCTATGGCAGGATTGATGGCCCTGGAAAGAGCACCATATCAGCCCCCGTCACCACCCGCACCCCTGGTGTATGCTGAACCTTTATATCAACAGTCAGCCTACATGCCGCTATCAACCCAGCCACATGATCTCAGATATGGGAACCAAGGATGTTTCAACTGTGGAAGACCCGGACACATGGCTAGACACTGCAATCTGCCAAGACAACCATTCCAGGCTAGAGGAAGAGGACAGTGGGCACCTCGAGACAGTGGTAACTGGCATGGAGGACGAGGTGGACAGAAGGAATGGCCCCTACAACAGCCATCCCAGCAACAGGGCAAATATCAGCCCGTGCCAAACCCAGCCCTGATCCCCAATATGGCCTGGGCTGGAGAAGATGGCAACCAATGAAGCTGCCCGGAAACCCCAAATAGCACCACCACCAATATCTACACTTTTCCACCAGATGTGGAACCAGTGGTGAAGTGCGTAATAGGAGGAAGGGAGCATGGTATGCTGATTGACACAGGATGCACCTGGTCTTCTGTGCAGACAGCATATAAACTCACAACGAAAAAAACAAGCTTTTTCTGGGGTTTCAGGGACAATTATGAGAAAGCCATACACAGTACCACTGGAAGTGGTATGGGATGACCTTAAAGTAACACATCAGTTCCTACACAACCCAGAATGCTCCGTTGGACTGATGGGCAGGGACTTGCTATCAAAAATGGGGTGTAGTATATACTGTAATCAGGCTGGGATGCATATCTCAACCACCCCTATACACCAACTCATGCCGATTATAATGAACAAGCTGTCTGACCCTCCACGTATGTTATATATGGGAGGATGTTCTGAAAATGAGGAGGAAGAAAATACTTATGTTTATTGGCTTAGGTTGATGGACTCAGACCTAGACACACCCAGAGTTTGTAGAACTTTCCAGCAGTGGAAGGAATGGATACAAACCATACATGCTTACTACCCACCAGAAGACCCTCCCCATGTGACTATGAACTATTCCAGGGAGTTGGATGAGATATATGATGAAGCATGGGAAATTGAGATGGAGGATCGATGCCCGATTGTGACTAGCAATCATATGTACATACTCAAGGAAGGGGTGGCAACAAGCTGTGTGGTTGTGGATGGTGATGTTAACCTTGATGACAAATGGTTTGCGTTAACGAGCGATTCGGTTCCACATGTGACCTTAATGGTTGGTTTTGGTCACGAGGCTAGGTCACTGGGTCCAGCAGTTAAAACAGCAATCTACCTGAAATGGGAAGAAACACAGCTGCCTAATGTGGAGGCATCCTACATGGATGGTGTGGCAGTCTGGAGAGTCAAACTAAATCTTGATGATGTCTCCCGACCTGAGGTGGTGAGGAGATCGCGTTACCATGGAAGGGAAATGTCAGACCACCCAGACTCTTCTAATCTCCTGGCGCAGGTACCTGCTATCCTGTGGACCACTAGTGCTGAGGACGTGGGTTTGGTGGAGGTTGATCCAGTTCTGATTTCGGTGCGTGAAGACAGTCTACTGACTATCCCTGTGTGGAGATCTCAATACCCATTGAATGAGGAAAAGACGAAAGGCATTGAACATACCCTGAAAGGTCTGCTGGGTGGTAGTGTACTCTACCCAACTGTGTCACAATGGAACACTCCTATACTTCCTGTGGAAAAGGGGGATACAGGCAAATGGAGGATGGTTCAAGATTTAAGACCAATCAATGAGGTGACTGTTCCGGATGTACGACCAGTACCAGACCCGTATCTCGCCCTACAAAACATCTCTCCAACTCAAGACTGGTTTACAGTAATATATCTCGCTAATGCTTTCTTCTGCATACCACTACATGTTGACTCCCAGCCATTGTTTGCGTTTACATACGAGAACCAACAGTACACGTACTCACGTCTTCCGCAGGGGTACAGGGACTCCCCAGGAATCTTCAATTCCATCCTGAAGGACCATCTCGAGGAGCTCACCCTGCCAGAAGGGGTAACACTGTTGCAATATGTGGATGACCTTCTACTTGCTGCACCTACTGCTGAATCATGTTTACAAGCAACAAAAGCACTGTTGAACCACGTGGCAGACAAAGGCTACAAAGTCAAGAGAGAGAAAGTCCAATGTTGCAGAAGAACGGTTCAGTTTCTTGGAAGGGTCCTGTCAGGCAAAGAACAGGCGGTCTCCATGGCACAAAGGACATCCATTTTGGAACATCCTAAGCCAGACACCGTCCAGCATCTGCTCTCATTCCTTGGACTCACGGGATATAGTAGAACACATGTCCCAGAGTACTGCCTTAAAGTTGAGCCACTCAGAGATATCCTAAGGGAAGCGGGAAATAGGAATCTCACTGCAGTCCTAAAGTGGACTACTGAAGCAGAAACGGCATTCATTCAGCTCAAATAAACCT
The DNA here is from genome assembly GCA_023634145.1 of Thymallus thymallus. Classification (NCBI taxonomy): domain Eukaryota; kingdom Metazoa; phylum Chordata; class Actinopteri; order Salmoniformes; family Salmonidae; genus Thymallus; species Thymallus thymallus. The sequence goes on from CM042410.1 coordinate 41,660,381, forward strand.
TAGCACAAGCAGAAGCACTGTCTCTACCTGACTACACGACACCATTCCATCTTGATGTTTCAGAACAAGACGGGTTTGTTCATTCCGTCCTGTATCAGAAACAAAAGGGGGAGAGGAGAGTATTGCATTATTACAGTGCAAAATTGGACAACATTGAAACAGGCCAAACAGACTGTGCCAGACATATGGCTGCATTGGCAAAAGCAGTGGGAAAAACAGCACACATAGTGATGCGACATCCATTGGAAATCAACACAAACCATGGGGTAGCAGCTTTTATCGGTTCCAAGCTTTTTGCCCTGTCTAGCAAGAGAAAATCCGACATAACCAAGACAATTACGGCAAAACACATCACATATGTGACAACATTCGCCAACATGACCGATGGCATGGGCAAGGGGGAACCACACGTTTGTGAAGACAGGGCAGCCAAGCAAATAAAGGTTCGAATGGATCTCGGAAACACACCACTGGATGGAATGAAGGAAACCCTATTTACGGACGGGTGCTGTTATAGGTCGAAGAATCCGAGTGAAGGAAACATTGCTGCCTATGCCGTGGTGCGCCAGGGAAAGAATGGAGATCATGAAGTGATGGAAGCAGGAAGATTGGAACCAGCAGGAGCCTTGGCACAACTAGCAGAACTGAGAGCATTGCGGAGAGCACTAGAGCTCTGCCAAGGAAGAGAGATAGACATCTATACCGATTCTGCATACGCCCATGGAATTGCTCACATTGATGGCCCTCAATGGATGAGGAGAGGGTTCCTAACCAGCTCAAACGAACCTATAAAACACAAACAAGAGATCCAGAAATTGATTGAGGCAATCAAGCTGCCAAAACGGGTGTCAATCATGAAATGTAAAGGACACAGTAAAGAAAGCACTAGGGAACGTGAAGGGAATGATCAAGCAGACCTGGCAGCTAAGGAAGCGGGAGGTTACACTGCACAACAGATGGTGCAGAGGACAACCCATAGCCAGGAAGAGCTGACAGAAGATACAGTAAGACAGTTACAAGAGGCTGCTGATGTTTATGAACAGAATGTGTGGAGCAGGCAGGGGGAAAGAAGGGATCACCAAGGAATCTGGAGGGCTACCACCGGAAAAACAGTGGCTCCTGCCAAACTCCTCAGATCTATCATCAGAGAAGAGCATGAAAAAGCACATGAAGGATTGAAGAGTGTGGGAAAGGCAATTGAGAAGCCATGGTACCACCCCAACATGATGGACATGGCCAGGGAAACATCTGAAAGCTGTGAAATATGCAAAAGTTACAACAACAGAGTGAGAAACTCCCCAGGCTCTGACACACATCTAACCCCTCATGAACTATTGACAGGGCGTAGGATGCCAGGGCCACCAGCAGATAATCTTAGCATGCCTAGACTAGACATAGCTAAAATCAGATACACAGACTACATGCAGGCGTTAACTTCTCTTGTCGAAAGACTGTCCAAACAGGTGGTGGAGGTCCGAACTCCTGCAGTAGAAACCACAGATGAAAACAGAGATATCCTGGTGGGAGACCTGGTGAGCGTAAAGGTGCATTCCATAAAGTGGACGGAGCCCAGGTGGGAAGGACCGTACCAGGTGAAAGAGGTATCAAGTCACTCATTGAGAGTGAATTCAAACAAAAGAGATTCGTGGTACCATAGAAATCACTGTGTAAAAGGCGAAGGCCCAAATCGCTCATTAGAAGAGACAGGGCGAGACTTGAACAAGTTGACAGATTCAGGCAAGAACATGTGGGGGATATGGGTGATATACATGATGGGGGGGGGTAACTCACTCTGCAGGAAGTATAGTTATCACTGTGTTTTTGCTTTTAATGTGCTGTGCTGCTTGTATCATCCCATGTTTGAAAAAGTCTGTTACAGATGTTGTGCAGGCTGTTGGTATGATGCCCCTACTTGGAGCTCAAGTAGCTGATGCTGATACCGAATCAAGTCTTCATAGGAGGATGAGTCTGACTGAGGATGACCCTTGGTTTGCTATACGGGAGGTGGTTGAATAAAGTGGGGTTGAATAAGGTGTTTTCATAAGTCATTTTTTCCATGGGTTAAAAAATAAATAAAATAAAAATATGTGTATGTGCATGTGTGTACGTATATATATATATATATATATATATATATATATATATATATATATATGTATGTGTACATATATGTATATATATATAATCTCAATATTTCCTAGTATGTTAAGTGTCAGTGCTGTCCTAAACACCTAAGAGGGTTTTAAGTTCTTGGGTGGCTGGTAGCCACTCAGCATTAAGGGTGGAGAAACGAAGGATGAGCGGGTTGGTGGATTTGCTGTTACAGATGTGAGGGTTGTAAGTTTTGGAGTGACTGGTAGTTCTCTTTATATCCAGTAGGTGTAGCTGTAACAGGTTGAGGGTTTTTTACTTTTCTTAATGCATAAGCTTTGTATTTTTTGTATTGGGGTGAGTGACACCCTAGGGGGTGTCAAAAGGGGGACTGTAAGGGCTGATATATGTTTAGCTAATGAATATGTTAATCTACAACAAGAGTTATTAAGTGAATGTATTGTGTGATCATAGATCTTTAGAACTGCTGTAGGTTTGGGTAGGGGGGAGCTATGTGGAAGGAATGTGCTAGCTGGGGGTTTTACGATAGAACTGTGTCTTGTTGTAATATGAAGCTTGGACATCTACTAAGAGGACCACTACTTCCATCAACTGGATTGCGTCACGAGGCTGGGACCAGCCTGCACGCCAACGATAGGCTGAGGAAGTTTAAACCACACTCAGCCTCTACTCCGACAGGTCAGCAAGGAGCGGAAACGATTCTGTCGGAGTATTTGAGGAAGAACAAAGGATAGGGGCTTTTTCTCTTCTCTAGCGCTGCTGACTGTTTGCTCACTCACTCTCGCGCTCTTGCGCTCTCTCTCTCTCTCTTTTCCATGCCCTGACTTGCTGTTTGCCCTGCATGGTGTCACAGTGAGCCTGTATATACGAACTTCATATTTACCATTGAACGGTTTGTTAGAATAAAATACATAGATGATTTAAACGGCGTAGTAATCCTTTTGTTCCAATACCAGATTTGAATTGACGCAACCTATCATTAGTCAACACTTTTATTAGTTGAATAACTTACCTTACGTTACTGAGGAAAAGAAAGGGAATTTAAGACATGAGGAAATATGAAGAAGGGAATGAGAGACAAAACATGATGATGCAACTTACCCCACTGTGCCTGTTTCATCCAATTTGTCTGTCCATCAGACCACATTTGCTGGTGTAACTGCCCAGTTCTTCCCTCTGAAGGCTACAGGACTGCAAGCACGTGATGATGTAGCTCATTCAATTAGTTCTCTATAGGCAATGACAAGCACATAACATAGCAATCATGTTAGCTGACTTGAAGGACTCTCTCACTCCTCACATTCTCTACAGCAACATAAAACAGTCTGAGGAGAAAATGCAACAATTGAATGGCTAAGACAAGGTGCAAAACTCTTGACCAACCACAAGATGTCACAAGCTACCTAGATAAATCAAGGTCAACAGAAGTCAATGAACTAAACATGAATTCAATAGCTAGCTATAGCTACATGAAACCCGTTTTGGCACACTGTGTAACAGTCAAAAGACAGGAGCCCTGTGCAAAATAAGTCGAGTAAAGAAATGTGATTATTGTAGCTACCTAGCTAGCAACCACAGTTGGCTGTAGAAATAAGGACTCATCTCTACTGGTTGTGGCTTGCCTACTCCTGGCTGGCAAACTTACAGTTGCCTGACGAATGTTAGCCAGCTAGCTAATGTTAGCTGCTAGTTAACTAGCTAGCAACAACCCTAAACTCCTTATATTCATCCCTGGTAGTTAGCTAGCTAAATAATGTTGTTAGATAAATTGGTAGCTAGCCAAAAGTTTGATGGCTAGTTAGCAAAAAAAATTATTATACTATGTAATATGATTTTTACTATGTATAAACAAAAAAGGGAATGACGAACTAACGAACACAAAAACAAAACACTAAGGAAAAAAAGTCACGTTAACAAAACACAGTAATTAACGGACGTAACGAAAACACACTTACTTCTCAACCGTGCCTGCGACATATAACGACAACAACCCACCCCAAGTGAAGGACAGACTCAACATATATTGGATCCCTAATTAGAGACAACGGGATGCAGCTGCCTCTAATTAGAGATCCACCCAAAACCCACAAAGAAACAGAAAGGAACGACACTGTCAGACTCTGACCATAGCTACATAGAGAAGCCTATTGCTTCTCTATGGCCAGAGCCTGACATGTTCAGACATAAGACATACTGTATAATGTGTTCCCTTACCTCGGTTCTTTATAAAAATCATTTTTCGACTTTGTTGAGTCCATTAAAGTTTTCCCGTTGAAATCAAGTCACAGCTTGCGGAGAGGCTTGACATTTTTTATAAGACTGCGCTCTAAAAATATCTGCGTCAACATAGACCGTTAGAAATTAGATTTTGGTGGATATTCCATCTGGTGGAGCCTCTCACCAACAGCCAATGACATTACTTGGAGGGGAACTGACAATACTGTAAACTGTGGGGCACTCGCAAAATAGCAGTCAGTGCAGATGTATTTGTTTGTTAGCTGAAATATGACAATTTGGTAATTTCTAAGGTGATAGAACCCTGTTTGAATATGGTTTAGTTTGTTTACTTTCTCCAAGTAATTCACCTCTAAAACGATTAAGTTAAAAACAACACTAGATAGCCAGATCAACTAGCTAGTTCAAGAACTAGCGTGTCTACATGGAAACTTCCACGACTTGAACCAAAAGAAAATAAATGGAGAAATCATCAGATGGACAGATGGTATTGTTTTGGGTACTCCTCTTCAGAATGTAACTGTGGGTGGAAATATTGCTGTGGGTGATGAAAATTTGGTGAGCACGGACAACAATGCTGACGACCTGTGCCCATCCAGTCCCCAGCTCAGGCCGTTACCTTATGACACCGACACTCCAGTCAAGCCCCGGGGGAAAAATATGAGAGGGCAAGAGGGTATGTCACTTCTTGAGATGCAAAACAATATTGTGATGCTTTTGACAGCAAAGATAGATGAAAGGGCAAATGGCTTGGAGGACATGGGGGAATACGATGAAACATTGAGGCCATAGAAACATCTGTTGACTTAATCTTTTGGAGAAGTACAAACCCTCAAAAGCGACATGAAGAAGGTGGAAGTTATCTTCCAGGAAAAGTAAAAGAAGGTGGCTGAACTAGAACAGAAGGTGAATGAGGCGGAGAGATACCAGCGCAGGTGGAACCTGAGGCTCCATGGGACGGAGAGATACCAGCGCAGGTGGAACCTGAGGCCCCAGGGGGCGGAGAGATACCAGCGCAGGTGGAACCTGAGGCTCCATGGGGTGGAGAAATACCAGCGCAGGTGGAACCTGAGGCTCCATGGGGCGGAGAGATACCAGCGCAGGTGGAACCTGAGGCTCCATGGGGCGGAGAGATGCCAGCACAGGTGGAACCTGAGGCTCCATGGAATTCCAGAGCAGGCGGGTGAGGACATCAAATGCAAAGTTGTTGACATCTGTGGAGCTGTCATTCCCGAATCAAAAGAGAAACTTCAGGAAAATGTGGACATCGTTCATCGTTTGGGGAGACTCAAGTATCAAGACCAGAGACCAAGGACAACCATCATCTGGTTCACCAACAGATCTACACAGGATCTTCTCTGGAGGCGAGAAAGAGCTGTGAGTTCTTCATCAAGCCAAAATGTAGGTTCATGGAGGATCTGACCTCTGCGGACAAAGTGACACGGGAGAAACTGTGGCCGATGGTGGCTGCAGCTCTAAAGGCAGGGACAACTTACTTTTGTGGTCAGTGTAAAAGTGCCAGAGTCTCGGACAGAACTGGTATGCCTAAATACTGCCTAATTGCCAGCTGAAACCTTATATTGTAATGAATTTACACAAACACTTGAATGAGAAAAGGCTGACCTGAAAACTGGTCAACTAAACACTAACTATGGGTGAATAACTGTTTATTGTAAGGTCTACGCAATGTCTCCCCTTGTGGGAGTAAGAATAATTTGGTAACTTTATGACCAGTATTTCATAGTTCTTTTTCGGAGGGGTTAATAATGAGATGGAAATACTTTTGAGTTACATATCCTTAGGAAAAGTGTATATTAGCATAACAAGGTTGTTGAAATGTATGTCTTTATCTCTTTGTTAAATGAATGTCAGGGGTATTCATAATTTACTCATACGTAAGGCTATTTTCCTGTATTGCAAATGGTTTAATGCAGATTTAACTTTCTACAAGAGACTTCTACAAGATGCTTGTTCTTCCGGTCTAGCTTTTTGGAAAATGTTATGGGGTAATGATATCTGGTTATCATATGGCAACAACCACTCTGCAGGTGTAGCCGTTTTAAGAGGTGCATTTAAAGGGAAGGTCTTCAGTAGTAAGACCACTCTGGACGTTGGTTAATTTTAACAGTGAATTTGAACAGTGAAATGTTTATTAGGGAATATCTATGCATCCAACAACAATCAAAACAACAGGATATTATTGAGATATTAATAGAGTTAAAGGTGAGTTAAAGGTGTATTTCAGGATATCTTAGGTGGAGCTCCCACGTCTGTTTCCTATTCCCCTGATTCCACACACCCACACACTTTTCCCATTTTACATTATTGCACTCCCTATACAGTGGGGAGAACAAGTATTTGATACACTGCCGATTTTGCAGGTTTTCCCACTTACAAAGCATGTAGAAGTCTGTAATTTTTATCATAGGTACTCTTCAACTGTGAGTGACAGAATCTAAAACAAAAATCCAGAAAATCACATTGTATGATTTTTAAATAATTAATTAGCATTTTATTGCATGACATAAGTATTTGATACATCAGAAAAGCAGAACTTAATATTTGGTACAGAAACCTTTGTTTGCAATTACTTAGATCATACGTTTCCTGTAGTTCTTGACCAGGTTTGCACACACTGCAGCAGGGATTTTGGCTCACTCCTCCATCCAGATCCTTCAGGTTTCGGGGCTGTCGCTGGGCAATACGGACTTTCAGCTCCCTCCAAAGATTTTCTATTGGGTTCAGGTCTGGAGACTGGCTAGGCCACTCCAGGACCTTGAGATGCTTCATACGGAGCCACTCCTTAGTTGCCCTGGCTGTGTGTTTCGGATCGTTGTCATGCTGGAAGACCCAGCCACGACCCATCTTCAATGTTCTTACTGAGGGAAGGAGGTTGTTGGCCAAGATCTCGCGATACATGGCCCCATCCATCCTCCCCTCAATACGGTGCAGTCGTCCTGTCCCCTTTGCAGAAAAGCATCCCCAAAGAATGATGTTTCCACCTCCATGCTTCACGGTTGGGATGGTGTTCTTGGGGTTGTACTCATCCTTCTTCTTCCTCCAAACACGGCGAGTGGAGTTTAGACCAAAACGCTCTATTTTTGTCTCATCAGACCACATGACCTTCTCCCATTCCTCCTCTAGATCATCCAGATGGTCATTGGCAAACTTCAGACGGGCCTGGACATGCGCTGGCTTGAGCAGGGGGACCTTGCGTGCGCTGCAGGATTTTAATCCATGACGGCGTAGTGTGTTACTAATGGTTTTCTTTGAGACTGTGGTCCCAGCTCTCTTCAGGTCATTGACCAGGTCCTGCCGTGTAGTTCTGGGCTGATCCCTCACCTTCCTCATGATCATTGATGCCCCACGAGGTGAGATCTTGCATGGTGCCCCAGACCGAGGGAATTGACCGTCATCTTGAACTTCTTCCATTTTCTAATAATTGCGCCAACAGTTGTTGCCTTCTCACCAAGCTGCTTGCCTATTGTCCTGTAGCCCATCCCAGCCTTTTGCAGGTCTACAATTTTATCCCTGATGTCCTTACACAGCTCTCTGGTCTTGCCCATTGTGGAGAGGTTGGAGTCTGTTTGATTGAGTGTGTGGACAGGTGTCTTTTATACAGGTAACGAGTTCAAACAGGTGCAGTTAATACAGGTAATGAGTGGAGAACAGGAGGGCTTCTTAAAGAAAAACTAACAGGTCTGTGAGAGCCGGAATTCTTACTGGTTGGTAGGTGATCAAATACTTATGTCATGCAATAAAATGCAAATTAATTATTTAAAAATCATACAATGTGATTTTCTGGATTTTTGTTTTAGATTCCGTCTCTCACAGTTGAAGTGTACCTATGATAAAAATTACAGACCTCTACATACTTTGTAAGTAGGAAAACCTGCAAAATCGGCAGTGTATCAAATACTTGTTCTCCCCACTGTATATGTTCCCTGCTTCTGGGTGAGTGTGTGTGGATTATTGTTCTTTGTTACGGGTCGGTGTGCTCATTAAACTTCGCTATTCATTCATCATTTTTGTTTCAACCAGCTCGGTTTTTGTGCTCACTACCCTCGCACCCTCACAGTGATGATTGACAGATGAACAGATCCAGCATTGTTAATCCTGAGTTTAACAATCTATGTCTTGGTTTTCAATTATTGGATATTTAGAGATCTAAATCTCCTGATAAAAAGGGCTTCACTTGGTGTACTAACAGTCAATAATTGTTCTAATGCATTACATAACACTGTAGTCAAGGTATCCATTGAACCATGAATTTTTACTGATCATAAAGTTGTACTCTTATCTTTAAATATTAATGGCGCTGGTTTTAATATTTATCTTGGTTTTATCAGACCAGAGAATCTTGTTTCTCATGATCTGAGAGTCTTTAGGTACCTTTTGGCAAACTCCAAGCGGGCTGTCAGGTGCCTTTTGTTGAGGAGTGGCTTCCATCTGGCCACTCTACCATAAAGGCCTGATTGGTCGAGTGCTGCAGAGATGGATTTCCTTCAGGAAGGTTTTCCCATCTTCACAGAGGAACTCTAGAGCTCTGTCAGAGTGACCATTGGGTTCTTGGTCTCCTCCCTGACCAAGGCCCTTCTCTCCCGATTGGTCAGTTTGGCCGGTCGACCAGCTCTAGGAAGAGTCTGGGTGGTTCCAAACTTCTTCCATTTAAGAATTATGGAGGCTATTATGTTCTTGGGGACCTTCAACGCTGCAGAAATGTTTGGGTACCCTTCCCCAGATCTGGGCCTCGACACAATCCTGTCTCGGAGCTCTACGGACAATTCCTTCGGCCTCATGGCTTGGTTTTTGCTCTGACATGCACATATATAGACAGGTGTGTGCCTTTCCAAATCATGTCAAATCAATTTAATTTACCACAGGTGGACTCCAATCAAGTTGTAGAAACATCTCAAGGATGATCAATGGAAACGGAATGCACTTGAGCTCAATTTCGAGTCTCATAGCAAAGGATCTGAATTCTTATGTAAATAAGGTATTTCAGTTTTATATTTTGTATAGATTTGCAAAAAAATCTAAAAACCTGTTTTTGCTTTGTCATTATGGTGTATTGTGTATAGATTGCTGAGGATTTGTATTTATTTAGTCATTTCTAGAATAAGGCTGTAATGTAACAACATTTTCTGAATACTTTTTTCAAGCTCTTACTATTCCCTCTGCTAGAATATACTGGAAAGCAGCCCTAGGACAAGTGATCTGGAACAAAGTCTTGTTGTTGTCTGGCAAATATTGTATATCTAATCTATATCTAAGGTGAAAGAAGTATCATACAAACGCATTCATAGATGCTACCCTGTTAAGACCTTAATTGTAGACAGATTCAAAATAGCTATTGATAACAAATGTGCATTTTGTGGTTGTGACCCAGAGACTCTTGACCGTTTATTTTGGGAGTGTTCTTATGTCAGAATATTTTGGAGTGAGTTAGAAGATTTTATTTTATTTTAAAAGAAACTTCTATTAGTGTTCATTTTTCATGGAAGATTCTTTATCCAGAAAATGAAGTGGGCAGAGAACACCCCCCACCACCCCCACATTGTTTAAGATATAATTGAAATATTATTTTGAAATTATCCGTGTTAAAGTGTTAAAAAATAAAAAAATCAGTACATACAAAACTTTTGGACAAATTGAAAATGTATCTCGATATATAATACCCCTGTCTGTTTATGTACTCTTGTTAGTATATTTCTGTTTTTGTATTTGTTTTATTATTCATGAAAACATTTAAAATGATAAAAACATAACATATACAATTTAAATAATAATATTCAATAAATAATGTAAACTGTCAGAGACAATGTGTCATATGTCAGGATATATCCAAACACCTGGATTCATTGTGTCAAACAGTGCCACCATGTATCAGAATTTCACATAGAATCTGACACATTTCAAGCTGATACATTTTGAAACTATTCAGGCTCGTATGGAGGATGTGACTCAATTGCGAAACCTCCGGAGACATGCAGAGGCCAAATGAAGCTCTGTACCGCATCGCCATGCGCCTCTCATATTTTGTAACAATGCAGAGGGCTGGTTGACGGTAGGTGGGGGCGGTACGTCCTGTATAACACACAAACTCACTTCCTCGACAGCTTCCTTCACAACAGCTCTGTTCCGCTAAGCGCAATAAGTATGAAAGCCCTGACGTCTGTAGAGGATGTATGGCAGTAAATGCTGTATTCATACGTCAGATTGATCAAGCAGAGTCTTTTAGGCTACTGTGCGCCTCCGCTGGCAAAATCGATGTCATAACCAATTGCGTTACCGGTACGACCAGCTTTTGGTGAGTCTTAAATATCACCGGTAGCGCTGCTTGAAATTGGCACATTAGTGCATGATAATAAGGACACACCTTAAATACTGATTCACAGCTAGGACATTACAGTAAGATGATCTTTATGATGCCATGTTAATTTAGTTGAGACAATTCTTTTTACAATTGTGTAGCCTTTCATGTTCACTGAACAAAAATATAAATGCAACATGTAAAGTGTTGGTCACATGTTTAATGATCTGAAATACATTATCCCAGAAATGTTCCATACGCACAAAAAGGTTATTTATCTCAAATGTTCTGCACAAATTTGTTTACATCCCTGTTAGTGAGCATTTCTCCTTTGCCCAGATAATCCATCCACCTGACAGGTGTGGCATATCAAGGAGCTGATTAAACAGCATGATCATTACACAGGCCACTCTAAAATGTGCAGTTTTGTCACACAACACAATGACACGGATGTCTCAAGTTTTGAAGGAGCGTGCAATTAGCATTCTGACTGCAGGAATGTCCACCAGAGCTGTTGGCAGAGAACTGAATGTTAATTTCTCGACCATAAACCACCTCCAAGGTCAATTTAGAGATTTTGGCAGTACATCCAACCGGCCTCACAACCGCAGACCATATGTATGGCATTGTGTGGGTGAGCGGTTTGCTGATTGTGAACAGTGTCCCATGGTGGCGGTGGGGTTATGGTATGGGCAGGCATAAACTACAGACAGCGAACACAATTGCATTTTATTGATTGCCAATTTTGAATGCTATTGTTGGGCTATGTTTTTTTAAGATATGTGTAACCAACAGATGCATAGTTTGGCCTAATGAATTTATTTAAATTGTTTGACTTCCTCATAGCTCAGTAAAATCGTTGAAATTGTGTTTGTGTTTATATTTTTGTTCAGTATATAAAGTTGTTCAAATGAATATATCAGAAAATGTTGGTGGTACCGTACCATTGGTGGTACTGTATCCTTGGTGGTACCGTACAATTGGTGGTACTGTATCCTGTACCCTCACAATGTGCTATATTTGTTTCAAGAATTATCTGCGTATTGGTGCCTTGAGTCTAGAAAGCTAAGAGAGGTCAGAGATGTTTTAACCCCTTGAGGACAGCACTTCTCAGGTTACACATTCACACATTCAAGGGAGAAGGCGCTAGTCCCTTAGACATGGACCCCATGGTGTTTACACATTGATTAAAATGGAATGCCCCCCTGATTAAAATGTTTTTCTCATAAACGGGATTAGGCCCCTTGTCAACAGGCTCTCCCTCTCATGAGCTGCCAGCAAGATGGATGGCACCCTGGAGCGACACCTCGACAACCCGAACCTCCGTGTAACAGTAAACAGAGGCGCCTTTTGACGTTGGATACGCTAGCACCTTCTCACACGTACAGCTGACCTCCTTTCTTTGCTCATGGTGATATCTTTCTCAGAGTGATGATCTGCTCCAGGATTTTTCCACAGTATGTGGGAGCGGATGAATGCCACTCTGAGAAAATCAGGGGTCAGGTACTGTTTGTCTAGAGCTAGGCCATACTGTACCTTTCAATGATAAGGAATGGCAGGAAATGCAATTACGATAATTAAAGCTTAAGTGAATTTACTGCATGGTAATCATACTGCGTAATATAATTATACGGAATGTAATATGTTGTCCCTTTCCAATACAAGCATATACCAATCCTTAAATTACAGTTACCCTGATGTAACCCATCTTTTGAGATTTGAATGCCATACACTTAGTCTTGTCCTCATCTACTAAATAATTTACAGTTGTACAGTAGGCTGTTTCCATGACTACAGGTACCTAGGAGGGACATTGCATTGATTTTCCTAAATCAATGTTTAATTCTCTCTTTTAAATACTGCATAATCTTCTATCCACATTTTCTGGAAGAGATGGTTCTTATTCCAGGCAGTTATACCATTTTAAAAACATTACAATACATTCATTACAGAATTCACTACACACTAAGTGTGTAACCTCAGGCCCATACTCCACTACCACATATCTACAACGCAAAATCCATGTGTACGTGTGTGTATAGTGCGTATGTTATCATGTGTGTGTATGGATGTGTCTGTGCCTATGTTTGTGTTACTTCACAGTCCCCGCTGTTCCATAAGGTGTATTTTTACCTGCTTTTTAAATCTGATTCTACTGCTTGCATCAGCTACCTGATTTAGTAATAGAGATCCATGTAGTCATGGCTCTGTGTAGTACTGTGCGCCTCCCATAGACTGTTCTGGACTTGGGGACCTCTGGTGGCATGTCTTTTGGTGTATGCATGGGTGTCCGAAATGTCTGCTAGTATTTTAAACAGACAGCTCGGTACAACACCTCTTACAAAAACAAGTAATGATGAAGTCAATATCTCTTCCACTTTGAGCCATGAGAGATTGACATGAATACCATTAATGTTAGCTCTCTGTGTACTTTTAAGGGCCAGCCGTGCTGCCCTGTTCTGAGCCAACTGCAATCTTCCCAAGTCCCTCTTTGTGGGACCTGACCACACTACTGAACAGTAGTCCAGTTGCGACAAAACCAGGGCCTTGTTGATAGTGTTGTTAAGAAGGCAGAGCTGCACTTTATTATGGACAGACTTCTCCCCATCTTAGCTTCTGTTGTATCAATATGTTTTGACCATGACAATTTACAATCCAGGGTTAATCCAAGCAGTTTATTCACCTCAACTTGCTCAATTTCCTATATTATTCATTACGAGATGAGTTGAGGTTTAGGGTTTAGTGAATGATTTGTCCCAAATACAATGCTTTTAGTTTTGGAAATATTTAGGACTAACTTATTCCTTGCTACCCATTCCGAAACTAACTGCAGCTCTTTGTTAAGTGTTGAAGTCATTTCAGTCGCTGTAGTAGCTGACGTGTATAGTGTAGAGTCATCCGCATACATGGACACACTGGCCTTACTCAAAGCCAGTGGCATGTCGTTAGTGAAGATTGAAAAAAGCAAGGGGCCTAAACAGCTGCCCTGGAGAATTCCTGCTTCTACCTGGATTATGTTTGAGAGGCTTCCATTCAAGAACCACATTATATCCACATTATAGCAGGGGGTGTAAAGCCATAACACATACGTTTTTCCAGCAGCAGACTATGATCGATAATGTCAAAAGCTGCACTGAAGTCTAACAAGACAGCCCCCACAATCATTTTATCATCATGTTCTCTCATCCAATCATCAGTCATTTGTGTAAGTGCTGTGCTTGTTGAGTGTACTTCCCTATATGCATGCTGAAAGTCTGTTGTCAATTACTTTACAGTGAAATAGCATTGTATCTCGTCAAACCACATTTTTTCCAGAAGTTTACTAAGGGTTGGTAAAAGACTGATTGGTCGGCTATTTGAGCCAGTAAAGGGGTCTTTACTATTCTTCTGTAGCGGAATGACTTTAGCTTCCATCCAGGCCAGAGGGCACACACTTTCTAGTAGGCTTAAATTGAAGATGTGGCAAATAGGAGTGGCAACATCGTCCGCTATTATTGGGGCTTGTCATTGTTGATAGACAACAATCATTTTTTCACCTCTTCCACACTGATTTTACGGAATTCAAAAGTACAATTCTTGTCTTTCATAATTTGGTCAGATATACTAGGCTGTGTAGTGTCAGTGTTGGTTGCTGGCATGTCATCCCTAAGTTTGTTAATCTTGCCAATGAAAAAGTCATTAAAGTAGTTGGCAATATCAGTGGGTTTGGTGATAAATGAGCCATCTGATTCAAGCCGAGTTGGCTTTTTTCCCCAAAATGTCATTTAAGGTGCTCCAAAGCTTTTTACTATCATTATTTATATCAATTATCTTTTGCTCAGCATTCAACACCATAGTACCCTCCAAGCTCATCATCAAGCTTGAGGCCCTGGGTCTGAACCCTGCCCTGTGCAACTGGATCCTGGACTTCCTGATGGGTCGCCCCTAGGTGGTGAAGGTAGGAAACAACACCTCCTCCTCGCTGATCCTCAACACTGGGGCCCCACAAGGATACTCAGCCCACTCCTGTACTCCCTGTTCACCCATGACTGCGTGGCCAAGCACGTCTCCAACTCAATCATCAAGTTTGCAGACGACACAACAGTAGTAGGCTTGATTACCAACAACGATGAGACAGCCTACAGGGAGGAGGTGAGGGTTCTGGGAGTGTGGTGCCAGGAAAAAAACCTCTTACTCAATGTTAGCAAAATTAAGGAGATGATCGTGGACTCCAGGAAACAGCAGAGGGAGCATCCACCGATCCACATTGATGGGATCGCAGTGGAGATGATGGAAAGCTTCAAGTTCCTCGGCGTACACATCACTGACAAACTGAAATGGTCCACCCACACAGACAGTGTGGTGAAGAAGGCGCAACAGTGCATCTGTCAGGCTCTGGCCATAGAGAAGCCTATTTGCTTCTCTATGTAACCATGGTCTGACAGGTCTTTTCTTTCTCTTTCTGGTGGTGGTTTGTGTGGGATCCCTAATTAGAGGCAGCTGTAGCGCATCGTCTCTAATTAGGGATCCTACATAGGTTGGTAGAATTTCACACTGGGTTGTGGGTCGTTGTCGATCATTTCGCGAGTCACGGTGAAAATAAGTGTGCCTCTTTTGTTACGTCCGTTCATTCGTGTTTGTGTTGGTGAACGTGACGTTTAGTCTATTCGTGTTTTGTTCTGTAGTTCGTCATTTGTGTTTTTGTTTATACATAGTAATTTATAAAAATATTACATAGTATAAATAAATAAAGATGTCGAACTACTATCCCTGCTCTGCGTCTTGGTCGAGGTATGCACCCTCGCGTGACAGCATCTTCAACCTCAGGAGGCTAAAGAAATGTGGCTTATCACCCAAAACCCCCACAAACTTCTACAGATGCACAATTGAGAGCACCATGTCGGGCTGTATCACCGCCTGGTACGGCAACTGCACCGCCCATAACCACAAAGCTCTCCAGAGGGTGGTGCGGTCTGCCCAACACATTACTGGGGGCAAACTTCCCGCCCTCCAGGACACCTACAGCACCCGTTGCCACAGGAAGGCCAAAAAGATCATCAAAGACATCAACCACCCAAGCCACTGCCATCCAGAAGGCGAGGTCAGTACAGGTGCATCAAAGCTGGGACCGAGAGGCTGAAAAACAGCCTCTATCTTAAGTCCATCAGACTGCTAAACAGCCATCACTAACACACCAGAGGTGGCTGCCTATAGACACTGATTAGAAATCACAGGCCACTTTAAAGAATAGAACACTAGACACTTTAATAATGTATCCGTATCTGCATCACTCATCTCTATGTATAAACTGCACTCTACACTATTCTACGGTGTCTTAGTCACTCAATTTGTGTGTACGTATTGCATCACCCATCTCATATGTATATACTGTATTGTACTCTATACTACGCCACTGACTGCTAAACAACCATCTCTAGCACATCAGAGACTGCTGCCTATAGACATAGATTAGAAATCACCGGCCACTTTAAGGAAATGAAACACTAGTCACTTTAATAATGTTTCCATATCTTGCACTACTCATCTCATATGTATAAACTGCATGATATACTATTCTTCAGTATCTTAGTCACTTAATCATTTTTACATACTGCATCACCAATCTCTTATGTGTATATTGTATACTATAAAGCTTATATTGCCACTGTATCTTAGTCCAATGCTTCCCTGACATTTATGTATATATTCTCAATCCATTCCTTTCTTAGATTTATGTGTATTTGGGTATATGTTGTGAAACTTTTTAGATTTTGTCTTGTTAGATACTACTGCACTGTCGGAGCTGGAAGCACAAGCATTTCACTACACCCGCAATAACATCTGCTAACCACGTGTATGTGACCAATACATTTTATTTGATTTGATGTTGATTACACACCACAGACCAGCAAACATTATTTACATCATCAACATATGAATCACTACAAAACCTATTGTATGACCTCTTATACACTGTATTAGGCCCAGCCTTTGGAACTTTGGTTTTCCTAGATATGGCTATTATATTGTGATCACTGCATCCTATGGATTTGGATACTGCTATAAAGCCCATTTCTGAAGCATTAGTAAAGATTTAATCAATACATGTTGATGATTTCATTTCTGTGCTGTTTTTAAATACCCTGGTAGTTTGACTGACAACCTGAGTGGGCAGCTTGATGAGAGCCAGTCTATTTAAATCACCCAGAAAATATACTTCTCTGTTGATAACACATGCATTATCAATCATTTCACAAATATTATCCAGATACTGACTGTTAGCACTTGGTGGTCTATAGCAGCTTTCCATAAGAATGGGCTTTAGGTGAGGCAGATGAACCCGTAGCCATATTACTCAACAGTATTTAACATTAGATCGTGTCTAAGCTTTACAGGAATGTGGTTCTTCATATAGACCGCAACACCGGCCCCGTTTGCATTTCTGTCTTTTCGGTAAATGTTATAACCCTTACCACTTTTCTTGGTTACTTGATTGTTTTTAATGCTTTACTGGGAAGCTTATCAGAAGTAGACTTGATAGCGCAGGCTGAGCTGCACAAAGTGTTCTTCCTACTAGGGCACAACACCTCAGTGCTAACAGTGTAACTCTGGTTCATAGGCTCATGATTACTGCATGCAATAACTGTAGGATCAACAGAGGTATTTAGGACAGTTAGGAGAAAATAAATGAAGTTACTTACATTGTGTCTGCCAACGCCCCTAGGATAATGTACATTTGATGCAGCGGCAGGTAGCCCAGTGGTTAGAGTGTTGGGCCCATAACTGAAAGGTTGCTGGATCGGATCCCCGAGCTGACAATGTAAAAATCTGTCATTCTGCCCCCGAACAAGGCAAATAACCCATTGTTTCTAGGCCATCATTGTAAATAAGAATTTGTTCTTAACTGACTTGCCTAGTAAAATAAAGGTACAAAAAAAAATGATGACGACTAAGATGATTTGGATGGACTCTACTTCCTGTAGAGTATCTTCTGTTTCCAGAAGGTGTCAAAGTTATCTATAAAAGTGACTCCAGCAGAGCTACAATAATATTTTAGCCAGATGTGTAATGCCAGTAGCCTGCTAAATCTTTCACACCCGAAGCATGCAGGACGACGGGCTTCAATAAGTCAATATCTGCACTTTTTTATTTGTGTGACTGGTATAACCATTTGGTTTCCTGTTGAACCCTCTGTGGAAAAATGGTTCTTCTTGGAACCAAAAGAGTTCTACCTGGAACCAACAAGGGTTCTTCAAAGGTTTCTCATATGGTGACAGCCGAAAAACCGACAGCCGAATAACCCTTATAGGTTCTAGATAGATATTTTCAAGAGTGCAGGTGAATACATTGTATTCAATGGGGGGAGATTAGCGTCACGGTATGGACGCCTACAGAAAGGCATCACAGACATGATTCCTAAGTGAATTATTTGCATTCAACAGGGGGGAGATCACGGACATGAGGCTTATGTGAATACATTGCATTTAATGGGCGATACACTGTAAGCTTCACACTATGGATGCCTAGAGAAAGGCATATAGACAGCCAGACATGTCTGTTGATTTTTATAGCTGTTCTCTCTCTTTATTCTCTAATCCGCCCTCATCCTATCTCTCTCTCTCTCCCTATCTTTGCCTCCCTCTCTCTCTCTCTCTCCCTATCTTTGCCTCCCTCTCTCTCTCTCTCTCCTTATCTTTGCCTCCCTCTCTATCTTTGCCTCCCTCTGTCTCTCTCTCCCTATCTTTGCCTCCCTCTCTCTCCCTATCTTTGCCTCCCTCTGTCTCTCTCTCTCTCCTTATCTTTGCCTCCCTCTGTCTCTCTCTCCCTATCTTTGCCTCCCTCTGTCTCTCTCTCTCTCCTTATCTTTGCCTCCCTCTGTCTCTCTCTCCCTATCTTTGCCTCCCTCTGTCTCCCTCTCTCTCCCTATCTTTGCCTCCCTCTACTTCTTCTTTTCCCCCCTCCTCTGCTCTCTTCCTCCCCCTTCTTTCAACGACTCCACCCTCTCCCCCTCTCTCTTCCTATCTTTGCCTCTCTCTTCCTATCTTTGCCTCTCTCTCTCTCCCCCCCTCCTCTCTCTCTCCCCCTCCTCTCTCTCTCCCCCTCCCTTCTTCACCTTCTCTCTCTCTCCCCTCTCTCTCCCCCCCTCCTCTCTCTCTCCCCCTCCTCTCTCTCTCCCCCTCCCTTCTTCACCTTCTCTCTCTCTCTCCCCTCTCTCTCCCCCCTCCTCTCTCTCTCCCCCTCCCTTCTTCACCTTCTCTCTCTCTCCCCCTCCTCTCTCTCTCCCCTCCTCCTCTCTCTCTCTCCCCTCTCCCCTCTCTCTCCCCCCTCCTCTCTCTCTCTCCCCTCTCCCCTCTCTCTCCCCCCTCCTCTCTCTCCCCCTCCCTTCTTCACCTTCTCTCTCTCTCCCCTCTCTCTCCCCCCTCCTCTCTCTCTCCCCCTCCCTTCTTCACCTTCTCTCTCTCTCTCCCCTCTCTCTCCCCCCTCCTCTCTCTCTCCCCCTCCCTTCTTCACCTTCTCTCTCTCCCCCCTCCTCTCTCCCCCCTCCTCTCTCTCTCCCTCCCTTCTTCACCTTCTCTCTCTCCCCCCTCCTCTCTCTCTCCCCTCTCATCTCTCTCTCCCCCTCCTCTCTCTCCCCCTCCCTTCTTCACCTTCTCTCTCTCCCCCCTCTCTCTCCTCTCTCCCCCTCCTCTCCTCTCTCCCCCTCCTCTCTCTCTCTCCCCCCTCCCTCTCTCTCTCCCTTCTTCACCTTCTCCCCCCTCCTCTCTCTCTCCCCACTCCTCTCTCTCCCCCCACTCCTCTCTCTCCCCCCCTCCTCTCTCTCTCCCCCTACTCTCTCTCTCCCCCTACTCTCTCTCTCCCCCTACTCTCTCTCCCCCCTCCTCTCCTTCTCCCCCTCATCTCTCTCTCTGACCCTCCCTTCTTCACCTCCTCTCTCTCTCCCACCTCCTCTCTCTCTCCCCCCTCCTCTCTCTCTCCTCCTCCCTTCTTCACCTCTCTCTCTCTCCCCCCTCCTCCCTTCTTCACCTCTCTCTCTCTCCCCCCTCCTCTCTCTCTCCCTCCTCTCCCACCTCTACCTCTCTATCCGGTCAATACATTGCATTCAATGCCACAAAAGGGGGTGATAAGCTGCAATGGGATACATTAAGACAGACAAACAGGCAGTTTCATGTCCATCTAATAACAAGGCTCTTACGTTTCTTGAACTGCTAGACCATTGTGTCCAAGGCATCCCTATAAATTCATGATGGGTTTTGTGGAAGGACGGTTAGCTAGCCCAATTGGTTATGTAAGGATTGTAGGTAAGGCTTTTTTAAGGAAGCAAGACCTTATTCACTGTAGGACAACGTTTTTACTGTGAAGAGTTAATTTCACATGGTCAGGTGTAGGTTTGTGTTTATTGGGAGTTTCTGCTGAATGATCCAATACATACATTTGGTTTCTAGCCTCAACTGTTCTGCCGATGTCACTCAAAAGCACAATAACTCCAGGTCAGGCTTCAAGTGTGCCTACCTTTCTGTCATCTAGTGGGGGAGGGGTGACACTGTTTATTCACAGAAACCTTTTCGACAAACACAGTCTTTACAACTTTATGTCCTCAATGTGAGCAGTTAATTTTCTAAATGCAATGTTCAGACATTCACAGAAGTAGCAACAGCATAACACAATTCTCATCCAAATTGGAAAATGTTAAACTACAAAATTCCTATCGCTTACTGAGGAAAGAGTGAGCTAACACAAGCAGTCATATTTAGCTAACTCTCGGCCGACAGAAACCATAATATGAATCAGCTAATAGCAATTACCATTTGCAATTCATCACATCATGGGAGACCTCAACAATGATCGAAATAATTGAGTAAAACACTTTCTAAAAGTTTGAAAGTATTCCGCCGGTGAGTAAAGTGTGTGTGCGCCGCCACGTTTGTTTTTCCGAGTCAACTAAAGAAGAGGTGACAAGATGAGTTGGGTCTGTTTGCAGTATCCATGTTGAAGGGGGTGTGTCGTCTACCATCGTTTACTTCCGGAAGTTTACTAGAAAGACGAGTAAACCATCCCTTCACCTTGTTTTGTAATAACATTTTTGGTCTGACAGAGGTTGACGTGACACCCAGAATGCGTTGTATGATATTAACAAACATGGCTCCACACATAGCTGGCAATAACTTCATCATAATAAAATATTTTACACACATCATTTGTGTCCATTACAATCTATGCAAGAATCGGAATGCATAATTTGTCACTGTTACTTGTAACTGTTTTTTTTTTATTTTAACCAGGTAGGCCGCTTGAGAACGAGTTCTCATTTACAACTGTGACCTGGCAAAGACAAAGCAAAGCAGTGCGACAAAAACAACAACACAGAGTTACACAGTCATTAACACAATAGAAAATCTATGTACAGTGTGTGCAAGTGTAGTAAGATTAGGAAGGTGGGGCAATAAACAGGCCAAATAATTACAAATTAGCATTAACACTGGAATGATAGATGTGCAGATGATGATGTGCAAATAGAAGATGCAAATGAGCAAAAATAATAATATGGGGATGGGGTAGTAGTGTGGGCTATTTACAGATGGGCTGTGTACAGGTGCAGTGATCGATAAGCTGCTCTGAGAGCTGATGCTTAAAGTTAGTGAGGGAGATGGTAGTCTCCAGCTTCAATGATTTTTGCAATTCGTTCCAGTCATTGGCAGCAGAGAACTGGAAGGAATGGCGGCCAAAGGAGGTGTTGGCTTTGGGGGTGACCAGTGAAATATACCTGCTGGAGCGCATGCTACGGGTGGGTGTTGCTATGGTGACCAGTGAGCTGAGATAAGGCGGGGATTTACCTAGCAAAGACTTATAGATTACCTGGAGCCAGTGGGTTTGGCGTCGAATATGTAGTGAGGGCCAGCCAACGAGAGCATACAGGTCGCAGTGGTAGGTAGTATATGGGGCTTTGGTAACAAAACGGATGGCACTGTGATAGACACCATCCAATTTGCTGAGTAGAGTGTTGGAGGCTATTTTGTAAATGACATCGCCGAAGTCAAGGATCGGTAGGATAGTCAGTTTTACAAGGGCATGTTTGGCAGCATGAGTGAAGGAGGATTTTTTTGCGAAATAGGAAGCCAATTCTAGATTTAATTTTGGATTGGGCTATCTTCTGTATACCACCCTTACCTTGTCACACAACTGATTGGCTCAAACGCATTAAAAAGGAAAGAAATTCTACAAATTAACTGTTACGAATACAGGTATCCCGTGTGTGTATTTGTTTTCTTTCCTTCTGCCCTAGTCACAGGTGTCACTCATCAGCAGTCATCAATCACCAATCAGTCCCAATCAGAAGACACACCTGCTCCTTTTCCCTTACCCAATCACATCCCCTTTCCCTTGGTTTAAAAATCCCACAGTTGTCTTTCTCAAGAGTTCTCTCCACACCTCTCTATCTGTAAGGATTTGCTGAAAAGCAGTTGCTGTTAGTTTGTTTGTGTGCTCTATCTCTCTTTTGTTTTTGCCCCTAGATCTCACATTAGCTGTTGTTATGTGAGTATGTATTGCTGTTTTGTTTGTTGGTGGTAAAAGGGGATAACCAGACAAGTCGCCCATGGGCATACATTACCCATTGGAAACCCTTTGTCTAAATACATTAGTTAGAACTGGGTGGACCACCCACTGTACTTAATTGGTTAGTTAGCTAGGTAGCTGTTCGTGAAGCAGGTAGACTAGCTTAGGGTTTTTTGAACTGGAATAAACCAGTAGTGTTTGACGGTAGATTTAGGTTGTCTGTTTAATTTTGTTCTCACTGTTACTTTTTCACTGGGGTGATTTGCATGAGATATGTTACGGGTCTCGTTTCCATCCCCCCTAGACTACGGGGCAAAAGGGATTCGTAACAAACGTTTAACAAGGCACACCTGTTAATTGAAATGCATTCCAGGTGACTACCTCATGAAGCTGGTTGAAAGAATGCCAGAGTGTGCAAAGCTGTTGTCAAGGCAAAGGGTGGCTACTTTGAAGAATCTCAAATATATTTTGATTTGTTTAATACTTTTTTGGTTATTTCATTGTTTTGATGTCTTCACTATTATTCTACAATGTAGAAAATAGTAAAAATAAAGATAAACCCTTGAGTCGGCGTGTCCAAACTTTTGACTGGTTCTTTCCTTTTATTGTTTTCTTCTAACCCTACCATCCCTCCCCTAATTGGAGTAAACTACACTTAGGATTTTACTTCCAACTTATACATACTATATACATTTTACAGACAGTTTATTGTACAATAGTTATCTTTTGTTTGTTTTTAGTCCCATCCTTCAGCTACCATCAACCCCTCCCATCTATCTCTGAAGACCATTCCTTTTTGATTTCTATTTGCCATATTTTACAACTGTAGTGTGATGTTTCACACAACTTCTGAACCTTTCTATTCACATAGTTTCTAAAGATCGTAAATTAAAGTTATACATTTGTTTTTCTAAGAGTATTATTATATTATTGACTATGACTTTTCAAATCACCCAGTAATGCTATTTGCTGAGTTTGCTCCATGAAAATGTTGCAATTCTTCAGCTATTCCTGAACCTGCGACCAAAAACAAGCTATATATGGACAATAGCAAAACAAATTATCTAATGATTCTTTCTCTTCGCAGCCAAATCTGCAGAGCTGGGATGGTTGTATCCCCCATACAGTGTATATATATATATATATATATATATATAAACAATTATATTAGTTGCAAGAATTTTGTATAATTTTAATAGAAAAACTTAAGTTTTGAATCGGGTGTTGCTTTGTATCAGTTCATAAACCATGTGCCATGAAATTGGTACATCGAAAATCTCTTCCCAATTATTTTGCAACCTGTATGGTACAGGTGTCAATTTTTTGGTCCTTAAATGAAACTGGCATACTTTTTTATTTATCATAGTTTGGGAATGCAGTTTTTGTTGTTTGATCACCACATAAATATTGAAATATGGGTTATGCATATTTATAATGAAACGACAGTTGTCGGTCTTTACTTGCAATTTATTCTTTTCGTTGTTCTACCACTACTACTACTTTAATACATTAGACAACCATTGCATATAGGCCTTTGTCTTTTTTGTGCATTTTTTTTCTTCCAGTAAAGTACAACAAACGTGTATGGGATCCTTAAATATTCATACAAATTTAAAATGATGAGCCTAGGAGAAAACGCTGAGATATATGGGGAGAAAGACGGGATCCTTCCTGGCTAGCCATGATTGGCTGAGATAATGGGCGGCAGGTAGCCTAGCGGTTAGAGTATTGGGCCAGTAACTGAAAGGTTGCTGGTTTGAATACCTGAGCTGACAAGGTGAAAAACTTGCTGATGTGTCCTTCGGCAAGGCACTTAACCCTGATTTGCTCCAGGGGCTGACCCTGTAGGTAGGCAATCATTGTAAATAAGAATATGTTCTTCACTGACTTGCCTAGTTAAATAAAAGTTACATTTAAAAAAATGTATTTAAAAATGGAGGGGTTGACCATGCTGACGGATGGACATGCATTAACATAGGAATTCTTAAAGAGTTCAGTGGGTCTATAGCTTAAGAGGGTGTGTACAACCCTGAATGGGCATAAACAAAAGTTCCCAGTGTATGAAATTCCATTTTGGGGTTCTGAATCTGAATTTTTGTCATCTGTAAAAACAAGCATTTCAGATTTGTCAACATAAACCCCAGTTGGATTGGGCCATCACATATTAGCTCCATCATGATTAAAATAACATTTAGATCTAATGCATTCTGAGAAATGTATTTTTTCCCTAATATTTAATAACATAAGTTAATTATTACAGACAACATAATTTCTTATTTAGGAGGATTTTTCAAGAACATGTTACAGTATTGGTAAGCATACATCATTTCAAAATAAACGTGCATAATGATGTATAGAATAAATGATCCATTTGAATTTCAATGCATTTCACTAAATTCAAATTCAATTCTAATTCTGCTTCCTGTGGGGTGTGGACAATTCAAATTCAACACAGAATTGACCCAACCCCATAATGTTACGTAGTTGAAAATGTGGGAGGTGAACATACCAGTTTAGCTATTATTTTATACTGTCCTAATTTATCAAATCTAAATTAATTCCACTAGGTGGCGATGTTATGCTTCAGGTTTTCAGTAAATGAGGTACTGCATCAGTTCAACATAGGATGCCAATCTCATTTATCTTGGTTTGAGATTAATATTTACTGTGAAGTATTAAGCAATAGAGAATGCACAGTAATAATTTTAGTACAATAATACATTTTATTTTCTCGGGACTGACTTGAGCTGGAATAGGCTTTTAAATGGCAATCCTTTTTTACAGAACCATTTAGCTCAGAAAACTAAAGTAGTTTGTCCTTAAAACTGTACAGGCTGTGAAGACACATAACACAGTGTATTGTGGAAATGATTCTTCCTCCTCTAACCCAAGCAGAGAGATGATTCATCCGCCTCTTACCCAAGCAGAGAGATCTAATCAGTGTGTTTAAGATCAATGATATTAAGTGGAAATAGCTTTGACATTTCCTTCAGTACAAAATGAGTGTGATCTCACACACTGAAGATACATACACTGAGTGTACAAAACATTAAGAATACCTGCTCTTTCCATGACATAGGCTGACGAGATGAATCCAGGTGAAAGCTATAATCCTTTGCTGATGTCCCTTTTTAAATCCATTCCAAGAAATACAGATGGGGAGGAGACCGGTTAAAGAAGGATTTTTAAGCCTTGAGACGTTTGTGACATGGATTTTGTATGTGTGCCATTCAGAAGTTGTATGGGCAAGACAAAATATTGAAGTGCCCTTGATTGGTGTATGGTAGTAGATGCCAGATGCACCAGTTTGTGTCAAAAACTGCAATGCTGCTGGGTTTTTCACGCTCAACATTTTTCTGTGTGTATCAAGAATGGTCCACCACCCAAAGGACACCCAGCCAACTTTACACAACTGTGGAAAGAATTGGAGTCAACATAGGCCAGCATCCCTTGTAGAGTCCATGCCCTGACGAATTGAGTATCGTCTGTGGGCAAAAAGGGGGGAAGAGGAATTCGATTTCGTCAAAGGAGATCCTTTGTTCGCTCTCCCCAGGGCAATTGAACTGATTCCAGAGGCCGACCCAAAACATCGCCGGCGTAGGAGAGTCACTCAGAGTGACCTGCTGGTTCGACTTAGGAGGCGCGCACACCACCCACCACTTCTGAGTATATTACTTGCTAATGTTCAGTCTTTGGATAACAAAGTTGATGAGCTCAGGGCAAGGATTTCTTTCCAGAGAGACATCAGGGCCTGTAACATACTTTGTTTCACGGAAACATGGCTCTCTCTGGATATTCTGTCAAAATTGGTCCAGCCAGAGGGAATCTCAGTCCATCGCGCAGACAGGAATAAATATCTCTCCGGGAAGCAGAAGGGCAGAGGTGTGTGTTTCATGATTAACGACTCATGGTGTAATTGTAATTCCAACTTCTGGGATGCTTACAAGGTCCTCCCACACCTTCCTTTTGGAAAATCTGACCACGACTCCATTTTGCTCCTCCCTTCCTATAGGCAGAAACAAACAGGAAGTACCCATGCTAAGGACTATTCAACGCTAGTCTGACCAATCGGAATCCACGCTTGTTTTGATCACGCAGACTGGGATATGTTCCAGGTAGAAAATAATTTAGATGAATACACTGAAACGGTGAAGTGTATAGGAAATGTCGTACCCACTGTGATTATTAAAGCCTATTCTAACCAGAAACCGTGGATAGATGGCAGCATTTGTGCGAAACTGAAAATGCTAAACACCTTTTTCGCCCGCTTTGAGAATAACACTGACGTGGCCCGTTACCAAGAACAGTGGGATCTCCTTCTTCCTTCTTCATGGTCGATGTGAGTAAAACATTTAACTTGTTAACCCTCGCAAGGCTGCCGGCCCAGACGGCATCTATAGCCACGTCCTCTGAATATGCTCAGACCAGCTGGCTGGTGTGTTTACAGGCATATTCAATCTCTCCCTATCAGAGTCTGCTGTTGCCACATGCTTCAAGATGGCCACCATTGTTACTGTACCCAAAAAAGCTAACGTAACTTAACTAAATGACTATCGCCCCGTAGCACTCACCTCTGTCATCATGAAGTGCTTTGAGAAACTAGTCAAGGATCATATCGCCTCTACCTTACCTGCTACCCTAGACCCACTTCAATTTGCTTGGCGTACACATCACTACAAACTGAAATGGACCACCCACACAGACAGTGAGGAAGGCGCAACAGAGCCTCTTCAACCTCAGGAGGCTAAAGAAATTTGGCTTGGCACCTAAAACCTTCACAAACCTTTTCAGATGCACAATTGAGAGCATCATCTACGGCAACTGCACCGCCCGCAAGGCTCTCCAGAGGGTGGTGCGGTCTGCCAAACGCATTACCGGGGGCAAACCACCCGCCCTCCAGGACACCTACAGCACCCAATGTCACAGGAAGGCCAAAAAGATCATCAAGGACATCAACCACCTTATCCATTACCTGTTTACCCCGCTATCATCCATAAGGCGAGGTCAGTACAGGTGCATCAAAGCTGGGACCGAGAGACTGAAAAACAGCTTCTATTTCAAGGCCGTCAGACTGTTAAACAGCCATCACTAGCACATTAGAGGCTACTGGCTATAGACTAGAAATCACTGGCCACTCATTGGATCAGTCTAAAACTTTGCACATACACTGCTGCCATATAGTGGCCAAAATCTAAATTGTTCCTGGACTCCTAAGTAATATTATGACCTTTCAATTGCATTTCAAATATGACGTGAACAGAGTACACCATCCATACTCAACTGGTGGACTGCAGTGTAGATATGGACCCAGAATGGGGTCAATACAGACCATACTGTATAAAGTGCATTTGGAAAGTATTCAGACCGCTTGACATTTTCCTCATTTTGTTACGTTACAGTCTTATTCTAAAATAGATGAAATACAAAAGAATCCTCAGCAATCTACACACAATACCCCATAATGACAAAGGGAAAACAGGCCTTTATGGTAGAGTGGCCAGACGGAAACCACCACTCCTCAGTAAAAGGCACATGACAGCACGCTTGGAGATTGCCAAAAGACACCGAAAGACTTTCAGACCATGAGAAACAAGATTCTCTGGTCTAATAAAACCAAAATTGAACTCTTTGGCCTGAATGCCAAGCGTCACGTCTGGAGGAAACCTGGCACTAACCCTATGGTGAAGCATGGTGGTGGCAGCATCATGCTGTGGGGATGTTTTTCAGTGGCAGGGACTGGGAGACTAGTCACGATCGAGGGAAAGAGGAACAGAGCAAAGTATGGAGAGATCCCTGCTCCAGAGTGCTCAGATCCTCAGATTGGGGCGAAGGTTCACCTTCCAACAGGACAAGGACCTTAAGCACACAGCCAAGACAATGCAGGAGTGGCTTCGGGACCTGACAGAGCTTGAGAGGATCTGCAGAGAAGAATGGGAGAAACTCCCCCAAATACAGGTGTTCCAAGCTTGTAGTGTAATACCGAAGAAGAACGATGCTGTAATCGCTGCCAAAGGTGCTTCAACAAAGTACTGAGTAAAGGGTCTGAATACTTACAATTGAAGTCGGAAGTTTACATACACTTAGGTTGAAGTCATTACAACTCATTTTTCAACCACTCCACAGATTTCATCTTAACAAACTATAGTTTTGGCAAGTCGGGTTGGGACATCTACTTTGTGCATGACACAAGTAATTCTTCCAACAATTGTTTACAGGCAGATTATTTCACTTATAATTCACTATAGCACAATTCCAGTGGGTCAGAAGTTTACATACACTAAGTTGACTGTGCCTTTGAACAGCTTGGACAATTCCAGAAAAGGTCATGGCTTTAGAAGCTTCCGATCATCATTTGAGTCAGTTGGAGGTGTACCCGTGGATGTATTTCAAGGCCTACCTTCAAACTCAGTGCCTCTTTGCTCGACATCATGGGAAAATCAAAAGAAATCAGCCAAGACCTCAGAATAAAAATTGTAGACCACTAGTCTGGTACATCCTTGGGAGCATTTTCCAAATGCCTCAAGGTACCACGTTCATCTGTACAAACAGTAGTACGCAAGTATAAACACCTTGGGACCATGCAGCCGTCATACCGCTCAGGAAGGAGACGCGTTCTGACCCTAAGTGCAATTCAATCCCAGAACAACAGCAAAGGACCTTGTGAAGATGCTGGAGGAAACAGGTACAAAAGTATCTATATCCACAGTAAAATGAGTCCTATATCGACATAGCCTGAAAGGCCGCTCAGCAAGGAAGAAGCCACTGCTCCAAAACCACCATAAAAAAGCCAGACTACAGTTTGTAACTGCACATGGGGACAAAAATTCGTACATTTTGGAGAAATGTCCTCTGGTCTGATGAAACAAAAATAGAACTGTTTGGCCATAATGACCATTGTTATGTTTGGAGGAAAAAGGGGGAGGCTTGCAAGCCGAAGAACACCATCCCAACTGTGAAGCACTGGGGTGGCAGCATCATGTTGATGGGGTGCTTTGCTGCAGGAGGGACTGGTGCACTTCACAAAATAGATGGTATCATGAGGAAGGAAAATTATGTGGATATATTGAAGCAACATCTCAAGACATCAGTCAGGAAGTTAAACCTTGGTCGCAAATGGGTCTTCCAAATGGACAATGACCCCAAGCATACTTCCACAGTTATGGCAAAATAGCTTATGGACAACAATATCAAGGTATTGGAGTGGCCATCACAAAGCCCTGACCTCAATCCTATAGAAAATGTGTGGGCAGAACTGAAAAAGTGTATGCGAGCAAGGAGGCCTACAAACCTGACTCAGTTACACCAGTTCTGTCAGGAGGAATGGGCCAAAATTCACCCAACTTATTGAGGTAAGCTTGTGGAAGGCTACCCAAAACGTTTGGCCCAAGTTAAACAATTTAAAGGCAATGCTACCAAATACTAATTGAGTGCATGTAAACTTCTGACCCACTGGGAATGTGATGAAAGAAATAAAAGCTGAAATAATTCTCTCTACTATTATTCTAACATTTCACATTCTTAAAATAAAGTGGTGATCCTAATTTACCTGAGACAGGGCATTTTTACTAGGATTAAATGTCAGGAATTGTGAAAAACTGAGTTTAAATGTATTTGGCCAAGGTGTATGTAAACTTCCGACTTCAACTGTATGTAAATAAAATATTTACGTTTTTTTTAATTTATAAATTAGCAAACATTTCTTAAAACCTGTTTTTGTTTTGTCATTATGGGGTATTTAATACATTTTAGAATACAGCTGTAACATAACAAAATATGGAAAAAGTCTCAATACTTTCCAAAGGCACTGTATATGCAGGTAACTGTCAAAATAAAAGAAACACCAACAGAAAGTGTCTTAACCTTTTGACCCATACGATGAAACAAGTGTGATAATTCTACAGTGGTCCCTGAATTGTGTCACGGTGCGTATAGAAGGGACGATATACGGAGCGTTTGTGGAGTGACATCCTTTTTATTTAAACTTATCAACATGTATGTTCTCAAAAATAAACAAGGAGAGAAAAGCAAGGTGACTTACGTGCTGCTTAAAACAAGGCAGACAGGCACAAACAATGATCCACACACAGGTGGATTTGGAGGGCAGTTAAATACTCTCCCCAATCAGAGACAATACTAGACAGCTGTCTCTGATTGGGGATCATTAATCCTCCCTCACTGAAGTGAGGACTGGGTTGTGGCTCAATCCACTCCCCCAGATGGGAGTAGCGGCTTCACCACTACCCAGCCCTCACAGTACCCCCCCTCCAAGGTGCGGGCTCCCGACCGCGCTTGATCTCCCCCCCAAAAATGTTCACTATACCAGGAGGGGAAATGGCGGGGTACTGAGGTGGTTGCTGGTGGGGGCTCCGGTTCCGGCCTCGGGCGTGACGCAGGCAGTGACAGCTGACGACCGGCCCCGGACTGGGCACCGGTGGAGCGGACTGCTCCGGCGCTGGGGCGAAGCAGACGACCGGCCCCGGACTGGGCACCGGTGGAGCGGACTGGGGCGAAGCAGACGACCGGCCCCGGACTGGGCACCGGTGGAGCGGACTGCTCCGGCACTGGAGCGAAGCAGACGACCGGCCCCGGACTGGGCACCGGTGGAGCGGACTGCTCCGGTGCTGGAGTTGAGCAGACGACCGGCCCCGGACTGGGCACCGGTGGAGCGGACTGCTCTGACTCCGGAGCGGAGCAGACGGCTGGACCCGGATTGGGCTCCGCTGGAGACTCCGGGCGGCTGACCTTCACTGGAGGCTCAGGGTTGCTGACCTTCACTGGAGGCTCCGGGCGGCGGACCTTCACTGGAGGTCGGGTGCGAGGAGCCGGCACTGGGCGTACCGGACTGGGAAGACGCACCGTTTGGCTGGTGCGCTGAGCTGGCACGGGTCGCACCGGGCTTTTGTTGCGCACCGAGTGCGCTGAGTCGGTCTCCTCCTCCTCCGACAGCTGTCTCTGATTGGGGATCATTAATCCTCCCTCACTGAAGTGAGGACTGGGTTGTGGCTCAATCCACTCCCCCAGATGGGAGTAGCGGCTTCACCACTACCCAGCCCTCATCAAGTGTATGCTCAAACAGGTGTGATTTCAAAACTAGAAAGTCTAGTTACGATTGACACAACAGTCAGCATTTGTGCTGGCTTCACTGTTTTTTTTACAGAAACACTGTGCACAAACAGTCTTTACAACTGTATATCCTCAATGTGAGCAGTTTATTTTCAGATGCAATTACTATTTACAATTTATCACGTCATGGGTGAGCTCACCAGTGATCTAAATAATTGAGTAAAAAACGTTTTTTTCTGTGTCAACCAAAGGTAAGACAGGGTGACCACACCCCTCGGCGTCCATCCACTGGGGACCGTCCTGCTATAGACAATCCCCTACTGAACAGCATTTTCCCTCTGAAGTCCCTCAAACTGCTGCTCAAGGCAGTTGCACATGGAGTCACTTGAAAGTCTGTCTGTCCGCACCAGGGGCCTCATTTATATAATGTTTATTTTAGGGTGCAAAAAACATTCAGCTGATGTTACAAGAACATTTCATTAGGTTGTGGGAACACTGTGTGGAAAAACACTGAAACTGTCCAATTCGTTCTGACATTCAGGTAATGTTTGTGCAAGGTGCACAAAACATTCCTTTGATATTGCAAGAATGTTGACAGAACAGCCTTTCTGAGTTCTTTAAAGGTTCCCAGAACATTTATTTAGGTTGTGGGAAGTGTGTTGGTACATTACAAGATATCGTGTTCCCAAAACACAAAATATGCTCAGTTGTGATAACATTCATACAATGTTTAAGTTACGTTGCACAGGATATTTCTATAATTTTTTAAGAATGTTGACAGAACACCTGATCTAAGTTCTTTAAAGGTTCCCAAAATGTTTAATTTAGTTATGGAGTTGTCAGTCAGTCAGTCAGTCACCCACCCACCAAGTGGATATGCAGACAAATAGTCAGGTCCGCCAATTCTCTCTTCAGGTAAATCTGAGCCGGATACCCTGATGAAATAATAACAGAAAATATTCAATTTCAAAGCGAGAGGGTTATTTTGAGTTTTTCATTCCTTTTGTCTAGTTCAGTAATGTAAAACTAGAACTGACCTTGAGAAGCTTCAAATGTATTTGAACCTAGAAAAACATTTTTCTATTTGAAAACATTATTGTCGTTTTTTTGTCCCTGAAAGAAACTTCTTCACAAGCACTGACTTTCTGTTTCACCTTGACAGGGTTCTTTTTTTTCTGCACCATGCTTCTTAAACCAGCTCAACCAGTCTTGTTAGAACATGAAATATGAAGGACAGTGTCATAGGTGTCCACTTTTAATTGCTTTTTACCCTGATATGAGACTGGAGAATCTATCATGCTATTATGCTATTGAACTCAAGGAACATGTTTTAGGTTATGTAATACACAGGGAGACCGCCATTGGATACCATTACTGTTATGCTAATACTATTGTGTGCCATATTTAAATCACATGTCTGGTGAGGAGAGGGCTGCAATCATTTCGGACAATGGCATAAAAAGTCACTTACTTCATCAAAGGCCACCGTCTGGGATTGTCTTTTATACCCCCCTCCTCTTTCCCTGTCTACCTGGGACAGACTGTCTGATAGCCTGCTCTCTTGACAGACTGATTCAAATTACCTCCCAATCAGACTGTGGCTATTTGGTGTGTATCACTGGCAACCCTGAGTACCAGCGAATAAACTCAGCCAAAATAGAAATTCATCATGAGATGGCTGGACTGTTTTATATCATTCTGTCTTGGGCCCAATATCTATGCATGTCTGAGTGGTACAGTGTGGAACGGTGACTTTACTCTAATGATAACGGGACCATAGAAGTCATGATGGACGAGAACCTATTGTAGAAATACATTCTTAATAAAACACAAGTCTATGCTCTGTGACGGCCACAACCCTGGCTAAACTAATGTCCTTAAAATGTTAATGCACGTTAACACTCACTTTGCTTTATACTCATGGCAAAACACATAATATATAAATGACTACGCAACACATAGTGTTTCTTATATACCATACATACCATTATTAGAGAAATTCATAATTACAATTCATGACAACATTGTTTCTCTAAGTTGAGTGCACGCGTCATAGTTTACTTGGTAACAGTCACGGGTATAATTTGACTCTATCATCTAACGTTATTATTTTTAACCATTATTATTATCAAACAGTCAAAGTTCCAGCTAAACAATGTTTTCTGTTTACCTCCGTGTCTCAGCAGTTACCGGTACAAGTATTGTTTTGGATGAGCGTTGGGAAATGCCACCTCTCTGGTCAATGCAGGGGAACTCTGTTTCCGGGACGATATTAAAATAGCAAAGTACCGTTCTCTATTGTGGTTATGTACTGCTAATGCAAAAATTCTGGTGTATTTCAAATCTGATCAGTATGTTAAAACTTCATATCATGGATGTTTTGCAGACTCCCCTTCATGTTGAAAATGGAACTGGCCACTCCCTATATATTCTCTGTGTCAACCACTTTCTTGTGAGTTGAGTTGTGATTTTTGTACGTTCTGTTCCTGCACAGTAGATCTCAGTTATTTTTTTAAGTTGAGACTATATAGGACAGTCAGTTGTTTTTTATTTATTTTCAATTCAGTTATCAATTGAGTCTGTTTTAAAGCACTTTTTGGTTTATTTTCTCTAATACTAATATGTATTTTTGAAAATGTGGAGAATAAAAACAGACCCCAAATCATGAGCAACCTCACCTGTGCCTAAACAAGTTGAGGTTCAAATAATCAAAAATCATTTGTGAATAAGTTAACACTCCATCCCCACAATGCATTGCATTCCCTAGAGGAACGCATATAGGGAATACATTTTTCGTCCTCTCGCCAAAGAGACCTAAAACAATGTGTGACCCCTTTTCAATAAAGTTTACCTTATAACCACAGCCTTTCAAAACAGTGAAATCCTCCCAGCTCCTGCAGTGGCAGTGCCACTACTTTTGTCTGCTGTTCCTGAAGAGGTAGCTAGTCACAGTCCCTTGGAAGGTCTTGGAAGCTTATCACGCCCTGGCCCCTGCCCATAGAACATATTTCATCTTCTTATCTTCAGAAACAATTTGATCAAGGTGTAAATGAAATATGGGCTCCCAGGCCTCAGTAAATCATTGTCTTTTCACAATGGTTTTACGACCATTACTTTTGGCTTTATGACCGTCACTTTGCTCCAGCCATACTGAGAGACCTTACCCTTTGACTGAAGTAAATGTTTGTCATCCTTTAGGCTAACATGCTTAAGTGCCCATCTTAGGCATTCCTTGAGCTTCACAGAATGCCAT
Organism: Thymallus thymallus; assembly: GCA_023634145.1. Lineage (NCBI taxonomy): Eukaryota > Metazoa > Chordata > Actinopteri > Salmoniformes > Salmonidae > Thymallus > Thymallus thymallus. Next base: position 41,694,889 of record CM042410.1, read on the forward strand.
CCATCCAGTGCAGGCTGATGAGCTGTCTGATATACCACATGGTAATGACCTCATGAGATCCTCCTGCACTTTGGCAGCGGCTTCCTCTGGATCAGCACCAATAAAAGGGCAATAGGAATGTGGATGGGGAATGATCTTTTGATGTTTGACCTGTCAAGTCCATAAGTCAAAAGTGTAAGGAGTGATGGAGGAGACATGGATCTGCAGATAAGAGTACTGCTGTAAATAAAAGGCCTCATTTTCAGCCTCAACCAAGAAAATGGTCTTCCTGAGTGGTGTCTAAAGGCCTTTGGAAATACAGTAGGATGGTTTCCTGCATTGTCCCTGCTTTATCTGTGGTCTGTTGCCTTGGTGCAGAGAGAAACATCCTTTCGTTATGACAAAATCAATGTTTCAGGATTCAATGCATACTGCCCTATTGTGTAATGTATAATGCAGGAGTGTGTATGAGATGATGCATAGCCCATTAAGACATTAAATACTATATTAAGTACTACATTAAGTAGTGAACATATACAGTATTTTGATATTTGAAAATATAGTATTTATAAAACAGTTCTCCTCCTGTTTTTCCTTGTCAATGTTCTCCTAGTTCTCCTGTTTTTTCTTGTCAGTGTTCTCCTAGTTCTCCTGTTTTTTCTTGTCAATGTTCTCCTAGTTCTCCTGTTTTTTCTTGTCAGTGTTCTCCTAGTTCTCCTGTTTTTCCTTGTCAGTGTTCTCCTAGTTCTCCTTTTTTTCCTTCTCAGTGTTCTCCTAGTTCTCCTGTTTTTCTTTGTCAGTATTCTTTTAGTTCTCCTGTTTTTCCTTCTCAGTGTTCTCTTAGGTCTCCTGTTTTTCCTTGTCAGTGTCCTCCTTGTTGTTCCCAGTGTTCTCCTAGTTCTCCTGTTTTTCCTTCTCAGTGTTCTCCTAGTTCTCCTGTTTTTCCTTGTCAGTGTTCTCCTAGTTGTTCCCAGTGTTCTCCTAGTTCTCCTGTTTTTCCTTGTCAGTGTTCTCCTAGTTCTGTTTAAATATATGTTTAAATATGTGTAAAGAAATATGTATATATATTTTCTTATATCTTATTCCTTATGATACATTTTTCAATTGCCTTTTTTACATCTATGAATGTGTTATTCAATTCATATATATAGGCTATAGTAGTGCAGGTCCTGCTATAAATGACGTTCAGCCTATAAAGGCTTCATTACACCATAATGCTTTCATAAATAATACATACATGTATTATAAAGCATCTGTAACCCTATGTCATGCTTTATAAAGGGTTCATAAATCTGGCATAACTGTGTGACATAACCCACTATGTCACACTATGTCATAATATGTTGTGCTGAAGGATGGCATACGCTCTAAAGTGAAGTCATTTTAGTCACATTTCACCTAATCTTGTTATCAGACACTTCCGCCCAAATGCGCAGAAGGTCTGGTGGACCAACGGATCGAACTTGGCGTTCATTAGTTAGCGTTAGGTTTACAATCACATTTTAAGAATATAAGATGTGGAAATGGCAGGGTTTAGCCATAAATTATTACTTTTTCACTGTGTTTAGTGACGATGACAAATACTTTACTCAGTAAGGTCACTCCTATAGAATTAAATGGTATAGGAGAAAAAATGGGGGAAATCCGAAACCTGGAAAAACAAAAGCAATAAAATGTAATTTGGGGGAAAAAAACAGAAGTAGGCAAAAAAATAAAAACAGATTTTTAAAGGCCAACGTTTTTTTGCTGTGCGTGACTGCACTTTAGAGTGTGTGTCATCCTGCAACACAGCATTTTGGGGGAAGTTGAGGTCAGGTCCAATATATGCACCCAAGAGGGAAAGAGGTTGTGCCATCCTAGAAAGGCTTTAGTGAAAAATCATATAATATATACATTTTTAGGTATGGGTAGTCCCGGGAATCAAACCCAATATCCTGGCATTGCAAAACTCGATGCAGCATTTATAAAGCACAGGTTTATGTCATGTTTGACCTAGTGGGTTATGTCACCATTTTAATGTATTTCTTTTTTATTTCACCTTTATTTAATCAGGTAGGCCAGTTGAGAACAAGTTCTCATTTACAACTGCGACCTGGCCAAGACAAAGCAAAGAATTGCGAAAAAAAGAACAACACAGAGTTACACATGAGAAGAAAACAAACGTACAGTCAATAACACAATAGAGAATCTTTATACAGTACAGAGTGTGCAAATGTAGTGCAAAATGTAGTAAGGTTAGGAAGGTAGGACAATAAATAGGCCATAGTGGCGAAATAAATTCCACATTGACTTTGGTGGTTATGTCACACAGATGATATGTGGTTATAGATGGAGAGTTATAGAGTAATATTAGAGAAGTTTCCACTTCTCATTTGTATGTTTCTTTCAAAGTATACAGTAGGAAACATATTGAAAGTCTGTTCGAAATCTTCGGTCAATATCCTCTCAAAAAGTTATTACATTTTCCCTAAAACTTTGAAGGTTTGGTCCAGTGTCTGTATTGTCTATGTTCGGATCATGGTTGGGCTGTTAATTTATTTAATTTTATTTAACCCTTATTTTACCAAGTAAGTTGATGTTTCACAAGCACTTGCCAGTTCCTAAAAGATTACGGATTGCCAGTTTTAGAGACAAATTGTAGTTTTGGAAGCAAAGTGTGGGAAAAAACGCTTGTTCAATTTAAGGCTTGTTTGGAATGGGATTGTGTACTCATGTAATTATTTTGCTGCTGCCTGGGCTGTTTCTGACCTTGGACAAGGCAATATGGAGTGAAAACTAAATATGTGTGTGCAAACCCAAATCCCATCATAACAACCATTCATCCTGTAGCTGTTATGCTGGATTTCTCTTAGTATATTACAGCACAAAGTGACACAGAAATACAAAGCAAAAAGGAAAAAAATATTTAACACATTGCAATGATGTAATCTTGAAATTATGTATTTTTCTCCCAATTTCTACAATCTTGTCTCATCGCTGCAACTCCCCAACGGGCTTGGGATAGGCAATGGTGGAGTCATACGTCCTCTGAAACATGACCTGCCTTACCACGATCCTTAACACCCACCAGCTTAACCCGGAAGCCAGACGCACCAATGTGTCGGAGGAAACACTGTTCAACTGGTGACCGGGGTCAGCCTATAGGCACCCGACCCGCCACAAGGAGTCACTAGAGCGAGATGAGCCAAGTAAAGCCCTGCTGGCCAAACCCTCCCCTTACCCCGACAATGCTGGGCCAATTGTTTGCCGTCCTGTGGGACTCCCGGCCACGGACGGATGTTATTGTGGGTGTAGTGAAATGCAGTGTAGATGAAGGGGAGGAGACAGGTTAAAGAAGGATTTTTAAGCCTTGAGACAATTGAGACATGGATTGTGTATGTGTGCCATTCAGAGGGTGAATTGGCAAGACAAAATAGCCTTTTAGTGGCGTTGAATGGATGATTGTTGACACATACCTTTCTTTTTTCCTTCTACCTATCTTTTTTCCTTCTACCTTTCTGTTTTCCTTCTATCTTTCTGTTTTCCTTCTACCTTTCAATTTTCCTTCTACCTTTCTGTTTTCCTTCTACCTTCTACCAGCCCTCAAATTCCAGTATTAAGAGGCAAGGCAATTTGTGACTTGTTTTGGTAATCAGTGGCTGTATTGTAGGGGGAGTGGTTTCACCTCCGCTAGGCAATTAGCAATTAGTGCTAGTACTTTAGTCTCGTCTGGTTTCTCAGCAGCGGTTGTGTCAGTGGAGGGCTTGTTGGCAAAACTAAGACAGTGCTGCTGAGTTGATCTTCAAGGAAGAATCCACACCACTCTCTAACTTGAGTATCTTACCTAGTTATTTTCTGATGATCTCTCTTCGTTCCAACTCTCCCCCCCCCCCTTGCCTCTTTTGACCTCACCCTTTCCCAGTCCCCTCCAACTCACAAAGCGGGCAATACGCTTGACCTCATCTTTACTAGAGGCGGTTTGCCTACTAACCTCACTGCAACCCCCCCCCAGTACTCTGATCACTACTTTGTTTCCTTTTCTGTCTCCCTTTCTTCCAACCCTAGCCACCCAGCCCCTACCCAGATGGTCATGCGCCGTCGCAATCTTTGCTCTCTCCCACTACTCTTCTCTTCTATCCTATCATCTCTCCCTTCTGCTAAATCCTTCTCCCTCCTGTCTCCTGATTCGGACTCTTCAACCATACACTCCTCCCTTTCCACATCGTATGACTTGTACTGTCCCCTTTCCTCCTGGCATGCTTGGTCCTCTGTTCCTGCTCAATGGCTGACTCATTGCGTGCTTACTCTCTCCTCTACCTTCATCTGTATCTGCTGCTGAAGCCACTTTCTTTAGTTGCTCCCCTCAAGAAACCAAGACTCATCTGACGTCAAACTATCGACCTGTATCCCTCTTTTCCTTCCAAAACAACTGCGTGTGCTGGTTCTGATCAACTCTCAGAACGATCTTCTTGACCCTAACCACAGAGGCTCGCAGCACTGCCAAAGCAGACTCTCTCTCCTCTGTTCTCATTCTCCTAAATGTATCCACTGCCTTCGACACTGAACCATCACCCTCTCCACCCGTAGTGAGTGTAAGTGGTGCAGAAACAGATCCTCACCTGGTAGGAGTGGCCTACCATTCCTCTCCACCCTCTCAGGGATGGGCGTCTCAGGCTCTGCACACCTGGCAGGCCACTCCTACCAGGTGAGGATCTGTTTCTGCACCACTTACACTCACTACTGGTGTCCCACAGGGCTCGGTTCTAGGCCCTCTCCGCTTCACTCTATACACTAAGTCACTTGTTTCTGTCAAATCCTCACATAGTCTCTCCTACCATTGTTATGCGGATGACACTCAACTACTTTTTCCTTTCCCCCCCTTCTGACAAAGGTGGTGACACGCATCTCTGCATGCCAGTCAGTTATCTCAAATTGAATGTTGCTCAACAAGATGGCACTGCTCTTCCTCCCGGGAAAGGCCTCCCGCTCAAAGACCACGCCCTTCCGAGTACAAAGAACTTCGGTGTGACCCTAGACAACACCCTGTTCTCTGCAAACATCAAAGCAGTGACTTATTCATGCTCTACAACATCCGTAGTGTACAACCCTACCACACACAGGAAATTACCTAATCAGGAAATTGTCATCTCCCATCTGGACTACTGCAACTCACTGTTGGCTAGGCTCCCCGCTTGTGTCATAAAATCCCTGCAACTTATCCAGAACACTGCAGCCCGCATGGTTTTCAACCTTCCTAAGTTCTCTCATGTTACCCTGCTCATCCGCACGCTCCACTGGCTTCCAGTTGAAGCTTGCATCCACTAAAAGACCATGGTGTTTGCCCATGGAGCAGCAAGAAGAACTGCCCCTCCAACCGATTATTGAGGAAAAGTGTACTTACGATACTTGTGATATGTGGTTGTCCCACCTAGCTATTTTAAGATGCACTAACTGTACAGTCGTGGCCAAATGTTTTGAGAATGACACAAGTATTCTCCATGTCTCCATAAAGTTTACTGCCTCAGTGTTGATGATGGCAATTTGCCTATACTCCAGAATGTCATGAAGAGTGATCAGATGAATTGCAATTAATTGCAAAGTCCTTCTTTGCCATGAAAATGAACTTAATCCCCAAAAAATATTTCCACTGCATTTCAGCCCTGCCACAAAAGGACCAACTGCCATCATGTCAGTGATTGCCTTGTTAACACAGGTGAGAGTGTTGACGAGGACAAGGCTGGAGAACACTCTGTCATGCTGATTGAGTCAGAATAACAGACTGGAAGCTTTAAAATGAGGGTGGTGCTTGAAATCATTGTTCTTCCTCTGTCAACCACAGTTACCTGCAAGGAAACACGTGCCGTCATCATTGCTTTGCACAAAAAGGGCTTCACAGGCAAGGATATTGCTGCTAGTAAGATTGCACCTAAATCAACCATTTATTGGATCATCAAGAACTTCAAGGAGAGAGGTTCAATTGTTGTGAAGAAGGCATCAGGGCGCCCAAGAAAGTCCAGCAAGCGCCAGGACCGTCTCCTAAAGTTGATTCAGCTGCGGGATCGGGGCACCACCAGTGCAGTGCTTGCTCAGGAATGGCAGCAGGCAGGTGTGAGTGCATCTGCACGCACAGTGAGGCGAAGACTTTTGGAGGATGGCCTGGTGTCAAGAAGGGCAGCAAAGAAGCCACTTCTCTCCAGGAAAAACATCAGGGACAGACTGATATTCTGCAAAAGGTACAGGGATTGGACTGCTGAGGACTGGGGTAGAGTCATTTTCTCTGATGAATCCCCTTTCCGATTGTTTGGGCCATCCGGAAAACACCTTGTCCGGAGAAGACAAGGTGAGCGCTACCATCAGTCCTGTGTCATGCCAACAGTAAAGCAACCTCAGACCATTCATGTGTGGGGTTGCTTCTCAGCCAAGGGAGTGGGCTCACTCACAATTTTGCCTAAGAACACAGCCATGAATAAAGAATGGTACCAACACATCCTCCAAGAGCAACTTCTCCCAACCATCCAAGAACAGTTTAGTGCATGATGGAGCACCTTGCCATAAGGCAAAAGTGATAACTAAGTGGCTCGGGGAACAAAACATCGCCACAACTTCTGACAAACTCCAAGCATTGATTATGCAAGAATGGCCTGCTATCAGTCAGGATGTGGCCCAGAAGTTAATTGACAGCATGCCAGGGCGGATTGCAGAGGTCTTGAAAAAGAAGGGTCAACACTGCAAATATTGACTCTTTGTATAAACTGAATGTCATTGTCAATGAAAGCCTTTGTCACTTATGGAATACTTGTAATTATACTTCAGTGTACCATAGTAACTACTGACATAAAGATCTAAGAACACTGAAGCAGCTAACTTTGTGGAGACTAATACTTGTGTCATTATCAAAACTTTTGGCCACGACTGTAAGTCTTTCTGGATAAGAGCATTTGATAAATTACTAAAATGTAATGGGGTATGGCAGTAGGTGCCAGGCGCACTGGTTTGAGTGTGTCAAGAACTGCACCGCTGCTGGGTTTTGCACACTCAAGTTTCCCGTGTATCACAAATGGTCCAGCACCCAAAGGACATCCAGCTAACTTGACCCAACTGTGGGAAGCATTCGAGTCAACATGGGCCAGTATCTCTGTGGAACGCTTTCCACACCTTGTAAAGGCCATGCCTCAACAAATTGAGACTGTTCTGAGGGCAAAAGGGGTGCAACTCAATATTAGGAAAGTGTCCCTAATGTTTTGTACACTGTGTATATTTCCACTATGAGGTTGGAATAATATTGTGAAAATGATTATGCCCTTTTAGTGTAAGAGCTGTTTGAAAAGCCTGCCTGAAATTTCACCCTGTTTTGTAGGGATGGAGTTTGGCCTTGAAGGGTGATATCATCATGTGGTAAGTTAGTTTATAGAGCAATAAGAGCAAATGTTCCATTTTCCCCTTCCCACTTAAACCACTCCCAGACAGTCCTAGCAATATTATTATTTGAGAAGTTGCTCTTTGCTCAGAAATTTGTTTGTTCAATTTTAAAATGGTCAAAATCACGTCAAAGTACTTCATTGTTACCCATAAATGATTTTGACATTGAGAACTGCTGCATTGGACCTTTTAAAGGCCAACTGCACTTCCTGATTTGGTGTTTTTCATAAATGCTCATTAAGAAATGCGAGTGGCCATGACAGAAGGCAAACAAGAATTAGATGTCGGTGTGTTTGTTGTGACATTTAATCACAACAAACAAGTGCAGTAGTGAGTACAAAAATCTAATTGTATTTGTCACATGCGCCGAATACAACAGGTGTAGACCTTAGATAGATAGATAGATAGATAGATAGATAGATAGATAGATAGATAGATAGATAGATAGATAGATAGATAGATAGATAGATAGATAGATAGATAGATAGATAGATAGATAGATAGATAGATAGATAGATAGATAGATAGATAGATAGATAGATAGATAGATAGATAGATAGATAGATAGATAGATAGATACTTTATTGATCCCCGAGGGGGGAAATTTCTTTGTCAAGCAGCTACAACAAAACACAGGGCAGGTGCAAAATGCCACAATGAAAAGTACACAAAAGACAGATACATGGTACATGATACATAGAGCGGCAGTATGAAAAAGTATAGAAATATAAGATATCTGGAGAGCAAAAAAAAAACTATAAAAAGATATTGCATAGTATGGGTGGTTTGCTGAATATGTACACTATACATTGTTGGATGGTTAACTATACTTTACAGGTCGATGGCAGAGAAATACTTCAGTAGCTAAAAATGTGTATGATATGAGCGAGGGTAATAATAGTTTACTTAATAGACGGACTGGCTAAATGAACAGGTAAGTGAACATTTTGCATGGTTAAATTAGCTGTACAGGTAAGTACACAGTTATATTTACAGATAAGTGAATACTTGCATGGTTACACAAACTGTACAGGTAAATGATAGGAAGAGATACTTTAATAGCTAAATGTGTGTATGATATAATTTGGGGTAATAATAGTAATTTCCTTAAAATACAGTCCTTAGTGCGCAGGGTTTAATGACAGACAACTTCACGTATTGCACATTCGATATACTAAAAGCAATGAGAAAAGGTGCAACTGACAGGATACTAATATGCATTCCTGAGTGAATGCCTACGTAAGTTAGGTCCAAGAATTAATAGCAATATTGCACGTGATATGATATAACAACTGTACATGAGTATGTATATACAGACCTGCATGAATAAATAGGTCCTGAGTGAATGAGTGCTGACGGACCAGAGTTACTCACGGATGGATGCATAATTGTTAAACTAGGTCCTAGCACCCCAACAGTTCTAGATCTTTGTTGCCGATGGCACGGCACCCCGGTGAGGCATTATATAGTCTAATAGCTGCCGGCAGGAAGGACTCTGGCACACCGTGGTGTGATCAGTCTGTGACTGAAAGTGCTCCTCTGCGTCATAACCATAGCATGCAGAGGGTGGGTGACGTTGTCCATGATGGCCAGCAGTTTGGCCAGGATCCGTCTTTCCGCCACCTCCTCTAGAGTGTCAAGGCTCATCCCCAGGACAGAGCTAGCCTTCCTGATCAGCTTATTTACCCGAGAAGCATCACCGGCTTTGATGTTTGCTCCCCAGCACACCACTGCAAAAAAGATGTCACTGGCCACCACAGACTGGTAGAAGGTATGCAGTAGTTGAAGGACCTGAGCCTCCTCAGAAAGTAGAGTCGGCTCTGGCCCTTTTTGTACAGGGCCCCGGTGTTAGCAGCCCATTCCAGCCTGTTGTCCATATGGACTCCCAGGAACTTGTATGACCCAACCATTTCCACATCCATCCCCTGTATAGGGAATGCAGTCAGTTGTGCCTTGGTTCTCCTGAAGTCCACCACCATTTCCTTTGTTTTGCTGATGTTGAGCTGAAGGTGGTTCTACTCACACCACAACACAAAGTCACTGATTGTGCTCCTGTACTCCTCCTCCTGCCCACCCCTGATGCACCCTACAATAGCAGAGTCATCCGAGAACTTCTGTAGGTGGCATGTTTCAGAGTTATATCTGAAGAGGTGTAGAGGGTGAACAGGAAGGGGGACAGGACCGTTCCCTGCGGGGCCCCTGTGTTGCTAACACACAGCTCTGTAGTCGCACAAATTGTGGCCTACCGGTCAGGTAGTCCGTGACCCTGGAGACTAAGGGTGCTTCCACTTTCATCCTCCTCATCTTCTCACCCAGTAGCAGGGGCTGAATGGTATTGAAGGCACTGGAGAAGTAAAAAAACATAACCCTCACAGTGCAACCTGTGTTGTCCAGGTGAGAGTAGGCCCTCTGCCGAAGGTAGATGATTGCATCATCCACCCCGATTTTGCGCTGGTATGCAAACTGCAGGGGGTCCAGTGATGTACACACCAGGGGTCTGAGGTGAACAAGGACTAACCTTTCCAGGTTCTTCATGATGTGGGGTGTTAGCGCTATAGGTCTGAAGTCATTCAGGACAGTGGGGTGTGCATTCTTGGGCACTGGGACGAGGCAGGATGTTTTCCACAGCACAGGGACCCTTTCTAGGCTCAGGCTAAGATTGAAGAGACGCTGGAGTATTCCACACAGTTGGTCAGCACAGACCCTAAGCACCCTTGGGCTGATGCCATCAGGGCCCACCGCTTTCCACTGATGAAGTCTCTCCAGCTCTCTCTTCACTTGGTTGGTGGTGAAAGCCAGCCCAGGTGGGGGGGTGGGGGGAAGGGGGGTGTTGAGGATCAGTCCAGGGGGGGCAGGGGCGGAGGTGGGGTCACTGATTGTCTCAGCAGAGGTGTTGTGAGCAAAGTGGGGGTGGGACAGCCGTGAGGGTGTGTGGTCTGGGGAGCTGGAAGGGAGGTGGACAGGGCCAGTATCAAACCTGTTAAAAAATTGGTTCAGCTCATTGGCTCTGTCCTGGGTACCCTCCGTCTGCCCACTGTTTGACTTTTTGAAGCCAGTGATATTTCTCATACCCTTCCACACCTCTCTCACCTGGCTCTGCCTCAGCTTGTCCTCCATCTTCTCCTTATACACTCTCTTCCCCTCAGCAATCCGCAACTTCAGCTCCCTCTGGACGCATTTCAATTTGTCCTTGTCCTTGTCCCTCTCCTTGATGGCCCTCTTCTTCTCATTCAGCAGGGCTTTCAGGTCGCTAGTGACCCAGGGTTTATTGTTTGGGAAACAGCGTACCTTCCTGGTGGGAACAGTGTTGTCTACACAAAAATTAATATAGTCTGTTATGCAGTCAGTAAGTCCATCAATGTCCTCCCCATGAGCCTCACAGAGCACATCCCAGTCTGTTGTTTCAAAGCAGTCCTGTAGGGCCTCATTCACCTCCGAGGACCATCTCCTAACGGTCTTGGTGGTCGCAGGCTGCTGTTGGACCAAAGGCCTGTAGAGTGGGGTGAGGTGGACAAGGTTGTGATCCGATCTACCGAGGGGAGGGAGTGCAGTGGAGTTGTATGCGTCCTTCACATTAGCATATAACAAGTCCAGAGTTTTATTATTCCTGGTTGGGCACTTCACGAACTGTTTGAACGTGGGCAGCGTTGCAGAGAGAGAAGCATGGTTAAAATCCCCCGAAATGGCAAAGAAAGCACTGGGATGCGCTGTCTGTAACCTCGCGATAACAGAGTGGATGACGTCACAAGCTGTGTTTGCGTCAGTGGAGGGCGGGATGTAAACAATAACAGCAATGGCCACCGTGAATTCCCTCGGAAGATAGTTGGGTCTCAGGCTAACGGCTAACAGCTCAATGTCCGGGCTACAAAACTCTTCCTTAAGAGTAATATGGCTTGGATTACATATCTGTTGTTAACTAATAAAGCCAGCATGAAGTACTTTGACGTGATTTTGGGTTACAAGCTTGGCACACCTGTATTTGGGGAGTCACTGCAGATCCTCTCAAGCGCTGTCAGGTTAGATGGGGAGTGTCATTGTCCTGTTAGAAGGTGAGCCTTCACCCCAGTCGGATCTCCTGAGCACTCCGGAGCATGTTTTAATCAAGGATCTTTCTGTACTTTGTTTTTGTTAATCTTTCCGTCTATCCTGACTAGACTCCCAGTCCCTGCCGCTGAAACCATCCCCATAGCATGATGCTGCCACCACCATGCTTCACCGTAGGGATGGTGCCAGGTTTCCTCCAGATGTGATGCTTGGCATTCAGACCAAAGAGTTCAAGCTTGGTGTCATCAGAACAGAGAATCTTGCTTCTCATGGTCTAAGAGTCTTTAGGTGCCTTTTGGCAAACTCCAAGCGGGCTGTCATGTGCCTTTTACTGAGGAGTGGCTTCTGTCGTGTCACTCTACCATAAAGGCCTGATTGGTGGAGTGCTGCATAGATGGTTGTTCTTCTGGAAGGTTCTATCTCCACAGAGGAACTCTAGAGCTCTGTCAGAGTGACCATCGGGTTCTTGGTCACCTCCCTGACCAAGGCCCTTCTCCCCCGATTGCTCAGTTTGGCCGGGCGGCCCACTCTAGGAACAGTCTTGGTGGTTCCAAACTTCTTCCATTTAAGAATGATTGAGGCCACTGTGTTTTTGAGGACCTTCAATGCTACAGAAATGTTTTGATACCCTTCCCCAGATCTGTGCTTTGACACAATCCTGTCTCGGAGCTCCACGGACAATTCCTTCAACCTCATAGCTTGGTTTTTGCTCTGACATGCACTGTCAACTGTGGGACCTAATATAGAAAGATGTGTGCCTTTCCAAATCATGTCCATCAATCAATTGAATTTACCACAGGTGGACTCCAATCAAATTGTAGAAACAACGCAAGGATTAATGGAAACAGGATGCATCCTAGCTCAATTTTGAGTCTCATAGCAAAGGGTCTGAATACTTACATAAATAAGGTATTTCCGTTTTTTATTTTTAATACATTTGCAAACATTTCTAAACTTGTTTTTGCTTTGTCATTAAGGGGTATTGTGTGTAGATTATTGCTGAGGATTTTTTATTTACATTATCAGCCAAATTAAGGCAGTTATATGTAAATTTGAAAACATTACGATACATTAATAACAGATTTCACATATTAACTGCCCTCAGGCCTCTACTCTACTACCACATATCTATAACACAAAATCAAAGTGTTTGTATGCATGTGTCTATGTTTGTGTTGCTTCACAGTCCCCGCTGTTCCATAATTATTATTATTTTTTTTTATCAAATTTTACTGCTGGAATGAGCATTACTTGATGTGGATTTGTGTTTCATGTAGTCATGGCTCTATGTAGTACTGTGCACCTCCCATAGTCTGTTCTGGACAAATACAAGTAGTGATGAAGTCAATCTCTCCCCTTCTTTGAGCCAGGATAGATTGACATTCATATTATCTCTCTGTGTACATCAAATGCAAGCCATGCTGCCCTGTTCTGAGCCAACTGCAATTTTCCCAAGTCCCTATTTGTGGCACCTGACCACACTACTGAACAGTAGTCCAGTTGCGACAAAACCAGGGCCTTGTTGATAGTGTTGTTAAGAATGCTGAGCAGCAGTTTATTATAGACAGACTTCTCCCCATCCTAGCTACTATTGTATCAATATGTTTTGACCATGACAGTTTTACAATCCAGGGTTACTCCAGCTACTTAGTCTCCTCAACATGACAGTTTACAACTCAGGGTTACACCTCAACTTGCTCAATTTCCACATTATTCATTACAATATTTAGCTGAGGATTAGGGTTTAGTCAATGATTAGGACTAACTTATTTCTTGCCACCCATTCTGAAACTGACTGCAGCTCTTTGTCAAGTGTTGCAGTGATTTCTCTTGCTGTATGTACAGTGTTGTCATCAGCATACATACACATAGGCTTTACTCAGAGCCAGTGGCAGGTCATTAGTAAAGATTGAAAAAAGTAAGGGGCCCAGACAGCTGCCCAGGGGAATGCCTGACTCTACCTGGATTTGGAGAGGCTTTCATTAAAGAACACCCTTAATGTTTTGTTAGACCGTTAACTCTCAATCCACAACATAGCAGGGGGTGTACAGCCATAACACACAAGTTTTTCCAGCAGCATATTATGATCGATAATGTCAAAGGTTGCACTAAAGTCTAACAAAACAGCTCCCACAATATTTTTATTATCAATTTCTCCCAGCAAATCATCAATCATTTGTGTAAGTGTCGTACATGTTGAATGCCCTTCCCTATAAGCGTCCTGAACATCTGTTGTTCATTTGCTTACTGTGAAATAGCATTGTATCCGTTTACTAAGGGTTGGTAACAGGCTGTTTGAGCCCGTAATGGCAATATCGTCCGCTATTATCCTCAGTAATTTTCCATCCAAGTCAGACCCAGGTGGCTTGTCATTATTGATAGACCACCATTGGCATTGCTGTCTTTTCTATAGACTGTGTCACCAAAGGTATAATCTAAGTGAGTTTCAGAGTCAGTATATTAATTTTATCTGTTACTAGCAAGTTATCAATTTCATGGACCTTGTTTGTTAGGCTATATACAGTCCTATGAAAAAAGTAAGTACACCCCCTGGAAAGTTCTCTTTTTTATTTTACATATTTGGACAGATGTGTATGTAATCTTCCAAATATGCAAAAAAAACTTGCTTTTTCACATGACTGTATGTTAATGTTGGCTAGACGTGACAGTGATATTTATGTTTGCGCTGATGTGAGCAAGGGTGAGCAATACACAGGGCTTCCTACTAGGGCAAACGGCCTCAGTGCTAACAGTATCTCAGGTTCATAGGCGCATGATTACTGGAGGATTGACAGAGGCATTCAGAAATTAGGTTACTTACCTTATAACTGCCAACTGCCCTAGGACAATGTACATTTGCAGCAGCACTATGACAACTCAGCGACACATTGGTAGGGATTATCTGAGCAGGGCTTGGGTCACTGTCTCAACGCAGCCTTGAAATACGCGGACAGAGTCCAGGAGCCAAGATGATTTAGATGGACTCCATCATTCCTGTTGAGCATCTTCTGTTCCCAAAATGCGTCAACGTTATGACAACAGAGTTCCGGTAGTCTTTTAGCCAGGTGTTTAATGCCAGTAGCCTGCTGAAACTTTCACAGCCGCGGCCCAGAGATGATACCGGGCATGAAATAATTGGCCGCTTTTTGGAATCTTTCAGCGCTAGAATCAGTTATTTAATATGCATTTTCAGCAGTTTCAAACTAGCCCTCCTAATGTCGTTTGACCCCACATGGACTACGACGGCGTCAGCCCCAGGCAGCTGTCATAGAACAGTAGGAAGCAGCCTTGTAATGTCCTGTACTCATGCACCAGGATAACTCACAGCTGGTGAAAAGGCTGAGGAGGTCCGGCTGTTCTTTTGCCTCGAGTAGTTTAGAAGACTCCTCAAGGATCGATGGGAGGTGGGGCCCAATGGACCCAAGCCAGCCATCAAATCTGTCATGGCTGATAAAGGGGCCTGAGTTTTAGACACCCTCATGGTCCGATGAGGAGGAGCTCTGAAGAGCTGAACCCAAGGTAGGTTCCCACTGGGTTGGAACGATGGTGCAGCAACCTCCGAGGCCAGGGAGGTGAAACTGTTTGATGTCTGGATTGGGCTTCCCAAAACCAAGGAAGCCCTGTTCACCATTAGATTTATGGTGGGTGACTTAATTCCATTGCTGGGTAGCGGGATTGGAGACAGTGGCATCCGCTAGGTCCTGTTCCATTTTCCAAAGCAGGGGGAGACTTCCTTGGTGAGAGGTCCCTGTGAAGTATTGGCCAGACAGTCAAAGAGTGGTGACGACAGTGAGGTGATACTCTCCCCATATCGGAACAACCTCCAGCCTGAGGTGTAGAGGAGAAGGAAGGCAGATGTAGTTTCCCCAGAAAATTGTGCAACACAACATGTCTTGCTTAGGGTAGACAGCTCGGTCCTATAGTCCTCCGCAACTAGGCGGCAGTTGCATCAAAAATCTGGTCGGTCTACAGTGTCCCGGAAAAGATCATAGTAAACAGGAAGCTACACTATATATACAAAAGTATGTGGACACCCCTTAGAATTAGTGGATTAGGCTATTTCAGCCACACCCGTTGCTAACAGGTGTATAAAATCGAGCACACAGCCATGCAATCTCCATAGACAAACATTGGCAGTAGAATGTCTTTACTGAAGAGCTCAGTGACTTTCAACATGGCACCGTCATAGGATGCCACCTTTCCAACAAGTAAGTTTGTCATATTTCTGCCCTGCTAGATCTGCCCCGGTCAACTGTAAGTGCTGTTATTGTGAAGAGGAAACGTCTAGGAGCAACAACGGCTCAGAAGGGAAGTGGTAGGCAACACAAGCTCACAGAACGGGACCGCCAAGTGCTGAAGCATGTAAAAAATGTCTTGGTTGAAACACTCACTACCGAGTTCCAAATTGCCTCTGGAAGCAACGTCAGCACAAGAACTGTTCATTGGAAGCTTCATGAAATGGGTTTACATGGCCAATCAGCCTGGAGTGGTGTAAAACTTGCCACCATTACAATCTGGAGCAGTGGAAACACATTCTCTGGAGTGATGAATCACACTTCACCATCTGGCAGTCGGACAAATCTGGGTTTGGAGGATGCCAGGAGAAAGCTACCTGCCCGAATGTATAGTGCCAACTGTAAAGTTTGTTGGAGGAGGAATAATGGTCTTGGGCTGTTTTTCATGGTTCAGGCTAGGCCCCTTAGTTCCAGTGAAGGGAAATCTACATCATACAATGACATTCTAGACGATTCTGTGCTTCCAACTTTGTGGCAACATGAATATAATACCAACTAACCTCTTTTGACCTTGGGGGGTTTATTTATTTTATGCATTATACTGTCATTGCACTATGGTAACGTACATTGAATAAAGAAGGTACCATAGGATCGTTTTTGGTATCATTTATCATAATTGTGCGTTACCATGGTAGAATGTATAATGCAGGTTAAAACCATGGTATTTCCATGATCCACATCTACCATGGGCAGTAACATGGTAGTACCATAATACTTCAAAGCTAAAACCAGGGTACATTTCCATGATTCAGACTATACCATAGTAAAATTGAAATTATCTTAGTAGTACCATAGTACGAAGGAAAGTGCCATAGTAGTACCATGGTACATTTTTTGTCACAAATGTCCTCCAATTGTGCATCATTAGTGAGGAAGCATGCACGGCCTGGAAAACACTGAAAATTAACCCCGTGTGAACAATATTTCATAGTCACACATTGCTCAGAATTAAATTAAGTGTGTTGTATTCTTAATTTGTTTCTTACTGCATTTGACCTCCTTCTGTTGACTTATTAATACAACAATCTATGTCAGAGGAAGGAAAGGAAGAGTGCTTGTGAGCTGTAAGAGATCATTATTGTTTTAAACATGAAATCAGTGGGATGGTGCTCCGAATGTATTTTATTTATCAAATTAGCCAAACACCTGCAGGCTATTAGTATAGGGGGAGTTGAAAGCTGTGCTTTGCTGTGGAGTCACCTGGAAGACTGGGCCATTCCACAAAGGGCACATGATACTGGGCAAGAGTGAGCTCACACATTCCATGCTCCACATGCAGGTGCCCCATGATGGGAGCTGGGAGCTGTGGGTGGTAAGGGAAAACACCTGGAATCTTCACTACACCGAATATAACACCAAATGGAAATTGTTTAGAACATTACAGGATAACAGTCATATGAAGTTGATTTTGAATAGCTATCTGATTTAGAACTGATTTTCATGATCTCATTGGTATTCGTATGGATTATAGGTTTAACATCTCACATTGGAGCAGGATGTAGGATATGATAAACTCTGAAGTTGGAAGTACGCCTACTGTACGTCTTAGTCAAAAACCCAAGTGTTTTGAATGGGATTTTTTTCCAACTAAAACCAACTTATCTGTCTGAAGTTTTATTTGAAATGTTGAAAATCCAGGAGGCCATTGTCAAATGTTGCTGCTATGATACTACCCTCCAGATAAGAAAGGAAATTCTAGTCCTGGCATGGTTGAGTTACAAAAAGCATAAGAAGAATGCTCATTGGATTCAAGGGACTTGAATCCCTACAGAGATTGCGCCCTTCATATGTCGGCTCATTCCCATTGAACCGACATATGCAGCGTTTGCCGTGAATATAGTCTCCTCTTAAATTCCAATCACGCTGTAACGCTGAACTCCCACGATACGGATTGAGTAGAACCCTTAGTCAATCGAAAGACAACATTAGTCTATTTTGGCTGTGTGGTTTTTCATTGACTCATGAATCTGTTTAAAGTTACAAAGCAGGGATCGTTGGCAAATGTAATTTGTAAACCTCCTGCTAATTAAACAACGATGATGAACTTAAATTAGAGGACTATCCCCTCCCTGTCCCTGTCTCTGCTGGGGCATAATTTATTCTCTCACCAGCGGTTTCACGTGATCTGTGCTGAGGTATTAGGGCTGAAAGACAGGGTACATCACTGGAAAGCCAGCCAAATATTAGTCAGCATACTGGTCAAGGGGAACTTTAAAGGATAGGTTCAGACAGATGTATGTTCCAGATTTGGGATACGAGGATATGAGGTAGAGAGAGAGAGAGAGAATGTAGGCTATCCAAGGTTCAAAAGGAGACCAGCGTTGGTCAGAATGGCCTCCTTGCCAGGTTGGGTTGGACTATCAATTTACAATGTTTTTTTTCGTTTTCTTGAATTAATTGAAACCCACACCACTAACTGTACCATTTGGTTGTGTTGTAGCTAGCAGCAGCTGTGTTGAATTATTATGAATTATAATGATTGAATTATTCATTACAGACCTCTCCATCACGGTTGACAGCTCCACGGTGTCCCCCTCCCAGAGTGTAAGGACCTTGGCATGACCCTGAAAAACACCCTGCCGTTATTTGCAAACAGCAAAGCAGTGACTCACTCCTGCAGGTTCATGTTCTTCAACATCCGTAGAGTACGACCTTTCCTCACAGGAAGTGGTTCAGGTCCTAATCCAGGTCCACTTGTCATCTCCCGTATGGACTACTGCAACTCTCTATTGGCTAGGCTCGCTTATGCCATCAAACCCCTGGAACTTATCCAGAATGCTGCAGACTGCCTGGTGTTCAACCTTCCCAAGTCCTCCCATGTCACCCCGCTCCTCTTCACATTCCACTGGCTTCCAGTTGAAGCTTGCATCCACTTCAAGACTGGTGCTTGGCAATGGAGCAGCTAGGGGAACTGCCCATGCTTACCTTACACCAAACCCTACACCCCAACCCGAGCAGTCCGTTCTTCCACCTCTAATCTCTTCCTCTCATCACTACAGGGGGTCAGCTCCCGCTCAGCCCAGTCAAAGCTCTTCTCTGTCCTGGCACCCCAATGGTGGAACAAGCTTCTCCCCCAGCTTCTAAGAAACGTCTGAAACCCTACCTACCTCTTCAAAGAGTATCGTAAAGATGTACTCCAGCAATTTCATTGACTTTTCCTGTTTAAAATCTAGGCAAAATAGTGTTTTTTAGACACAACTGCAAACTTCAACGAGTAGGGCGTTCAAGGTGTTGGTGAAATGGGATGTCATCAGCCTCCCCCTTGCTTGAGAAACAAAAGACAACAGAGGAAAGCCCCCCCCCCCCCCCATCCCTTGTGCCATGTCATGTCTGACCTGGACCACCTACTGAGAGGTGCCTTTTGTTAAGTCAATCAGGTGTTAAATGAAGTGAAAAGGAAAGTGGAGGAGAACTTTAAATAAATCTCCCTCCACCCATTTTATTACTAGCTTTGACTTTGCTGATACTTTGTTGAGGAAAATATACTTGCTACAACTGTGATATGTGGTGTCTTACCTAACTATCTGAAGATGAATGCCCTAAATGTAAGTCGCTCCGGATAGGAGTGTCTGATAAATGACTAAGATATAAATGTTATTTGAAGTACCAGGAAGACCCTATTGTTACCCCATAATTTCCAAGTGTAAACCAGGTAAGTATGATTGAATAGGGCTGTAAAATGAACCATTACCGAAACCAAATGTCCTGGCAGTAAATTGACATAGCCCTTGCAGTGGTGAATTATGCCCTGTATTGGCCTACTTGTCTTTTTGCCTCCCTGTGGGGAAGATGCTACCAGAGTATGTCCTTAACCTGTTATTCTGCCCTCTCTCTCTCTCTCTCTCTCTCTCTCTCTCTTAGGAATCTTGTGATATTCAGCCACTCGGATGGGTATTTTGTAAACCAACAACCTTAGAGATGAGACAACCAATTTCAAAGTTTTATTTTAGATATGGTTACGTCTAAGTCGATATTGAATACACACGATAGAAGGGAGTTGAATTAATTGGCAGAGATTCAAATAAACAGATCATGCATGCATATACATCAGTTTTCTCTTCCCCAACTGTGGCATGATGATTATACCATTTGGCAAAGATTGAGTGGGATGTGTTTTCCGCATTCAACAGCTTGCATATGTAAAGTAATTAGTATGCCATTCAACATCTTTATTGCTGGGCATGTTTCTCTGTACGGACGACATTAACCTCAAAACAGGGCTTTTAACCAATCAGTGAACTGTGAAGACATTACAGCTTTGGTTTCTGCGATCACGGTGTCATGTTGGGAGTATTCATGACGCAAGCCCTGTGTTTCCTAGCAACATAAAGTATGAAAGATGTATCCCATTTCTCCCTCCCTCAAACCCAGTAGCAATGCAGTTACTGCATTTGTTTTAGAATTTGACTTGAATTAACCATTATATCGTATGGGGAAATATAGATGGAGTGAGTCACTGAATTGAAGGTCTTTTATTTTAGGTTTCTGAAAGACCCTTTTTTAAAGAGAGTCCATGGTAGGATTATGTGATGTCTCATCATTTTCAACTGTATGCTGTTCAGCTTTTGAAAGAGCCTGTGTGGCTCTCCTCTTGAAATGAAAGGCCTGGTTTACACAGGAGAGGAGAGCAGAGCAGGAGAGGAGAGGAGTCATGAGAAGAGACAAATAATGATGCAATGCCAGGTCTCTATACTGTGTATTAGTGCTAAATGCTAGAAAAATGTGTTTCCTATAGCTATGTCTATTGTTTGGACTCATTCTGTCATGTGATGCGGCTGTATTGTGTGCTGGCATTATAAATAAGAAATGCCCTTCACCTATTTACACCACCTACCGTATTGTCAGTTCCAAGGCATGGGAATCTTGGCATCATGTTCAAGTTAGCTATGGATTATTTATTTTTTTACTGATGGATGCATATGTGAAGCATGGATGATGCTTGGAGACCTTATAGGTGATGCAGTAATTGTTCACTGTGTTCCACCCCTCTAGTGTGGAGTGACATTGACCGGGTTGGGAATCCTGCCACGTGTTTGGTATTTTTTATCTGTGGATCTGCTGTTTGAATTGGTGTGTCCACTGGTTCCTTCACTTACAGGTTTTTAGATTAACTATATGGCTGTCCATTACAGACATCAGTGCGTATAGGAGACACTGGCTTGGGCAGATAAACGTCTCAACTTCAAAAAATCAAGTGTATTACTCAATCTGCAATGACACAGTTCATAGGATTGCATTGAAGTCCTCAATACCTTTCACAGTTGAATGGTCGGACTGTCATTTTTTTGACATCTTATACATTTCATTCTCTGTTTGCAGAACAGCGGATGAACTTGTCCTATATACGCTTGATTTATTGAAAATTGTTGGCTTTCAGATTGAGACTTATTGAAGCAAATAACAGGCCAGATGATCAAATAGATATTAATCTATTTTTACACATTGTTCCCTTTGGTAAGGAAAGTCCTGCTTTTAGAGATCTTGAGTAGTTTCAGTCAGTATTGTTTTTGCTCTAACCTTGATGCACTCATCTTGACAATCTGTTTTTCAGTTTGTTTCTGTTGAAAAACATGCATGTTTGTTTGAAAACCTGTTGCCTTAAACATTCAGTTATCCATCTGTTTGTATGTTAATTAAACACTTTCAGTCTATTGAATAAGTAAAGATTGACTAAATGTTTTTTGATGTTATGTGAGCAACGTGTTTCATTGAGTTTATTAGAACATGTTGTTTGTTGTGTTCTAAATACTAAGAGGTAGAAGAGACAGGCCTTCTTCTCTCACACCTTAATTAAGTAAAGCATTTGAGAATGATGGCATTTAGAAAAAATTCAGCAATATTCCAGTGCACAAATAACATGTATTTAGCAGTATGAGACTGTGTTATTTTTCTGTATTTTGTTGGCCAATTGAGGGGCAATCATTCTCTAGACTTGAGATGAATAGAGACTGTCAAGACTGTACATTACCACTGCAGGGGCCATGGATTGAAGTAAAAAATAAATGGCCTTCTAACCATTCATATGAAATAATTGCTTGTTTTCCACCAAAAATTATATTGCCCTGAGATGCTATTATCAAAACAATTATGTCAACACACCCAAGCAGACAATGGAAATAATTGTCTTTCTTGTCAAGTTGACAATCCTATTTCTTGCTGCTATGTTATTAATTTGGTGTTCATCTGCTTTTCTTTCCTTTGTCATAGCCGTGCACAACCCCATCATGGCCTTGTTGGATTGCTTCAACTTCACACAGAATGTCAACTTCCCCACCCATGACATACGCCATGTGTTTCGCCTTGTCTGCTGGCACGGCTCCCTCCAACCTCTCAGGTCTGGAAACACCCATCTCTGACCACACGGCTATAGTGTTCCGAGTGCCCACCCCCAAGCCCACCAACAAGCTCACCATTACCTACTGCTGACCTAATGGATAATGCTGCAATCACATGACACCCCCTGACCCTCATGTATCTTCAGTGACTGACCTGGTGGCTCATTACAACAGTGAGGCTCTGCTCCCACCTGGATGTTCTGGCTCCTTCAACATCCCATGGTACACTCCTAAGCTGCGGGCCATGAAAGCCACAGTACAACTAGAACTGCTCTACAAACGGACAGGGCTCATTATTAATAAGACCACATTCACAACTACAAGGATACACTTGCCACACCCAAGACCCACTCCAATTTGATCCAGAGACGACACAATCTCAATTGCACTCCAAACTGTCCTCACCCACCTAGATAAGAGGAATACCTATGTGAGAATACTGTTCATTGACTACTGCTCAGAATTCAACACCATCAAAGACCTGGCAATGTGGTGCTGGAACAACAACCATCGTCCATTCCAAGCTTGTCACCAAGCTTAGGACATTGGGACTGAACACCTCCCTCTGCAACTGGATCATATACTCCTATAAACAAAACATGTAAATTGTTGGTCCAATGTTTCATGAGCTGAAATAAAAGTAACCAGAAATATTCCATATTTCTCTCAAATTTTGTGCGCAAATTTGTTTACATCCCTGTTAGTGAGCATTTCTCCTTTGCCAAGATAATTCATCCACCTGACAGGTGTGGCATATCAATAAACTTATTAAACAGTATGATCATTACACAGGTGCAACCACCAGAGATCATCCGGCTTCTTTACCTGTGGGATCGCCTGAGACAAGCCATCCGGACAGCTGATGAAACTGTGGGTTTGCACAACGAAAACATTTCTGCACAAACTGTCAGAAACCGTCTCAAGGAAACTCATCTGTGTGGTCGTTGTACTCACCAGGGTCTTGACCTGACTGCAGTTCAGCGTCCTAACAGACTTCAGTGGGCAAATGCTCACCTTCAATATCCACTGGCATGCTGGAGAAATGTGCTCTTCACGGATGAATCCCGGTTTCAATTGCACCGGGCAAATGACATGGTGTTGTGTGGGAAAGAGGTTTGCTGATGTCAACATTGTGAACAGAGTGCCTCATGGTGGCAGTGGGGTTATGGTATGGGCAGGTATAAGCTACGGATAACGAACACAATTTGAATGCACAGAGATACCGTGACGAGATCCTGAGGCCCATTGTTGTGACATTCATCCGCTGCTATCACCTCATGTTTCAGCATGATAATGTGCGGCCCCATGTCACAAGGATCTATACACAATTCCTGGAAACTGAAAATGGCCCAGTTTTTCCATGGCCTGCATACTCACCAGACATGTCACCAATTGAGCATGTTTGGGATACTCTGGATCGACATATACGACAGCGTGTTCCAGTTCCCGCCAATATCCAGCAACTTCGCACAATCATTGAAGAGGAGTGGGACAACATTCCACAGGCCACAATCAACAGCCTGATCAACTCTATGTGAAGTAAATGTGTCGCGCTGCATGAGGCAAATGGTGGTCACACAAAGATAATGACTGCTTTTCTGATCCACGCCCTTACCTTTTTTTTTTAAAGGTATCTGTGACCAACAGATGCATATCTGTATTCCAAGTCATGTGAAATCCATAGATTAGGGCCTACATAATGTCTTTCAATTGACTGATTACCTTATACAGTATGAATCTTAGAAAGTGTTGCACGTTGCATTTATATTTTTGTTCAGTGTAGTCTCTAAGCATACTCACAGGACTCTACACACTATTGGAACTGACCCTTTATATAGCTGCTTATGTTATTTCTTATTTGTATGTAGTACTACATTGTTGATGTTGATCACTGCATTGTGGGGCTTAGAGCTGGCAAGAAAGGCATTTCACTGTGCTTGTGCACGTGACTTTAAAACTTAACTTGAAAATCTACCTATTTCTCCAACATCATAAGGAATGAACATAGAAACCCAAGAGTGCTCTTCTCAACCGTCAACAAACTTCTCCGCCCATTGGACGACAACCCCTTTCTCACAATCACCTCCAACCTCTGTGACAGTTTTCTGGCCTCCTTTCAAAACAAAGTGGAGGATCTATACCAACAGCTGCAACAATCACAATCAAACTCCACTGGGTCAAAGTTCAATACAGGATCATCTTCAAACTTCTCATGCTCACCTTCAAAACTCTCAATGGACTGGTGCCCACATACCTTACTGACCCCTACACTTCTACCTGTTCGCTGTGCTCCTCTGACACTGGCCTTCTCACCATCCCTAGCACAAGGCTCCGCTCTTTGGGAGACCGGGCTTTTAGCAGTGCAGCTCACCAACTCTGGAACTCCTCCCTGCTTCTCCATGTCAGAACCTCACAATCCATACACATATTCAAGTCCACACTAAAGGAACCTCTTTACACAGGCTTACCCAGATTGTTGTCTTAGCTTTTATCCTCTGTCTAGGTCACTTCCTTGGTTAGTCTGTCATCATGTTAAGCGTTCTCCATGGTTAGTCTGTCCTTATGTTTAGTGTACTTTTATGTAAATACTTATTTTTATATGTGATTTTATTGCTTTTTATTGTGCTGATTTGTGTATGTAAAGTGACTTTGGGTGTCATGAAAAGATTCAATTCTGTCTAGGAAAAATTATTTTTGTATTTATGCAACAAGTAATGACAGTAATTTGAACAAAATAACTGACAGGATTCATTGTCCCTCTGTTATTAAACTTTATTGAAACATTGTCAACAGATCCTATTTCGGTAACACTTTACACTTTGCATTCGAAAAGTTTTTAGACTCCTTGACTTTTTCCTCCTTTTGTTACGTTACAGCCTTATTTTAAAATTGATTAAATTGTTTTTTTTTTACTCATCAAGCTACACAAAATACCCCATAATGACAAAGCAAAAACAGGTTTTAACAATTTTTCTAATGTATTACTATAGAAAGACCCTTTTCTCAGTACTTTGTTGAAGCACCTTTGGCAGCGATTACAGCCTTGAGTCTTCTTGGATATGACGCTACATGCTTGGCACACCTGTATTTGAAGAGTTTCTCCTATTCTTCTCTGAAGATCCTCTCAAGCTCCGTCAAGTTGGATGGGGAGTTCTCTCCAGAGCTGAGAGATCGGATCAAGTCCAGGCTCTGGCTGGCCCACTCAAGGACATTCAAAGCAAGTATTCATCAAGGATCTCTCTGTACTTTGCTCCGTTAATCTTTCCCTCAATCCTGACTGGTCTCCCAGTTCCTGCCGCTGAAAACATCCCCACAGCATGATGCTTCCACCACCATGCTTCACTGTAAGGATGGCGCCAGGTTTCCTACAGACGTTTAATCTTGGTTTCATCAGACCAGAGAATCTGAGGAGTGGTTTCCATCTGGCCACTCGACCATAAAGACCTGATTGGGGGAGCTGCATAGATGGTTGCCTTCTGGAAGGTACTCCCATCTCCACAGAGGAACTCTGGAGCTCTGTCAGAATGACAGAGCTCCTCCCCGACCAAGGCCCTTCTCCTCTAGGAAGAGTCTTGGTGTTTCCAAACTTCTTCCATTTAAGAATGATTGAGGCCACTATGTTCTTGCGGACCTTCAATGCTGCAGACATTTGTTGGTACCCTTCCCCAAATCTGTGACTCGACACAATCCTGTCTCGGAGCTCTACATGCACTGTCAACTGTGGGACCTTATATAGACAGGTGTGTGCCTTTCCAAATCACATCCAATCAATTTGGATGTCAATTTGGGGCGGCAGGTAGCCCAGTGGTTAGAGTGTTGGGCCTGTAACCGAAAGGTTGCTGGATCGAATCCCCGAGCTGACAAGGTAAAAATCTGTCGTTCTGCCCCTGAACAAGGCAGTTAACCCACTGTTCCTAGGCCGTCATTGAAAATAAGAATTTGTTCTTAACTGACTTGCCTAGTAAAATAAGGGTAAAAAAAAAACGAATAAATATTTTTTTTTACTACAGGTGGACTCTAAGCAAGTTGTAGAAACATCTCAAGGATGATCAATGGAATCACCTGAGTTCAATTTCGAGTCTCATAGCAAATGGTCTGAATACTTATACAAATATGGTATTTCTGTTTTTTATTTTTAATAAATTTGCAAACATTTCTAAAAACCTGTTTTTGCTTTGTCATTATGGGGTATTGTGTGTAGATTGATGAGGGAAAACAATTATTTTATCCATTTTAGAATAAGGCTGCAACGTAACAAAATGTGGGAAAAATTAAGGGGTCTAAATATTCCGAATGCACTGTATATCTAAAATAACTTATAAAGGAATTTACAGGTTTATAAACGCTTATTTATCGGTTTATAGATTCTTTATAAAATGGTAATGAACTGTTATAACACATTGGTTGAATTTGTGTTAGCACTTTATAATAACTCCACATAATAAAGCATTTATAATGGATTAGTAAATAGTTTATTCGTAATATGTTTAATATAGGTCCCTTTTATACAACGGGTGGGTCTAATCCTGAACGCTGATTGGTTAAAACCGCATTCCAGCAGTTACCACCGGCTAAATCTATGACGTTAAAATGCCTATTTACTCTGTTCCATCTGACTGCGCAAACCACTGTCACGTTAGCCCAGCCAGGCAGTTTATAAACTTGATCTCCACTATAAAAATAATCTAGACCTTATCACACACTTCTTTTAGACTAACATTTTCAACAGCGGAGATTTGTATAAACCTTGCTCACAAAAAGATTAACATTGGTAGACATTCCAGCAGTACCTGATGCTCCTTCAGGTCTCAAAATTGCCTAGAACACATCAATGGTGAAATAATAAGCATACAACACAGGATGTTAAAGGAAATATACTGAACATTGTATTCACAAAAACTGTTGTGGACTCCTGGCAGAGGCCAGAGTCCAGAGAGGACTCTGGCCTCAAATCAAAATCATATCGAATCAAACTTGAGGAAAGGGAAAGAGAGATACTAGTCAGTTGAATCAGAGAGGTGCGGGGGGCTGCCTTAATCGACATCCACGTCTTCTGTACCCGGGAAACAGTAGGTTAACTGCCTTGTTCAGGGGTCAGAACAACAGATTTTTACCTTGCCAGCTCGAGTATTCGATCCAGCAACCTTTTGGTTACTGACCTAACGCTCCTACCGAGTTGTAATGTAAATTTTTTGCTAATGTTGTCAACCCCACGAACGCAATCCAATCATGAAACGGAGATGTAGCCTACACACAACGGCTGGCCGGACTGGACGTTTTTTCTTTATTGGATTTTTATTCCTTCATTACTACTGATATTTGATTGAGGTAGAAATGTTACATGTATAACCTTTAAATGCTTCCAGTGCTTCAGCCTTTTAACTGCAGACTATTTCACACATTGATTTGTTTGGCGGCACCTTTAGTGGGCATTTAAAGGTAGTAACTCTTTAAACGTAATGGAATGGTTTCAGCAAAATAATGTATTCAGATATTTGTTTCCTTACCTCATAAGCAGTCTAAGGACTAGTCTTAGTCTCTTGCAGATTTTGTGAATAAACTGGAATCTATTGCGACAGGATGGACAGTGTAGGATAACAAGGTTTGGCTGAGAGTTTCCTTTTGCAAGGGTGGAGACTTCACAAACCGGAACTCCCAATTTCTAACAGGTATGGACCGAGAATTGAGTTACGCAGCTGACCAAAATATGCAATATTTTAGTTCCGGGTTAAACGAGATTACAATGCTCTAAGGATTGACTGTAATTCGCATTTATGTTAGCATCTTCGGACTAAAAACGTGTCTGAAGTTACACATCACGCTATTACAGTAGTTTTGGAATAGAATGTTCAATATATTTTCTTAAAGAAATATATTTACGAAAAATATAGTTGGTATAAAATGGTAATTAACAGAGGTATGGTGTACTTATTGTTTAACCACTGATATGTTTCATGGTGCATTTTAAGACCTTAAGGAGCATCAGGTACTGCTGGAAGGTCTTCCAATGGCATGTCCATCTTTTTGTGAGTAATTACACTGGTCACTCAAAACATTGATAAAATATTTATAAAGTATAAATAGCCCACACTTTATATGAGGCCACGCAAAAAGACTTAACTAATGATTTATGTTTATAAGCCCCTATATTAAACATCTCATGAATGATCGTATGAATCATTATTAAATACTAGGTTACTAACATTTGAAAATGTGGGAGTGATGATTAATATAAGATTAATAAACTATTTACTAATCCATTATAAATGCTTTATTACGTGGAGTTATTGTTAAGTGTTACGAAAAAGACTTTCTAAACCCAGAGGCGCAACATTGCGAGACTTCCGGGGTTTGGGGTTTGAGAAGTCAATGAGAGAAGAGAGCACAACCAAGATTCGAGTCAATGTCTTAAGTAGTTGAACATCTTATTACTCCAACCTCGTGAAAGTGACAAACTGACACGTTTTCCTTTTATGTCATAAACAACTTCATATCAAAGGAGTGCCTTTGACATGACGGCCTGCACATGCACAGTTTGGCGCAAGACGACGGTTAGACCTGAGGACGTGTTGCTGCGCATGAGCTTAGCTAGCCAATGTCGCCATGACATTTCCTACAAGCGTGATTGGGGATTTCTATTGGAGAAGCAGTTTCTTCCTATCTTCATACTGTACTGTCTTTGGTTGTAGCCTAAAGCCTCCTGAACTTGCTACATTTAAACCAATGACATCACAACGACCCTCTGTTGGCCCTCTGCCCCTTTATCACTCTCGCTCTCCCTCTCTATCTAACTACATCTCCAGACCAGTGGAGCGAGGCTTCCTTTAATACGGAACAGGCAAATGTTGCACTTTACACTCAATTATTACTTTACTGTTTCCCATTCTGACCTACTGACCCTTTCGGTCATAAAAATACAATGCTGTATGAGAGCAAAATTTGAAAGAAAGAAGAGAAGAGCTTGGGATTTTAAAAACATTTTAATTAGAAATGTGATTTTGTATCAAAAAAAGAACTGGACATGCTCCACACACTTCATTAGTTTTCAATAGGTTTTACAAATACATAGTCAGATAGTCAGGCACTGTTTATTTTTTGTTCACATTTTTCCCTTTTTAGTTTTGTCAGGACATAAAAGTAGACATCATCAATCTATTTAATAACATATATAAACTTGCCATTTAATGTGGTCAGCACTCACATTATTTTATTTCTGCAACACAAACGTTGTTGAAAGTAATACAGAGGGATAGATGGAAAAGCAGCATTGAATTCACATCACAAATGACCTCACAATTTCTCCCTCAAATAATTTAAGGGCTGCTCAGTTTCACAGCACCCACCCTCTGATATACACTATATATGCAAAAGTATGTGGACACCCCTTTCAAATGAGTGGATTTGGCTAATTCAGCCACACCCGTTGCTGACAGGTGTATAAAATTGAGCACACAACCATGCAATCTCCATAGACAAACATTGGCAGTAGAATGGCATTACTGAAGAGCTCAGTGACTTTAAGCGTGGCTCCGTCATAGGATGCCCCCTTTTCAACAACATTTCTGCACTGCTAGACCTGCCCCAGTCAACTGTAAGTGTTGTTATTGTGAAGTGGAAACGTCTAGGAGCAACAAAGGCTCAGCCTCGAAGTGGTAGGCCACACAAGCTCACAGAACGGGACGGCCGAGCACTGAAGCACGAAGCGCATAAAAATAGTCTGTCCTCGGTTGCAACACCCACTACCAAGTTCCAAACTGCCTCTGGAGCAACGTTAGCACAAAAACTGTTAGTCTGGAGCTTCATTAAATGGGTTCCCATGGCCGGGCAGCGGCACACAACCTTAAAATCACAATGCGCAATGCCAAGTGTCGGCTGGAGTGGTGTAAAGCTTAATCGCGCCAACATCAGTGCCCGACCTTACTAATGCTCTTGTGACTGAATGGAAGCAAGTCCTCACAGCAATGTTCCAACATCTAGTGGAAAGCCTTCCCAGAAGAGTAGAGGGTGTTATGGCAGCAAAGGGGGGACCAACTCTATATTAATGCCCATGATTTTGGAATGAGATGTGTCCACATACTTTTGGTCATGTAGTGTATTTATTCAGAGCTGAAGGCGACTGAAATGAATACTCAATCCTTTTGCATTTTGTTTTGACTAGGTTCTTTTCTACAGCTTGAGGCATCAGTCATATAGTATACTAGCATATCCCTGAAGCATTTTACAGAACATGACAGTCCACAGAGACAACATTTTTTGTTATGGATTAGCCTCGTTATGGATATCATCTCGGGTGAATGAATATTGTGGCAACTCGCCAGTGCATACTTTATCTTAATCCCCATTTGAATGGATTTAGGTCTGTACAATTTAGCTGTACCTTGAGTAAAATTAAAACTATTTATTAGTGTCTTGTTATCCCATGTGGGCTGGGCACTGTTAGGTGTATGACGCTTATATAAATCATATCAATCAATGAAAACCTTGTGTGACCAGGATAGCTGGTGGAAGTGGATGTGGGTCATCTATGTTATTTCACTGTAGGGCCTCTTTCAGGCTCTTCGTTTTAATCTGGAGTTACTGTATTAAAGCACGGACGTAGTGGGCAGAGGGCAGTGGCAGCCTTTGGATAGCTGGTAATTCAGATCAGTGTCTCACTTTAGCACAAAAAAACCAAGACCAATTACTAGACCTTCACCAGTTTGGAGATTATGCACAATAGGCTCAGGCCCAAACAATGGGAACGACACTGCAACATAGTTTGAACGCATTCTAAATATTTTTTTAACAACACAACACAGGATGTTCAAACTGGCATGCTTAAAATCAGTAATGTCCATATTCTTTGTTGTCAACATCATTAGATTTTTTTATGATGGCGTCACAATTATCCTGCATTGTTGGAATGATTTTTTTCCATCCAGTCTTTTTTTTTAAAAACTGGAATACTTTTAGAAATATATTTTTTAACAATGACATAACTTAACGTCCTCCTAGCTATTTAAGGACTGACCACTTTTTACCTGGTGGCTCTTCAACTTTCCTGAAGCATTGCGAGCAATGTCACTTACTGATGACAACACTGGTTCACTACAACATTGCAACGCACACACTTAAACAGATTCTTTCAATTGTCAGCTTGAGATGAGAAGTCATAGAGAGAGAGAGAAGGTAACGCAGCAATGTAAACAATGAGAAGGGATTCGAAGCCCCACCCAGCACGATGTCCTCTCTGGACTCTGGCCTCTGCCAGGAGGGAAAATGTTTGTCTTGTCTGCCATGGCCGACACAAGATGGAACATCACAATTATACTGTATCCGTTCTGTTGGGGTCCTACCCTGCATGTCTGTTTGTGTTTTCTATGTCCTTCACGACAACTATTCCTTTGGAAATCCGTTAGTGATCTTCACAACATGCTCCATGTCCATTTTCTTGCTCTATTTCGCCCCCCCCCCCTCCATTTCCACTGCATAAGAAAATGTTCACCTGCCACGAGGTGAACATCCTGAACAACGACGATGGCCTTCCTGTCCTAGATTGCATGGTTGCTATAGCTGATGTATGTTTGTTTTGTGGCGAAAGCTGAAAGAGAAGAGGAAGAAGTGGATGAGATCAACGCAGAGAGTGCAACATCAAAGTTATTGCTGTACTGTATACATTGTGGTTAGTAAGTAGTGGTGCAGAATTTCTACTTCCTGCTTTGTACATTGACAGGTTGATATCAATGTTATATGATGACATATCCAGAAATATAAATTATGTGAAAGCTATGATCCCTTATTGATGTCACTTGTTAAATCCACTTCAATTAGTGTAGATGAAGGGGATGAGACGGGTTAAAGAAGGATTTCTAAGCCTTGAGACAATTGAGACATGGATTGTGTATGTGTGCCATTCAGGGGGTGAATGAGCGAGACAAACGATTGAAGTGCCTTTGAACGGGGTATGGTAGTAGGTGCCAGTTTGTGTCAAGAACTGAAACGATGCTGGGTTTTTCACAATCAACAGTTTCTCGTGTGTATCAAGAATGGTCCACCACTAAAAGAACATCCAGCCAACTTGACACAACTGTGTGAAGCATTTGAGTCAACATATATATTATATATATACCCCCGGTCAAAAGTTTGGAATATTACTCATTCAAGGGATTTTCTTTATTTGCACTATTTTTTACATTGTCGAATAAAAGATGGATGAAGACATCCAAACTATGACATTACACATATGGAATTATGTAGTAACCAAAAAAGTGTTAAACAAATCAAAATAGATGTAATATTTGAGATTCTTCTAAGTAGCCACCCTTTGCCTTGATGACAGCTTTGCATACTCATGGATATCCTGCAATGTGTCCAAATGGCAATGACAATGACAAATTGTGTTAATTCAGATACAGTACCTGTGCACTGTCTGCCCCTCGTAAACAGAAAGGCAAGGAATTTGTGCCTGCTATCAAATCTCCCTCTCCTCACTTATTGTTACATTGTCACTGTTGTCGTTAAACTAAATAAATGTGTTTAGGATAAAGGCCTATGTGTAGTTGTGTAATGCCACACCATGCTCAGCATCCTTATAATTTTATCATCAGATATTTGCAACGTTGCATTATATATAAACACAACTGCAGTATATTGTCAAAAATGGGGGCTAAATAATCCCCAAAATACTGTAGTTTAGCTTTCAGGGAACAGTGAATCATTACATTGATGTTCTTATCCAGAGCAACTTACAGTTAGTTAGTGCATACATGTTCATACTTTTATTTTTTTGTACTGGTCCCCCTTGGCAATCTAACCCACAACCCTGGCATTGCAAGCACCATGCTCTTTCATTTGAGCTACACGGGACTACATGATGATATGACGTTATGCATCCGTCATTAAGATTTGCCCACAAATAGGGAGTTTTGCTCTCTTGACAGACATTACCGACTCAGACCCCTCAGCCAACCGTCACCTGAGACATGTCTGCTGAGTCAATGGTTGAAGTCATTATTTACCATAGCTGTATGAAGCCAGAGTCTGTTCCAGAAACCACCAAGCATTTGTATTTCTATTGAAATTAGAGGGAGATGGACTCAGGCAGAGAGAGGTTCAGCTGGTTCAGAAAGGAAACTAATTTACCTCGCAATTAATTACACCGGGCTTTGAAAACTGCCACAAATCTGAGCCAAACTGATTAAAAATATACAGTACCAGCCAAAAGTTTGCACCAACTCATTCAAGTGTTTTTCTTTATTTTTCACTATTTTCTACATTGTAGAATAGTGATGACATCAAAACTATGAAATAACACATATGGAATCATGTAGTAACCAAAAAGGTGTTAATGTAAGATCTGCAAACAATACTATACATCCGCAACACCAACAAGAAGACACAACCCATAATCACCAAGATCCCAACCCACACGAATGCAACACTCCTCTCCGTTCCCAATCACCAGAATTCTAAACAGCTGTTTACCATTTCCCCATCAGTACAGTGGGGAGAACAAATATTTGATACACTGCCGATTTTGCAGGTTTTCCCACTTACAAAGCATGTAGAAGTCTGTAATTTTTATCATAGGTACTCTTCAACTGTTAGTGACAGAATCTAAAACAAAAATCCAGAAAATCACATTGTATGATTTTTAAGTAATTAATTTGCATTTTATTGCATGACATAAGTATTTGATACATCAGAAAAGCAGAACTTAATATTTGGTACAGAAACCTTTGTTTGCAATTACAGAGATCATACGTTTCCTGTAGTTCTTGACCAGGTTTGCACACACTGCAGCAGGGATTTTGGCCCACTCCTCCATACAGATCCTTCAGGTTTCGGGGCTGTCGCTGGGCAATACAGACTTTCAGCTCCCTCCAAAGATTTTCTATTGGGTTCAGGTCTGGAGACTGGCTAGGCCACTCCAGGACCTTGAGATGCTTCTTACGGAGCCACTCCTTAGTTGCCCTGGCTGTGTGTTTCGGGTCGTTGTCATGCTGGAAGACCCAGCCACAACCCATCTTCAATGCTCTTACTGAGGGAAGGAGGTTGTTGGCCAAGATCTCGCGATACATGGCCCCATCCATCCTCCCCTCAATACGGTGCAGTCGTCCTGTCCCCTTTGCAGAAAAGCATCGCCAAAGAATGATGTTTCCACCTCCATGCTTCACGGTTGGGATGGTGTTCTTGGGGTTGTACTCATCCTTCTTCTTCCTCCAAACACGGAGAGTGGAGTTTAGACCAAAAAGCTCTATTTTTGTCTCATCACACCACATGACCTTCTCCCATTCCTCCTCTGGATCATCCAGATGGTCATTGGCAAACTTCAGACGGGCCTGGACATGCGCTGGCTTGAGCAGGGGGACCTTGCGTGCGCTGCAGGATTTTAATCCATGACGGCGTAGTGTGTTACTAATGGTTTTCTTTGAGACTGTGGTCCCAGCTCTCTTCAGGTCATTGGCCAGGTCCTGCCGTGTAGTTCTGGGCTGATCCCTCACCTTCCTCATGATCATTGATGCCCCACGAGGTGAGATCTTGCATGGTGCCCCAGACCGAGGGAGATTGACCGTCATCTTGAACTTCTTCCATTTTCTAATAATTGCGGCAACAGTTGTTGCCTTCTCACCAAGCTGCTTGCCTATTGTCCTGTAGCCCATCCAAGCCTTGTGCAGGTCTACAATTTTATCCCTGATGTCCTTACACAGCTCTCTGGTCTTGCCCATTGTGGAGAGGTTGGAGTCTGTTTGATTGAGTGTGTGGACAGGTGTCTTTTATACAGGTAACGAGTTCAAACAGGTGCAGTTAATACAGGTAATGAGTGGAGAACAGGAGGGCTTCTTAAAGAAAAACTAACAGGTCTGTGAGAGACGGAATTCTTACTGGTTGGTAGGTGATCAAATACTTATGTCATGCAATAAAATGCAAATTATTATTTTTTAAATCATACAATGTGATTTTCTGGATTTTTGTTTTAGATTCCGTCTCTCACAGTTGAAGTGTACCTATGATAAAAATTACAGACCTCTACATGCTTTGTAAGTAGGAAAACCTGCAAAATCGGCAGTGTATCAAATACTTGTTCTCCCCACTGTATATTTGAGATTATTCAAATAGCCACCCTTTGCCTTGATGACAGTTTTGCATTCTCTCAACCAGCTTCATGAGGTAGTCACATGGAATGCATTTAAATTAACAGGTGTGCCTTGTTAAAAGTCAATTTGTGGAATTTCTTTCCTTCTTAATGCATTTGAGCCAATCAGTTGTGTTGTGACAAGGTAGGGGTGGTATACATAAGATCTGTTCTGTATTATGTGATGTTTCATCACATAATAGAGTAGATGCTGCTTTTGCCAATACCAACCCTTTTCTGGTTACTACATGATTCCTTATGTGTTATTTCGTAGTTTTGATTTCTTCACTATTATTCCACAATGTGGAAAATAGTACAAATAAAGAAAAGCTAGCTGTGTCCAAACTTTCGACTGGTACTGTACCTGTACAGCATATTGAGCAGTGTTTTTCTGTGACAGACAACTGAATGCATTGAAATTAGAAAATGAAACATTATTGTTGCAGACACTGTATATCAAGCATTGAAACAGATCTCATACATTCAATACAATACAATACAATACAATACAATAGGTTCATTGTGTATGGCATTGAAGTAGCTGGTGAAGTAGCACTATACACCCGATCCTGGTACTAATACCCTCCTTAATGACCTCCACACACAGTGGAGAATTTAAGCCTGTCAGGGAATGTTTTAATGCCTTCCCCAACTCACAAACTGAATGGCAGCTAATTTCCTACATCCATCAAAATGTAAAATGACAATGGCGGAAAGTGACCAGGAAGTAATGAATTGGATACTTTCCAACTTCTACCTCAATTTATTTATGTGATTTACAGTGCCTGAAGGGTAAAATACATTTAACATTTAAAAAACACACACAAGGGTGCTCTCAGCCAAGGCTGAACAAAAATATAAACACAACATGTAAAGTGTGTCCCATGTTTCATAAGCTGAAATAAAATATCCCCAATGTGGGATATCAAGAAGCTGATTAAACAGCATGATCATTAGGCAGGTGCACGTTGTGCTGGGGACAGTAAAAGGCCACTCTAAAATGTGCAGTTTTTTCACACAACACAATGCCACAGATGTCTCAAGTTTTGAGGAAGCGTGCAAGTGGCATGCTGACTGCACGGATGTTGCCAGAGAATTGAAGATTCATTTCTCTACAATAAGCCTCCAAAGTCGTTTTAGAGAATTTGGCAGTATGTCCAACCGACCTCACAACCCCAGACCACGTGTATGGCGTCGTGTGGGTGAGCGTTTTTTGCTGAGTTGTGAAAAGAATGCCCCATGGTGGCGGTGGGGTTATGGTATGGGCAGGCACGAGCTATGGACAACAAACAAGATTGCATTTTAACGATGTGTCAGGCTCTGGCCATAGAGAAGCATAGGCTTCTCTATGTAGTTATGGTCAGAGTCTGACAGTGTCGTTCTTTTCTGTTTCTGTGTGGGGTTTTGGGTTGGATCCCTAATTAGAGGAAGCTGCACCGCATTGTCTCTAATTAGGGATCCCATATATGTTGAGTCTGTCCTTCACTCTGGTGTGGGTTGTTGTTGATGTTGTCGTTATATGTCGCAGTCAAGGTGAGAAGTAAGTGTGTTTTCTTTACGTCCGTTAATTAGTGTGTTTTGTTAACGTGACGTTTTTTCCTATAGTGTTTGTTTTCGTTTTTGTATAGTTTGTCTTAGGTTTTGTTTATACATTGTTTTATTATACTACGTAATAATAAATACTATGTCGAACTATTATCCCTGCGCTGCGCCTTGGTCTCTCAATGCACCCACTCGTGACAGAATGACCCACCAGAGCCAGACCAAGCAGCATAACTGGGGAGAGAGGGAGAGAGAGGAGGTGCCGCCGCGTTATGCGCGACGCGCAAGACGAGGCAACGCCCGCAAACTACCCCAAGGTTGGGGGGCTATGGGGCTGGAAGAGGAGGCACCAGTCCCACTTTCCAGGTGGCATTCGCCAGACACGGAGTACGTGGGGGAATACCGACAGAGGGAGGAGTATGAGATGATCATGGAGCTATGTTGGCTAAATATGGAGGAGTGTGAGAGCGAGAGGAGGGAGCTGGCTCTAAAGGTGCCCAAGAGGAGCATCCCCAGTCCAGGTCCGGTCGTCTACTCCACCCTCATGCCAGAGCAGTCCGCTCCACCGGTACCCAGTCCGGGTCCGGTAATCTACTCCTCCTCCCTACCAGAGCAATCCGCTCCTCCGGTGCCCAGTCTGGGTCCGATCGTCTACTCCACCTCCATGCCAGAGCAATCCGATGTCCAGTCCGGTTCCGGACCTCTGCTCTACTCCCCGCACCCGACCTCCGGTGCGTGCGCCCAGCCAGGTGCTTCCAGTGCCGGCTCCACGCATCCGACCTCCGGTGCGCCTCCCCAGTCCGGTACGACCCGTGCCGGCTCCCCACACCCGACCTCCAGTGTGTGTGCCTAGCCAGGTGCTTCCTGTGCCTGCTCCACACACCCGACATCCGGTGCACCTCCAGCGAAGGTCCGCAGCCCGCAATCTCCAGCGAAGGTCCACAGCCCGCAACCTCCAACGAAGGTCAGCAGCCCTGAACCTCCAGCGAAGGTCAGCAGCCCTGAACCTCCAGCGAAGGTCAGCAGCCCTGAGCCTCCAGCCAAGGCCAGCAGCCGTGAGACTCCAGCGAAGGCCAGCAGCCCTGAGCCTCCAGCGAAGGCCAGCAGCCCTGAGCCTCCAGCGAAGGCCAGCAGCCCTGAGCCTCCAGCGAAGGTCAGCAGCCCTGAGCCGTCATCCACGGCCCGTAGCCCGGAACCTCCAGCGAAGGTCCGTAGCCCGGAACCTCCAGCCGTATGCTCCGCCTCAGTGCCAGAGCAGTCCGCTCCACCGGTACCCAATCCGGGTCCAGCCGTCTGCTTCGCCTCAGTGCCAGAGCAGTCCGCTCCACCGGTACCCATTCCGGGTTCAGCTGTCTGCTCCGCTCCAAAGTCAGAGCAGTGAGCTCCACCGGTGCCCATTCCGGGTTCAGCCGTCTGCTCCGCCTCAGTGCCAGAGCAGTCCGCTCCACCGGTACCCAATCCGGGTTCAGCCGTCTGCTCCGCCTCAGTGCCAGAGCAGTCCGCTCCACCGGTACCCAATCCGGGTCCAGCCGTCTGCTCCGCTCCAGTGCCAGAGCAGTCCGCTCCACCGGTACCCAATCCGGGTCCAGCCGTCTGCTCCGCTCCATGGCCGGAGCCGGTTGCCCCACCGGTGCCCAGTCCAGGCCCGGTTGTTTGCCCCGTTCCATGGCCAGAGCCGGTTGCCCCACCGGTGCCCAGTCCATGCCCGGTTGTTTGCCCCGCTCCATGGCCGGAGCCGTTTGCCCCACCGGTGCCCAGTCCTGGCCCAGTTGTTTCCCCGCTCCAAGGCCGGAGCCGTTTACCCCACCGGTGCCCAGTCCGGGCCCGGTTAATTGCCCAGCTCCATGGCCGGAGCCGTTTACCCCACCGGTGCCCAGTCCGGGCCCTGTTGTTTTCCCCGCTCCATGGCCGGAGCCGTTGGTCCCACCGGTACCCAGTCCGGGCCCAGCTATAAGGAGGGGCCATGGAAAAAAAAAAAACTGTCCACTTCGCCGGAGCCAGAGCCGCCCCCAAAGGACTAGTTTTTCCCTCCTTAATTAACCGCCCCTTGTTTTGTGTGTTTTTTTTTTTTGGGGCGTCCGGGAGTCCGCTCCTTGGGGGGGGGGGGGGGGGGGGGGGTACTGTCAGGCTCTGGCCATAGAGAAGCATAGGCTTCTCTATGTAGTTATGGTCAGAGTCTGACAGTGTCGTTCTTTTCTGTTTCTGTGTGGGGTTTTGGGTTGGATCCCTAATTAGAGGCAGCTGCACCGCATTGTCTCTAATTAGGGATCCCATATATGTTGAGTCTGTCCTTCACTCTGTTAATTAGTGTGTTTTGTTAACGTTACGTTTTTTCCTATAGTGTTTGTTTTCGTTTTTGTATAGTTCGTCTTAGTTTTTGTTTATACATTGTTTTATTATACTACGTAATAATAAATACTATGTCGAACTACTATCCCTGCGCTGCGCCTTGGTCACTCAATGCACCCACTCGTGACACAATGGCAATTTGAATTCACAGAAATATCGTGACGAGATCCTGAGGCCCATTGTGAGGCCTATTTCTTTTAAGGAATCTGTGAACAACAGTATTCCCAGTCATGTGAAATCCATATATTACGGCCTAATGATTTCATTTCAATTGACTGATTTCCTCATATGAACTGTAACTCAGTAAAATCTTTGAAATTATTTCATGTTGGGTTTATATTTTTGTTCAGTATATATATATCGCATATATAAGTCTTCACCCTTTAACTCACCTTGTGTTTCCAGGCTCTCACACAACTCGGACTTGGCTTCTCCGTTGGGACGTAGGCTGGTCTTGGGGTTGAATTTGTTGGACATGGTGGCAGCTGTGACCACGGCCTTGAGGCTGCGTGTGCGTTTGGGCACATTCTGCTCCGGGTGCCTGAGGATCACGTAGACCTTGGGCATGTACAGCATCCCCAGAGAGACAGACGCACTCAGGCTCACAGAGATGGTCAGCGTGGTTGTCTGGATGTACATCTGTAAAGCAATGTCAAGGAGACTGTGTTAGACCTAAAGATCGAAATTAGTTAAGTTTAGGGTTAAGGCTAGGGTTAATGTAACCACCGTTGGGAACCATACACAATCTGCGGGCTGTAATTCGCTGCCAAAAGTTAATAAAGATCACTAAGAATTGATAGTTACTGCTCCACCGCATCTCTGGTGCTCTACTCTAGATGTGAATGTTCAAGTCCTCTTTACTTCTCTGAGGTTAAAATACTTCTGTCAGTTTGTCCTTCACAAAGAGATGCAAATGATTTGTGAAGGACACAACTGACACCGTGAAATCCACGACAAAGCTTTAGTTCTTGTGTATGTGTAAGAAGAATGTGTAGTAGAGCCTAAAGCATATAACACATATTTGTGGTGTACCACTATCATTAGTTACGATGCACATTAGACAAGTAAATTATTAATAAAGGTATCTGTTGGTAGGAAGGCTTGATTAAGGCTTTTCATTTAGGACAAAGGATAAACCTAAATGAAAATCCTCTCTTCACACGCACACGCACACGCACACACACACAGAGACAGACACACACACACACACACACACACACACACACACACACACACACACAACCACCACCATGGTGCACCCGACCAAGCACTCTTGTTTGTTGATTTTCTGCAGTGCTAGTTTTAACATGGCCATCACGTCAACCTTTAAAACGGAATGTCATAGCACCAGCCTATCTGACCTATTCTGATTCACTACAAGCTGCCCCATAAAAATAAATAAACACATTAATGTTTTATCCGTGGCTGAACATTGTGAATCACGGGGGAGGACCTTGCTGATCAGCAGTCTCCCTCACTCCATTTTAAGTGTTTGCAAAGCAGAACTGTGTTAATTAGGCCAGTTTATTGAGAACATTAAAAGGGAGGGACAGGCTCGTATGAATTGTAATGTAAACAGTACATTGTTACAAATACTGATCACCTGATCAGGGAAAAGCAATTAAAGTTTGGGATAATATGAGATGATGAATAAAATGAATTTACACCATGACACTGCATGACCCAACCTAAAACAAACATAATCCATAATCCACTGTATGACCCAACCTAAAACAAACATAATCCCTAATCTCGTGTAACATGTAATGAAATCAATAAATACCAATAGT
The DNA here is from genome assembly GCA_023634145.1 of Thymallus thymallus. NCBI lineage: Eukaryota > Metazoa > Chordata > Actinopteri > Salmoniformes > Salmonidae > Thymallus > Thymallus thymallus. Next base: position 41,735,735 of record CM042410.1, read on the forward strand.
GTGTTAACCTGTAAGGTATTTGAGACTGTTATAATTCAAATCTGTTCGGTTTGACTGGACCTTTTTCTGTAGCTAGCTATCTAATGCAGCAAGCGATTCCCTTCCGTTGTTTCATCAACATAGTGTAGCATCCCCAGACTTGACCTCTGCTATTGTGTCTTTGTTTGTTTTTGTTATGTCTAACCCTTTTAGGCGCTCCGCTTTCTCTCCAGATTGCTTTGCTTCTCATCTAGGTGAAGCACGGCACCATGGGGGATGGTGGATGGGAGTTCGGAGGAGCAGAGGCCAGCGGTGGTAGAGCCCCTCACAGCTGTGGACACACAGTCCACTAGTGCTCTGCTATGGGCTGCTGTCTTATGCAGGGATTCAGGACCCAAGTTGTTATCCATGGATTCATTAAAAGGAGTAAGAACAAATAAATAAATTGGGACAATTTGGACTATTTGTAGTGGGAAATGATTTGATGGATTATTTGGTTTATGTTATCTGCTGATGTATTGTATTAATGGTAACACTTTACTTGACACCCACCATCATAATACATTATTAAACAGTCATAACCATGTCATAATATGTCATAACAGCTGACATAACATGTCATTACCGGTCATAATATGTATATTGCGTACTTTTAATGGCTGGTTGTGACACCTACATAAGAGTATCAAAACTCACCTTTATTCAAATGTGTTTTTTCCCTGCCAAGAAGTTTCCTAGCATTTAAAAGTGTATTTCTTAAGTACTTTGTTGTTGTTGAATGAATTCTTTGCAGTCATATTTTTTTCCATCATATTTTAAATAACTTGCAGAAAATACACTTTATGACACTGTCAAGAAGCATTATGACCCTCCTGTGTCACTTTACTTGGACTAAGAAAATACACTTTATGACACTGTCAAGAAGCATAAATAAAGGAAACACCACATTAAGTGTCTTAATAGGGCTTTGGGCCACAACGAGCTGCCAGAACAGCTTCAATGTGCCTTGGCATAGATTCTAAAAGTGTCTGAATGGATGCAACACCATTCTTCCACAAGAAATTCCATAATTTGGTGTTTTAATGCTGTCTCGGACGCCGCTCCAGAATCTCCCATAAATTTTCAATTGGGTTGAGATCTGGTGACACAAACACACACACAAACTTTAAGAATGTGTGCTACTTTGAGAGCCCTCTTTCAAAGTCACTGAGCTCTTTTCTTCTGGACAAAATAATGGGCAACTGGGCAATTTTCTATACTTGACCCCTAAGCATTGGATGTTAACTGCTTAACCCTCATACCACTAACCATATTTTTTTTATCATAGCCCAAAGGTGGTTTATTAAATTCTTCACATTTTTCATGACTTTAAAAAAAATCAAAATAATTGTTCAGTGTTTTTGTGTCAATATGGACTTTTTTAAATAAATTCAATTCCTTTGGGGTCATTTTGACCCCAGCCAAAAACACCTAAATATGTCTATAGTCATTTGATAGATAACCTTTATTTGACCCTAGGTTTCTCTGATGAAATAATAAGTTATCCCCACCACCAGAGGGTGGACGGGGACCTGAATCAGTGATTTTGACCAGATAGACAGATACTCTGTACTCACCTAAGATTGTACTTTTCTATACCATGTATCATATGACTGTGTGCAAAAATAAAACAACCTTATTTTTGTGCATATACAATCTACCAAAGGGATGCAAAGTCCTCAAACTGTATAAATACTTGATATATAACTGCAATACAGAACTCACATAAACTCTGAACTTACACAGAGAGCTGTATTGGTGTGTATTCTCAGAGTTACTCTAGGGCAAATCTAAAACAAATTGTATTTATTTGAATCTGGAGACATAATATTAAATTATACATAGCCTCAGACGGTGGAGGGGACCTGTTGGAGTGATCTTGACCTGATAGTCAGATTAGTTATAACTAGGTATGATTGTATACTAAATCAAAACTACCTTAGATATACGCTTAGTTGCAGTCAAAACATCTCATAAAAGTCTGCCAGTGGTAATAATACTTGGTAGAACTGTAGTACAGAAACCAGCTGCTCTCTGAATGTAGATATAGTGCTGTATTGGTGTGTATTCTCAGAAAAATAGTTATTATAATGAAGAAGTTATACACTGAACAAAAATACAAACGCAACATGTAAAGTGTTGGTCCATGTTTCATTAGCTGAAATAAAAGATCCCAGAAAGGTTCCATACGCACAAAAGCTTATTTCTCTCAAATGTTGTGCACACATTTGTTTACATCCCTGTTAGTGAGCATTTCTCCTTTGCCAAGATAATCCATCTACCTGACAGGTGTGGCATATCAAGAAGCCGATTAATGCATGATCATTACACAGGTGCACCTTGTGCTGGGGAAAATAAAAGGCCACTATAAAATATGCAGTTTTGTCACACAACACAATGCCACAGATGTCACACGTTTTGAGGGAGTGTGCAATTGGCATGCTAACTGCAGGAAAGTCCCCCAGAGCTATTGCCAGAGAATTGTATGTTAATTTGACCAACAGATGCATACCTATATTCCCAGTCATGTGAAATCCATAGATTAGGGCCTAATTAATTTATTAATTAATGATTTCCTCATATGAACTGTAACTATCTTAGAAATTGTTGCATATTGCATTTATATTTTTATTCAGTATAAATATCAGAATTCCTGTAATTCTCTTCCATATTCTATATGTGCATCTTGGTATGGTATTTTGATTGCTATAACATTTGGTTTGAAGTGGCTGAGGATTTGGGCTTTTGAAGGCTCTACCACTGCCATTATTTGCTGTGGGGTAAGTCAATAAAGAAAACATCAAATCAAATGCTTACTTACAAGTCCTTAACCAACAATGCTGTTTTAAGAAATTATAGTTAAGAAAATATTGACTAAATAAACTAAAGTAAAAAAAAGTAACATTATAAAATAACAATGACGAGGCTGTATACAGCGGGAACAGGTACCGATCAATGTGCAGGGGTACAGATTAGTAGAAGTAATTGAGGTAATTTGTACATGTAGGTAGGGGTAGATAATAAAAAGCATGTAACTGGGGGGTCGATGCAGATAGTCTGGGTGCCCATTTCATTAATTGTTCATCAGCCTTATGGCTTGGGGTTAAAAGCTGTCAAGGAGCCTTTTGGACCTAGACTTGGCGCTCCGGTACCGCTTGCCGTGCGGTAGCGGAGAGAAAAGTCTATGACTTGGGTGACTGGAGTCTTTGACAATTTGTTGGGCCTTCCTCTGACACCGCCTAGTATAGAGGTCCTCTAGCACTACACTCTGTAGCGCCTTACGGTCAGATGCCGAGCAGTTGCCATACCAGGCGGTGATGGAAGCAGTCACGATGCTCTCGATGGTTCAGCTGTAGAACTTTTTGAGGATCTGGGGACACATGCCAAAACCTTTCAGTGTCCTGAGGGGGAATAGGTGTTGTTGTGCCCTCTTTATGACTGTCTTGGTCTGTTTGGACCATGATAGTTTGTTGGTGATGTGGACACCAAGGAACCATGATCAGCTCCTCAGGGAGCAGTTGTTCTCATGGATACTTCAGTGTTGCTTGCCTCGAAGCGAGCATAAAAGGCATTTAGCTCGTCTGAATCGCTTCACAGGGCAGCTTGCGGCAGTGCATGTCAGAGCAAAAACCAAGCCATGAGGTCGAAGGAATTGTTTTTAGAACTCAAACACAGGATTGTGTCGAGGCAGACCTGGGGAAGAGTACATTAAAGTCTGCAGCATTGCAGGTCCCCAAGAACACAGTAGCCTTCATCATTCTTAAATGTAAGAAGTTTGGAACAACTAAGACTCTTCCTAGAGCTGGCAGCCCGGCCAAACTGAGCAATCGGTGGAGAAGGGGGTTGGTCAGGGAGGTGACGAAGAACCCAATGGTCACTCTGACAGAGCCCCAGAGTTCCTCTGTGGAGATGGGAGAGGAGGACAACCTGTCTGCAGCACTCCGCCAATGTTAGAGTGTACGGAAGCCCCTCCTCAGTAAAAGGCACATGACAGCCCACTTGGAGTTTGCCAAAAGGCCCTTAAAGGACTCTCAGACCATGACAAACAAGATTCTTAGGTCTGATGAAACCAAAATTGAACTCTTTGGCCTGAATGCCAAGCGTCTGGAGGAACCTGGCACCATCCCTACGGTGAAGCATGGTGGTGGCAGCATCTTGCAGTGGGATGTTTGTCAGCGGCCAAGACTGGGGAGACTAGTCAAGATCGCGGGAAAGATGAACGGCGCAAAGTACAGAGAGATTCTTGATGAAAACCTGCTCCAGAGCTCAGATTGGGGTAAAGGTTCACCTTCCAACAGGACAACGACCCTAAGCACACAGCCAAGACAATGTAGGAGTGGCTTCGGGACAAGTCTCTGATTGTCCTTGAGTGGCACGCCTAGAGCCCGGACTTAACCCGATCGAGCATCTCTAAAATAGCTGTGCAGCGACGCTCCCCCTCCAACCTGAAAGAGCTTGAAATGATCTGCAGAGCAGAATCTCGCCAAATACAGGTGTGTCAAGCATGTAGCGTCATACCCTGTCAGGCTCTGACCATAGGGAGGCCTCTAGCATTCTCTATATTGGTATGGTCAGAGCCTGACAGGGGTTTTCTATGTGTGTCTATGTTGGTTTTGTGTTGGACGACGCACCGGTACCACTATCCGCGTGGGATTTAAATGAGCTAGAGCACGACTGGGGGTCAAAGTCGGTGGAGGAGGAGGAGTACATAAAGGAGAGGGTATTGGAAGTGCTGGAGCAATGCCGGCAGCATGGGGAGGAGGACGTTTACGACGAGGCGGAGCTGGAGCTAATGGTGCCCGGAGGGTGCATCCTCAGTCAGGGTCGTACTGTGCCTACCTCCCTCGCCAGATATCCAGCCCCCCCCCCGCGTGTCACCAGTCCGGTGTAACCTGTGCCGGCTTCACGCACCAGGCCCCCAGTGCGTCTCCCCAGTCCGGTGCGACCTGTACCGGTTCCCTGCACTCGCCCTGAAGTGTGTGTCACCAGTCCAGTGCAACCTGTGCCGGCTATACACACCAGGATCCCAGTATGTCTCCCCTGTCCGGTGCGAACTGTGCTGGCCCCCCGCACTCGCCCTGAAGTGCGTGTCACCAGTCCGGTGTAACCTGTACCGGCTCCATGCACCAGGCCCCCAGTGTGTCTCCCCAGTCCAGTGCGACCAGTGCTGGACCCCGCACTCGCCCTGAAGTGCGTGTCACCAGTCCGGTGCAACCAGTGCCGGCTCCACGCTCCAGAGCCGGAAACGTCCACTCCATCAGGGCCCAGCCCGGGACAGGTTGTCAGCCCCTCTCCAGAGCCGGAGCCGCCTGCTACACTGGTGCCCAGTCCGGGACCGGTCGTCAGCCCAGCTGCCGGGCTGGAGCCCACAACCACACCGGTGCCCAGTCCAAGACCGGTCGTAATCGCTGCCAAAGGTGCTTCAACAAAGTACTGAGTAAAAGGTCTGAATACTTATGTACAATGATATTTTTAATTGTAATACATTTGCAAAAAATTCTAAAAACCTGTTTTTGTTTAGTCATTATGGGGTATTGTGTGTAGATTGATGAGGGGAACAAAATATTTAATTAATTTTAGAATAGGGCCGTAACAAAATATGGGCAAAAAATCAAGGGGTCTGAATTCTTTCCGAATGCACTGTAGACAGGTGAGTGCCTTTTCAATTCATGTCCAATATATAGAATTACCACAGGTGGACTACAATCAAGTTATAGAAACATGTCAAGGATGACCAATGGAAACAGGATGCACCTGAGCTCAATTTCGAATCTTCCTAGCAAAAGGTCTGAATACTTATGCAAATAAGGTATTTCAGTTTTTTTTTTTAAATACATTTGCAAACATTTCATTTGCTTTGTCATCATGGGGTATTGTGTGTTGATTGATGAGGAAAAACATGTATTTAATTTTAGAATGAGTCTATAACGTAACAAAAAAGTGTAAAAAGGGAAGGGGTCTGGATACTTTCCGAATGCACTGTATAGGCATAGACTGTTTTCTTTGCTACCGCACGGCAAGTGATACCGATGCACCAAGCTACCCCTAAAGCCATGAAACTCTGATGTTATAATGATGTTATAATTGTGTTCTTTTTTCTCACCTGGTGGAACTGCATTGTAATAACACCTAAGTTGCATTCATCAGACGTGCACTGGAGTCAACTGTAAGTGACTTTGAAGCTAGGAATACTTCTTTATGCATCTATTGTATATAACTGCCTCAATTTTGCTGGACCCCAGGAAGAGTGGCTGCTGCCTTGGCAGCAGCTAATGGGGATCTATAATAAATACGAATACAAATCTAAAGCATGTCATCCTTTAATGCAGAGTTAACCGTTAGAATCCAATCACTGTACGCTCTGAACGATTGAATTACTGTTTGGCATTACAGTTCTGTTGAATAAGCCTAAAATGTACCATCCACCATGGGGCTGTGAGTGTATATCAGAGCAAACCCATTTTCAGACTGTGACTCAAACAGTAGACTGGCTGGATCATTTGCCTGTACTTCTCCCATAATCTGCCTCTTCCATAGCACATTCAGATTAGGGCATATTGGAGGAGTGCTGTTGACAGACCTGCACATATAGAACATACGATTTCTATGGACCGGCACTTCTTTAGCGAGCTGGAGTCAGCTCTGCAGGGTGGTCACACTAGGGTCACACTAGGGTCACACTAGGGTCACACTAGCTGGCACATAAAGTCATAACATTTTAAACCTAACCCTAACCTTAAAGAGTGACTGCCCCTAAAAAGCAACTTCTTGTTTTGAAAATGGCCTATGTGGCATCAATATGAGTCAGAAACATTTATTCTAGTGTCAAGTTGGTGTAAATAGGATAATTTTGGTCATAAAGTCAGTCTTGTCCGAAACTGAGATGAGACAAGTTAACATTGGGTTGGGTTTATTTCAATCCTTCTCACATGCCCACAGCTGGCAGCTCCCAAGTAATCATCAATTTGGAGAACAGCTACATACGACCCGATCGTAACGCCCATGGTCAATTTGGTTTGACATTCAATATCCTAGTTAGGGACCATCACCAAATCACACAATGTACATGGGACAATATTTTAAAAGGTCATTAGCTTCAAATTTCAATAACTTAAAAACATCAAACCAACTATAAATTGTAAAAATTCATATACAAATATTGAAAGCATTTAATGAGACAACTAAAAGATGTGCAGCATGAAAATAGTCCCATTTACATTGTAAATGCCGGCTGAAGCTAATTGGCAAATTAAGTGTCTAGCCTAGGCAACTTCAAGACACAAGAGGTTAGGTTGTTTCAAGTTATTTAGTAGGGTGAGTGACTGTAACTGTGTACTGTCTTGGCAGAGTGAATGTACAAACGCTTGCCATGTGCAATACACACACAAGAGACCTCCAGAGCCAGAGCCGTCCACTCCACCAATGCCCAGCCCGGGACCGGTCATCAGCCCCGGTCAGAGCCCTCCTCTGCACCAGTGCCCAGTCCGGGACCGGCAGCCGACCCAGCTCATTGGCCAGAGCTATCCACTGCACCGGGGCCAGAACCGCCACCGACGCCAGTTTCCCTCCCTAACCCCAATTTTGTGATAGGGTCTTGCGACCGTAGGGAAGCCTCTGGATTTTTCTCTATGTTGGTATGGTCAGAGCCTGACAGGGTTTTCTATGTGTGTCTATGTTTGTTTGGCGTTGGTCCCCAATTACATCCAGCTGCTTTGCATTGTCTCTAATTGGGGGACATATTTAAGTTAATGTTTTTCACCTGTGTCTTGTGGATCATTGTTTTGTCAGTGCCTGTGTGCCAACCTACGTTACGTTTCGTGTTTTCTCTCTTGTTGTTCTGTGGCAAAGTTCACATTTAAATACATTTATGTCGAACCACCAATGCGCTACGTTTTGGTCTGCCACTCAACACGATCGTGACAGTCCCATTGATCCTCATTATGTTCTATTAGGGCTCTGGGACAGCTGTACAATGAATAATGTTTATCTATGAAAAAACAACAACAAGCAAAGCAGAGCGGGGCCATTGGTATGTCTGTCTCTCTGCTTCAGCAGCTGACGTGACGGGGTGATGACTGTTTCTGACCTAGCAATCCAGTGAATGGACACATCACATCCCACCATGTAATCTAAGGCTGTTGAACTAACCTACTTTCTTAACAACACAGTCAACGGCATAATGAAAAACGACTTAAAAACAAAAGAGACTCGCTGGCAGTCATCTGTTCGAGCACCGTAATGGCAGCTCTTTCTGAGGCGGCTGATCGTGTTGGAATTGCGTCCATTGTCAGGAGCGCAACCTTCTCCGTGGAATCCATTGTGAAGCGTTCCTCCCACTCCCCCTGCCTGACAAACACCCCCTGATGTACTGCGCCTCGCCAGGTGAGGCAGTGCCACGTTGATTTCCATATCCAGCATCATGCTCTGTGATCACACACTATAGACAGGCCATGTTTGACTTATAGAGAAGGCCTCCTATGGCGTTTTCTCCTGACACGGGATGACAAATAAATGAGTGTAATTGGAGTGCTAGGCAAGGGAGGCTTGCGGTAAACTGGTGATGAGCACATAGGCGGACAGATAAGCTAAATCAAGAGCCAGAGCAACTCAAGCATTTCATTTGCTCTGAAATGCATGTCATTTACAGCTGCAAGGCTTTGTTGGGCTTGTCACTTTGGATGATTACGAGGTGCTTTTGTTTTTGCATGTTAATTTCTTAGAAAGGAACATTGTTTACAAAGCAGCGCAGAGGATCTATTGCATAATTCTTCTAAGTGATTGGAAAATCAAGCAGTTTGTGTGTGTGCTGCAGCCCAGTAATGGCGATTGTGGATGGCATATCCTGAATATTTTAACTCAAAATAAACCAACAACACAGTAATTCAACACTAAATCGTATATATCTCCTTAACATACTGTAAAGGCATTTCCTATGTGTGCGTGTGTATAATATGACTAGCTGCTGTCACACACTTTAAGACAACAGAGAAAGCTGAGAGAGCAGTATAAGGGAAGTCTTAGGTCAGTCATACCGCCGTATTTTCCTCTCTCACCTACAGCAGCATAGCTCCAGCCTCCTGGCAATGGTGTCTCTCCTCCTCCCTGAGGATTGATGTTATCTATCCCCAATTGCGTCTGCCCTTTTCTGAGGGAAAACTAATTAATGAATGTTTAATATGAATTGGGGGAAGAAAAGCCATCTCTTATCTTAAGCCTCTGTAAGATAACTTGTCCCAGGTTTTCAAATTGAATTCGCAGGGCTGGGGTTTCCTGCAAGGTTGTGAGGAGAAATAAAAGTAGGGTCACTCTTCCTGTTTTGTGATTCGAAGCCACACTAGCTAATGGTTTACCTCATCTACATCTATTCCACAATTCTCTTCTTTTATCTTTCAAGGCAGAAGACAGACAGCTGGAAGACAGCGGTTAATGATATCCATTGCGGTTTGGCACTGATTACGAGAGATAAGCAATGTTCAGGTCAACGTCTGTTAAACAGTGCACATGGAGATTTTACGGCTTGCGACAGTTTACCTTGTAATTAAATTATGACCGTTCCTTTAAAGGCTGATCCCTATGCCAGTATTTTTCTGCCGTTATTAACACCATGTGATGGTAGCAGACAGGATTAAGAAGAGACAAAGCAAAAACTGCATAATCTTCTTGTAAAAGGTGGTTTCCCTTTTGATCCCCACAGGTGTCTTTCTGTTCTTCAGATTAGTATAAATTGTGTTAACAACACAAAAGGTCATACTGATAAGGGAAATTGACTGATACACACAATTAATCTAGCTCAGTAAGGGCTTCATTACGTTAGCACACAATGGACTCTATGGACATTTTGCACTATGACTGAGTGCATCGAACTGGCAATGGTCATACGCAATGTACTGTAAAGCACTGCAGATTAACACACACATTGAATGCAGGGCATAAGTGATAGTCAGTCTTACAAGATATACATTTTAGCCATGTACAAGCTGAGTAGAGAGCCTAGCAGAGCAGAATGTATTCTGTTTTTTGTCTGCCTCTGTAGCCCAGTGGGAAGATGACGATAATGATGATGATAACATTATACAGTTGAAGTCGGAAGTTTACATACACTTAGATTGAGGTCATTAAAACCACTCCACAGATTTCATATTAACAAACTATAGTTTTGGCAATCTACTTTGTGCATGGCACAAGTAATTCATCCAACAATTGTTTACAGACAGATTATTTAATTTATAATTCACTATATCACAATTCCAGTGGGTCAGAAGTTGGATTGGAAAATTCCAGAAAAATGGCTGAAGGCTAATTAATATAATTTGAGTAAAAAAAAATGTTAGACCTCCACAAGTCTGGTTCATCCTTGGGAGCAATTTCCAAACGCCTGAAGGTACCACGTTCATCTGTACAAACAATAGTACGCAAGTATAAACACCATGGGACCACACAGCCGTCATACCACTCAGGAAGGAGACGCGTTCTGTCTCCTAGAGAGGAATGTACTTTGGTGCGAAAAGTGCAAATCAATCCCAGAACAACAGCAAAGGACCTTGTGAAGATGCTGGAGGAAACAGGTACAAAAGTATCTAAATTCACAGTAAAACGAATCCTATATCGACATAACCTGAAAGGCCGCTCAGCAAGGAAGAAGCCACTGCTCCAAAACCACCATAAAAAAGCCAGACTACGGTTTGCAACTGCACATGGGGACAAAGATCGTACTTTTGTAAAAATGTCCTCTGGTCTGATGAAACAAAAATATAACTGTTTGGCCATAATGACCATCGTTATGTTTGGAGGAAAAAGGGGGAGGCTTGCAAGCCGAAGAACACCATCCCAACCATGAAGCACAGGGGTGGCAGCATCATGTTGTGGGGGTGCTTTGCTGCAAGAGGACCTGGTGCACTTCACAAAATAGATGGCATCATGAGGAAGAAAAATTATGTGGATATATTGAAGCAACATCTCAAGACATCAGTCAGGAAGTTAAAGCTTGGTCGCAAATGCGTCTTCCAAATGGACAATGACCCCAAGCATACTTCCAAAGTTGTGGCAAAATGGCTTAAGGACAACAAAGTCAAGGTATTGGATTGGCCATCACAAAGCCCTGACCTCAATCCTATAGAAAATGTGTGGTCAGAACTGAAGCGTGTGCAAGCAAGGAGGCCTACACACCTGACTCAGTTACACCAGCTCTGTCAGGAGGAATGGGCCAAAATTCACCCAACTTATTGTGGGAAGCTTGTGGAAGGCTACCCGAAACGTTTGACCCAAGTTAAACAATACTAACTTCTGACCCACTGGAAATGTGATGAAAGAAATAAAAGCTGAAATAAATAATTCTCTCTACTATTATAATGACATTTCACATTCTTAAAAGTGGTGATCCTAACTGACCTAAGACAGGAATTCTTACTAGGATTAAATGTCAGGAATTGTGAAAAACTGAGTTTAAATGTATTTGGCTAAGGTGTATGTAAACTTCCGACTTCAGTAGAAGCTCTTATTACCCCCTTCTTTCTGTTGTTTTACTCCAGCCCCACTGATGGTGTCCTCCCTGCTAGTTCGAGGCATTCACAAGCCTCTTACCCCTGAGTAGATCATGACAGCTATTGAGGACCCATTCTTTGTCTAGCTGCCAAATAGATTTGCTTCCACCTACTCATTTCAAACTTAGTTTTTTTTATCTCAAGGCTGTGGAGCCCTACTCTGTATTGTAGCTATGGTTATGTGCTAAACCTCCACACTGTAAAATGTTTAACTCATACTTCTAGTATGTTAAACTCAAAGTCAATTAAAAGTGATTAGGCCCATTACTTAAAATGTTTATGTGGTACTGAATCAAAACTAAATTAGAACTCACATCAACTACTTTTTTTATTATTATTGTTTTTAATATCTGTGTTTTTGCACGTACATTGAGTGATTGATTGATTAATGTTACGCTCATTTTGTTAGATTTTTTTGCACCTGTTACGAAAATGGTTGTCGCAGTTTAAATGGCTTAGGTATTCTCCTCACACTGTTCCTAACCATGGCAGTCATTATGAATGCCGGTCGCAGGTTAATAAAAATGTCAACAGTTGGATAGCTTAACTCTGGCTGGATTCTAATAGGAATTACACATCACTTTGCAAGCCAGCATAATTTGACTTGCAGGTAAGGGTGCAAACTTCTGGTAAATTTCCCAGGATTCCTGGAAGTCCTTCTACCAGGATTTTTTTGAGTAATGACAGCACATTGGGGATTACAGTGCATCCATTTCTCCCAGTGTCCCCATCTGACCTGTACATCACATCAGACCTGGGGTTCAAACAGTATTTTTTTTTTTCTTCTAATACTTATCCTGCACTTGATTCAGCTTGCCTGGCACAACAGAACCAATGGAATAGTCCAAAAAAAACCTGCCCATCTAACACTCCATTCCTGGCAGGCCATTAATCAAATTATCTATTAGTATTTCAATAAGAACCAATACAACTGCCCCTTGGTGTGAATCCCAGTGTTAAGTGGATTTGCTGTCCACCAGGCCAGGCTCATAGATTTGACACAATGACACGAGTGTGAGCTCTGTGGTTGTGTAAACAGGTAATCGGTCACTAATACACTGTGGCAAGTGGCTGTCACAGACGCATGAGTCACTGAATAACAAGCAGACTACTGTATGCAAAGGGCCTGCAGACTTTAGGGGAATTATTTTTAAATGCTCTGCATGTAGAATAGGCCATTTATTTTATTTTACTTTTGTCTTCAGATCAGAACTTTGAATATTTCAATAATTAATGGCTTAGCAGTTTTATATTGATACTAACCTCCCCAATGTAATTGTATCTCATATATACGGTAAGTCATAGAATTATGCAATCCTCCGCTTTTAATTCTAGTCTTCATAAAACCAAGACTGCAGGGGAGATTAAAACTTTATGATTACAAAATGAAAATCGGTGCTCTGACGCAGAGTATAACAGAAGAATTCACCATCCCTTAGCCTACAATTTCTGCATCCCCGTGGAAATCTAATTAACATCATGAAAAAATCCCCATCAAAATACGTCTGTTTAAACTAGTCTCATGGTTTGTCAGACCATGAGACATCCCAAAAATGTGTCTTCTCACAAAAACGTTTGTAGCGTCCGAACGGTTTATCCTAAAAATTATTATTACCACTCTACTGAAAGATGAGAATCTCACGAACACGAGAGTCACAAGACTTGTCTGAAAGTCCCCAGTACCAGTTTAAAAATGTACAGAAGGAAATAGATTAGGGCCCAAAACGAGGGGATAAATACATGTAAAAATAAATATATATATATATTTCTTATATCTCTCAGATATAGCACAGATACTTCAGAACAAACTTCCTTTAGATTTTTTGTTTTATTATCTGTTGTTCCATGTAGTGAATCTGTTATTCAATGGCAAATTCAATGTTTCATCCCAAATGTTTTTAATAATTTTTTTTTGATATTTTAAAGGGTCTTAAAATTCCAAATCAAAAAGCTAAATAATCCTTGGTATGACCATTTTAAAACAAATCCATATGTTAGCTTAGAACCGCCCCAGCTTAGACAGGGCATACAGTACATGCTGACTAGACAGGACACAGAAAGTCTACTCCGACAATTAATCCACAGATGGAAGGGGAAACCAAGTTAGTTTCTAGTAATCGCTCCTCCTTTAGTCTTCTTCTTCTGTTGACTTTATATAGCGGTTGGTATCCAACTTTAAGGTGCATTAGCACCACCAACTGGACTGGAGTGTGTACCTCAGTTCATCTTTTAAATCACCCATGAGGGTATAAGTTCCTAAAAACCAAGGAGGAGATGGGAGAGACAGGACTTGCAGTGTGTCAAGTGTCAACAATAGAACCAAGTTCTTTTTTTAGTGCATGGCTATGTAGACGCTCATTGACAAGTGCGAGTAGTTTGGATCAAACAATTGAATAACATGTATGTGTAAATGTATTTTGCAACGCTGGAGCACGCAACGCGGGCAGTGTGGTCAGCATATTAGCATCTAGAGCGTTAAGCTCTGCCAGAAAATGCTGATGCATACCATAGCATAATGCTTTTTTCATTCAGCCATGTCCACCTACCTACACTGACTCCCCAGCACAGTCCTTTCATAATGAACAAAGGCCTCTCTATAAACAAAGCATTATAAAAAAGCCTTTTATTTCAACCAAGACAGAGAGAAATACAGAGAGACAGAGAGAGAGAGAGGGACCCAGTCTTTAGAATCCTCTTTGTGCTTATGCCATTGTTTTGCATATCAACAATCAGGGACGTAGCTAGGCCTATTTTAGAGCCCCCATAAAATATTAATTAGCCCCCCCCCTAAATAAATCAATATATCAGTCAATATATTTTCTCTGTGATTTTGTATTTCTTTTGTCAACCGTTCCATCGCATCTTAAACTGCTTACTGGCCAGGCACTAGGACCTGGGGGAGGCTGCTGTTGCAGAGAATGCTACACACGCTAGTGACTGTGGTCCGTGTACACTATCAAAATCTGCCGCGCGGTGAGACACCGCTTCCCATTAACTTTTCAATTGCATGGCGTAGGAGGCGGTGAAAAATGAACTTTTCACAACTTTATGGAAATCACCAGCGGCGAACGCTGGGCGATGATCAATCATATCGAGTGGTTTCCATGATGAATTCGAAGCTAAGCGACCCAAGGCTGGAGTCTTTTTTCAGCAAAGATGGCTGACAAAAATTATTCTGGTGTAATTCTCCTAACTCCTGAAACAACCAGTTCTTGCGAAACAGTGGATGTAAAGAATCTAGCTAGCTAAAGCATTAACTGCAAATTGAATGTACAATTTTGTAAGTTTGCCTTGCTGATATTTGCCATGCAATGCAAATGAAGTAACGTAACTAGCTAACTATTTTCTTGCTTATTGTGCCGCGGAGTATAAAAATACCTACATGCCTATGGATGTGTAGCTAGCTGTGTAGCCGATCTGTGTATGGACCCTAAAACGTTTGGTATACATATTAGTTCAGAACCTAGCAATGAACCTCAGCTATCATAGCCTGTCTGAATGACATTGATGAAGCCAATGGATTGAGTAGAATATAATAACTTTGTGCCAAGGATATAAGTCATGTAGTTATTACCATGCAATGCGATCCCCACATTGTAGCCTCTCCCTCTCTCCCTCTCTCCCTCTCTCCCTCTCTCCCTCTCTCCCTCCCTCCGCTTCTCCCTCCGCTTCTCCCTCCCTCTGCTTCTCCCTCTTCCCTCTCCCTCTCTGCTTCTCCCTCTGCTTCTCTTCCCCTCTCTCTCCTTCTGCCTCTCTCAATTTTTTATTTATTTTGGCTACATAGTACAGACATTTTTGTGCCTTTTGTTGGTGTTGAATGGATGGGGACAGAGTGGACTTTCATTTCTTTATTTTGATAGAATTTAAGTAAGTCATATTAAATCAGTGTCTAACACAAACAATGAGACAGGTATACTTTTAATAAAACACACCTCTGAGCTTACCTTCTCTGTGGACTGGGAAGTACCAAAGAAGATGGGGATGAAGGCCAGCCAGATGATACAGGTGGTGTACATGGTGAAGCCGATGGGCTTGGCCTCGTTGAAGGCCTCCGGCACGCCACGAGTCTTGATGGCGTACACCGTGCAGGTGACCATGAGCAGCATGCTGTAGCCGAGCAGGCAGATCAGAGAAAGGTCAGAGATGTCACATTTGAGCATGCCACGGGCCATGTCCGGATTGGCCATGCGCTGATCCTCGTAATCGATGATGGCCTGAGATGGGTCCACGCCGAACCAGATACACACCCCCAGTAGCTGCACTGAAGTCAGGCTAAAGGTGATGACCAGCTGGGAGGCTGGGGAGATGAACCTGGGGGCGCTCACCGACATGGATCCCTGCTCGAAGATGCGGTAGATACGGTTAGTCTTGGTGAGCAGGGCTGCGTAGCTGATACTCATCCCCAGACCCAGGAAGATCCGTCTGAGGGAGCAGATGCCCACGTCAGGGGCTGAGATCATGAGGAAAGTGGTGGCGTAGCACATGAAGATACCTGTCAGTAGAACGTAGCTGAGCTCACGGCCCGTCGCCTTGACGATGGGCGTGTCGTTGTAGCGGATAAAGGTGAGCACCACGAACAGAGTGGCCATGATGCCCGCCACGGAGATGAGGACAGGGATGACGGCCCAGGGGGAGCTCCACTCCAGCTTGACGATGGGGATGGGACGGCAGGCCGTGTGGTTCTCGTTGGGACGCAGGTCAAAGCGGCACATCTTGCAGCTGTAGGTGTCTGCCTGGTACTGGTAGCCGTCGCAGCGCTCGCAGTGCCAGCAGCAAGGCATGCCCTTCACTATCTTCTTGCGTTCTCCGGCCTGGCATGGGTGGCTGCAGATGGAGTGAGGGATCTGACGACCTCCACTTGGCCAGTGCATTGCTCGGATCTGATTGAGATGGAGAGGAGAGGAAGGGTACAGTCAAACACTTCTCAAATAACTAACACTATAACCCATATACAGTCTGGTCTTGTTTAATGACAATTACCACTGGCATGCGGTTAGTTTTGGGGCTTCTTTCTCCTCTCCCCCAAAAAGTATTTTACAGGTAAACTCTATTTGCCTTTTTATATTTAGCGTCATGTTATTCACTTTTTTGCCATCGATGGTGGTTGTTCAATTCATAGGCGGCAAACTCATCCCCAAATGTGTATTTAATGAACAGCTATAAGAATCCTAATTAACTAAAATATCAGATGGAAAGAGAATTGGTGCACACTGCAATAGGTACCCAGGACTAGAATTTACAATACCATTAACTCTGTGTACACAGCATTGAAAGAGGTACAGACCCAGGTCAACTCCATAGAAACCAGGTCAACTCCATGGAAACATGATTCTTTTTTAGCCCAAGGCCACCTCTTCTTATTCCGTTTAAACATTATTAGCAGGGCCGGCTTCATGTAATTCATTGTTGTAGGTTTGTAACCCCCATGTGTCCACAATTGCACCATATCGTTTCGCTAAGACAGAGGATGGTGTCTGAAGTCACTATAGCTATGTATCGTTTTTTTAAGCTCTCATTGCTTTCTTTTCATTTCAGTCTGTGTTGTTAATCATTAAAGCACCCTCTGGATGTTTTCACCTTTAAAGATGTGTGCACAAAGCCAGTAGCTAATGGTTCAGGAGGAACTACTTAGCCAAGGAAGCACTGCAGTAGAACCAAAAGACAACAGCCAATCAAAGCTGTGTCAGGAGGGGAGCCACTGACACAAACGGTGAAACACATGTGGAGGGGATGAGTCTGGTAATATAACTAAAATACAGTATCTGCAGTATATGAACTATAATTATTATTATTTTTAAAGCTTACATTCAGATAGAGCTGGTCGGTCCAGTGCCCGATGATTTTGTACTCAGCTGTTCGGTTTCTGATCTGGTACTGGTAAATCTCGTAGCGACCAGGGGCGTCTCCATTCCCGTTGAAAAGCACTGGGTTGCCAGCAATGCCTGAGTTACAAAGGAGAGAGTAAATTAATTATTCAACAAAAAAACAAGGTCAAAACAACATTTATTTTCAAGTATTTACTTATTTCATTTCTATTGTAATTGTCAGAGGATCAGTGTGTGGAATGTGCACATTTTTGCAT
Source organism: Thymallus thymallus (assembly GCA_023634145.1). NCBI lineage: Eukaryota > Metazoa > Chordata > Actinopteri > Salmoniformes > Salmonidae > Thymallus > Thymallus thymallus. The sequence continues at coordinate 41,753,375 of CM042410.1, forward strand.
CTGACCAAAAGAAACTGTTGAAATGCAACTTCTCAATTCAAGAAAGTGTGAAATTTAGCTTGTGGGGTAAGGAGAGAATAAGTGGCTTATGCTGATTTTGTATTCTCTCTCTGCTCTGTTCTGTCTAGAGGCATCTGCCTTAGTCAAATCATATGTGCAGTCACTCCACTGATTTAAAATTGTTCTTCCATACTCTATTTTAAGTGAGAACTTTGTGTGGGGATAATTTTTTTGAATAACGTCAAACTGCACTGTGTTACTGTGTGGTGTTCTTGCACCCTACAATTTTTTGTTGATGTTTTTCAAATATGTTTTGCCATGAGAGATATAGTAATTTTATTACATGACTTAGCAGCCAAAAGAAGCCCCCACTACAAAACAAACTATCAAATCAAATCAAGCTTTATTTATTTATTTCAGACATGGAATGCAATACAATGTGCTTCACATGAAAAAAACACAAAAACATTGAAAATAAAAACTGAAATATTTACTACACAACAAACATAAAAATCAAGAATAACAATAAGAACTGAACGACTAAAAAGCACCCTAGGGAAAACAAAGCTTTTTTAAATGTCCACAATTTAGGCCCCCCTCAGGTTCTCTGGCAGATGCTGGGGGCATAACTAAAGGCTGCCTCTCCATGCCTCTTGGTCCTAGGCTTTGGGATAGTGAAAAGGCCAGAGGACCTGAGGGACCTATTGGGTACATACCTTAAAAGCAGTCTGACGTATATTGGGGCGCACAATCGTGGATTGATTTAAAAACCAATAGAATAATCTTAAAATGAACTCTAAATCTCACAGGCAGCTAGTGCAGAGACCTTAAACCGGTGTAATGCGTGCTCTCCATTTGGTCTTGGTCAGTACCTGTGCTGCAGCATTCTGTATGTTTTGCAGTTGACCAATGGCTTTCTGAGGTAGACCAGACAGGAGAGAATTACAGTAGTCAAGCCTGCTTGTAATAAAAGCATGGATGAGCCTCTTTATCAGCCTGAGCGATAAAGAGTATTGTTCACCAAGGGTGACAAACTCTTGACCGGTTAAATAGGTCCTAAACCAACTGAGAACTGGACTGGAGAGGCCAACCCACCTCTCCAGTCTGTTCAGAAGGACATAATGGTCAACAGTGTCAAATGCAGCACTTCAATTTAAGGATAGAGTGCTGTATGGCATCTGTGTTGGCGCTAAGATCAATTACCCTGAGTAAGGAATTGCATTTTGTTAGAGATTGGTTGACTGACACAAACTTTACATTTGGGAAAAACTTAATCGATTTTGTTTGGAACAAAACATAGATTGCTTAGGGCTGACAAGATAAAGATCAATCCCTTTCTGGAGACCTGATTGCTGCGAATATTCTTTCTAAAATGGCGAACTAATTTACATTTGTATATCGTAAAACTAGATATTTTAACATCAAAGTTAAGAAACTGCTTGTCTCAACCTTGATTCAGTGTCATATTGATTATGCCTGCTCAGCTTCTCAGCTTGGTATAGTGGGCTATCAAAAAAGTTGAAAAAGTGAATGCAGGTCATGCAAAATAATGTTATCAGGTAAATGCTGAATCTCCCCCCTAGGACCCACATAGGGGTACAGGAGTTCCGGGAGGTGGGCTTGTTGCCTTTGGAGTCCAGAGTGGACAAACTTAAAAACTTAATCACAAAGTTGAACATCTTAAATGATTATGCCCCAGGTTATATGAAAACCCACATCGATATGGTCTATAACCAACACAGTTACAATACCAGAGCAAGTGTTATGTCTTGTAAAATCCCAAGAGTAAACGGTACTGCGAGGAGCACATTCTTCTATACAGGCATTTGTCTATGGAATAGCCTCCCCTTGGAGATCAAGCAAAGACAAATTTGAACTAGCTTTAAAAAGCAGGCAAAGGTTTTTATTTGGACAACGTTGTCTAAGTAAGAGAAACCACTCCACTGCCCGTTGTGCCCTCTACTGCTGGTCAGGTGTATTTTTTTGAATGATAGGTAGGATGTGTAATGAATAGATTGTTATAATGTGAAATTAATATAGTTGATTTTTAAGCTTAGGGAAAAGTGCAGTGAGTAGTACCACTTTTTAGGATGTCAATATAAATGAATGTATTTATGGTTGTTTGTCATTTTGTTTTTGTCTTTTAATATTTACATGTTTTATTGTTTTTACCAATGAGGACCACTTTGGAAACAAGCATTTTAATTAATACTTTCAAGTGATATCCTCTGGGTCCACATTGTACATTTTGTTCCATATGTCTGTTACCCAAAATAAATTCAATTAAATTCAATACCACTTTAACTCAGGCTGTCTCTGTGATGTGGTGGGCCCGAAAACCAGATTGGATTTTTTTTCTAAATACAGTTGGCACTTAAAAATTCATTTAGCTGTTTGAAAACTAATTTCTCCAGAATTTTGCTAAATAATAGAAGGTTGGAGATTGGCTAAACATTGCTAAAATCTAAAGAATCTAGATTACTTTTGTTCAGAAGGGGTTTCACCCTTTTCATGATATTATAAATATATTAAAACCACACAACCACATTTCTGTTCCTGAGATACTCCTTTATGATAATAAAGCTACACAACATTTATTTCCCTAACATTCCCCTTGAATATATTAAGTATAGCATCACTGCTCTCTGCTGAGGATGCAAATAGGAGTAACTCCCTATCAACTTCCACTTCAAAATTCGAACATTGAACATGCAGCAGCACACCGCCATCCACTGATAAAAGGCATGAGGCGCTGGCATTTCTCTTGTCATGCCCAAGCTTATGATTAAGTCTCCCCAAGCACAATGGGCGTCCCATTTTACGAACAACGGGGAAAGCGTGGATGATCGCGGTGGTTTGGTTTTCTGCTGATGAGTGTTTTTCTCTTTTTGTTTTGTTTAGCATAGGGCAGCATCCTAATCCGCATCTCGATGAGTCAGCCCCTCTGGCTTAAGGCACTACTGTGTACTCAGCCGTGCCTCAGTGACAATGCAGCCCACATCTCACAGCTATAGGAGCGGAGCAGACTTTATGTATGAAGGAGACATGTGTATTGTAGCACTCTCCACAACTGAAGTGTTGATCTGTATTTGTATCCAGGATTTCAATCATAGCGCTAAGGCACATAGCTCTCACCCCCCAGCCTAGTTGGAGGTGTGTATTAGGGGGCTTATTAAGGCTTTGAGGCCGTAGCCAAAATGCAGGTGTTTCAGCCTAGCTCAGTGCTTCCTGTGGTGGAAGGGCAGCCAGCTAAAGTACAGAGCGTAGGCGTTGGTAATCTTCTTTAGTTGTGCTGTAACTGTCTCTGTGCTCTGTCACTCACGGGGATACTAAATCACCGCAGAATCTACAAGGAGAGCTTTGCAGTTCAAGCCCCCTTGGGTGCTGCCATAGATTTACACTAGAAGTGCCTGTCCAAGAACGATCAAGGTCATTGGCCACAGATAAAAAATAAGTCAAATGCCGGTTATATCTACTGTAGCTTTGATTGGACTGATCATGTCAACATCATACTCTCAAAATCTTAGCTAGCAAGCTAGCTAGCTAAACAAACAGTCATCACCATGAATTATGTAGACAATCTACTGGCAAATATTTTTTAATCTGTGTCATATAAAGATAAATTATAGATTTACGTAATGATTCTCATCAGCCATTGGACATGAACATTACACAACAAGTCAGAAATGACAAATTCCACAATGAGTAGTTTGGAAGGAATCAGTGGCTAAATGCAAGCTTTGCAAACCAATCACTATTTTACCTCCCCTACCTGCTAGTCTGGGTTTAAAGATTTAAAAACATGTCTGAAAGGGTCTCTTTTCCAACCTTAAAAGGATAAACATTCACACTCAACACCATTGGCCAGAAAAAGTTGAATATATTGTCAATCCAGCAAGACTTCTGCCACGTTCAAATCAACTGTGAACTCGGAACTGGGAAATCTCTGACTTCCGACTTCAGTGCGTTGACAACTGCGAAACTGTGAAAAACAACTGTGAAAAAACAAGCTCAGACTGGGAAAATTAGTTTTGAATGGTCATCCAACTCGTAATTCCAAGTCGGGAACTCAGGCCTCTTCTAGAGCTTCAATGTTCTAACCTGAAGATCACTGACGTCATTATTCAACCTTATTATAAGTTCCCAGTTGTTTTGAAAGCACCATAAATCCAGAGAATGACAGACTTTGATTACAAAGTTTGATGACAAAGTTTGCCCACTAGAAGGACCGCCACGTCACCTTCCTGTTCAAATGAGCACAGCACAACAATGGTGAGTCCAAAAATATGTCTTGTATTCTGCAGGATAAATGATGGAATATGCCAGGATATGTATACTGTAGTCAAGAAAGTAATACTAAGGGTATGTTGTGTTGTAAGCTGTTAGTAGCCCATGTGTCTCACCCTAAAAATGTGGTCCCTCTCCTCCTCAGAACTTAGCCTACTGTTTTGACTTGGTGGTGCACATGTAGCCTATAGCCTGTTTTAGATCAATTTGATCATTGAATATTGTAAGAGCTTTCATTGTCTGCTTATATGCCTTCTATATTTATCCTAAGGTTCTGACTTGGTGTACAGGGAGAATACTGTAAGAACAGCCCATGTTCTGAATTATGTCGCTGTACATTTCAAAAGTGCTAAACAAATAGTTAAATTGACTATGTCCGTCTTAGCTCGCTCATTAAAGTCTCAATCGAAATTACGGATTGCCTCCTATTCGCTTGTTTTCCCCATGCATGTGTTGGGGTGTAAGTATGTGTGAGTGTGTGGGTAGAGTCCAGTGTGTGTGCATAGAGTCAGTGCAAGAGGTAGATCTTGGTAGCCATTTGATTAGCTATTTAGCAGTCTTGTTTAGCAGGGTCCTGTTGGTTCCGGACTTGGTGCATCGGTACCGCTTGCCGTGCGGTAGTAGAGAGAACAGTCTGTGGCTTGGGTGGCTGGAGTCATTTTGGGGCCTTCCTCTGTCACCACCTGGATGACAGGGAGCCTGGCCCCAGTAACGTACTGGGCCAGACACACTACCCTGTGTAGCGCCTTGCGGACGGATGCCAAGCAGTTTCCAAACCAAACGGTGATGCAGCCTATCAAGATACTCTCAATGGTGGAGCTGTAGAACGTATTGAGGATCTGAGGGCCCATGCCAAATCTTTTCAGCCTCCTGAAGGGGAAGAGGTGTTGTCATGCCCTCTTCACGACTGTTGGTGTGTTCGGACCATGATAGATCCTTAGTGATGTGGACACCGAGGAACGACCCACTCCACTACAACCCCGTAGTCCAAGATCAGCTCCTTTGTCTTAGTGACGTTGAGGGAGAGGTTGTTGTCCTGGCACTACACTGCCAGGTCACTGACCTCCTCCCTATAGGCTGTGTCATTATCATCAGAGATCAGGCCTACCATGTTGTGTCGTCAGCAAACTTCATGATGATGTTGGAGTTGTGTGCGGCCAGGCAGTTGTGGGCTAAGGACTAAGAATGCACCCCTGAGGGGCCCCCGAGTTGAGGGTCAATGTGGCAGATGTGTTGTTGCCTACCTTCACCACCTGGGGACATCCCGTCAGGAAGTCCAAGATCCAGTAGCAGAGGGAGGTGTTCAGTCCCAGAGACCTTAGCTTATTGTTGAGCTTCGAGGAGACTATGGTGTTGAACGCTGAGCTGTAGTAGTAAATGAACAGCATTCTCACGTAGATGTTACTTTTGTGCAAGTCGGAGAGGGAAGTGCAGAGTGCAATAGAGATTGCTCAGGGCCTTAGTCGTGGCCAATTAAAACTGAGGATCAGAAAGGTGCATCCTCACAACAGACTGACAGGGCGATAGTGAGCCAACATACCAGAGTCTAAGCTCATGGCATTGCATGATACCATAAGTAAATATATATATATATATCCTCTTGCAGTCACCACAGTAAACCCCTGAAGACTTGAAATCAGCATACATTTCAATACATTTCTTCTGAAGTTTCCTGACTACAGAAACGGTCCTGAGAGCAATCTTTAAAAAGCAACCATTTGCTGTCGTGGAAATGTAATTGAATGCACTCTGTGCACATTGTTTAGCGTTTCTATTCATGCAGTCCATTCTCCTCTGAGTAATTTCCTATGCATGTGCCGAGCTGAGCCGACGAACCCATCTAGCATTTCCCACATTTACACTTCCACATACTTAGCCTGCAGACTCACTCACCCTCCATTTGTGATATTAGCTGCAGAGAAGTTCAGCAATCATTGATAAGGGCATTTTTTGTGCTATTTTATATTTTACAATATACAGTAGGCTACAGTGGCAAGAAAAAGTATGTGAACCCTTTGGAATTACCTGGATTTCTGCATAAATTGGTCATAATTTATTTTTTAACCATTATTTAACTCGACAAGTAAGTTAAGAACAAATTATTATTTACTATTTACTACCTACAGGGTCAGTAGTACGGCACCCCTGGAGCAAAAAAATAGGGTTAAGTGCCTTGCTCAAGGACACATCAACAGGGTTTTCACCTTGTCGGCTCTGGTATTCGAACCATCGACCTTTCAGTTACTGGCCCAACACTCTAACCGCTAGGCTACCATCTAAGCCACAACAGTAGACAAACACAGTGTGCTTAAACTAATAACACACAAATGATTGTGTTTTTCTTGTCTATATTGAATGAATCATTTTAACATTCGCAGTGTAGGTTGGAAAAAGTATGTGAACGCCTAGGCTAATGACTTCTCCAAAAGCTAATTGGAGTCCAATCAATGGGACGAGATTGGAGATGTTGGTTAGAGCTGCCCTGCCCTATAAAAACACTCACAAAATTTGAGTTTGCTATTCACAAGAAGCATTGCCAGATGTGAACCATGCCTCAAACAAAAGAGACCTCAGAAGATTAAGAATTGTTGACTTGCATAAAGCTGGAAAAAGTTACAAAGTATATCTAAAAGCCTTGATGTTCATCAGTCCACGGTAAGACAAATTGTCTATAAATGGAGAAAGTTGAGCACTGTTGCTACTCTCCCTAGGAGTGGCCGACCTGCAAAGATGACTGCAAAAGCACTGCGCAGAATGCTCAATGAGGTTAAGAATTGTGTCAGCTAAAGACTTACAGAAATCTCTGGAACATGCTAACATCTCTGTTGACGAGTCTACGATACGTAAAACACTAAACAAGAATGGTGTTCATGGGAGGACTCCAAGGAAGAAGTCACTGCTGTCCATAAAAAACATTGCTGCACGTCTGAAGTTCGCAAAAGAGCACCTGGATGTTTCACAGCGCTACTGGCAAAATATTCTGTGGACAAAAGTTGAGTTGTTTGGAAGGAACACACAACACTATGTGTGGAGAAAAAAAGGTACAGCACACCAACATCAAAACCTCATCCCAACTGTAAAGTATGGTGGAGGGAGCGTCATAGTTTGGGGCTGCTTTGCTGCCTCAGGGCCTGGACAACTTGCTATCATCGGCAGAAAAACGAATTCCCTAGTTTATCAAGACATTTTGCAGGAGAATGTAAGGCTGTCCGCCAATTGAAGCTCAACAGAAGTTGGTGATGCAACAGGACAACAACCCAAAACACAGAAGTAAATCAACAACAGAATGGCTTCAACAGAAGAAAATACGCCTTCTGGAGTGGCCCAGTCACTGACCTCAACCCGATTGAGATGCTGTGGCATGACCTCAAGATAGCGGTTCACACCAGACATCCCAAAAATATTGCTGAACTGAAACAGTTTTGTAAAGTGGAATGGTCCAAAATTCCTCCTGACCGGTGTGCAGGTCTGATCCGCATCTACAGAAAACGTTTGGTTGAAGTTATTGCTGCCAAAGGAGGGTCAACCAGTTATTAAATCCAAGATTTTTCAGCCTTCACTGTGAATGTTTACACGGTGTGTTCAATAAATACATGAAAACGTATAATTGTTTGTGTGTTATTAGTTTAAACAGACTGTGTTTGTCTATTGTGGTGACTTAGATCAGATCAGATCAAATTTTATGACCAATTTATGCAGAAATCCAGGTAATTCCAAAGGGTTCACATACTTTTTCTTGCCACTGTATATACCAAAAATCATGAGTTAACCGTCAGGTTCGACAGACACGATGAGCTGATTCAACTTGATAGAGGTAGGTAGCCTAGAGGTTAGAGTGTTGGGCCTGTAACTGAAAGGTTGCCAGATCGAATCCCCGAGCTGACAAGGTAAAAATCTGTTGTTCTGCCCCTGAACAAGGCAGTTAACCCACTGTTCCTAGGCCGTCATTGTAAATAAGAATTTGTTCTTAACTGACTTGCCTAGTAAAATAAAGGTTAAATAAAAAAATAAAAAAATGTGAGTCTTGTGTGACTGTAAAGTTCACAAAGCCGCAAAGATATTCTGCGCAAAGGTTAAGAGAATATTTCAATGGGGGATTCCGTTTGTTATAAACTAAACCAAGCACCCGACCGAAGAACAAAATATTATGTTCTATCTCTGTCTCTTTGTTTAATGTTTCACATCAGCACTGCCATGTACTCGTGTGTGCTCGGTGTTAAATTACAGTACTTTGTTGTCATGTGATTGAGGAAAAAGAAGGCTGATACACATTCATACTCACCATTCTATCATTACAATTATCCTGAACAATCACATGTAGATGAACCCACTCACTATTTTTCCACATTTTCATACTCATTTTGAATTCTATGATCAATTCATTCTAGGACCATGAATTCTATGACCAGGCGCCTAACGAGGCCCTTAGTGGCCACATACACACAAGCACACAGAAGACTACACTAGAGTGATGGAGTGATCATGCAGTAAACTTTAACTCAGGCCTATTCGGTTTCTAGTTTAATAGGTGATGACTGTGGTTATGAGTTATGTTCATTAATCCAACATATGCTTGTTTTGCATGACTGTGCATGTGCGACACCTTGGTGGATAGAAGGCAGCTCAGCTCACCACACTAGTGCTTAATGAACTGAATGAACTGTGCATCATGTGCAGAAATACACACATATCTTCCACTACACTGTGCTCTCTTGCTCTCTAGCAAGCTCCCTCTCTTACACTCCCTCTCTCCTTCTCTCTCTCGCGCGCTCACCTTCATTATGTCTGCATACTCCATTTCACAAAATTAACCTTTTCTATGTACAAGGGCTCTCTACAAATATCGATGCCAGGTCAGCACCACTGTCATACTGCTTGTGGTTTCTATAAAAAATAATAAGAGCAAGACATCAAAAAGCCTACTTAGTACATACTTATTGAAATGACAGAAGGATAAGTATCCTCACACTATGGCCGCCACACTGTGAGTAAATACAGTACCACAATGCTTTGCTTTGGGAGGCTGTTGACCTTTGACCGTTTTGTCATTTGATCCTGGATGCTTAAAACATAATATTGTTTAAAAGTAGTGACACATCAGACCCTGTATGAAAGCTCTGCGGTTGTACAACAATGGGTTGTATATAAATTTCAACAGAGAGCTCGAAACCTGAACACAAAGGCAACCAACAGACAAAAATGTTATTTGTTTGTGTTTTGGTTATAAATGTACTTATCTGATGAGAAGGAGATAAATATTATTTTGAGAAATTACCCCCCTGTGTGATATCCCCATAGCCCCAGTGGTTGGTTGTACGCTGCCATGTTAAACATACTGATGTGTTGCTGATGATGCAACAGGATGAAGTTGTGTGTAACCCAGAATCAGCCCACTTGTGTGGCACAGCGTCTACATCCTGATTGGTTAACATGCTACAACTGATCTGGTAGTTTGTGTAGTTAGTAGAGTTGGTAGATTTGGTGTAGTTTGTGTCGTTAGTGTAGTTTGTGTCGTTAGTGTAGTTTGTGCCGTTAGTGTAGTTTGTGCCGTTAGTGTAGTTTGTGCCGTTAGTGTAGTTTGTGCCGTTAGTGTAGTTTGTGTTGTTAGTGTAGTTTGTGTCGTTAGTGTAGCTCGTGTAGATTGTGTAGTTAGTCTAGTTTCCCTAGATGGTGTCTTCAAATAAGTCTAGCAAACACATGCAGTTGCTGTTTTGATTCATCTCTCCTTAGGAAATAAATGTTTCTCACATATACATTGGGGTCTTTTGTAATAAATGTAAACAACATCCCTCATAATTGTTTTTTTTTTTATGTTTTGCCAAACATTTATTAAATATGTATCCCTAGGATTATGTCTTTCAAGGGGCTGCCCCCCCCCCAACCCTCCAGAGAGCAGCATTTCTTTCTCTCCATTTAATCGATTTGAAACTAATCTCTGTAATACCTAGAAAGATATTTCCTTTATTTTTTCAAGAGGCTCTCTCTTGACATTTTGTGACTTGGAAGGAATCCGAAAACAGGGTTTTTAAGTTAGGTTTTTAGTCTCTCCCTCTCCTCCACTCCTTACATACTGTATGTAAATATTTCACATCATGTAAATAATCTCCCTTTATGAAATAATCATGAAAAAACACACCACAATCTGATGAAATAGTGAGGAAATTATTGCTTTACATGGTGAGCGCTTGTGTTTGTATTTAATCTGGGCGCCCTATATGCATGTGTGTACATGCAGTACATACCAGTATGCGGGTATGTGTAGCAAGTAAGTGGCTGACCTGCAAAGTTGAGCATCCGGATGTGTTTGAGCAGCAGAGTGCCGTTGATGGGGTCCATCCTGGGGCAAAGGCCCACCGTCCCTGGACAGAGTTCCCTGTGCATGTTGTGCAGCGCGTGGGCCATGGAATAGACTGCATCGATCACAAACTGCACCTTCCCCTCTTGCTCGTAGTTGGAGTCCTTCCCTATCCGCTCCTGGTCTGTAGAGCAGAGAGAAAACTAAGTTAAGCATCTGAGAAATGCAATACCGTATAGCATTGGTTACCAACCCCATTATTTGTATTTTTTTATTTAACCTTTATTTAACTAGGCAAGTCAGTTAAGAAAAAAAATCGTTTTTACAATGACGGCCTACCTACAGGGTCAGCCCCTGGAGCATATTAGGGTTAAGTGCCTTGCTCAAGGACACGTCAACAGGTTTTTTCACCTTGTCAGCTCGGGTATTCAAACCAGCAACCTTTCAGTTACTGGCCCAACGCTCTAACCCCTACCTACCTGCTGCATTTTGCTTTATAGAAAAGTGGATCCGAATCATATTAAGAGTAGTACATGTGATGGTTCACATTATGTAAAGAAGTAATACAGCAATACAGTATCAGGTAGGCAAATGTATTGAGTTTCTATTGTGTTGATCCTAATAGTGGGTGATTATTACACGCAGGTAGCGACTACATGATTAGCCTCCATGCTGTGATGGTTGTCAAACCAAGGATGAAAATAACATCCTTTTGCTGGGACTCAATTCCTCCATTGATAGCCTTGTCAAGCAGAATGTTAACTCAGGGACACACTAGCGTGACTGCTGTGAGGCAATCCTTACACCCATATTGAATTGCATCTTTAAAATGTGTATTTGAAGTGGTCATCAATCTGGTACTAAATAATTGCTGATTGATATTCCATCAGCTGCGGTTCCCTATCAAAAGAGGAGTCAACTTTAAAGGGCTAAGTGGGTCCCTTGATTGGGGGAAAGGCCTTACAATGATCTACTTAAAGACTGTCATTGGTTTTGTGCGCTGTATGACCTATGGTTACTCCGGTATGAAAAGGGCTGATGAGAAGGACAGACAGACAGACAGACAGACAGACAGACAGACAGACAGACAGACAGGCAGGCAGACAGACAGACAGACAGACAGACAGACAGACAGACAGACAGACAGGCAGGCAGGCAGGCAGACAGGCAGGCAGGCAGGCAGGCAGACAGACAGACAGACAGACAGACAGACAGACAGACAGACAGACAGACAGACAGACTTTTTCAAACACTCCACAGATTTCATGTTAAGAATTAATGCATGACACAAGTAATTCTTCCAACAATTGTTTACAGACAGATTATTTCACTTATAATTCACTATATCACAATTACAGTGGGTCAGAAGTTTACATACACTAATTTGACTGTGCCTTTAAACAGCTTGGTGAATTACAGAAAATTATGTCATGGCTTTAGCTTCTGATAGGCTAATTGACTTAATTTGAGTCAATTGGAGGTGCACCTGTGTGCCCGTTTGCTTGACATCATGGGAGAATCAAAAGAAATCAGCCCAGACCTCAGAAACAAAAGTTGTAGACCTCCACAAGTCTGGATCATCCTTGGTAGCAATTTCCAAACACCTGAAGGTAACACGTTCATCTGTACAAACAATAGTACGCACGTATAAACACCATGGGACCACGTAGCCGTCATACCGCTCAGGAAGGAGACGCGTTCTGTCTCTTAGAGATGAACGTACTTTGGTGCGAAAAGTGCAAATCAATCCCAGAACAACAGCAAAGGACCTTGTGAAGATGTTGGAGGAAACAGGTACGAAAGTATCTATATCCACAGTAAAATGAGTCTTATATCGACATAACCTGAAAGGCCGCTCAGCAAGGAAGAAGCCACTGCTCCAAAACCAAGCCAGATTACGGTTTGCAACTGCACACAGGGAAAAATATTGTACTTTTTGGAGAAATGTCCTCTGGTCTGATGAAACAAAAATAGAACTGTTTGGCCATAATCACCATCGTTATCTTTGGAGGAAAAGGGGGAGGCTTGCAAGCCGAAGAACACCATCCCAACCGTGAAGCATGTTGGGATGGTGTTTTGCTGCAGGAGGGACTGGTGCACTTCACAAAATAGATGGCATCATGAGGAAGGAAAATTATGTGGATTTATTGAAGCAACATCTCAAGACATCAGTCAGGAAGTTAAAGTTGGTCGCAAATGGGTCTTCCAAATGGACAATGACCCCAAGCATACTTCCAATGTTGTGGCAAAATGGCTTAAGGACAACAAATATTGAAGTGGCCATGTATTGAAGTGGCCATCACAAAGCCCTGACCTCAATCCTATTGAAAATGTGTCCAGAACTGAAAAAGCGTGTGCGAGCAAGGAGGCCTACAAACCTGACTCAGTTACACCAGTTCTGTCAGGAGGAATGGACCAAAATTCACCCAACTTATTGTGGGAAGCTTGTGGAAGGCTACCCGAAACGTTTGACCCAAGTTAAACAATTTAAAGGCAATGTTACCAAATACTAATTGAGTGTATGTGAACTTCTGACCCACTGGGAATGTGATGAAAGAAATAAAAGCTGAAATAAATAATTCTCTCTACTATTATTCTGACATTTCACATTCTTAAAATAAAGTGGTGATCCAAACTGACCTAAAACAGGAAATGTTTACTAGGATTAAATGTCAGGAATTGTGAAAAACTGAGTTTAAATGTATTTGGCTAAGGTGTATGTAAACTTCTGACTTCAGCTGTATGTCTGTGTCCCAAATGGCACCCTATTCCCTATATAGTGCATTACATTTGACTAGAGCCCTATGGGCCCTGGTCAAAAGTAGAGCACTACATATAGATTATGGTGCTATTTGGGACACAACCTATGCCTATTTAATTACCACCAACCGGGCTCGACCACCAACTGGACGCTGTATGCTCTCACAATGCAAGGTCCACAGTCATACTGCCAGTTCTTTGTCAATCTGAAATGTTAGGAACTCGGTGTGTAAAGTAAGTCAGCAAAGATCAGTACACAGCTAAGCCAGTTCTGTTTGACCCACTTAAAAAGAGTAAGACCTTTTAATGGAAGTCGTGGCAGAGGGCCAGAAGGCATCGAGCAAAAGGCATTACTCTCCATTAGTTTAGCGTCTAGGTCTTCATGCACTGACTGACTGGACTCTCCCTGCCTCTCACAATTAGCTAGAAGATAAATGTTTAGCTAGACTACTGCAGAGGAGCAAATCAACTCCAATTTGAGGAGTGTAAGGTCTTCGTCTCAGAGAAATCACGTTAGTAAACTAAAAATGTTTTACTAAAACGTTCTGTTTGTCGATGTCCAGTGACTTATATGTTGGTTGATGTCATATATCTGATGCATAAATAAGTAAAATAATAAATAAATAATGTAAAAATGCAACATTAAAGTTTTACCTCTCATAAGCGATGAATAAGTAATATGCTGCATAGCAACAAGTAATGCGTTGCATAAGTGACATATACTGTACGTAATTCGCTGCATAAGGGACGTTTGTTCTATCTCACCATACTGTAGCTACTCTGATTGCCACCTCTTTCTGACTGCACTACATTCACAACCAGCTCTAGAAACTTATAATCACCTTCAGCAAGGGAAGCAATGACTTTTTGGAAGTAGACAGACAGGCAGTGAATGAGGACAGCAAGTCTAGCGAGGTGCGTAATCAACTAATGGAGTGAATATAATCGCTTCTTATACGTGTTTTAATAATCTTTTCTTTTCTTTTTTTTTACATATTATTTGCTATCAGGCATTACGGGGACTGGGTTGAGAGACGACATGCCAATCCAAACTCCTCCTGGTCCTCTACCTCAAGAGCCTTTGGTCTGAAAGCAGTTTTCTTCACAACTCCACTGTATGTGAAGGAGAGATAAAGAATGCATGAGTGTGTTCAATTTAGATTAACAATGGAGTAATTATCAGGGATGCACTAATGAGCTAGCTGAATATATTCATGCACCTGCTAAATGTATTGTAAGTTGGTGTGGAGAAATGTGTTGAATGTACTGCCTGTACTTGGGTTCCTCCTAGGTTGTGTTTGTTGTTCTACAATACTATGTTGAGCTAGTTTGTTTTTTGAGGAGAAAATATTTCCGCAGAGAAGAAGATTGATGGTCTTTGTATGTAAGCACAAATCCACTAGGGAAATTAGTCTCTGTATAGGTGGGTCTATTTGGACAAAAATGTGGTCTTGAGTTTTGAAGCATGACGATCAAACCTCATCAGTACTCAAATTCTATTTTCTTCCACGAAAATATACTGTATTTTCAACCATTGTAAACCCAATAGCTATGGATTTGAGATAAGTAAGCAGGAGAGTAGGCCTGCTTCATAGCATGAGAGTACTATAAAACCTTTTCTTTATTACTTTCACATATGATAGACATTTACACATATTTATTTGAGATTTTAAATGGATGTCTCCCTTTCAGTCATCTTTCATCTGCCATATATCTCTGTTTGCTACAGCCAAAACTAAAGGCAATTTAACATCTCTTTCTGATTAGCTCATGCAACTTTGAAATGCATGAATTATAGAGCCAGGTTACGACTGTGGTAATTGAGCGCCACAGGCACCCAGATTGGACAGACAAATATTGTCACGATTTGGCTGAAACAGTTGGGCTGTGGGGCAGCCCCGGGAGCGAGAGAGGGAGTGATATATCTCTCTCAGGCTGAGGTATGGCGGCCCACACACACAAACTTGGTATTGCCTCTCTCTTTCCCAGCAAGGCCTCTCTCATCTCATTGCTGAGTCGGAGCACACCCACGCACACCCGAGGCTGGCTCTCTGGCTTCAGAGAAATCCATTCAGATTAGGAGTAGCAGCACAGTGAGGGCGTCTCCCTCTACCAGGGTGCCACAGAAGAGAGTTTGTAACAGAGTGGGTTGGCTCTGACCCCGTTAAACTCTGCATGCTTGGGTTTGCCCATAGACCATGTTTCCCTTTATCGTCCAGAGAACTTGGACTTCATCCATTGACAAGCTTCATCCATTCCTTCACATGAGAACATCTCCCTATTTGTGCCTTAGGGAATATGTAGGATGTTTTGGTTGATGCCCATCATGGAACATTCCCAATTCATATGTCCTGAACTCAAAACCGCCAAGCTGAAACAAATGGATGAAACAGGATGATCTAAACATTTGACAAAATGTTAATTAGACACACATGAGATCATTCTGGATCTCCTATGATATCATCAGTTTTGTACATTAAATCCATAATTTTTTTCATGATGGTAATATGACATGAACATGGAGAAAAGATTCATCCGTTGTGTCTGTGTTGCTCTGCTGCATGCTGTTCTCCCCTGTATTCATTAGCTGGAAGCATCAAACCCCAGGAGAGGGAGCTGGACCCCATTCTACCTTCCTGCTCATCTCCACCTTAATCAATATCAGCTGTGTATCTCAGTCATTCACAGATACAAGACTAGTCTCGCTCTGTCTCCAGTTCACTCACACACTCGCTCTCTCTTTGATCACCGTGAACACACAGAGCCCTCTCAGGACATTGATTATTCCTCACCCATACCTCATGTGATCCGCTTGAAGGGAGGTACAAAGCCTTCGCCAGCACCACCAGGGACCCCTGGAGAATTGCATGTGGCCCTGAAACGTGCTTCCTGAGTGGTATCCTTCCCTCTGAGAAATGGGAGAGTGGATTGCAAAGCCAAATAACTTTCCGACTTTCTTCTACGTCAACAAACTTCCACACAGTCTTAGAAAAACAACAGCACTGCATCATATTTTCAGCAAACAGAGCTGTGACCTTGTATTCAACTCACACTGTCACTCAAATAAATCCTGCATTGCATCTTCACATGTCAAAGCCCTTCATCAGAGCTTCATCTTTGTTTGAAGAGGATTCTCCTTTGCGCATCTAGCCCTCCCTCCCCCTCAAAGCAATAGGTACAAGGATCATTCATTTACATTTATGTAATTTAGCAGACGCTTTTAGCTAGGTGAGACAACCACATATTACTGTCATAGAATGTAAATGTTTTCCTCAAAGAAGTTATCAGCAAAGTTAGTGCTAGTAGGAAAAGACAAGTGTAATTTATTATAATAATTTTTCTCTGGGGGGCGGGGTAAGACTGACTGAGATGTCTTATTTAAGATACTCTTTGTAGAGGTAAGGTTTCAGAAGTTTTCGGAAGATGGGCAGGGGGAAGCTGGTTCCATCACTGGGGTGCCAGGACAAAGGATAGCTTTGACTGGGCTGAGCAGAAGCTGACCTTCAGTAGGGTGTTGTCCAGGGTCACGCAAAGGTTATTTGCATTCTGGGAGGAGGACACAGTTGAGTTGTTCACCGTGATAGAGTGGTCTTGGAGCGGGCAGGCCTTTCCCGAGAGGAAGAGCAGCTCTGTCTTGTCGAAGTTGAGCTTGAGTTGGTTTGCCAACATCCAAGCTGAGATGTCTGCCAGGCACGCAGACATGATTGTTGCCACCTGGGTGTCTGAAGGGGAAAATTAGAAAAGTAGTTGAGTGTAATCCGCATAGCAATGATAGGAGAGACCATGTGAGGATATGACGGAGCCGAGTGACATGGTGTAGAGAGTAAAGAGGAGAGAGCCTAGAAGCGAGCCCTGGGGGACACCAGTAGTGAGAGCACGTGGTGCACAGATCATCTCCATGCCACCTGGTAGGAGCGACCTGTCATGTAGGATGAAATCCAGGAGTGTGCACAGAGCCTGAGATGCCCAGGTCTAAGAGGGTGGAGAGGAGGATCTGAGGATTCATTGTATTGAAGGCAGCAGATATATCTAGGAGGTTGAGAACAGAGAATTGAGAGTCAGCTTTGGCAGTGTTGAGAGCCTCCATGACACATAGGAGAGTGGTCTCGGTTGAGTGACTTGTCTTGAAGCCAGATTGGTTAGGGTCAAGATGATTGTTCTAAAACAGATAACGAGAGAGTTAGTCAGAGACAGCACACTCAAGTGTTTTGAAAAGAAAAGAAAGAAGGGATACAGGTCTGTAGTTTTTGACGTCTGAGGAGTTGCGTGTTGGTTTCTTGAGGAGGGAAGAGACTCTGGCCCTCTTGAAGTCAGAATGAATGCTGCCAGTGGTCAGCGATGAGTTGATGAGGGAAGTGAGGAATGGGAGATGGGAGGAGGGATGGGATCAAGGGGGCAATTTGTCAGGCGGCCAGACATCACTAGTCACAGGATTTCATCTGGAGAGAGAGGGGAGGAAGAGGTAAAGGTGTAGAGTAGTTCTGCGTGAGTGGGACCAGTGGACTCGTCAACCTTCTTTTCAAAGTGGTTGACAAATTTGTCCTCTAGAGAGGGAGGAGGGAGGGGGAGGATTACGGAGGGAGTAGAAGGTGCAAAAGAGTCCCCCAGGGTTGGAGGCAAAGGCTAGAAAGGGGCTTTAGCTGTGGATAAAGAGGAAGCTAGGGTAGAGAGTAGAGAGTGGAAGGTTGATAGGTCCTCCAGAAATGTATACTGAACTAAAATATGAATGCAACATTAAATTTAACCTTTATTTAACTAGGCAAGTCAAGGATGACTCTGGGCCGATTGTGCGCCGCCCTATGGGGTTTCCAATTACAGCCGTACACAATTCCTGGACGTTGAAAATGTCCCAGTTCTTGGATGGCCTGCATACTCACCAGACATGTCAACCATTGAGCATGTTTGAGATGCTCTGCCACAGGCCACAATCAACAGCCTGATCAACTCTACGCGAAGGAGATGTGTCGAGCTGCATGAGAGAAATGGTGGTCACACCAGATACTGACTAGTTTTCTGATCCACAACCTACTTTTCTTTTTATCTGTAACCAACAGATGCAAATCTGTATTCCCAGTCATATGAGTACTTTTGTGTGTTAGGGATCTGGTGTTCCCTAGGAGGAAGTCCACTGCACTAACAGCTCACCCTGCACTAACATAAATAACATGAGCATATCTGCTAAGCTTCCCAATAAAGCAATAAAAACAAGTAAAAATCCCAGAAGAAAATATGTAGCTTAATCAAATCAAATTAAATGTATTGGTCACATACACGTGTTTAGCAGATGTTATTGCATGTGTAGCGAAATGCTTGTGCTTCTAGCTCTGACAGTGGAGTAATATCTAACAAGTAATATCTATCGGTTTCACAACATATACACAAATACACATACAGTTGAAGTCGGAAGTTTCCATACACTTAGGTTGAAGTCATTAAAACTCATTTGTCAACCATTCCACAGATTTCATGAAAAAAAACTATAGTTTTGGCAAGTCGGTTAGGATATCTACTTTGTGCATGACACAAGTAATTCTTCCAACAATTGTAACAGACAGATTATTTCACTTATAATTCACTATATCACAATTACAGTGGGTCAGAAGTTTACATACACTAGTTTCTGTCAGGAGGAATGGGCCAAAATTCACCCAACTTATTGTGGGAAGCTTGTGGAAGGCTACCCGAAACATTCAACAATTTAAAGGCAATGCTACCAAATACTAATTGAGTGTATGTGAACTTCTGACCCACTGGGAATGTAATGAAAGAAATAAAAAGACATAAATCATTCTCTCTACTATTATTCTGACATTTCACATTACTAAAATAAAGTGGTGATCCTAACTCACCTAAAACAGGGAATTTTTACCAGGATTAAATGTCAGGAATTGTGAAAAACTGAGTTTAAATGTATTTGGCTAAGGTGTATGTAAACTTCCGACTTCAACTGTACGTCTAAGTAAGGAATGAATTAAGAATATATACAGTGGGAAGAACAAGTATTTGATACACTGCCGATTTTGCAGGTTTTCCCACTTACAAAGCATGTAGAAGTCTGTAATTTTTATCATAGGTACACTTCAACTGTGAGTGACGGAATCTAAAACAAAAGTCCAGAAAATCACATTGTATGATTTTTAAGTAATTAATTTGCATTTTATTGCATGACATAAGTATTTGATACATCAGAAAAGCAGAACTTAATATTTGGTACAGAAACCTTTGTTTGCAATTACAGAGATCATACGTTTCCTGTAGTTCTTGACCAGGTTTGCACACACTGCAGCAGGGATTGTGGCCCACTGCTCCATACAGACCTTCTCCAGATCCTTCAGGTTTCGGGGCTGTCGCTGGGCAATACGGACTTTCAGCTCCCCCCAAAGATTTTCTATTGGGTTCAGGTCTGGAGACTGGCTAGGCCACTCCAGGACCTTGAGATGCTTCTCACAGAGCCACTCCTTAGTTTCCCTGGCTGTGCGTTTCGGGTCGTTGTCATGCTGGAAGACCCAGCCACGACCCATCTTCAATGCTCTTACTGAGGGAAGGAGGTTGTTGGCCAAGATCTCGCGATACATGGCCCCATCCATCCTCCCCTCAATACAGTGCAGTCGTCCTGTCACCTTTGCAGAAAAGCATCCCCAAAGAATGATGTTTCCACCTCCATGCTTCACGGTTGGGATGGTGTTCTTGGGGTTGTACTCATCCTTCTTCTTCCTCCAAACACGGCGAGTGGAGTTTAGACCAAAAAGCTCTATTTTTGTCTCATCAGACCACATGACCTTCTCCCATTCCTCCTCTGGATCATCCAGATGGTCATTGGCAAACTTCAGACGGGCCTGGACATGCGCTGGCTTGACCAGGGGGATCTTGCGTGCGCTGCAGGATTTTAATCCTTGACGGCATAGTGTGTTACTAATGGTTTTCTTTGAGACTGTGGTCCCAGCTCACTTCAGGTCATTGACCAGGTCCTGCCGTGTAGTTCTGGGCTGATCCCTCACCTTCCTCATGATCATTGATGCCCCACGAGGTGAGATCTTGCATGGTGCCCCAGACAGAGGGAGATTGACCGTCATCTTGAACTTCTTCCATTTTCTAATAATTGCGCCAACAGTTGTTGCTTTCTCACCAAGCTGCTTGCCTATTGTCCTGTAGCCCATCCCAGCCTTCTGCAGGTCTACAATTTTATCCCTGATGTCCTTACACAGCTCTCTGGTCTTGGCCATTGTGGAGAGGTTGGAGTCTGTTTGATTGAGTGTGTGGACAGATGTCTTTTATACAGGTAACGAGTTCAAACAGGTGCAGTTAATACAGGTAATGAGTGGAGAACAGGAGGGCTTCTTAAAGAAAAACTAACAGGTCTGTGAGTGCCGGAATTCTTACTGGTTGGTAGGTGATCAAATACTTATGTCATGCAATAAAATGCAAATTAATTATTTAAAAATCATACAATGTGATTTTCTGGATTTTTGTAAGTAGGAAAACCTGCAAAATCGGCAGTGTATCAAATACTTGTTCTCCCCACTGTACATACAGTGGGGCAAAAAAGTATTTAGTCAGCCACCAATTGTGCAAGTTCTCCCACTTAAAAAGATGAGAGAGGCCTGTAATTTTAATCAAAGGTACACTTCATCTATGAGAGACAAAATAAGAAAAACAAATAAAAAAAATCACATTGTAGGATTTTTTATGAATTTATTTGCAAATTATGGTGGAAAATAAGTATTTGGTCAATAACAAAAATTTATCTCAATACTTTGTTATATACCCTTTGTTGGCAATGACAGAGGTCAAACGTTTTCTGTCTTCACAAGGTTTTCACACACTGTTGCTGGTATTTTGGCCCATTCCTCCATGCAGATCTCCTCTAGAGCAGTGATGTTTCGGGGCTGTCGCTGGGCAACACGGACTTTCAACTCCCTCCAAAGATTTTCTATGGGGTTGAGATCTGGAGACTGGCTAGGCCACTCCAGGACCTTGAAATGCTTCTTACGAAACCACTCCTTCGTTGCCCGGGCGGTGTGTTTGGGATCATTGTCATGCTGAAAGACCCAGCCACGTTTCATCTTCAATGCCCTTGCTGATGGAAGGAGGTTTTCACTCAAAATCTCACGATACATGGCCCCATTCATTCTTTCCTTTACACGGATCAGTTGTCCTGGTCCCTTTGCAGAAAAACAGCCCCAAAGCATGATGTTTCCACCCCCATGCTTCACAGTAGGTATGGTGTTCTTTGGATGCAACTCAGCATTCTTTCTCCTCCAAACACGACGAGTTGAATTTTAACCAAAAAGTTATATTTTGGTTTCATCTGACCATATGACATTCTCCCAATCCTCTTCTGGATCATCCAAATGCTCTCTAGCAAACTTCAGACGGGCCTGGACATGTACTGGCTTAAGCAGGGGGACACGTCTGGCACTGCAGGATTTGAGTCCCTGGCGGCGTAGTGTGTTACTGATGGTAGCCTTTTGTTACTTTGGTCCCAGCTCTCTGCAGGTCATTCACTAGGTGGTTCTGGGATTTTTGCTCACCGTTCTTGTGATCATTTGTGGTCTTGTATGTCTTCCATTTCCTAATAATTGCTCCCACAGTTGATTTCTTTACACCAAGCTGCTTACCTATTGCAGATTCAGTCTTCCCAGCCTGGTGCAGGTCTACAATTTTGTTTCTGGTGTCCTTTGACAGCTCTTTGGTCTTGGCCATAGTGGAGTTTGGAGTGTGACTGTTTGAGGTTGTGGACAGGTGTATTTTATACTGTTAACAAGTTCAAACAGGTGCCATTAATACAGGTAACGAGTGGAGGACAGAGGAGCCTCTTAAAGAAGAAGTTACAGGTCTGTGAGAGCCAGAAATGTTGCTAGTTTGTAGGTGACCAAATACTTATTTTCCACCATAATTTGCAAATAAATTCATAAAAAATCCTACAATGTGATTTTCTGGAAAATCTCTCATTGTTGAAGTGTACCTATGATGAAAATTAAAGGCCTCTCTCATCTTTTTAAGTGGGAGAACTTGCACAATTGGTGGCTGACTAAATACTTTTTTGCCCCACTGTATATGTCAGAGCGGCAATGGACTAAGATACAGTAGCATGATATAGAATTCAGTATATACATATGAGATGAGTGATGCAAGATATGTAAACAAAATTAAAGTGACTAAAATACCGTAGAATATGTAATACAGTTTATACCTATGAGATGAGTATTGCAAGATTCGAAAACATTATTGAAGTGGCTAGTGTTCCATTTCTTAAGTGGCCAGGGATTTCTAATCTAATTTATATAGGTAGCAGACTTTGATGTGCTAGTGATGGCTGTTTAACAGTCTGATGGCCTTGAGATAGAAGCTGTTTTTCAGTCTCTTGGTCCCAGCTTTGATGCACCTGTACTGATCTTGCCTTCTGCATGATAGCGGGGTGAACAGGCAGTGGCTCAGGTGGTTGTTGTCATTGATGATCTTTTTGGCTTTCCTATGGCACCGGAGGGCGGGAAGTTTGCGAACGGTAATGCTTTGGGCAGAACGCACCACCCACTGGAGAGCGGTGCAGTTGCCCTACCAGGTGGTGACACAGCCCAACAGGATGTTCTCAATTGTTCATCTGTAAACGTTTGTGAGGGTTTTAGTTGCTAAGCCAACTTTCTTTAGCCTCCTGAGGTTGAAGAGGCTCTGGGTGGACCATTTCAGTTTGTCAGTGATATGTACGCCGAGGTACTTCTTACTACTTCTTTACTAGGTAAATCCCCGCCTTATCTCAACTCGCTGGTCACCATAGCAACACCTACCCATAGCATGCGCTCCAGTAGGTACATTTCACTGGTCACCCCCAAAGAACAACACCTCCTTTGGCCGCCATTCCTTCCAGTTCGCTGCTGCCAATGACTGGAACGAACTGCAAAAATCCTTGAAGCTAGAGATTCCTATCTCCCTCACTAACTTTAAGCATCAGCTGTCAGAGCTGCTTATCGATCACTGCACCTGTATATAGCCCTTCTGTAAATAGCCCACCCTACTACCTCATCCCCATATTTATTATTTTAGCTCATTTTGCACTCCTGTATCTCTATTTGCACATCATCATTTGCACATCTATCACTCCAGTGTTCATTCTAATCTGTAACTTATTTCGCCACTATGGCCTATTTATTGTCCTACCTTCCTAACCTTACTGCATTTTGCACTACATTTGCACACTCTGTATATAGATTCTCTATTGTGTTATTTACTGTATGTGTCAGGGTTTGTGATAGGAACCCAAACACAGACCGGACAACGTAAGTATATGATGTGATATTTATTGAAGAATGATAATTGGGAAATGTTGATGAGGATGTGGTTGAATAGGAAGTTGGTTTGGTAAGCTGGTGACTGAGTATCCAGGCAGGTGGGCAGGTAAGTGGTCCGTGTGGCGTGATAGTTTGATTCCGTATCCCAGGTGAGTGGAGGAAGAGGTGAGCAGAGTGCAGCGTGATGATGAGTATTTCCAGGCAGGTATTCTAATGTGACTTAACGATCCGGCGGGGACTGGATGTCAGGTCGCCTCTTAAATAGTGATGACCGCAGATCTGGAACAGGTGCGTAGTGATCAGGTGCGAATCAGGAGGAACATGACAGGCTCAGGATGTAGGTGGCCCCACCCACTCATCCGTAACCAGGCAACTGGGCCCCGGTACAATGAAACGGACAATCAACAAACAAGACAGACAACAAAAACAGACTCAGGGAACAGGGATCGTGACAGTATGTTTGTTTTATTCTCATGTGTAACTCTGTGTTGTTTTTTGTCGCACTGCTTTGCTTTGTCTTGGCCAGGTCGCAGTTGTAAATGAGAACTTGTTCTCAACTGGCCTACCTGGTTAAATAAAGGTGAAATAAAATAAATAAAAACTTGAAACTTTCCACCTTCTCCACTGTGGTCCCTTCAATGTGGATGGGGGGGCGCCCTCTGCTGTTTTCTGAAGTCCCCGATCATTGTTGGTAATCAAGCATACTACTGTTGTGTCGTCTGCAAACTCGATGATTGAGTTGGAGGTGTGCTTGGCCACGCAGTCATGGGTGAACAGGGAGTACAAGAGGGGGGCTGATCAGGCACGATGTTGAGGATCAGTGAAGTGGAGGTGTTGTTTCCTACCTACACCACCTAGGGGCACCCCGTCAGGAAGTCCAGGACCCAGTTGCACAGTGCGGGGTTCAGACCCAGGGCCCCGAGCTTGGAGGGTACTATGGTGTTGAATGCTCAGCTATAGTCAATGAAGAGCATTCTTAAATAGGTATTCCTCTTGTCCAGATTGGATAGGGCAGTGTGCAGTGTAATGGCGATTGCATCGTCTGTGGATCTATTGGGGCAATAAGCAAATTGAAGTGGGTCTAGGGTGTCAGGTAAGGTAGAGGTGATATGATCCTTAACTAGCCTCTCAAAGCATGTCATGATGACATAAGTGAGTGCTACAGGGCGATAGACATTTAGTTCAGTTACCTTTGCTTTCTTGGGTACAGGAACAATGGTGGACATCTTGAAGCAAGTGGGAACAGCAGACTGGGATAGGCAGAGATTGAATATGTTCATAAACACTCCAGCCAGCTGGTCTGCGCATGCTCTGAGGACGCGGCTAGGGATATCGTCTGCGCAGGCAGCCTTGCGAGGGTTAACACGTTTAAATGTCTTATGCCGGTCACGGAGAAGGAGAGCCCACATTCCTCGGTGGCACTGTGTTATCCTCAAAGTGGTTGAAGGTGTTTAGCTTGTCCGGAAACAAGACGTCGGTGTCCTCAACTTGGCTGGTTTTCCCTTTGTAGCCCGCGATTGTATGTAGGCCCTGCCACATACGTCTCGTGTCTGAGCCATTGAATTGCGACTCCACTTTGTCTCTATACTGACATTTTGCCTGTTTGATTGAATAACTACACTGTTAAATGCGGTGGTTCGCACTTTCAATTTTGTGCGAATGCTGCCATCTATCCATGGTTTCTAGTTCGTGTATGTTTTAATAGTCACAGTGGGTACAACATCTCTTATACACTTCCGGATAAAATCACCGCATCCGTGTATTCCTCAATGTTATTCTCCAAAGCTACCCAGAACATATTCCAGTCCGCGGGATAACTGAATAAAAAGAAAAAGAAATTACACTATGAAACAAATTACATGAAGAATGATAGTAAAAATCTTTGGAGCACCATAAATGACATTTTGGGAAGAAAAGGCCAGCTCAGCTCCATCATTCATTGAATCAGATGGCTCATTAATCACAAAACCAACTGATATGGCTAACTACTTTAATGATTTTTTCATTGACAAGATTAGCAAACTTAGGCATGACATGCCAGCAACAAATTTTAACGATACACATCCAAGTATATCTGACCAAGTGATGAAAGACAAGCATTGTCATTTTGAATTCCGTAAAGTGAGTGTGGAAGAGGCAAAAGAATTATTGAGGATTATAGCGGATATTGCCACTGCTATTTTCCATATTTTCCAACTTAATCCTACTAGAAAGTGTGTGCCCACAGGCTTGGATGGAAGCAAAAGTCATTCCACTACCTAAGAAGAGTAAAGCCCCCTTTACTGTCTCAAATAGCTGACTAATCAGACTGTTACCAACCCTTACTAACCTTTGGAAAATATTGTGTTTGACAAGATAAAATGCTATTTTACAGTAAAAAAATTGTACAACCAACTTTCAGCATGCTTATAGGGAAGGACATTCAACAAGCACAGCACTTACACAAATGACTGATGATTGTCTGAGAGAAATTGATGATAAAAAGATTGTGGGGGCTGTCTTGTTAGACTTCAGTACAGCTTTTGACATTATCGATCAAAGTCTGTGGCTGGAAAATTGTGTGTTATGGCTTTACACCCCCTGCTATATTGTGAATAAATCTCTAACAGGCAGAGTTGCAAAGAAAAAGCCATATCTTCCTCTGTCCAGTGTCTGTGTTTTTTCTCCCATCTTAATCTTTTATTTTTATTGGCCAGTCTGAGATGTGGCTTTTTCTTTGCAACTCTGCCTAGAAGGCAAGCATCCCGGAGTCGCCTCTTCACTGTTGACGTTGAGACTGGTGTTTTGCGGGTACTATTTAATGAAGCTGCCAGTTGAGGACTTGTGAGGCGTCTGTTTCTCAAACTAGACACTCTAATGTACTTGTCCTCTTGCTCAGTTGTGCACCTGGGCCTCCCACTCCTCTTTCAATTCTGGTTAGAGCCAGCTGTTCTGTGAAGAGAATAGTACACAGTGTTGTACGAGATCTTCAGTTTCTTGGCAACGTCTCGCATGGAATAGCCCTCATTTCTCAGAACAAGAATAGAATGATGAGTTTCAGAAGAAAGTTCTTTGTTTCTGTCCATTTCCAGCCTGTAATCAAACCTACAAATGCTGATGCTCCAGAAACTCAACTAGTCTATAGAAGGCCAGTTTGACTGCTTCTTTATCAGCACAACAGTTTTCAGCTGTGCTAACATAATTGCAAAAGGTTTTTCTAATGATCAATTAGCCTTTTAAAATGATAAACTTGGATTAGCTAACACAACATGCCATTGGAACACAGGAGTGATGGTTGTTGATAATTGGCCTTTGTACGCCTATGTAGATATTCCATAAAAAATCAGCTGTTTCCAGCTACAATAGTAATTTACAACATTAACAATGTCTACACTGTATTTGATGTTATTTTAATGGATAAAAAATTTGCTTTTCTTTCAAAAACAAGGACATTTCTAAGTGACCCCAAACCTTTGAACGGTAGTGTATGTCCATAATAAAGCTCTGCTCTACCTTCTTAACAGCACTATCAGCAAGGCAGGTCCTACAGGTCACACCTAGACTACTTGGCTCAGAACAGGGCAGCACGGCTGGCCCTTGGATATACACAGAGAGTTAATATTAATAACATGCATGTCAATCTCTCCTGGCTCAAAGTGGAGTAGAGATTGACTTCATCACTACTTGTATTTATGAGAGACATGTTGAATGTAAATTTTTCTACCATAAGCCGCCTCCACCGTCGTTTTAGAGAATTTGGCAGTACGTCCCTCCGGTCTCACAACTGCAGACCACATGTAACCACGCCAGCCCAGGACCTCCAAATCCGGCTTCTTCGCCTGCGGGATCGCCTGAGACCAGCCATATGGACAGCTAAGGAAACTGAGGAGTGATAGGCTGGGGAAAATCCATTGTGATAGGCTGGGGCTGGCTCCCCAGTGGGTGGGCCTGGCTCCCAAGTGGGTGGGCCTATGCCCTCCCAGTCACGTGAAATCGATAGAATTGAACCCACAACACTGGCATTGCAAGCGCCATTCTCTACCAACCGAGCCACACGGAACATTAGTGACAAGGTAGTGCTGCTGTATCTAGCAGAATAGTGTGGAAGAAACGTTATTGCTAACTAACTGTAAGCAATTTTAGCTAGCTGGATAATCATGCTACGCTTACTGTGATGCAAAATAATTCATTTATGTACCGTTAAGTTCAGAAAATCTCTTTGCTAGCAAACACGACAGTGTCTCCAAAACTGCTAGGTGTCTCCAACAATGTTTACTTTTTGACATTCTATGGCGTCTCCCCTTTCCAAGCGTATTGATCAATTTTAAAGAAAAGGCCAGGCAGGCTTCCAACTGTCTTGTTATGCCGTCCATATGAGTTCAAGCTTTTAGATTGGCCAAGGCTTCAGCCACAAATAACATCCAGGCACACATGATTCACCCTCTCACACGAACATATATGTTGAGTTTGTGTCACATTAGTCCAGAGCAGCTGTATCAGAATGCATTGATACCAGTCTATCTCAGTGTGTA
Source organism: Thymallus thymallus (assembly GCA_023634145.1). Classification (NCBI taxonomy): domain Eukaryota; kingdom Metazoa; phylum Chordata; class Actinopteri; order Salmoniformes; family Salmonidae; genus Thymallus; species Thymallus thymallus. Next base: position 41,781,514 of record CM042410.1, read on the forward strand.
ACTATCATGCATGGATGAGTTGCTGAGTCAATGAGATGATGAGTCAATGAGTTGTTGATGTCTCAGTCCCCCAACACTGCCTCTTCCAGGTCCCATTTCTCCTCGACTCAGATCATTCAGCTAATTGCTAACTTGTCATTATAAGAGTCAATTATTTTGTGGGTAGAGGTATCCTGACAGTTTTTTCTTCTCACTGATTGTTTATTCACACAGAGCCAGTTCATCCATGAAAGACTGGTGCAGTTGACAGTGGCACTGAGAGGATGTGACTGGCATTAGTCTTCTGTACAGATGGACAACATTGATCTGTTGAAATCTTGTTTTGCCATCTTTTTCCCAATAGACCGAAGACATGTCCATTTTTATTACTGTTGTGGGTGAAGAGGGATGGCCTCTAATCAACTTGTAGTTTTCAGTTGGATGCCTTGCTGTACTCCCATTAAGACAGCTAGAGAGAAGGTGTTTAGCTCCAAGTCAAGATTAAAAGGCTTGGGTGAATTTGTGATGATCAAACAATCTCCGGGACACGAAGACAGAACACTCTAGGACACAGCTGGATAGCATATGGCAGTGAGCCTGGAGGTGGAGATGTTTAACAATGCAGACCTGCTACTACCCCGCTCTGTTGCTATCTGGGAGGACAGTCGAACAGTCTACTCTGCAGAAACACATGGCTCTAGTAATACCTCATCACAAGGAGATACATTTTGAATCTAGCTAATGTTGTACCTCTAGCTTTAACTGGTGTACAAACTTTTGTCATGTACCATAAGCTGTGGGCCAAATCTGTTATGTTCTAGGATAAGGACAGGCTTTTCCTGTCCTTACCTGTGAAACATAACACTTTTCCAATGGAAGTTGAGATCAGTAAAGCTGCAATGTTATGAGAGAAACGGAGAATTGTCTTACTTGTGCATTTCTTCAGCCCGGACCCTTTCTTCAAAGCGTGCCGGCTCAGCTTGCAGGCAAAGTTGTTCTCCCAGAACTCAGCAAACCAGATATTTCTCCTGTTGTTCTCCAGTGTGCGGCTGATGAAGTAACGATCAAACCCTGGAAGAGATCGATCAGATGATTGTCATTTAAGTTCACTGGCTCTGGCAACAGTGTCGGTGCTAACATAGGTATTGACATGTGGGGGAATGTAGTGACATGCTCTGTAATGAAGCATTTGGGTAACCCTAACCCAAAAACATTTATTTGACAGGGTGAATATTGCTTTAACAGTGAATGTATTGATAATGGCTGAGTTTTTGGCTTGGCTGGCAGACAGAGTGGGTAATGACTAAAAGGTGCCATCTAGACCCTAAAAGGGTTCTTCGGATGTCCCAATAGGAGAACCCTTTGAAGAACTCTTATTGGTTCCAGGTAAAACTGTTTTGGGTTCCATGTAGAACCCTTTCTACATTGGGTTCTACATGGAACCCAAAAGGGTTCTACCTGGAACCAAAAAGGCTTATCCTATGGGGACAGCCAAATAACAATTTTTTCTAAGAGTGCAGGACAGTAAATGCCTTAACTTTTAAAACAGCTTATCAGGTCTTGGAAGTGTTCTTTGTTAACAGGAACAAGACCTATTGAGACTTAAAGCTACAGTCCTTAGTTGCTACAGTAGTGTACAATTTTCTTGACTTATACACCCCCGGTCAAAAAGTTTGGAATATTAGTCATTCAAGAGTTTTTATATATTTAAACTATTTTTTACATTGTAGAATAAAAGTGAAGGCATCAAAACTATGACATAACACATATGGAATCATGTAGTAACCAAAAAAGTGTTAAAGAAATCAAAATATATTTTATATTTGAGATTCTTCAAAGTAGCCACCCTTTGCCTTGATGACAGCTTTGCACACTAATGGCATTCTCTCAACCAGCTTCATGAGGACTGCCACAGGAATGGAAGACCCAGAAAGTTCATTAGAGTTACCAGCCTCAGATTGCAGGCCAAATAAATTCTTCACAGAGTTCAAGTAACATACACATCTCAACATCACATGTTCAGAGGAGACTGTGTGAATCAGGCCTTCATGGTAGAATTGCTGCAAAGAAACCACTACTAAAGAACACAATAAGAAGAAGAGACTTGCTTGGGCCAAAAACCACGAGCATTGGACATTAGACCGGTGGAAATTTGTCCTTTGGTCTGGAGTCCAAATTTGAGATTTTCGGTTCCAACCTCAACCAAATTTAGATGGTTTAGGATGAGTCGGACCGCAGTCAAGGAAAAGCAGCCAACAAGTGCTCAGCATATGTGGGAACTCCTTCAAGACTGATGGAAAAGCATTCCAGGTGAAGCTGTTTGAGAGAATCCTAAGTGTGTGCAAAGCTGTCATCAAGGCAAAGGCTGACTATTTGAAGAATCTCAAATATAAAATAAGTTATATTTGTTTAAATCCTTTTGGTTACTACATGATTCCATATGTGTTATGTCATATTTTTGATGTCCACTTTTATTCTACAATGTAAAAAATTGTGCAAATTAAGAAAAACCCTTGAATGAGTAATATAATATAATTTATAAATGCCTTTTGAGCTCAGTTCAACTGTCGTACCCCATCAGAACCCAAAATATAAGCTTGTTTTAATCCAATATTTCTGAACAATTTAAATCTAAACAAACATGGTTAAACTATACATTTGATATATCATGGATGGTCATTCCTTGCATCCATAGCTCTGTCTATGAATTTGAGAGTGATTACATTTCTCCAGCTCCATCCCTTAGCTTTTTAACGAAACAGGCAGATAGTTGCTTTGTTATTGTTTCAGTTAAGGATTCTAGCTCTACCAAAGATATCTCTGTGTGAGGGCGAATAGCTGCTGGCACAATAACGAACTACTGATCCAAGTTTGTAAACAAAATGCATTTCTCCGTAATAAAATCTACAATGGCATTACTTATCTCAATCTCTTTATCCTTGTACATTCAGCGAAACCTACAGGAGATCTATCAATCAATCAGTCATTCAGACAATCTAAAAGTTGATCACATCAACCTAGAACATTTGTCTGTTCCCCCTCACCTCTGATGGACTGCCGTTTGGGCAGGATGGTGACAGCTCCCTCTGCCATCTCCTCTTGGTGTAACACTGGAGATATCTTTGAGCCCCAGCTGTCTGAGCCCACCCAGATGAAATGGCCAGTCTGGTTGGCCTTCTTGGCTGCTTGGAGTAGCCGCCTGTTACAAATGGATAAATACATTTAGTTACCAATAACGTATTTGATATTTTGGTAACACTTTAATAAACTGTTTGGGCAGTACTGCATAAGAATTACACAAGTCAGTGGTGTGTTGTCAGTGGTGTGTCATCCTCATTTGTTGCGAAAAAATGTTAACAATAGATCGATAGCAAATATTTTCTCCAGGATTTTATTTTGTCACCTTAGTTTGCTAAAGCAAGCTTATTGAAGGCTACATTAGTCATCCGAAAGCTGATTGCACAGCGGCAGTTAACATTGACTAATGTCAGGACAACAGAGGGCTAAACGATTAAGATCATTTCCAAATGTATCCTGTTGTCACTAAGATAAAGTAAGGAAGCGTATTAACATGAGTTACCGACAAAGAGTCTAATAGGGAGAATTATGAAAGCGCTTGACCAAGAATATTTTTAAGTAATTCTACAGTGCATCATTTAAATGTCAAGCTTTTATTTCTGCCGATTGACTCTTCTTCTCCCTTTAATTAATAATATTTCATGCTGCGTGTTTCTTAAGATGATTTTTTTTTAAATGATTTGTGTATATTTCATATTCAACGTGTCAATGCTATGATAATAATACCTGATATCATCCTCATTGGCGAAAATGATAACCGCCCTTGCATTGGGGTTCTCTCTTAGTCGGCGGATGACCTTGGCAAACTCTCCCGGTTTTGGCTCACGGGGAATCTTGACCGACTGAGAGATACACAAACCTCCTACAACAGAGAGAGAGGAAACACACAGCAGTTGAGTGGCAGGTTAAGTCCAGGATTGGAAGGATTTTCACATTTTACAGATGCTCAACATGAACTATCAGTAGATCACCAATAAGCACAGAGCTCTCAACAACATCCTTCTCTGAGGTTTGTGACTGAGCATGAATCCTTTGACTTCTCTCTTAAAGGGGCAATCTGTTTTGGCAGCATCTATATTTTTACTTTTAAATGAATGATATATAGCCATTCATTCTTGAAAAATATAACTTATAAACGCCTCATGAGCTTAGTTCAACTATCTAACCTCAACAGAACCCAAAATATAAGCATGTTTCACTACATTGTTTGTAAATAATGGGATTGTAAACAAACACTGTGTAGCCTTTACATTATTACGTTTATTTTGACAAGGACAGTGCACATTAATAAACATTTCTGTAAAAGTGCAGGATTTAGCCAGCCGACAAATTGTTCGACTGCAGTCCCTGGGCAGGTTATTAAAAACTCATGAAATGACAATGCAGACAGTAAGCATAAACAGAACAACATATGACAATCAACACTACGCATCGCAGACAGAGCAATAACACCAAAAGCAGACAACAGACAACACACCTGATGGTTCTTTAGCCACGTCTTTAGGTTATGTGTGAAAGTGTGGAAGGTGGCAGAGTTGCGTGTGTCTAAACGCAGTGTGTTCCAGACATGGGAAGCTCTTTAGCTGCCTCTGTAGTCAAACAATTCTGTATCAGAAATTAGCCCGTTTGAATTGGTTATTTGAGTTACCTTTTTGCACCTGCTTTTTGAAAGAGAGATTGGAATCAAACTACAATTTTGATCTCATGAATGGTCAGTCCTTACATCCATAGCTCTATCTTTGAATTTGAGAATGGTTACATTTCAACAGCCCCACCCCTCAGTTGTTTACTCAGTTGTTTGGGGTGTGTGTTGTTGTTGTTTGATTGCCCCTTTAGTAAGGGCCTTTAAATGCACCTGCTGTGAAAAACTGACTCATGTAACGGCCCAGTAGAGGGTAGACAGGAAATCTGACGCAGGAGGACGTCACTTGAACCACGTCAATTTTGAAGATGCCCTTAGCAAGGATAACTTTCATCCAGACACTTAGACTGCGAGTAGAAAAGAGACTGCTTCAAATAAGAGACTGCTGAGGGAAGGACAGCTCATAATAACGGCTAGAATGGAGCGAATGAAATGGCATCAAACACATGGAAACTGTGTGTTTGATGTACAGTATTTGATACCATTCCACTTATTCCGCTCCAGCCATTGCCACAAGCCCGTCCTCCCCAATTAAGGTGCCACCAACATTGGTGGGTAAGAATATCTATTTCACTAGCCAGGTTCGTGGGTGGTCAATTTACATGCATTTATATGGCCTTATAGAAGTAAGGCCAAATTCAAATTTTCATCAAATAGTTTTGTATTATTTATTACAATTCTAAATCAAATAGCTAAATTATCCTTGGTATGACCTTCTTAAAACAATTCCATATAGCTTAATAGGGGGTGGACTGGTACATTTGATCAAGTAGTTTCTAATGGTTGGTGTCTTTTTGGTTGTGTGGTCATTCATAGCATTGTCTACTTGAGCCTCTTGAGACACTTTAGAATCTCACCATGCATCATGCCATTGTGCTCTCCCCTCAAACCGTGTTAAGCTCACTCCATTAGTAGTCATTGAGTCAGTGAGAGTGTGTTGTGTTGTTAATACAACACACTCCAGTAACGCTCCTCCCTGCTCAGGCTGAATACATGTTTGGCCTGTATTATATAGTATTTAACAATATTGTTTTGATACAGTAATAAATTAATGTGCTTAATTTCACAACAGCAGATGCCTTTGCATTGGATTAGGTGTACCACAAATTGCCAATTGAACCACTTGCACTCGTATATTGATGTGGTATCAAAATGTCGATATCAGTGATTCAGAGCATATTATTGTGACCTTGTGTAAGCCTATGATGTTGCTTTACACGCTGGAGTAGTGTACTGTAGATCACATAGACAACTGTACCTGGAAGGTTATTCTGAACCTTAAATTAAACTGACCAGAGTCTTTGGACTCTGTGCACACAGGAGTGGCCCACACCTGACAGACTGAGCAAATCTCCTCCATAAAAGGGACCAAGCTTAGTTGAGGTTTCAAACAGAACAGTTGACTTCCTCTTGACCTCACTCAACAGCGTAGAGCTGCCAGATATATACAATGTCTGCTGTATTTTTTATAACTTAGAGACAAGCAGATTGTAAGTCTTACATTTACTTCAGCCTCACCTCAGGCTTGATATAAAACTATGCTTAACTATTCTCCAACAATAATGAAAAAAAGTGGTAGAAAACCAGCCGCATGTTCAGAGCAAAACACAACTCACATGTAGCTGACTATGTATTAAGCACAGCTCCCTTTGACTACCTTCTCTCATGCAAGCTGAGCTGATGGCTCTCTTTTTTTGGGTCACGGACCATATGGAAACCTACTGTAGGTCATTGATGCACCTCAATACAATAATTGCTTGTTGAACTCAAGTCTAGGTGTTTTCTTTGTGCCTAAACATGTCTCTGAAACTGCCAGGTATGCTTGTCTGTAGATAGAGAGCCAAGCATTAAGGGGTTTGAGTCATTTACTGTTTATAAACCCATGCCAGTTAAATCTGGACAGCTTGTAAATGCCCCTCCCTGGGAAAGCATTTTTGCACTGGTTTGACCTGTCCTTCCAGAAAAGAGGACCACCTTTACCTTCTACTGTTGTTAATTGAAAGGTGGAGGAAACGGACTGTGGTGCCATATGGAGGAGACTGCCTGACAGCGGGATCCTAGAGCTCTGGTAAGTCGCTCCACTGCCTTCGTATGTCACTGTGGATACGGGGTCATCCAGAATGACAGGGTGTCTGCCCGCAGTCAGGAAGTAGTGGGCCTCGCTGGGCCAATGAAACGGTGATAGGCAAATCACAACTCACATTCACTGTCTGGGTCAGAACCAAAATAATACAAAATACATGTTCTTCTCCTACCTTAGGGCTGTGTTTGCTTTTAGTTTCCTTGTGGTGTGATATTGTACTAACATTTCAAAGGAATTTGTTTTTTTTATTAATTCAGCTGTTTGTTCTCTAATTGCTGTTTTCTCTCTAGACATACAGTATCTATGAAGTGTAATTTAAATATGATTCAGGTTTGGAATAATGTTGATAGTAGACGGCTTGTTTGATGCCGTGCAAGCCATTACACATTATTCAAATGCTCTGGGGTCAAACCATCCGTTCCTCATGTTTGCTTTACAATTCACAATTATTACTGTCTATGGACGTCTAATGAGAACCTCCTATGGACGTCTAATGAGAAGCCATTCTGCTCCCAGGCAACAGGTCTCCCTAATATTGAGAAATTATGCTTGTGGCATGTCAGTTATAGGGGGTAAAGAGGCTGTGCTGTGTTCAGCATCTTCTTCACACACAATGCTGAACCCCCAGCTACTGTAAGAATCAAGACTTTATCACAGCCTCTTTACTTCCTATAACTGACATGCCATAAGCATAATTTCCCAATATTAGGGAGACCTGTTGCCTGGGAGCAGAATGGCTTCAGAGGAAAATCCAAGCCCTTAAATTGACAAGCCCGCCAGATATCACACATGAAAAAGATATGGGGCACAATAGTCCCACTAAAAATAGGCCCACAACATTCTGCCCATTCATTACGTGGAGTAGTACAAATTCTAATCAAACATTGTGCTATAAATGATGAACACAGAAGAGATTTGCATAAAAAGACTCCATAAAAAGAGCTGGAATGGAAACAATGCAGCACCTGATAACTGAAGTCATACATAAATATTTTATTTGTCAATCTGTTCTCTTCAGTAGCAGTGCGTGGGTAAAATCACTCCGGAAGCCATGCTAGGGAAAAAAAGTCATCATACAACCTATGCGTTGTGATAATTGCGTTGTTTTCTCTAAAACCTGTTAGTTCATATGCCTTGCCATCGTGATATATAGGCCTAAAGGCTGAAACAATAAGCAGACACAGTGACAGAATAAATTCAACCACACCTTTTTTTTTAGCACTTTTGTTTCATCACAAAGCCGGAGAGCAACATCTATCCGGTGGAGTCCACAAAGCATATTGCATGTAACAAAAGGTTACATGACCTACGGCATGGTCAATCAAGTCAATGTTTCGGACATTTTCAGACTACCAAACAACTACTGATTTAGAACACTGGAGAGAGTCGCAAAGAAAACAGGAGCTGCCTCCACTATTCCAGCACCATTTCAACATCATCAAATCACCTCTGCTTAGTTTAATACAGTGACAACTAAAAGATTCCAAAAATAATGTGTCCGATCAACGTAAGCTAAATATCATGTGGCTGTTCATGATACTGATTTCTCCCTGTGTGTGTGTGTGTGTGTGTGTGTGTGTGTGTGTGTGTGCGTAATTAGTAAAAACATATTCAATCACACTACTTATAGAGAAATGCCAATGCCATCCTCCTCTCTTTCATGTTGACAAAACGGTCTAAGACTTTGTCATACAGTACACGCTTTTAGTTGTTGTTGTCCTACGCTACATGGCTTGCATGCTTGCTCACTAGCCTAACTTCTTTTCATGGTCAACGATTAGCCAGCTAGTTAACATTAGCCTACTACATCTAGCTACATATTGAACTCCCAACCTCTCAGGCCAGCAGCACAATATATGAATTTATGGTTGGATCAGAATCGGCGGTATAATCATTGACAAGTACAGAGAAGTCCAAATCCCTATCTCCACCCTGGTTAATTTCGGAAAGGGCTAATTTTAGCTAGCTAGCCACCATAGGACAAAAACACAACGAGATGCAACAATTCACATTTCTTTCGGTCAATGACGTTTGGCTTTTAATGTGATTGGTGTGAAGCCAAATCCAAACTGGCTTCTATGGACACTTTTTTTGTGTGCCAGGACCATTCACAGTTGAGCTCACTCAGTTTAGCTTAATGCTGATGGATTCTGGGTTCTGACTCCAAAATCTTGGAACATTGTTAATCATCAGGAGTTAATAGTTATCTGTAGGAAGAATGTATATGGTGGGTCAATGAAGGTTGGATAGGAGCAAGGGGGATTTGGAATGTATTGAGATGTCAGGCTCTGGCCATAGAGAAGCAAATAGGCTTCTCTATGTAGTTATGGTCAGAGTCTGACTGTGTCATTCTTTTCTGTTTCTGTGTGGGGTTTGGGTTGGATCCCTAATTAGAGGCAGCTGCACCGCATTGTCTCTAATTAGGGATCCCATATATGTTGAGTCTGTCCTTCACTCTGGTGTGGTTCGTTGTCGTTATATGTCGCAGTCACGGTGAGAAGTAAGTGTGCCTTTTTTTACATCCGTTCATTTCGTGTGTTTTGGTGAACGTGGCGTTAGTTTATAGTGTGTTTGTGTCCTGTAGTTCGGCATTTGTTTTGATATTACATAGTAAGAAAATAAAATGTTGAACTACTATCCCTGCGCTGCGTCTTGGTCTCTCTCTGCACCCATCCGTGACAGAACGACCCACCACAACCAGACCAAGCAGCGTAACTGGGGAGAGACGGAGAGAGAGGAGGTGCCGCCGCATTATGCGCGACGCTCGAGACGAGGAAACGCCCGCAAACAACCCCAAGGTAATTTTGGGGGGGGGGCTATGGGGGTGGTCTGGCTATAGACAGGAGGTGCCAATACCACCCCCCATGTGGAGCATGGAGAGGCCGAGGTACCAATGGGGGGCTCAGAGCAAGGAGCAGGAGGATTATTTAGAGGAGTATTATGGAGGAGTTCTGGAGGAATTGAGGGAGATAGAGATAGAGGTCGAGAGGGAGATGGAGGAGTGGTCCAATCCGGGTCCGGTCGTCTACTCCACCCCCATGCCAGAGCAGTCCGCTCCACCGGTGCCCTGTCTGGGTCCGGACCTCTACTCTACTCCCCGCACCCGACCTCCGGTGCATGCGCCCAGCCAGGTGCTTCCAGTGCCGGCTCCACGCATCCGACCTCCGGTGCGCCTCCCCAGTCCGGTACGACCCGTGCCGGCTCCCCGCACCCGACCTCCAGTGCGTGCGCCTAGCCAGGTGCTTCCTGTGCCAGCTCCACGCACCCGACCTCCGGTGCGCCTCCCCAGCCCGGAACCTCCAGCGCCCTGAACCTCCAGCGAAGGTCAGCCGCCCTGAACCTCCAGCGAAGGTCAGCCGCCCTGAACCTCCAGCGAAGGTCCGCAGCCCGGAACCTCCAGTGAAGGTCAGCCGCCCTGAACCTCCAGCGAAGGTCAGCCGTCCTGAACCTCCAGCGAAGGTCAGCCGTCCTGAACCTCCAGCGAAGGTCAGCCGCCCGGAAACTCCAGCGAAGGTCCGCAGCCCGGAACCTCCAGCGAAGGTCAGCCGCCCTGAACCTCCAGCGAAGGTCCGCCGCCCGGAACCTCCAGCGAAGGTCCGCCGCCCCGAACCTCCACTGGTACCCATTCCGGGTCCAGCCGTCTGCTCCGCTCCAAGGCCGGAGCCGTTTACCCCACCGGTGCCCAGTCCGGGCCCGGTTAATTGCCCAGCTCCATGGCCGGAGCCGTTTACCCCACCGGTGCCCAGTCCGGGCCCGGTTGTTTTTCCCGCTCCATGGCCGGAGCCGTTTACCCCACCGGTGCCCAGTCCGGGCCCGGTTAATGGTCCCGCTCCATGGCCGGAGCCGTTTGCCCCACCGGTACCCAGCCCGGGCCCGGTTATAAAGAAGGGGCATGGGAGAAAACTGTCCACTTCGCCGGAGCCAGAGCCGCCCCCAATGGACTAGTCTTCCCTCCCATTAACCCCCCCCCTTGTTTTGTGTGGTTTTTTTGGGCGTCCGGGGGGGGGGGGGGGGGGTACTGTCAGGCTCTGGCCATAGAGAAGCAAATAGGCTTCTCTATGTAGTTATGATCAGAGTCTGACAGTGTCGTTCTTTTCTGTTTCTGTGTGGGGTTTGGGTTGGATCCCTAATTAGAGGCAGCTGCACCGCATTGTCTCTAATTAGGGATCCCATATGTGTTGAGTCTGTCCTTCACTCTGGTGTGGGTCGTTGTCGTTATATGTCGCAGTCACGGTGAGAAGTAAGTGTGCCTTTTTTTTACGTCCGTTCATTTCGTGTGTTTTGGTGAACGTGACGTTAGTTTATAGTGTGTTTGTGTCCTGTAGTTCGCCATTTGTTTTGATATTACATAGTAAGAAAATAAAATGTCGAACTACTATCCCTGCGCTGCGTCTTGGTCTCTCTCTGCACCCATCCGTGACATGAGTAGAGGAGAGGCAATCACATGATTGCCGTCACTGATACGGGTGGAGAGTTTTGGATTAGGCATGAAGGGGGTTGAGGTCAGGTCACCTTAAGGGAGAAGGAACAGTTTATTACTCACATCACTTAAACTTTACATATTTACTGCTAGACAGGAAGTTAAGGAGAAGGAGGAGTTCACCAAAATTGGAGTATATATGCTGTGTTAGTGGAATCTTGTCTTTGTCTTGTGCAGATGTCTGACCCGTTGGGCGAATAAACTTGGTTCAAGCTTTACTAGCCGTCCGTGAGTTTTTACTCTGTTTATTTAGAATGATACTAATTGGCTATTATTGTATAATATTTTATGAGGGGAAGCCAAATTCTCTCTGGCTTCGAATTGAAGGAATATTATGAAACACAGAGAAATCTTTTTTTTTTTTTTTGTTACATTTTTGGGGGGAAGCCTGGCTTCCCTTGACATCCATGAATACAGGCCACTGGTTCTATTTAGTGTTTTGGCTGTGGTAAAAAGCAATTTAAAGCAACACTTTTTTTTTCTTCTGAAGAAAAAAAATCAGTCTTTTTAATTTCCATAAGATTACTAATATACTGTATCATCTGACGTGTGTAAACATTTGTTTTGCTTGTGCTGTGCAGTATGCATAATACAAAAACACAGCTCTAAGACTAAGGATTTTTCACCAAAAAAAAGGAACATTCCACCTACCCTCTGATGTTCTTAAGTGCTGTGCCAAACCAAATTTGCACCGAAGAAGCAAAATATGAAACAACTGAAATACTTTTTGTTATGCTGGAATATAAAAAAGCTATATTTTAATTAGGGATGTGTTGGTCTTAGTTTGGAATTTTTGGTTGGATGCATTTACTGGTATGTGGTTTGAAGAAAACTACTCTGGCTGGGTCCTCTTACTGCTTATTTCATTTGAGAGTCCTGAAATAAAGTGCTGGATACAAGTCTTGGAGCCTCTGTGCGTATTTTACAAGCTATACTTGTAAGTGTACTGCAATGAGAAAGTACAATGCCATTGTTTATCTACAGTATCTAATGTTAATGATGGTTGACTGGTGATGCTGATGCCATGTTTTCAGAACGCAAGTATGATTTTACTGTGTACTGGAAGCCATAATATCTATACCCTTATGCGTTAGCTTGTTAGTTGTGAGCTGTTAAAAACAAAAACATTTACATTTCTCCAATAATTTGTTTTTGTTTAGGCTATGTTGCTGTATGTTCCACATTGCAAAGATAAGTCTGTCTGCCAGCAGTCATTTAAAAGAGAGGACTTTGCTGAATCCTAGGTCTATTTGACTAAATTGTGTTTGCACTAATGCAGTATAATTCCCCTAGAGTCGATTGACGCACCGGTGACCACTGAAAGGAGAGATTTGTCTGAAGGTAACTGGTACTGGTTTAAATAATAAATGGAAGTTTGAAGGTAGTTTTGTGCCTACTCCAAAAAAGGGGTTAAATATGTGTATAAAGTTTTTTTGATATCTCCTAGATTTAGGACAGACGCTTCCAAACCTTGTTTTTTATGTTGAATTTTTGTACTGTTCTTTTTGTTATTTATGTGTGTTATTCAATGTGTTTCACTGGGCTTTAGTAGTAATGTTGTCATAATTCTGAGTTGTCATAATGCTTCAGAAAATGTACATTATCCCAGCGGCGCTGGAAGACACAATGTAAGCAACCTAATTTATGTTCCTCTTACTGCCCAGAATGCCTCTGCTGATCCTACAGCTATTATATGCAGTGATCATGTGCCTATGAACCAGAGTTACACTGTTAGCACAGAGGTGGTGTACCCTAACAGGAAGTCCACTGTGTGCAGCTCACCCTGCACTAACATAAGTAACCTGAGCATATCGATCTTCCCAGTAAAGCAATAAAAACAATCAAGCATCCCAGAAAAGTGCTAAAAATAGCCCAGGTTAACATATGTACCTTAAGAAACAAGGTTCATGTAATCAATCATTTGCTATTAACAGATGGCATTCATAATCTCTGAAAATCACTTAGATAATACCTTTGATGATACAAGGGTAGTGTCACACCCTGATCTGTTTAACCTGTCTGTGTGCTTGGCTCCACCCCCTCCAGGTGTCACACATCTTCCTCATTATCCCCTGAGCATTTATACCTGTGTTCTCTGTTCGGCTGTTGCCAGTTCGTTTTGTTTGTACAAGCCTACCAGCTTTTTCCCTTTATCTAAAGTGCCTGTCTTCTTGGTTTCCCGGTTTCGACCTTTCCTTGCATGCCCTGACCCTGAGCCTGCCTGCCGTCTTGTACCTTTGCCCCACTACTCATTTCGCAAACAAAGCCTCCTTCACTCATGCTGCCAAACATGCCCTTGTAAAACTGACTATCCTACCGATCCTTGATTTCGGCGATGTCATTTACAAACTAGCCTCCAACACTCTACTTAGCAAATTGGATGTAGTCTATCACAGTGCCATCCGTTTTGTCACCAAAGCCCCATACACTACCCATCACTGCGACCTGTATGCTCTCGTTGGCTGGCCTTCATTATATATTCGTCGCCAAACCCACTGGCTCCAGGTCATCTATAAGTCTTTATTAGGTAAATCCCTGCCCTATCTCAGCTCACTGGTCACTATAGCAACACCCACCCGTAGCATGCGCTCCAGCAGGTATATCTCACTGGTCACCCCCAAAGCCAACACCTCCTTTGGCCGCCATTCCTTCCAGTTCGCTGCTGCCAATGACTGGAACGAATTGCAAAAATCATTGAAGCTAGAGGTTCCTATCTCCCTCAATAACTTTAAGCATCAGCTGTCAAAGCTGCTTATCGATCACTGCACCTGTATATAGCTCTTCTGTAAATAGCCCACACTACTACCTCATCCCCTTATTTATTTTTGTTATTTTCACAAATCTTGCACTCCAGTATCTCTATTTGCACATCATAATTTGCACATCCTTCATTCCTGTGTTAATGATGATAATCTGTAATTTATTTCACCACTTTGGTCTATTTATTGTCCTACCTCCTAACCTTACTGCATTTTGCACTACATTTTGCACTCTGTATATAGATTTTCTATTGTGTTTTTGACTATGTTTTGTTTACTGTGTAACTCTGTGTTGTTTTTGTCGCACAGCTTTGCTTTGTCTTGGCCAGGTCGCAGTTGCAAATGAGAACTTGTTCTCAACTGACCTACCTGGTTAAATAAAGGTGAAATAAATAAAAATACTCTGGATTACCGAACTCTGCTTGCACCTGACCTGTCTTTTGCCTGCCCCCTGTTGGGAGAATACCTTCGAAGGTGATAATATGAACTGGCCATGACTGACCCAGCAGACTCGGACCAGCTGCGCCACGCCATCTCCTCCCAAGGAGCTTCCACTGGCAGGCACGAGGAATTGCTTTGGGGCCTTATGGGGGGGTCCAGATGTTGAATGAGCGCCATGACCGGACATTGGACATGTTGCTAGAGCAATGCCGAGGGTTGTCGAGGAGGCAGCTTGCCATGGTGATAGCACCACAGCTCCTCGGTAACGCGGCGGCTAGCAGCATGGCCCCAAAGGTCACTCCACCTTCCCAGGAGCCCCGCTTACCTCCGCTGGAACGCTTCAATGAAGAGCTGGCTCAGTGTGCCCTCATTTTTTAGCTTCAGCCCTCCTCCTTCCCCTTGGAGCACTCCAAGATAGCCTACCGCATCACCCTGATGTCCGGGAGGGCTCTCACCTGGGCGACCGCGGTATGGGAACAACAGCCAGCCATATGCGGGAGTCTGGAGGGGTTCGTATGAGAGGTGAGAAAAGTTTTTGATTATGCGGTGGATTTCCGCACGTTCGCGGTGGAGAGTGCCTGGAACCAGGAAGCACTCTGACCTTGCACGACGTCTCGGAGGAGGTCAAGGACGAGTTTGTCGCTCTGCAGTTGCCCACCGAGCTGGATTCCCTCATCGCCTTGACTATTCGCATTGACAGCGATTACGGGAACGACGGGGGAAGAGGAAGTCTCAAGATCGACACTAGGAGGTGTCTGTACTGCGGGAATTTTGGTCATTTTGTGTCCACATGTCCGGTAAAAGACCAGGCCCACTGGTAGGAGCAAGTACTCTGGTGGGCCATATGGAGACCTTGTCGGACTCCCACACTCGCCCCCCTTTTCATGCTGTTTTGCGATGGGGAGACCAGTCCAAATCGCTCAGGGTTCTCATTGACTCCGGAGTGGACACAAGTTTTTTGGACAAGCTGAACATCCCCACTCTGCCCTTCTCCATACCCATGGAGGTTAGAGCACTTGACAGACGCTTTATTGGGCGGGTCACACATAACACCACACCCATCAACCTACGGGTGTCGGGGAATCACAGCGGGATGATGCAATTTCTGCTCATCAAATCTCTCCAGATTTCCGTGGTGTTGGGATTTTCCTGGCTCCAATGCCACAATCCCCTCATCAACTAGGCCACGGGGGCCATTATGGGCTGGAGCCCGTTCTGCCTCGCCCACTGTTTGAAGTCGGCGCAACCTGCCCAGGGACGTCTTCCTGGGGGCTTGGAGGCTGCCTCCAAGCTACCTCTCCACCTATCCTTCAGAGTACCAGGACCTCGGGGAGGTGTTCAGTAAGGCCCGGGCCACTTCCCTTCCACCGCATCGCCGCTCTGACTGAGTGATTGACCTTCTCCCTAGCACCACGCCCCCCGTGGATGGCTGTACTCGTTGTCGGGGCCAAAGACCAAGGCTATGGAGATCTACATTGGGGACTCACTAGCGGGAGGGTTTATCTGTCCCTCTTCCTCTCCTGCCAGTGCGGGATATGTTGAACAGGTTCATCTTTGTGTACAATGACAACATTCTCATGTTATCCCACTCTCCTCAAGAGCAATTGCTCCACGTCCGCCAGGTTCTCCAGTGCCTTCTGGAGAATCAACTGTTCGTTAAGGCAGAAAAATTGAATTTCATCGCTCCACCATTCCCTTTCTGGGTTACATCATCTCCGCAGGGAGTGTACAGATGGATCCCGGGAAGGTGAGAGCGGTGATGGATTGGCCTCAGCCAGCGTCCTGGGTCCAGCTACAACATTTCCTGGGGTTTGCTCATTTTTATCCATGGATACAGCACCCTGGCCTCCTCCCTGTCCGCACTTATGGGCTGGAGCCCGTTCTGCCTCGCCCACTGTTTGAATTTGGAGCAACCTGCCCCGGGACGTCTTCCTGGGGGCTTGGAGGTATTCAGTAAGGCCCGGGCCATTTTTATCCATGGATACAGCACCCTGGCCTACTCCCTGTCCGCACTCACCTACACCAAGATTCCGTTCACGTGGTTCGCGGCCGATGACTGGCGTTTCGGGACCTCAAGCACCGCTTCAACGCGGCCCCTATATTGATTCATCCTGACCCTTCCTGTCAGTTTGTAGTGGAGGCCGATGCTTCGGATATCAGAGTGGGGGCTGTTCTTTCCCAACATTCTGCATCCCTGTGCCTTCTTCTCCCACCACCTCAGTGCCACGGAGCGGAACTACGACGTGGGAAATCGGGAGCTCATCGCTGTGAAGATGGCGTTGGAGGAATGGAGGCTCTGGCTGGAAGGGGCAGAACATCCGTTCATCGTTTGGACGGACCACAAAAACCTGGAGTATCTTGGCAATGCCAAGCGCCAGGCAAGAGAGATGGGCCCTGCTGTTTACCCGGTTACATTTTTCCCTCTCATACTGGCCGGGGTCCAAGAACATTAAGTCAGATGCCCTGTCTCGCCGCTATAGCCCCACGAGCTCCGCGGTCCTGGAGTGGGCCCATTCCTCCAAGCTTGCCTCTCCATCCGGGTTCCCGGCGGACCCTGGCCTTTGTGCGGCAAGCTTTTGGTGGCCTACCATGGTTCTGGATGTGGACGCGTTTGTCGCAGCCTGCACATTCTGTTCCCAGAGCAAGACTCCTCAGCAAGCTCCGGCTGGCCTGTTGAAACCACTTCCATCCTGGCAGTGGTCGACCAGTTTTTCAAAGCCGCTAACTTTAGCCCAACTCATGGTGCAGCGCATCTTCCGGATCCATAGACTCCCGGTGGACATGGTGTCCGACCAGGGTCCCCAATTCTCGTCCCGGTTCTAGAAGGTGTTCTGCACGCTTGTTGGGTCGTCGGCCAGCCTGTCCTCCGGGTTCCATCCCCAGTCCAATGGTCAGTCGGAACGAGCCAACCAGGACCTTGAGATGACCCTTCGCTGCCTAGTCTCCGCCAACCCTACCACCTGGAGTCAGCAGCTGGTATCGGTCGAGTACGCCCGGAACACCCTTCCCTGCTACGCCACAGGTCTCTCACCCTTCGAGTGCTCCCTGGGCTATCAGCCCCCACTCTTCTCCGAGCAGCAGGAGGAGGTCGGCGTACCTTCCGGCCAGATGTTTGTCCGCCGCTGTCGTCGTACCTGGTTGGCCCTTCTCAAGACCACCTCCAGGTATGGATGACAGGAGGACGCCAACGGACCCCGGCTCCCAGGTACTCAGGGTAGGGCAGAAGGTATGGCTGTCCACCCGGGATCTGCCCCTCCGGGTGGAATCCCGTAGATTGTCCCCCCGATTTATCGGCCCTTTCCCCATTTCCCATATTATTTGCCCCTCTTCTGTCTGTCTTCTGTTGCCCCAGACCCTTTGTATTCACCCCACCTTTCATGTGTATAGGATAAAACCTATGTCTCACAGCCCTTTGTTTCCTGTTTCCAGGCCTAGCCCTCTTCCCCGGCTCATCGACGGCCAACCAGTGTATACGGTGAGGTGTCTCCTGAAGGTTCGACCTCGGGGCAGGGGATTCCAGTACCTGGGTTAGGGTACAGAACAACATTCCTTTAAAGCTTAGAGAGGATCTCATGTTAAATATTGTTGAAGTAATAAGTTAATCTGCCTCACCTAAAGCCCATTCTGGTGGGAAGCTGCTATAGACCACCAAATGCTAAGAGTCAGTATCTGGATAACATGTGTGAAATGCTTGATAATGTATGTGATATCAACAGAGAGGTATATTTTCTGGGTGATTTAAATATTGACTGGCTTTCATCAGGCTGACCCCTCAAGAGAAAGCTTCAAACTGTAACTAGTGCCTGCAACCTGGTTCAGTCAACCTACCATGGTAGTTACAAACAGCACAAGAATTATGGGCTCCCAAGTGACGCAGTGGTCTAAGACACAGCATCTCATTGCTAGAGGCATCACTACAGACAACCTGGTTCAAATCCAGACTGTATCACAACCGGCCATGATTGGGAGTCCCATAGGGCGGCGCACAAATGGCCCAGCGTTGTCCAAGTTTGGCTGGTGTAGGCTGTCATTGTAAATAATATTTTTTTCTGAACTGACTTGTCTGGTTAAATATAAAATAAAAATTAAATCATATTTACTAACGCTGCATCGGATGAAGTGATCATAATATAGTAGCCATATCTAGGATAACCAAAGGCTCGGCCTAATACAGTGTATAAGAGGTCATACAAGAAGGTTTGTAGTGATTTATATGTTGTTGATGGAAATAATATTTGTTGGTCCGTGGTGTGTAATGAGAGGCAAACAGACGCTGCACTTGACACATTTATGAAATTGCTTATCCCAGTTACTAATAACCCATTAAGAAAATGACTGTAAAAACTGTTAAATCTATGAAACAAACATAAATGGTATAAAGAATGATAATAGAAAGCTTTGGAGCACCTTAAAATCATGGGGAAATCAAAAGAAATCAGCCAAGACCTCTGAAAAATTATTGTAGACCTCCACAAGTCTGGTTCAACATTGGGAGCAATTTCCAAACGGTACCACGTTCATCTGTATAAACAATAGTTTGCAAGCATTAACACCATGGAACCATGCAGCCGTCAAACCGCTTGTCACGAGTGGGTGTAGAGAGAGACCAAGGAGCAGCGCAGTGATAGTTCGACATTGTTTATTAAACGATAAAACAACAAATGTTACGAACTATATAAACAAGAAGCAATGAATGAAATGAACAAGAAATACACTTACTGTGACGTGAGGAATATAACAATGACCCACACACAGGTGGATGTGTGTGGTGCCTAAATACCATCCCCAATCAGAGACAACCCTGTACAGATGCAATGATCCTCAATCAGAGACTTCCTCTAGTTAGGGTGTGAGGGCTCGGCTGTGGTCCTACCACTCCCTTATTTGGGAGTAAGGTCTAACCACAGCCAAACCCTCACAGTACCCCCCCCCCCCCCCCCTAAGGTGCGGACTCCCGGCCGCAAATAATCCCCCCTCTCAAAAAAAATGTCTCAACAATACTAGGGGGGAAAGGACGGAGTACTGGGGCGGTTGCTGGTGGAGGCTCCGGCCCCGGCCTCGGACGTGACGTAAGCAGTGAAGGCTGCTCCCTTCCTACCTCACCGTTGCACGCCCGGTCTGGTCCGGACCCCAGCGCGGTGATTTCCCCCTCAGTCCTCCCACGAAGCACCAAGTCCTGTCTGGACCCTGGTGTGGGAGCCCCCGATCCTCGACCAGACCCCGACTGGGCACCGGTGGAGCGGATTGCCCTGGCATGGGATTGGTGCTGACGACCGAACCCGGACTAGGCCCCGGTGGAGCGGACTGCTCCGGCATCAGAATGGAGCAGACGACCGGACCCGGACTGGGCACCGGTGGAGCGGGCTGCTCTGGCACTGGAGTGAAGCAGACTACCGGCCCCGGACTGGCCACCGGTGGAGCGGACTGCTCTGGCACTGGAGTGAAGCAGATGACCGGCCCCGAACTGGGCACCGGTGGAGCGGACTGCTCTGGCACTGGAGTGAAGCAGACGACCGGACCCAGACTGGGCACCGGTGGAGCGGACTGCTCTGACACTGGACTGAAACAGACGGCTGGACACGGATTGGGCACCGGTGGAGCGGACTGCTCCGGGGACTCCGGGCTGCGGGCCTTCGCTGGAGGCTCCGGGCTAAGGACCTTTACTGGAAGTTCTGGGTTGCGGGCCTTCGCTGGAGGCTCTGTGCTGCGGGCCTTCGCTAGAGGCTCTGGGCTGCGGGCCTTCGCTGGAGGTTCCGAGTTGCTGACCTTCGCTTTAGGCTCAGGGTTGCTGACCTTCACTGGAGGTTCTGGGTTGCGGACCGTCGCTGGAGGCTCCGTGCTGCGGGCCTTCGCTGGAGGCTCTGGGTTGCTGACCTTCACTGGAGGTTCTGGGTTGCTGACCTTCACTGGAGGTTCTGGGTTGCTGACCTTCACTGGAGGTTCTGGGATGCTGACCTTCACTGGAGGTTCTGGGTTGCTGACCTTCACTGGAGGTTCTGGGTTGCTGACCTTCACTGGAGGTTCTGGGTTGCTGACCTTCACTGGAGGTTCTGGGTTGCTGACCTTCACTGGAGGTTCTGGGTTGCTGACCTTCACTGGAGGTTCTGGGTTGCTGACCTTCACTGGAGGTTCTGGGTTGCTGACCTTCACTGGAGGTTCTGGGTTGCTGACCTTCGCTGGAGGTTCTGGGCTGTGGACCTTCACTGTAGGTTCCGATTTGCTGACCTTCGCTGGAGGTTCCGGGCTGTGGACCTTAGCTGGATGCTCTGGGCTGTGGACCTTCACTGGAGGTTCCGAGTTGCTGACCTTCGCTGTAGGCTCAGGGCTGCGGGCCTTCTTGATATTATAAGCCTTCTCCCGTCTATCCATCAGCCTATTAACGAGTGCCAGCCGGCGGTCGAAGTCCTCCTCTTCCTCTATCTCCTGGGTCCCGATGCGGTTCCAGGGGAAGAGCCACCCAGGCTCTCCACCACCTCCTCTGTTCCTCCTTTGACTCCTCGTCGAACCCCTCGAAGTGGTGGGCGATCCTCTTCCTTCCGCCTCTCCGGGCTCTGGCTGCGCACCGATGGTGTAGTGCGTGGAGCAGGCACGGACCGTACCTGACTCTGGGCCGACGCTGGAGGCACCGGGTCGGGAACTGGCGTTGGAGGGCAGCGACTGCCCCGATCTTCCTCTCTCCATCGCCAATCCCCTTCCTGTGAGGACTCCATCAGGAGCCCCCACGAGTGAGGAAACAAAGGCACATAGCCTCCGACTCCTCTCTGTACCTTTGTTCCCATGGCTGTAGGGGCTCCTCCTGGATCCCCTACGAGTGCAGTGGCCGAGGTTCTTCCCCGTCAACCCCCGACCACCCACATAGCCCCCCCAAAAAAACTGTTTGGGGTTTCTGGGCTCCAGGCTGTTTCCTTGCCCATCGCTTGCTTTTTTTACTGCCTCTCTTGGTCTCGTTGTGGTGGGTCATTCTGTCACAAGTGGGTGTAGAGGGAGACCAAGGAGCAGCGCAGCGATAGTTCGACATTGTTTATTAAATGATAAAACAACAAATGTTACGAACTATATAAACAAGAGGCAATGAATGAAATGAACAAGAAATACACTTACTGTGACGTGAGGAATATAACAATGACCCACACACAGGTGGATGTGTGTGGTGCCTAAATACCATCCTCAATCAGAGACAACCCTGTACAGCTGTCTCTGATTGAGGATAATTGCTTCCTCTAGTTAGGGTATGAGGGCTCGGGTGTGCCAAACCCTCACACCGCTCAGGAAGTAGACGCATTCTGTCTCCTAGAGCTGAACGCACTTTGGTGCGAAAAGTGCAAATCAATCCCAGAACAACAGGAAAGGACCTTGTGAAGATGCTGGACGAAACAGGTAAAAAAGTATCTATATCCACAGTAAAACGAGTCCTATATCGACATAACCTGAAAGGCCGCTCAGCAAGGAAGAAGCCACTGCTCCAAAACCACCATAAAAAAAGCAAGACTACGGTTTGCAACTGCACAAAGATTGTACTTTTTGGAGAACTGTTTGGCCATAATGAAGGAAAATTATGTGGATATATTGAAGCAACATCTCAAGACAGGAAGTTAAAGCTTTGTCGCAAATGGGTCTTCCAAATGGACAATGACCCCAAGCATACTTCCAAAGTTGTGGCAAAATGGCTTTAGGACAACAAAGTCAAGGTACTGGAGTGGCCATCACAAAGCCCTGACCTCAAGCCTATGAAAACTTTGTGGGCAGAACTGAAAAAGCATTTGCGAGCAAGGAGGCCTGAGTCCAAACCTGACTCAGTTACACCAGTTCTGTCAGGAGGAATGGGCCAAAATTCATTGTGGGAAGCTTGTGGAAGGCTACCCGAAACGTTTGACCCATTTTAAACAATTTAAACACAATGCTACCAAATACTAATTGAGTGTATGTAAACTTCTGACCCACTGGGAATGTGATGAAAGAAATAAAAGCTGAAATAAATAATTCTCTCTACTACTATTCTGACATTTCACATTCTTAAAATAAAGTGGTGATCCTAACTGACCTAAGACAGGGAATTTTTACTAGGATTAAAACTGAGTTTAAATGTGTTTGGCTAAGGTGTATGTAAACATCCGACTTGAACTGTTTGTGGTAGTAGAGTAGGGGCCTGAGGGCACACACTTAATGTGTTGTGAAATATTTTGTGAATGTATTGTAATGTTTTATGGTATAATGGTATAACTGCCATTTTACTGGACCCCAGGAAAAGTTGCTGCTGCCTTGGGATAATAAATTCAGAAACAAATACAAATAGAAAAAACCTAAATCTATATTTTATCAAATAGTTTTTGTATATTTATGTTTTATTCCTAAAGGGGTCCTAAAATTCTAATTCAAATGATCCATAGTATGACCATGTTCAAACAATTGCATATGTCAGCTTAACTCCATACCCAGACACTACTCGCTGAGGGATATTACTATATTTTCATAATTTGGGTGCCTTAAAAAGTAAACTAATAGGATACATAAGAAATTAGCTATGTTACTTCATGTTTACGGCTTGGACTGTGAATGCTGCGTCAGACTTATTCTCTTAAAAAATGTAAGTCATGAGTACAAAAGGCAATGAAAAGACACCAATAGATACTGTACCTGCAGAAGGAATATCAAAAACACAAATTATACCAAAAATGTCCAAACTGAAAGTTTTGTCAGGTAGCGCCAGACCAAGGCCTCTTTGAGTATACTATATAGCATTCTGAAAGTAAAGGAAAAAGAGAGGGAATATAGAGGGGAGGGATCAGTCAGGGCTCTTTGTTATACCAGTTATGTCTTGACTCCTCACTCCTCGACACAGCCAATCCAAACACAGTAATCTGGGCTCAAGCTTCAGACCCTTTGGAAGAGGACGTGTCAAGCAGGACTGCCCCTTCTACATGTCTTGTTGGTCAGGAGTGGAGGAGGTGGTGGAGCCCTAGTAAAGTAGGGATAATCCCTGAACCAGTTACGGTATCACCAGGCCAAGCCAAGGTCCATCAGCTCTAATTAGTTAGTGAAAAGCACTGAAATGCCAATGAGGAGGAGATAAACTGAGCAAAGCTTCCTCTCCAACAAGACAAAAACATTTAGCTTTGCCTTTTAATTCCGCAGACAGTCAAACAGTATAGATCTATTTCACAACCCCGTCCAGCACAATGCAGACTGCCATCTCTGAATGCCTCTCAATTAGGCAATAAATGGTGGTGGTGGATGATGACCACATGATGTGCTAGACACTGCAATGCCAGTATCAATTAATTTAGCTCTTAGTACTTATCTCACTTCTATAGGCACCAATGTTTTCTATCTTATTGCAAAGATCAAACATGTTGCAGTCCTCCAATTAGGAGTATGGGCATTTATTTTCCACAGGAAATGGGTTATCATGATGTCTGACCAATTGAAGTGAGGCAAACAACAGTGGGTGGACTAACATTTTGCCTTTAGGCGTTTTCCATGGTTATTTATGGGCTGTTGTAAATTGTGCACTACTAGTCCCCTTTAAAATGCATGAAAATGCTTTCAGCGTTTAAACTATGACCCACACTAGATCATTTGTATCTCCTGGAAGCCTTGTCACATAATTGATGCCATTCATTAAAGCCCCACCAGGAAAATTCACTTTTTCAGGTAAAATACAATGCCCAGAGCATACCCATGATGTTGCACATTAATCTAAGTCAAGTCATCGCTTTAGTCAAAATATGATATAGTTAGGCTTGAAGTAGGCAATTTGAAGTGGAAACTTCAGATTTGTATCCCTTTCAATGCTGTGTGTTTCCCCAATTATGTTTCTTTTCAGGGCTGGGTTTAGTTCATTTGGAACCACCTAAAAAATTTAACATGTGGACTCATTACTTCCTGTTTACAACCTGTTGCTACTGGCTTACTGCTGTCTGCAATGCATTTCGACTGGGGGCTGTTGGGCTGATGATAAAATAAATGGTGAGTAAAAAAAAAATGCTTTTCAAGCTTAGTGATGAGCTAATGATGTTCACATAGCTAAATAGCCATGGTAGCCAATGTGTGAAGTAATCAGCTTGGCACAGCTAGTGACGTCCGCCTACTTGTCATGCGGCTAGTAGCGTCATGGCTACCTAGCTAACATTAACTGGATAACTAGTGAAGTAGCTAGCTTCAAAACGTCTTTTTTAGGAGAACGGGGGATTTAACTTTATCTTCAAGCAAACATAGTTTACCCAATAGCAGCTTTTCATTTTTACATGACGTGGGTAAAGTTGATAATAATTTTACGAGCAGAACAGTAAGGTTTGGAGGAGAAAGCTTCATTTCTAAAAGTTCTAAGCGGTCAGTATAATATTTAACATACAGACTGAATGCATCAGATTGAATGCATCGCCTCTGTCAGTCTTATGTATTCCTTAGTGTCCCTGTACTGCACTTCACAAGAATTTCCCTATATACACCTGTTGAATTAAATGGATAAGACTACCGTATTCTAGCTAGTTTGAGATTGTGTTAATTAGACATATTGTGTAAATTTTTTAGTAGTCTACCATTTAATGTAAATCAGTAAACTAAAAATAAACTTGCTAGATTGAATTTTGAAAATAGAGATTGGAAATTGTCATATTGACAGTTGTAGCTAGGCATGCCAGCATAGAAGCAAAATAGCAATGTCAGGGTACAGAAACAATTAGCTAGATTGCATTGCCCAACGAGCCTACTACTGCTAAATAACCTAACCTATTCATTAACATGTTGATGGCAAGCTGTGTTGTATACAAACATGTAATTCCTTTAACATCATCACTGCATTTATAAAACAAATAATTACCATAAAACATTTCTTAAAGACTATTTGTATTATTACCTTTCTGTCAAGCATGGAACTGATGAAGAAAATGTTTGCCTGGACCCACGGGCCACGGCCATGTGTGATTCTAGCCAAAGTAGCTAGCTAGATAGCTAACGTTAGCTGGACAAAGCTAAATCAATCATAGCTAGCTAACTGGGTAGCAAGCTAAAATCATAGCTTTCATCCAACTGTCTAGATCAATGTTTAAAACCAAAAACGTTATCATAAGATAACCTACATATAAAATCCCCTTTGAGTAGCTAGCTAGATACTTTAAAACAATCTTACCAAATTATCTGTGGACTGTTTGGTGGTGAATTCCTATCTGGCGTCTGAAAGGTCATTGACTCAGTATAACAATGACCACTACCCTCAATTAATACAGCTCGCCTAGCATATTCCAGTTCAAAGTTCAAACATAAAAACATGACATATCTAACTAGCACTGCCACCACAGTTAATATGACTGTTTCACCATTTGAATTCCAGCTAGCTAACATCGTGAAAACTATATATCCCCTGCCATCAATGCTTGGAAATATTTTCACAGATATCAAGTAGCTAGTTAGCCAACTAGCTGGCTCACTGCCAGAGCTAGCTTGCTAGCTAGCTAGCCAAGTAATTGAATGGAGAAACTTACGTGGCCCAAGCTAAAACTAGAACACAATTTGAACATATTTTAATTGAGCTGTCTGGCTGTTTAAGAACTGGTGTGACAAACATGTTCCGCCACCATAAATGATGTCTAGATACTAAAAGAAGTCTAGCTAACATCATTATACCTGAGTGGCACAGCGGTCTAAGGCACTGCATCTCAGTGCAAGAGGTGTAACTACAGTCCCTGGTTTGGATCCAGGCTGTATCACATCCAGCCGTGATTGGGAGTCCCATAGGGCGGTGCATCGTCCGGGTTTGGCCAGTGTAGGCCGTCATTGTAAATAAGAAATTGTTCTTAACTGACTTGCCTAGTTAAATAATAATGGCTAGCATAGCTAAAAATAACATGCCAGATCACTAGCTACTACTGCTAGTTGGTGTCTTCAGCCTAGCAAGACATCACATTATAAGAATATGTTTGTATGAAAATACAAAGACATTCCAAGTTTGAATGGAGACTTCATCTTGCACAGCAAACCAGATGGGTTAAAAGATTGCATCGTCTCAACACTGCCATTTTCTGAAACTGCGACGTCACCAGTTTTATTACGCAGTGCGGGGGGAAAATATGGAGTTGTGTCGAGACTGACATTTCTGGAGCTGGTGACATCTTATTCATGTGCTGTCGAGTAAGAACAACACCATGTAATGTTGAAAGCACTGTGATTCAAGCAACACATCATTTATTCACCATAGGTGGCGTCAATTTCAACCCCACTGACATAAATCCCACTAGAATCAATGTGCAGATATAACACTCAACATTATTTACAATGGATTCGGAAAGTATTCAGATCCCATGACCTTTTCCAATGTATGCAAATGTAATAAAAATTAAAAACTAAAATACCTTAGTTACATAAGTATTCAGACCCTTTGCTATGAAACTCGAAATTGAGCTCAAGTGCATTCCGTTTCCATTGATCATCCTTGAGATGTTTCTAAAACTTGATTGTAGTCCAATTCAATTGATTGGACATGATTTAGAAAGGCACACATCTGTCTATATCAGGTCCTACAGTTGACAGTGCATGTCAGAGCAAAAACCAAGCCATGAGATCGAAGGAATTGTCCGTAGGGCTCCGAAACAGGATTGTGTCGAGGCACAGATCTGGGAAAGGGTACCAAAACTTTTCTGCAGAATTGAAGGTTGTCAAGAACACAGTGGCCTCCATCATTCTTAAATGGAAGAAGTTTGGAACTATCAAGACTCTTTCTAGAGCTGGCCACCGTGCCAAACTGAGTAATCGGGGGAGAAGGGCCTTGGTCAGGGAGGTGACCAAGAATCCGATGGTCACTCTGACAGACCTTCAGAGTTCCTCTGTGGAGATGGGAGAACCTACCAGAAGGACAGCCATCTCTGCAGCACTCCACCAATCAGGCCTTTATGATAGAGTGGGCAGACGGAAGCCACTCCTCAGTAAAAGGCACGTCAGCCCGCTTGGAGTTTGCCAAAAGGCACTTAAATGACTCTCAGACCATGAGAAACAAGATTTTCTGGTCTGATGAAACCAAGTTTTGGCCTGAATGCCAAGTGTCATGCCTGGAGGAAAACTGGCACCATCCCTACGGTGAAGCATGGTGGTGGCAGCATTATGCTGTGGGGATATTATTCAGCGGCAGGGACTGGGAGACTAGTCAGGATCAAGGGAATGATGAACGGAGCAAAGTGCAGCGAGATCCTTGATGAAAACCTGCTCCAGAGCGCTAAGGGCTGGGGCAAAGGTTCACCTTCCAACAGGACAATGACCCTAAGCATACAGCCAAGACAACGCAGGAGTGGCTTCGGGACAAGTCTCTGAATGTCCTTGAGTGGCCCAGCCAGAGCCCGGACTTGAACCCAACTGAACCATTTTTGAATAAAGCTGTAACGTAACAAAATGTGGAAAAAGTCATGGGGTCTAAATACTTTCAGAATGCACTGTATACATCACATAATGTGTCCATAGTTTTGAATGGGTCCATGTTTCATTTGATATATACTGTATATCTGACAATTTTATAAATTATATAATTGCGTGATATGATAGCATTTTGCAAACCCGCTCCCCCCATGGCCCCAAGGTTTTGACCACTAAAGTTTTGCTACACTACACTGCTTTGATTGGTGTAGATAAGATTAGAATGCTAGCTAGCTACACCGACAGCTGTCAGTATCCTATTTGTTGATGTTTATCAACTCCACGTGGAAATTCCCACATCCAATTAGTGAATAAGTAGCCTTCATCATTCTACAACAGGAAAATACATTGAAATAGTGGCTGCAACAAAGGGGGGGTCCTTTAATTAGCTTCTCCCGGGTTAAGACAGGTACTACGTAATCATATTGGATGAAAAATAACCTAGCTATGGCAGGTACCCAGACTTCCTAGTCAGTTGCACAACTGACTGCATCTTCTGTATTTAACCCAACCCCTCTGAATAAGAGAGTGCTGGGGGCTGCCTTAATTGATGGCCATGTCATCAACACCCAGGGAGCAGTTGTTGGGTGTTAATTGTTTTGCTCACAGATAGAAAGGCAGATTTTTCCACCTTGCTCAGGATTTGAACCACCAACCTTTCGGTTACTGGTCTAACACTCTTACATTTTAGCAGATCAGGGCAACTTACAGTTAGTTAGTGCATACATGTTCATACTTTTTTCATACTGTTCCCCCTGTGGGAATCAAACCCACAACCCTGACTTTGCAAGCGCCATGCTCTACAATCTGAGCTACACGGGACTCTTAAATGTTACTATAGCGCTGGTCGGCTTGGTTGGTTGCCCTCTCTCGTATCTGCTCACTAGCCTCTGCCAAATCCCCAACAATGTACAGGGGAAATGGAAAGAGAGCCTGTGATGCGACTCCCGTTTTTGGACAATAACAAGGCGACACTCCATCTTAACTCCTCCTCTACATTTACTGGATTGGTTGAACAGTGCAGAAGTACGCCTGCTATGTTAGGTTACTCGCTCAGACTCATAGCAGCCTACACGGCACGGCCCACACTAGAGTGTCACCTCTCTATACCTCCTTACCCTCGCGCTTTATCCGCTCCGATGAATAAAGTAGTTTAAAAATGTAATTTTCTGCTGCTTCCCTCACTCAGAGCGGGTCTGGATCTGACCAGGTTATTACGGAACAGGTCTAGTTGTCCCCGGGTTTGGTTGGAATGAGTGTTAATTTATATTTCAGCGCATCTCATTTGGAAACATTTAAACTATTAAATCATTACTTTTTTTCAATTGCACAAAAAATGTACCCATCAAAATAAAGTTCTCTTCTCTTCCTTATGATGTGTCGAGGCGATGTTTTAAATCCCAGACGAAGCGTTCTTAGGCAACGGAAAGCCAATGTACTCCATTGAGCCCATTTCAGCCATTACTAGAGTGTTTGACAGGTCATTACAAACGTTTCGCCAGTCGTTAAGGTGAACAAATGGCACAAGCAAGAGTAAAATGAAGCTAGAAAATCTAGCGAGATTTCAGTGACAAGTGGATTTTGCACCACTCAAAACACAGGAAATAGCTGTCCTATCACACATTGACTACTGAGGGTTCCCAATGTTACAATATGTTTGAGTGCGGCCAGGTTGACATTTCAATTGTTATTGGGGTCCTCTTGAGCACCACTGACATAAGAACCATGTCTGTGCTCTAACAAGCCACCACTTCCTCCTCTCTTGGCTATGACCAACAGTATATTACAGTACATACACATTCTATTACAGGACCCCTGGTGTTATTGTTCGGAGAATACCAGCTAACTATTAATGTTAATATCTGGAAGAAGTTGGATAATTAAGTATATAATAGAAGTACACAGTATAATTACTTGATATGTATACTGTACATTGTATGATTATTATTGTAATATTAAGTTTATAGATAGGCATTGCATTTGGTACAGAGTATGATTTATAATTTAACCAAGTTACAGCCTTATTCTTCTGGCTCTTTAAAACAATGTGCAAGAAGTTGGGCTGTTATATTAGTAGCTAGCTACAGTCAGTCAGTTTGGACATTGACCAAGTTATTATTATTTTAGCTGTCTACCACAGCATACTGGAATTCACATTAAATAATGAATATGAGTTGAAATTGCAGACTTTCAGCTTTAATTTGAGGGTATTTACATCCAAATCGGGTTAACGGTGTAGGAATAACAGCACTTTTTATATGTGGTCGCCCGCTTTTTGAGGGACCAAAAGTAATTGGACAATTGGCTGATCAGCTGTTCCATGGCCAGGTATGTGTTATCTGCTTACAAGTAAGCAGATAAAAGGTCTAGAGTTGATTTCAAGTGGCATTTGCATTAGGAATCTATTGAACAGCCTCAATATGAAGACTGAAGAGCTGTCAGTGAAGCAAGCCATCATTAGGCTGAAAAATCAAAACAAACCCATCAGAGAGATAGCAAAAACATTAGGGGTGGCCAAATCAACTATTTGGTACATTCTTAAAAATTAAGAACGCACTGGTGACCTCAGGAACACCAATAGGCCCGGAAGACCACAGAAAATAACTGTGGTGGATGACAGAATAATTATTTCCCTGGTAAAGAAAAACCCCTTCACAACGAGTTGGACAGATCAAGAACACCTTCCAGGAAGTCAACAATCAAGAGAAGACTTCACCAGAGTAAATACAGAGGGTTTACCACAAGATGTAAACCATTGGTAAGCCTCAAAAACAGGAAGACCAGATTAAAGTTTGCCAAAAAACATCTAAAAAGCCTGTATAGTTAGGTTTGAAGTAGGAAATTTGAAGTGGGAACTTCAGATTTGTATCCCTTTCAATGCTGTGTGTTTCCCCAATTATGTTTATTTTCAGAGCTGGGTTTAGTTCATTTGGAACCACCTAAAAAAAGAGCAGGTCTGGATCTGACCAGGTTATTACGGAACAGGTCTAGTTGTCTAAAAAGCCTGTATAGTTCTGAAACAACATATCCCAGAGATTAACTTCTCTGAGACGGTTTCCGACTGTTTGTGCAGAAAGTCCTCGGTTGTGCAAACCCACAGTTTCATCAGCTGTCCAGCTGGCTGGTCTCAGACGATCCCGCAGGTAAAGAAGCCGGATAAGGAAGTCCTGGGCTGGTGTGGTTAAAAGTGGTGTGTGGTTGTAAGACCAGTTGGACCTACTGCCAAATTCTATAAAAGGACGTTGCCATAATATGGACTTGGTCTTTTACCAAATAGGGCTAACTTCTGTAGACCACCCCTGCCTTGTCACAACACAACTGATTAATTGAAATGCATTCCGGGTGACTACCTCATGATGCTGGTTGAGAGAATGCCAAGAGTGTGCAAAACTGTAATCAATGCAAAGGGTAGCTACTTTGAAGAATCTAAAATATATTTTGATTTGTTAAACAAATTTTTAGTTACTACATGATTACATATGTGTTATTTCATAGTTTGATGTCTTCAATATTATTCTGCAATGTATAAAAAAATAAAAATAATGAGTAGGTACATGTATGTCCAAACTTTTGACTGGTACTGTATATATTTTATTGCCTTTTTAAATGCTTTTCGAACGGTTATAGCTGTGACCGTGGTTATTTGGCTGACAAATAACTGTCATCCGGAATTCTATGACCGTCACAGCCCTGCTTGCAATGACTCTCTTTCTCTCTCTGTCTCTCTCACTTTCTACCCCTCTCCTTCTACTTTTTAGCAGGTTCTGTTTGGTGCATTGTCATTCGTAATGGAAATGACATGCTCTGAGTGAAAGTGACATTATGTCAGAATTGTATCCTGTGATTCCTGCCAGACTCAATCACTCTTGCTGTGTACCTCATTCAAAATCTAATTGGAACTCTTGCAAATCCTCCATAACTTCAGAAGACTCCAGCATAATGTCCCCAATAACACTTAAATAGACCCCAAGCCAGACATTCAGAAGAGTTTTGCAGACAAAGAAACCTCTAGCTGCTTGTTACTCCTTTGACTGAGTTTCAATTCAGTCAAAGAGAACAGGAGGATTATGCTAAACTTTTAAACAGCAACAAACAAATGAAAGGCTGCCACTGAAATAGCTGTGCCTCTCTATACTAGCACAGCCTCGCACTGCTTGTCTAGGACGCTGATAGATAGCAACACATTCTCATGAAGCAGCGAGAAGTCCACTGTTTATGTGTATCTGCTGTAGCTGAATATACGAGACTGTGATGTGTAAAGCCAAAGGGGACGTATCAGAAATGTGTGGGTGTCAAGTTGGCTGCAACTCCACACAGCTAGTCTAACAGAAGGACGACGCTTGCTAGGAAAGGAACGGAAAAGGATTCCATCAACAAGATTCTCAATTCAACACTGTTGATTTAAGTATCTTGTTTGTTTACTTCTCCCACAAAAGAGGAATGATCTACCTTGACTGCTTTTGTTGTGATGCTAAAATCCATCAACTCCTAACCCATCAACTGTGAATAGAACATTGCATTCGTAGGAATAATTTGGCTTTTCTTTCAGATTCATCATTTTCATAAAATCAAAAGAATTGTTTGGAATTTGAGTGCAGGGTATTTGGTATTTATAATGATCCCCATTAGCTATTGCATAAGTATCAGCTACTCTTCCTGGAAACATGACAAAATGCATAGTACTGAACATTATTAGTCAAGGACTGAAATACATACATTTAAAACGTCACACATAGCCTACATATCAGTACATACCCACAATATCTAGGTCGAATCCATAGTACAGTGCAAATTACAATACAATGTATATAAAATGGCTGTGCTAGAGTTACCTGGGGTGGCAGAGATGTCCATGTAGTCAGGGTGGTGAAAGGTGAAAGTGGGAATCCTCTAAGACGGCTCCAAACAAAAGCGGTTTCTTTCTCTATACCCTGTTCAATCAATCCTCACGGTTGTGCCATCAGTCCAAATGTCAGACCAACGTCATCAGCACTAAAAGGCCAATCGCAATCCTATGTATATCTCAGTGTGCAACATATTACCTCATGGAAATCCTATTCCATAAAAGCTGCATTCAATGTGAGTGTTTTATTTCCCTTCTGAATCCAGTTTCCGTAGTTTGAGTGATTTCAGATGGTTGTACTGAAAGATTGCTCATCCCCATCCATGGTTGGTGATTATGTTTTTTCGTGGCATCAGGCTAAAATCTGTCCTGTCTGTCACATGTGACAAAAGCATGTCTCCCCCTGCCTATAATAGGGGCACTGCCCATCTACCATGGCATTTTTAAATTGACCCTTCAAGGTCGTTGTGCCGAAGCAAAATTAAATTTGTCCCCCATTAGAAAAAGCCTGGGGGGGTTTTAAAATAGTTGGAACTCTCTGACAGTGGTGTACAAAACAATATAATTATTTTGCAAATTAGCCGAGAGGTCGGGTTTCCATTGTCGCAAAGGGCCAAGGACCCGCATCAAGGTTACTTAGTGGAGGTGTAAGTATTTCTCTCCAGATAGGTGCACCCATTAATTCCATTCACTTATTCTTCTCCACTATGCCGTTCTAGACATTTGTGTGACGTATTTGTTATAATCCAATGAGGCCACAAGGTGTACCCCTCTCAGACCTTCAAAGCCCATTCACAATATAGTGGAGGTTTTGTCACACAATGTGTGTGGAGGTAGAAGATGTTGAATTTACCTTCGCCCTGTAGGGATTATGTAGAAGGGTTAGGGTTAATCCCGTCTCAGTTCATTCTATTCAGGAGATGCATTGACATTAATTTCAAGAATGGGAAAAGTGTAATTTGTCTTCAATAAGGTTTTTTCAAAGCATTGATATAATTTCAATTTCCTTCCTGTATTGACGGAAGAGTTGTAATGGAATTGATCCCAGACCTTGTTGTGTAGACAAAGGATCTTTGTTCCAAGGAAATTCATGGCTATTCTGTGGGAGGATAGTCCCTTGTCATGCTCTTATCCCCTCCTCAAAGGAAAAGCAACAGAGGCTCCTCTTCAACCTCAGCATAGAGAACAAGTTGTTACTGAACACCTGCCAGCAGGGCTCCAGACTAATGATTTGGTGGCACCCCAAAAAGTAATCATAAAGTAATTAAGAATCATTTATTTAAGCCATAAGGCCAACGCGGAGTTCACTTAGCCGTGTTGTATTGGCCATATACCACAAACCCTGAGGTGCTTTATTGCTATTATAAACTGGTTCCCAACATTATTAGAGCAATAAAAATGTGTTTGATATACCATGGCTTTCAGACAATCAGCAGTTCATAATAAGAATAATACAATGGGTGGGTCGAATCCTGGATACTGATTGGTTAGAACCACGTTCCAGCCGGTATCTATTCCACAAGTTACCACCAGCTAAGGCTATGATGTTGAAATGCCTATTCACTGTAACATCTCGCAAATCACTGCCCAGCCAGGAAATTTATAAACTTGATCTCCAATGTAAAAAAGCATTTAGACATTATCTCCATTTGCCTTTAGACTAGCATTTGGCTTGCATCAGCTGAGATTTGTATAAAACTTGCTGTCTGTCTCTTATTTATTTATTTTATTTAACCTTTATTTAACTAGGCAACGTCTCTCCGACCTTTGCCATATTGTTTCAATATTGAATTGCGATCTCCACTGTCCCATAGAAAGTGTATGTGTCCGAAAGAGACAGACATAAAATTGAGCTTGTTGTCATTGCAACATACAAAAACTTTCAGTTGACTAGCTACATTGATACTTCGTTCCGAAAATGAAAAATGGATGAGTGGAACATTTATTTCGATCTTTGTTGGCAGCATGACTATGGATGAATGGAAGAAAGAGAGAAAGAGATGGCATTCTGATTTGGGGGAGACTGCATTGAATGACCTACAGAAAAGCATCAATGAAGAAAACACTGTTAACAATACAAACTGGGCTGTGCAGTGCTTTGAGGGGTGGCTAGCAGAGAATAAAAAAGTAGTTGACTTCAAAACTTGAATATGTTGGTAACCCGTTGTATAAAAGTGATCATGTCCTCGAAGCCGGTGTTTGGAGGATATACTGGCACAGTTTGCCGGCCCTCGATGGACCTGTGCAAATATATCCTCCAAACAACGGCTTCTCTGGCATTATCACCTAAGTGTAATATACTACTGAGATGGTTTTCAATAAATAAGTTGTTACATCTAACATGTCCAAGCAGGAATGCATGAATCAAAACATTCACACCCTTTGACTTATTCCACATTTTGTTTTGTTATAGCCTGAATTCCAAAATGAATTAAATAGATTTTTTTTCTCACTTTTTCTCTCATTTATACACAATACCCCATAATGACAAAGTGAAAACATGTTTCTAAAAATGTTAGCAAATTTATTGAAAATTAAATACAGAATTGTATGCCTTTATTTGCTCAATGTTTGCTTTTTTAAATGTTTTACCCATCTACAAATAGGTGACCTTCTTTGCGAAATATTGGAATACCTCCCTGGTCTTTGTGGTTGAATCTGAGTTGGAAATTCACTGCTCGACTGAGGAACCTTACAGTTAACTGTATGTGTGGGGTACAGAGATGCGGTAGTTATTCATGTTAATACAGCGGGTGAAATAAGTATTGAACACGTCACCATTTTTCTCAGTAAATATATTTCCATAGGTGCTATTGACATTACATTTTCACCAGATGTTGGTAACAACCCAAGTAATTCATACAAAGAAACCAAAACAAATAAGTTCAGAAATTAAGTTACAGTGGGGAGAACAAGTATTTGATACACTGCCGATTTTGCAGGTTTTTTCTACATACAAAGTATGTAGAGGTCTGTAATTTTTATCATAGGTACACTTCAACTGTGAGAGACGGAATCTAAAACAAAAATCCAGAAAATCACATTGTATGATTTTTAAACAATTAATTTGCATTTTATTGCATGACATAAGTATTTGATCACCTACCAACCAGTAAGAATTCCGGCTCTCAAAGACCTGTTAGTTTTTCTTTAAGAAGCCCTCCTGTTCTCCACTCATTACCTGTATTAACTGCACCTGTTTGAACTCGTTACCTGTATAGAAGACACCTGTCCACACACTCAATCAAACAGACTCCAACCTCTCCACAATTGCCAAGACCAGAGAGCTGTGTAAGGACATCAGGGATAAAATTGTAGACCTGCACAAGGCTGGGATGGGCTACAGGACAATAGGCAAGCAGCTTGGTGAGAAGGCAACAACTGTTGGCGCAATTATTCGAAAATGGAAGAAGTTCAAGATGACGGTCAATCTCCCTCGGTCTGGGGCACCATGCAAGATCTCACCTCGTGGGGCATCAATGATCATGAGGAAGGTGAGGGATCAGCCCAGAACTACACGGCAGGACCTGGTCAATGACCTTAAGAGAGCTGGGACCACAGTCTTAAAGAAAACCATTAGTAACACACTATGCCATCATGGATTAAAATCCTGCAGCGCACGCAAGGTCCCCCTGCTCAAGCCAGCGCATGTCCAGGCCCGTCTGAAGTTTGCCAATGACCATCTGGATGATCCAGAGGAGTAATGGGAGAAGGTCATGTGGTCTGATGAGACAAAAATAGAGCTTTTTGGTCTAAACTCCACTCGCCGTGTTTGGAGGAAGAAGAAGGATGAGTACAACCCCGAGAACACCATCCCAACCGTGAAGCATGGAGGTGGAAACATCATTCTTTGGGGATGCTTTTTGGCAAAGGGGACAGGACGACTGCACCGTATTGAGGGGAGGATGGATGGTGCCATGTATCGCGAGATCTTGGCCAACAACCTCCTTCCCTCAGTAAGAGCATTGAAGATGGGTCGTGGCTGGGTCTTCCAGCATGACAACGACCTGAAACACACAGCCAGGGCAACTAAGGAGTGGCTCCGTAAGAAGCATCTCAAGGTCCTGGAGTGGCCTAGCCAGTCTCCAGACCTGAACCCAATAGAACATCTTTGGAGGGAGCTGAAAGTCCATATTGCCCAGCGACAGTCCCCGAAACCTGAAGGATCTGGAGAAGGTCTGTATGGAGGAGTGGGCCAAAAACCCTGCTGCAGTGTGTGCAAACCTGTTCAAGAACTACAGGAAACATATGATCTCTGTAATTGCAAACAAAGGTTTCTGTACCAAATATTATTTCTGATGTATCAAATACTTATGTCATGTAATAAAATGCAAATTAATTACTTAAAAATCATACAATGTGATTTTCTGGATTTTTTATTTAGATTCCGTCACTCACAGTTGAAGAGTACCTATGATAAAAATTACAGACTTCTACATGCTTTGTAAGTGGTAAAACCTGCAAAATCGGCAGTGTATCAAATACTTGTTCTCCCCACTGTATGTGTAATAATGTGAAATGACACAGGGAAAAAGTATTGAAAGGGAGGTGCAAAAAGGCATGGAAAGCCAAGACAACAGCTGAAAACTATCAGTAATTAAAAAGCAATCCAGCCCCCCGTCAGTGCAAATTAATATCAGCTATTTCAGTCCCAACTGATGGCCTACAAAAAGGTCTCATTGCCAAGGTGTCACACAAGACACATCTCATGATGGGTAAAAGCAAAGAGCTGTCTCAAGACCTTCGCAACCTAATTGTTGCAAAACATAATGATGGCATTGGTTATAGGCGCATTTCTAAGCTTCTGAATGTTCCAGTGAGCACTGTTGGGGCCATAATACGGAAGTGGAAAGTCATTTCACCATAAATTTGCCTCGACCAGGTGCTCCTCGCAAGATTTCTGACAGAGGAGTGAAAAGAATAATCAGAAGAGTTGTCCAAGAGCCAAGGACCACTTGTGGAGAGCTTCAAAAAGACCTGCAATTAGCAGGTACTGTTGTCTCAAAGAAAACAGTAAGTAATTCACTCCACCGCCATGGCCTGTATGCACGCTCACCACGCAAGACTCCATTGCTGAAAAAAAAGCATGTTGAAGTTTGTTTAAAGTTTGCTGCACAACATTTAGAAAAGCCAGTGATATACTGGGAGAATATAGTGTGGTCAGATGAGAGCAAAATTGAACTGTTTGGATGTCATAATACACACCATGTTTGGAGGAGAAATGGCACTGCACATCACCCTAAAAACACCATACCAACAGTGAAGTTTGGAGGTGGGACATCATGGTGTGGGGCTGCTTTTTAGCAAATGGTACTGGCAAACTTCACATAATTGAAGGAAGGATGAATGGGCAAATTTACAGAGACATTCTTGACAAAAATCTGCTGCCATCTACCGGGATGATGAAGATGAAACGAGGGTGGACATTTCAGCAAGACAATGATCCCAAACACACAGCCAAGGAAACTCTCAATTGGTTTCAAAGAAAGAAAATAAAGCTGCTAGAATGGCCCAGCCAATCACCTGACTTAAATCCCATTGAAAATCTATGGAAAGAACTGAAGATCAAGATTCATAGAAGAGGCCCACGGAACCTTCAAGATTTGAAGACTGTTTGTGTGGAAGAATGGGCCAAAATCACACCAGAGCAATGCATGCGACTAGTTTCTCCATACAGGAGGCGTCTTGAAGCTATCATTACCAACAAAGGCTTTTGTACAAAGTATTAAATAAATATCAGTAAGTGTGTTCAATACTTTTTCCCTGTGTCATTTCACATTATTACACATAACTTAATTTCTGAACTTATTTGTTTTGGTTTCTTTTTATGTATGGATTACTTGGGTTGTTACCAACATCTGGTGAAAATGTCATGTCAATAGCACCTTTGGAAATATATCTACTGAGAAAAAAAAAATGGTGATGTGTTCAATACTTATTTCACCCGCTGTATGTTAAACACTATTATATTACAGAGTCCATGCAACTTATTATGTGACTTGTTAAGCACATTTTTTACTCCTGAACTTATTTAGGCTTGCCATAACAAAAAGTTGAATACTTATTGACTCAAGACATTTCAGCTTTTCATTTTTTATTAATTTTTGTAAAAATGTCTAAAAACACAATTCCACAGTATGAGGTTTTGTGTGTAGGTGTCAGGCTCTGGCCATAGAGAAGACCATTTGCTTCTCTATGTAGCCATGGTCAGAGTCTGACAGTTCTATTCTCTCAGTTTTCTGGTGGTGGTTTGTGTGGGATCCCTAATTAGAGGCAGCTGTAGCGCATCGTCTCTAATTAGGGATCCTACATTGGTTTGTATGTTTCACACTGGGTTGTGGGTCGTTATCGATTATTTCGCAGTCACAGTGAAAGTAAGTGTGCCACATTCGTTACGTCTAGTCATTCGTGTTTGTTTTTGTAAACGTGACAATGTTATACATAGTATAAATAAAAAGAATGTCGAACTATAATCCCTGCGCTGCGTCTTGGTCCATGTATGCACCCTCACGTGACAGAACGACCCACCACTGCGAGACCAAGCAGCGTAACTGGGGAGAGATGGAGAGAGAGGAAGTGCCGCGTAATAGACGAGGCGGGAGACGGAGAAGAGCCCGTAAGAAACCCCAAGGTAATCTTGGGGGGGTACTATGGGAGTGGTCTGGCTACAGGGAGGAGGAGCCAATACCACTCCCCATGTGGAGCATGGAGAGGCCGAGGTACTATGGGGGGCGCAGAGAAAGGAGCAGGGAGTATTTGGAAGAGTATTTTGGAGGAGTTCTGGAAGAAATGAGGGAGATAGAGGATGAGGTCGAAAGGGAGATGGCGGAGTGGTCCAATCCGGATCCGGTCGTCTACTCCACTCCCGTGCCGGAGCAGTCCGCTCCACCGGTGCCCAGTCCGTGTCCGGTCGTCTACTCCACCCTCATGCCAGAGCAGTCCACTCCACTGGTGCCCAGTCTGGGTCCGGTTGTCGGCTCCACTCCCATGCCAGAGCAGTCCGCTTCACCGATGTCCAGTCCGGGTCCGGACCTCTGCTCTACTCCCCGCACCCGACCTCCAGTGCGTGCGCCCAGCCAGGTGCTTCCAGTGCCGGCTCCACGCATCCGACCTCCGGTGCGCCTCCCCAGTCCGGTATGACCCGTGCCGGCTCCCCGCACCCGACCTCCAGTGCGTGCGCCTAGCCAGGTGCTTCCTGTGCCGGCTCCACGCACCCGACATCCGGTGCAACTCCCCAGTCTGGTACGTCCCGTGCCGGCTCCCCGCACCCCACCTCCAGTGCGTGCGCCCAGCCAGGTGCTTCCTGTGCCAGCTCCACGCACCCAACATCCGGTGCGCCTCGCCAGACCGGTACGTCCCGTGCCGGCCCTCTGCAGCCTGGAACCTCCAGCATAGGTCCGCAGCCCGGAACCTCCAGCGAAGGTCCGTAGCCTGAAGCCTACAGCGAAGGTCCGCAGCCCGGAACCTCCAGCGAAGGTCCGCAGCCCGGAACCCCCAGCGAAGGTCCGTAGCCCGAAGCCTACAGCAAAGGTCAGTAGCCCGAAGCCTATAGCGAAGGTCCGCAGCCCGAAGCCTATAGCGAAGGTCCGTAGCCCGGAACCTCCAGCGAAGGTCCGCAGCCCGGAACATCCAGCGAAGGTCCGCAGCCCGGAACCTCCCATCGTCTGCTCCGCTCCAGGGCCAGAGCAGTCCGCTCCACCGGTACCCATTCTGGGTCCAGCCGTCTGCTCCGCCCCAGTGCCAGAGCAGTCCGCCGTACCGGTGCCCAATCCGGGTCCAGCCGTCTGCTCCGCTCCAGTGCCAGAGCAGTCCGCACCACCGGTACCCAATCCGGGTCCAGCCGTCTGCTCCGCTCCAGTGCCAGAGCAGTCCGCTCCACCGGTACCCAATCCGGGTCCAGCCGTCTGCTCCGCTCCAGTGCCAGAGCAGTCCGCTCCACCGGTGCCCATTCCGGGTCCAGCCGTCTGCTCCGCTCCAGTGCCAGAGCAGTCCGCCCTACCGGTGCCCAATCCGGGTCCAGCCGTCTGCTCCGCTCCAGAGCCAGAGAAGTCCGCTCCACCTGTGCCCAATCCGGGTCCAGCCGTCTGCTCCGCTCCAGTGCCAGAGCAGTCCGCTCCACCGGTTCCCAGTCCGGGTTCAGCCGTCTGCTCCGCTCCAGAACCTGAACAGTCCGCCCCACCTGTGCCCAGTCCAGGCCCGGTTGTTTTCCCAGCTCCATGGCCGGAGCCGGTTGCCCCACCGGTGCCCAGTCCAGGCCCGGTTGTTTGCCCCACTCCATGGCCGGAGCCGTTTGCCCCACCGGTGCCCAGTCCTGGCCCGGTTGTTTTCCCCGCTCCATGGCCGGAGTCGTTTACCCTACCGGTGCCCAGTCCGGGTCCGGTTCCTTGCCCAGCTCCATGGCCGGAGCAGTTTACTCCACCGGTGCCCAGTCCGGGCCCAGTTGTTTCCCCCGCTCCTGAGCCGGAGCCGTTTCCCCCACCATTGCCCAGTCCGGGCCTGGTTAATTGCCCAGCTCCATGGCTGGAGCCGTTTGCCCCACCGGTGCCCAGTCCGGGCCCAGTTGTTTTCCCCGCTCCATGGCCAGAGCTGTTTACCCCACCGGTTTCCAGTCCGGGCACGGTTAATGGTCCCGCCCCATGGCCGTAGCCGTTTTCCCCACCGGTACCCAGTCCAGGCCCGGTTATAAAGAAGGGGCATGGGAGAAAACTGTCCACTTCGCCGGAGCCAGAGCCGCCCCTGATGGACTAGTCTTCCCTCCCTATTAACCCCCCCTTGTATTTGTGGTTTTTTGTTTGGCGTCCGGGAGTCCGCGCCTTGTGGGGGTACTGTCAGGCTCTGGCCATAGAGAAGCCCATTTGTTCTATTCTTTCAGTTATCTGGTGGTGGTTTGTTTGGGATCCCTAATTAGAGGCAGCTGTAGCACATCGTCTCTATTTAGGGATCCTACATAGGTTGGTAGGTTTCACACTGGGTTGTGGGTCGTTATCGATTATTTCGCAGTCACGGTGAAAGTAAGTGTGCCACATTCGTTACGTCTTGTCATTCGTGTTTGTTTTTGTAAACGTGACATTTGTATATCGTGTTTTGTTTTGTGTTGTATAGTTCGTTCTTTTTGACAATGTTATACATAGTATAAATAAAAAGAATGTCGAACTATAATCCCTGCGCTGCGTCTTGGTCCATGTATGCACCCTCACGTGACAGTAGGTCAGTGACAAAACATCTCAATTGAATAAAAAAAAAGTCGATACTTTCTGAAGGCACTGTACTAGTACGCAACCTAATCCAGTGATTGTCATGAATTTTTTGTTTATATTTAGTTTGTTATATTTTACGATCAAAATAGGCTTCCAGATTAATATGTTTAAATATTATGTGCACTAATATTATATATAGGCCTAGTTCACCAGCTGAGAAAATGTAAACTAAAAAATTTGCTATATATCGCTAACTCGCTAAATATAACACATACTGCTAGTAGCCATGTATTAATCAAAGAGTACATGTAGTGCACTTGCGATGGCCGATGCACTATTTCACACGCTCCTTATTTCAAAGCCATCCATGTTGGTTCAACATAATTTCATTAAAAAACATTGATTCAAACGGTGTGTGCCCAGTGAGATACCAGATATGTTGATTGTAAAACAGTGTGCTTTGAGCTCAATAATGATTGTTGAGAAATAAAGCATTCTACCTATAGAAATCTGAGTAGTTTTGTTTTCGCAATTGCATTTTGAAATGTTATACAATCACGAGGGGCACAAGAGGGGGGAGTGAGAGTGTGAGAGGCTTGCTTATTACAGCAGTGAAAGAGGCAGGCACAGTGGCAGGGCAAACACTTATTACAGGAATCCTAGGATAATGCACTGTCATGACTTGCCCTCATGGGCTGAGGATCAAAAATGCCGGCTAGGCAAAGGTTTGAACACCCCCTCTTGGCCAGTTTTATTCGGTCGTAAATACTGTGCAGACTTTCTCTTCCTTGCCATGCAGTATTGGGAGAAAGGACCTCGTTGGAACAAAGTGGATAATGAAACAATATTTCTAACACAAAGAATGTGGGAAATGGTCGGTGGGAACTTAAAGAACAATGATGTCGAATGTGTTACTATTTTGTGATGTCATTAAAGACGGTAGAACATGAATGATTAAGTATAATAATACTTTTGTGAAGATTCTAAATGAGATTATTGTTTTCCATTTTATTCTGAGTTAGTGGCCACACCCAGGTGAGCACAAACATGATGAAACGTCCCCTTTTCTACCCAAGTAAAAAAAACCTTGTGACAAAATTCACAGCAGACCAGTGGAAGTACAGCGCAAGCTGAGTATGGCAAAATGGTTTAAAACTACAACTCCATTACTAAAGGAGAAGACCAGAGAACATGAGGTGTGGTCCACACGTTGAAATGGTTAATCTCTACAAGACCAGACAGGCTGGAAATGGTTAAACTCTAAAACTATCGATCACTCCTAGACCATAACCTTTATCAGTCTGCAGTTGAAATGTGCAGTAGTCCAGGACGAGAATACCAACCATTAGGTGAATTCCTTTGTTTTCCCCTCTTTCTGAATCCATCAGGTTATAACCAAACTGTCCTGTTTTGTTAGTCCACTAGGGACTGTATTTACTGTATAATGTTAGTGTATTTTATGTATTCTGTAATGATTTAGTTAGTTAGTAAATAAATAAATGAGCCAATTTGTGTATTGCTGATTTGTCAATAAAGTTAGGGTTCGTGCAGATACCAAGAAATTGCAAGTGACTGTTATCGATAGATATGAAAATATC
Source organism: Thymallus thymallus (assembly GCA_023634145.1). NCBI lineage: Eukaryota > Metazoa > Chordata > Actinopteri > Salmoniformes > Salmonidae > Thymallus > Thymallus thymallus. Next base: position 41,825,012 of record CM042410.1, read on the forward strand.
TAATGAGAGTTTAATTGGGGAGAAAGTAACTCTTTAAACACATGTTCCCGTGCTGGCCCAACTTACTGATGAGTTACATTATTAATTGAATCACATAATATAAACATAGATAATTGATTTGATAAAGTCATCACATTATCACATTAATGATAGTCACGTCACAACGTATTATACTGTTTAACAAATGCATGGCTTTATCCGCCCAAAAAATAACATGTTTTGATTGAGGTGACCAGAGAGAACATGCAGCTCGCACCAGTGGCACCAATTAAAATGTAACTTGCACAGCCAAGTAAAAGGGTCGCAAAATGCAACTAAATGGTGACAGTCTGGAGCACTGCATGCCAGACAGACCTACAGGGATGTATTATATTATACTTATGGACAGCAGGATGCTACCAGGAACATGACCATTAGGAGCCCAGCCATGAGTAAATTGGTCAAATAGTTTCTGAACTGATTTGAAAATATTGAATGACCATTTTAAACAATCCAACTGAAACAAACAGAGTTATTGTAATGACTCAAACCAGTCAAATGTTTAACCAGTCCAACTATTAACTATTCACTTTAAGAGCTCTATTTCAACAAACCCAACACAATTGTAAATCTAAGCGCTGGCAGTGGCTCTATAGGTCCGGGGATGTGTCAGAAATAGGGATGGGTTTTGAAAGGGATGGGTTGTAGGTGTGACGAGGGCTTGGCCACTTACTGGTCAATCAAGGGGTTCCATGGCTTAATACTGCATGTGTTGTCTCAAGTTCGGTAGGTTATTGATGGCCTTAGCGTTATCATCAACTCCAATTCGGCTGGGGGCACAGAATATTGTTGTCCTAGTCCATTGTGGATTGATGCTACAGTTTATTAAATTAGCATAGGCTACATACAGTAAGCACTGATAGCAACAGTCAAACACCCAGTGTTCGCTCAATATGTTTGGAGTGTTGACAGACAACATTATTGTAATTGGCTTCAACAAGTATAGGCCTTTACGCATCACACTTCTCCAAAAAGAAAAAATACCAAGCTTCCGTAAATTGTATTGTATGTGTGAGGCACGTTATCATAAAGCAAGATACACTGAAGGTGGGTTGCACCAACACGGTTTAAATTAATCTAGGATTAGAGCTAATCTAGGTTTTGTAAATCTAGGTTTATAATTAATCAGAGATGTGTTGCACCACTTAATTTTTTATCTGGATCAGTAAATCAATGATTAACGATTTTAAACTATGATCAGTGACATGTTACACCAATATATGAGGTATTTCGTGAGTTGAAACTAAGTAGCTAGCCTACTTGACAAATGAAGCCACAAAGTTGCTGTTCCATAATAAATGTCAGTTCCTGACGGTAGGGTTGTCTGGAGAACTCTGTTTAAGTTTTGTTGGTCCCAAATTAGAGGCAGCTGCCATAGGTTGTCTCTAATTGGGGATTCTATTTAAGTACATTTTTGTGCCCACCTGTGTGTGGTTCTCTGTTTGTGCATGTCGCACATCAGCTCCTGGTTTCGTTCTCGCCTTTGTTTTGTTGTTTTTGGACACTAATAAAGGAATGTCTTCATTCTACTGCTCAGCGCCATGACAATAAAATAATAACAATGTAACGTTAGACCTACTGCAACTCCATTGTGAAAGGATCTCATGGGTTGGCTGATTTTAAATAAAATCTGTTATTTGCCAGTACTAGACAGAAAACTAATTTGTTAGCTAACTTTAGCTACTGTAGCTAGCTAGTTTATACACCAAGCTAGCTATCATAAAATATAATTTAGTATTGTCATTACTTAGCGTTATTTAGGCATTTATTTTTTGTCCGCTAGCCACCTGATCATGGCATGTCAAAGTTCAAATTTCTCCTCTTATGAAAAAAACCTCTTGTCGGAGCTGATGGAGGAATTTAGTAATGTAGTGGGGGATAAAAAGACAGACAACGCGACTGTCAAAAAGAAGGAAGACACTTGGGCCATTTTATGCAACAGATTTAATGGATCGACACGGATTAAAGAGAAGAGGGACCCAAATCGGATGAAGGTGTGCTGGAAAAACTTAAAAGCGAAAGCCAGAGGAGAGAATGCGGCAGAGTAGAGAATGCGGCAGAGGAGAGGCGAGGGCTATTTCACACCGGAGGGGGGCCTCCGTCCGTTATCAGGCCCTTTACAGCATGTAGCATAACATCATCATTCGTATCAAGGCTGGACATATCATAAACCCAATTCAATTGTTGTAAAAAATGGGCACGTAAAAAGCCTACTAGTGTGAGGGTCTGACTGAGGCCAGGCCTCTGACTCCCACTAGAGGGAGTGGGATGGCCACAGTCAGGTCCTCACATCACAGGAGTGGGTTGTTAGTGATCCCCAATTAGAGACAGCTGTCTAGAGTTGTCTCTAATTGGGGATTCTATTTATGTGCACTGCACAGCCACCTGCGTTGTGGATCATTATTTGTGTTTCGAGTGTGTAAGCCAACTGTGTTTTGTACGTTTCTTGTTATAGTTTATTAAATTAGCATAGGCTACATACAGTAAGCACTGATAGCAACAGTCAAACACCCAGTGTTCGCTCAATATGTTTGGAGTGTTGACAGACAACATTATTGTAATTGGCTTCAACAAGTATAGGCCTTTACGCATCACACTTCTCCAAAAAGAAAAAATACCAAGCTTCCGTAAATTGTATTGTATGTGTGAGGCACGTTATCATAAAGCAAGATACACTGAAGGTGGGTTGCACCAACACGGTTTAAATTAATCTAGGATTAGAGCTAATCTAGGTTTTGTAAATCTAGGTTTATAATTAATCAGAGATGTGTTGCACCACTTAATTTTTTATCTGGATCAGTAAATCAATGATTAACGATTTTAAACTATGATCAGTGACATGTTACACCAATATATGAGGTATTTCGTGAGTTGAAACTAAGTAGCTAGCCTACTTGACAAATGAAGCCACAAAGTTGCTGTTCCATAATAAATGTCAGTTCCTGACGGTAGGGTTGTCTGGAGAACTCTGTTTAAGTTTTGTTGGTCCCAAATTAGAGGCAGCTGCCATAGGTTGTCTCTAATTGGGGATTCTATTTAAGTACATTTTTGTGCCCACCTGTGTGTGGTTCTCTGTTTGTGCATGTCGCACATCAGCTCCTGGTTTCGTTCTCGCCTTTGTTTTGTTGTTTTTGGACACTAATAAAGGAATGTCTTCATTCTACTGCTCAGCGCCATGACAATAAAATAATAACAATGTAACGTTAGACCTACTGCAACTCCATTGTGAAAGGATCTCATGGGTTGGCTGATTTTAAATAAAATCTGTTATTTGCCAGTACTAGACAGAAAACTAATTTGTTAGCTAACTTTAGCTACTGTAGCTAGCTAGTTTATACACCAAGCTAGCTATCATAAAATATAATTTAGTATTGTCATTACTTAGCGTTATTTAGGCATTTATTTTTTGTCCGCTAGCCACCTGATCATGGCATGTCAAAGTTCAAATTTCTCCTCTTATGAAAAAAACCTCTTGTCGGAGCTGATGGAGGAATTTAGTAATGTAGTGGGGGATAAAAAGACAGACAACGCGACTGTCAAAAAGAAGGAAGACACTTGGGCCATTTTATGCAACAGATTTAATGGATCGACACGGATTAAAGAGAAGAGGGACCCAAATCGGATGAAGGTGTGCTGGAAAAACTTAAAAGCGAAAGCCAGAGGAGAGAATGCGGCAGAGTAGAGAATGCGGCAGAGGAGAGGCGAGGGCTATTTCACACCGGAGGGGGGCCTCCGTCCGTTATCAGGCCCTTTACAGCATGTAGCATAACATCATCATTCGTATCAAGGCTGGACATATCATAAACCCAATTCAATTGTTGTAAAAAATGGGCACGTAAAAAGCCTACTAGTGTGAGGGTCTGACTGAGGCCAGGCCTCTGACTCCCACTAGAGGGAGTGGGATGGCCACAGTCAGGTCCTCACATCACAGGAGTGGGTTGTTAGTGATCCCCAATTAGAGACAGCTGTCTAGAGTTGTCTCTAATTGGGGATTCTATTTATGTGCACTGCACAGCCACCTGCGTTGTGGATCATTATTTGTGTTTCGAGTGTGTAAGCCAACTGTGTTTTGTACGTTTCTTGTTATGTTCGTGTTTTAGGTGTTAATAAAACGTGTTTGCATCGTCCTCTCGCTCTGCGCCTCATTCCCTTCAACCTCACCGTGACAGAATGATCCACCATCATGGGAACCCGCATCGAGAGGAAGAGGAGGAATATTGGAGCAATGAGACCACGGGCTTCGCGGAGGAGCGTGGAGGGCACCGACTCAATCGGTGGAGACGTCGGGGAGGAAAAACTGTGGAGGCTGGGCATGGCGTGCAGCCCCGCTTTGGAGCAGGAGCTCCTTAGCGTTCCGGTGCCCAGTCTGGGGCCGGCAGCCAGACCAACAACATGGCTGGAACTCACCTCTGCGTCGGTGCCCAGGGTGGGCACGGCGTGCAGCCCCGCTTTGGAGCAGGAGCTCCTTAGCGTGCCGGTGCCCAGACTGGGGCCGGCAGCCAGCCCAACAACATGGCTGGAACTCACCTCTGCGTCGGTGCCCAGGCTGGGCACGGCGTACAGTCCCGCTTTGGAGCAGGAGCTCCTTAGCATGCCGGTGCCCAGTCTGGGGCTGGTAACCAGCCCAGCTACAGGGCTGGAATCCTCCTCGGCACTGTGGTCCAGGGTGGGCACGGAGTTCAGCCCTGCCCCAGGGAGGGGGCTGGATACGGGACCGGTAATCTGCTCCGCTCCAGTGCCGGAGCAGTCCGCTCCACCGGTTCCCAATCCGGGTACGGACGTCTGCTCCGCTCCAGTGCCGGAGCAGTCCGCTCCACCGGTGCCCAATCCGGGTACGGACGTCTGCTCCACTCCAGTGCCGGAGCAGTCCGTTCAACCTTGTCTAGTCCGGGTCCGGTCGTCTGCTCCCCTTTCCAGCATTGCACACAGACGACTATTGTCAAAGATTCTGCTGTCATGGGTGGATCCTGGCCATTTAGCTACAATGTTGATGAGCTGACCTTTGTCATCACAGACAGCCTGCACGTTGATGGAGCAGTAACCTTTCCGATAATGGAATAGTTCTCCATTCTCGCCACCAGGGTTGGGAATAGGAATGTCTATTACCCCTAGTACACCTGGGAATCTAGCTCTCCTGTAAAATCCAGCTGCTGTTTCCTCTGTAGGCTTGAACCTTACGTACTGATTCGTCAGACTGGCAATAGCACTGGGCACTGTGACAGTAATCCTGCAAACGGTTGACTTGTGGAGTCCAAAAAGGTCCCCATCCACCATCTGGAAACATCCAGTTGTGTAGAACCGTAGCGTCACCAAGAGCTGAAGTAGTGGGGGTACAGCCACGTTCCTATCACTCCCATGCTTAATGGTTGGTCCAACCTTTCTTTCCAGTTGCATTACATAGTCCTTGGAGAAGCGGTATCTCCTTGAAAACTCATCATAAAACTCAACAGGATTCAACCTGTCTCTATTTATTCTCTGAGGAACTCTGTCGTTTTGGTCTCTCCACAGTAGATATGCTGCCATTTATCAGTTAAACCACCTCAAGTGGCAGTTTATAATGAATATCCAATCTGTGTTCATATTTGTTTGTAAATGCATTGAGCCACAGGCTTAACATTAATCTAGGTTTAAAGTGAAAACTAAATTTACGTTAGAGGAAGGATTTAATTTAACTAGGATTAATTTAAAACTAGGTTTAAAATTTGGTGCAACAAGATGAATAGATAAACCATGATTTAACCCAATGTAAGAGTTAATCCATGTTGGTGCAACCCACCCTGAATGTACAAAACAATAGGAACACCTTGTACCCCTTTTGCCCTCAGAACAGCCTAAATTCGTCGGGGCATTTACCCTACAACGTGTCGAAAGCGTTCCACAGCAATGCTGGCCCATGTTGACTCCAATGCTTCCCACAGTCATGTCAAGTTGGCTGGATATCCTTTGGGGGGTGGACCATTCTTGATACACACAGGAAACTGTTGAGCGTGAAAAACCCAGCAGCGTTGCAGTTCTTGACACATTCAAACCAGTGCGCCTGGCACCTACTACCATACCCCGTTAAAAAGCCCCTGAAATGTTTTGTCTTGCACATTCACCCTCTGATTGGCACACATACACACTTCATGTCTCAATTGTCTCAAGGCTTGAACGTTCTTCTTTAACCTGTCTCCTCCCCTTTATCTACACTGATTGAAGTGGATTTAACAAGTGGCATCAATAAGGGATCATAGCTTTCACCTGATCAGTCTATGTCATGGAATTCACCTGATCAGTCTATGTCATGGAAAGAGCAGATGTTCCTAATGTTTTGTACGCTCAGTGCCTAGGCCTACTGTGTAATAGGACAAATTTTTTTTTAATTGCCTATGTTTGGAGGAGCACGTCTATGGTAACCTGACAAGAGGCGCTCTTTGGAAATGTGGATGGATACAACCCGAATGGAGTTTGCACTGCAGGTAGGCCTATGTGAATTGTGAATAACGCAAAAGCCTCACAAGTTGACCATTTAGAAAACTTTTATCAAATCAAATTGTCTTTGTCACATGCACCGAATACAACAGGTATAGACCTTACAGTGAAATTATTACCTTTCAAGCCCTAACCAACAATGCAGTTTTAAGAAAAATAAGTGTTAAACAATAGATAAGTAAAAAATAAAAGCAGTAAATTAACAGTAAAAATAACAGTAGCGAGGCTATATACAGTACCGTTACCGGTACAGAGTCAATGTGTGGGGGCACCGGTTAGTTGAGGTGATTGAGGTAATATGTACATGTAGGTATAGTTAAAGTAACTATGCATAGATAATAAACAGAGACTAGCAGCAGTGTAAAAGAGGGGGTGGGGGGGTGGGGGTAGCCATTTGATTACCTGTTCAGGAGTCTTATGGCTTGAATGGACCTAGACTTGGCGCTCCGTTACCGCTTGCCGTGTGGTAGCAGAGAGAATAGTCTATGACTAGGGTGGTTGGAGTCTTTGACAATTTTTTGGGCCTTCCTCTGACACCGCCAGGTATAGAGGTCCTGGAGGTCCTGGATGGCAGGAAGCTTGGGCCCAGTGATGTAATGAGCCATACACTCTACCCTCTGATTTATGGATAGGCTCCTTAGCTATGTCCAGGATGAGAAAGACACCTGATGGATTGCTGTTTAACCAGCTTTCATTAGTAGCCTACTAGCCTACTGAGGGCTTGTTTTTATATCACGAAACGGAAATCAAGGAATTGTTACAGGAAAATAACTGAAATGTTTCTAAATACCAGATTATCTCAGCTCTCCTTCCATGATGGGCATATAGCCGACTTCGAAGGTTTTTTAGGCACATTCAAAATAATAACAGGAGCTGGTTAAAATAATTAAATAGCCTATTAAAGGGGATGTCTGCTGTCAAACTTGGTCTTTTAATGCTTTGGTGATTTAAGATTTATTTCTAAGTGGTCTCACAAGCCAAAGCCTTTTTCAATAGTCTTGACTACTTGGCAAATGGATTGAGCAAGATGAAAAAAAACAGCCATTGAGAGGAGGGGAGGCTATGCTTGGTTTTTAATAAAATGAAATAAAATTATAAAAAACATTAGTTTTTTATGTTTCTAAATACAGTCTCTCTTTATATTTGCATATGGGCACTGTGCGTCACATCTGGGCTGCGTTACCACTAAAACCAGCTTCCTTTTGGTCTTAAATATCCCAAACAGCTTTTAAGGACTCACCTCAGACATTGCCACCACTCCCACCTCAGTGCAAGCAAGCTTATATACGATACAGTTTACAGTAGCAGTCAAAAGCTTGGACACACCCACTCATTCAAGGGTTTTTGTAGAATAATAGTGAATACATCAAAACTATGAAATAACACATATGTAATCATGTAGTAACCAAAAAAGTGGATTTAAACAAATCCAAATATATTTTATATTTTAGATTCTTCAAAGTAGCCACCGTTTGCCTTGATGACAGCTTTGCGCACTCGTTCTCTCAACCAGCTTCATGAGGAATGCTTTTCCAACAGTCTTGAAGGAGTTCCCACATATGATGAAAACTTGTTAGCTGCTTTTCCTTCACTCAGCAGTCCAACTCAGCCCAAACCATCTCAATCGGGTTGAGGTCGGGTGTTTGTGAATGCCAGGTCATCTGATGCAGCACTCCATCACTCTCTTTCTTGGTCAAATAGCCCTTACACAGCCTTGAGGTGTGTTTTGGGTCAATGTCCTGTTGAAAAAGAAATTATAGTCCCACTAAGCGCAAACCAGATGGGATGGCGTATCGCTGCATAATACTGTGGTAGCCATGCTGGTTAAGGGTGCCTTGAATTCTAAATAAATCACTGACAGTGTCACCAGCAAAGCACCCCGACACCATCACACCTCCTCCTCCATGTTTCACATTGAGAACCACACGTGCAGAGATCATCCGTTCACCTACTCGGCGTCTCACAAGGACACGGCGGTTGGAACCGAAAATCTCAAATTTGGACTGGTCTAATGTCCACCGGTCTAATGTCCATTGCTCGTGTTTCTTGGCCCAAGCAAGTCTCCTCTTCTTATTGGTGTCCTTTAGTAGTGGTTTCTTTGCAGCAATTCGGCCATGAAGAGCTGATTCACGCAGTCTCCTCTGAACAGTTGATGTTGAGATGTGTCTCTTACTTGAGCTCTGTGAAGCATTTATTTTGGCTGCAGGTGCAGTTAAATCTAAATCTCTGGGTCTTCCTTTCCTGTAGTAGTCCTCTTGAGAGACAGTTTCATCATAGTGCTGGATGGTTTTTGCGACTGCACTTGAAAAACCTTTCAAAGTTCTTGAAATTTTCCAGATTGACTGACCATGTCTTAAAGTAACGATGGACTGTCGTTTCTCTTTGCTTATTTGAGCTGTTCTTGACATAATATGGACTTGGTCTTTTACCAATAGGGCTATCTTCTGTATATCACCCTTACCTTGTCACAACACAACTGATTGGCTCAAACACATTAAGAACAAAATAAATTCCACAAATTGACTTTTAAGAAGGCACACCTGGCATTATGGATTAAATAACTGCACTGTTCTTCCATATTCCCAATCTTCTTGCCCTGGTTAAATGCGGTGGTTCGCGCTTTCAGTTTGTCAGGGCCTGACTGAGGCCAGGTCTCTGGCTCCCTCTATTGGGAGTCGTATGGCCACAGTCAGAACCTGACAATAGGATTCTGGGAATCCATTTTTGATTTTGGTTAATCCCCAATTAGAGGCAACTGTCTTGAGTTGTCTCTAATTGGGGATTCTATTTATGTTCACATTGCGTCCACCTGCGTGTGGATCATTGTCTGTGTCTGTGTCTGCCTCGTTCCCACAGTGGGTACAACATCTCCTATGCACTTCCTTATAAACTCATTCACCGTGTCTGCATATATGTCGATATTATTTTCAGAAGCAAAGCTGAACATGTCCCAGTCCACGTGATCAAAACAATCTTGAAGCATGGATTCCGATTTGTCAGACTAGCGCTGAACAGACCCGACCACGGGAACTTCCTGTTTGAGTTTCTGCCTATAGGAGGGGAAGAGCACAATGGGGAATTTGACGAATGGTGGGCTTATATGTATTTTGGAAGGACGTGTAGCAATGGTCCAATGTTTTAGCCCCGCGAGTACGACAGTCAATGTGCTGATATAATTTCGGGAGCCTTATCCTTAGATTTGCTTTGTTAATATCCCCAACTACAATAAATGCAGCCTCAGGATATGTGGTGTCCAGTTTACATGAAGTCCGATGAAGTTCTTAGGGCAATAGATGTCGTGCTGCATGAGTAAAATGGAGATGTCGTGCTGCATGAGTAAAATGGAGATGTCGTGCAGCATGAGTAAAATGGAGATGTCGTGCAGCATGAGTAAAATGACAGATACTGACTGGTTTTCTGATCAAGCCCCTATTTTTTGGGGAGGTATCTGTGACCAACAGATGCATATCTTTATTCCCAGTCGTGAAATCCATAGATCAGGGCCTAATGAATTTCCTTGTGAACTGTAACTCAGTAAAATCTTTGTTGTTGCATGTTGCGTTTACATTTTTGTTCAGTATAATAATATCAGAATTGTCCTGCTTGATTAACGATATGAAGACATTCAAACATGATTAGTGTAAGCTCTATATCAGATCCCCTTAACAAAAGCGCTCTACATTTTTTCTAATGAGAAGGAGTTAGTGACATTGGAATTGTAATCCAGATTACTTGCTTGAGTTGGTCAATTTCCATAATCTTCTGATTCTGTTTAACAAAAAACCCTTTCCTTTCCTTAATATATCTTTATTGCAATGGAAAACATTTATTCACTTCCGCCTACAAGCTACCCACACAAGTGTGCCTGGATTTGTTTTATAAAACCAGGCACACACGTGTCCATGCATGCATATTATACAAACGCATACACTCTACTCCAAGTCTTGTTGACGTTATCATTGTCCCTCATATGTTTCATTTTCTGCTCTTTGACTTTTTCTTGGTTGTCTCTCCTGTTGGTAATTGCAAATGCATTCCTAGACACACGACAGAGCAGCCAAGTAATTGGGGGCCTGCTTACTGTGGATCTCTTCCACAGCCAGCCAGCCAGAGCCTATTTTTATCTCTTAATATTCCCAACAACTATAGTCATATAATAGTTTAACTGACACCAGCCACGCGCATGTCCCTTTGCCCTCCCACTCGCCAAGTATTATAATTTTTTGTTTAATGTTTTGTCGTTGTTGTTCTGAACCCATTGCCCAAAAATCATCATGACGTAGTTGAGTTACGCCTTATGGACTCCCCTTTACAGAGCTCACGCACCCATGTTGCGCCTTTTTCCCAGTCTGCCCAATACAGAGATTGCACACGCCCGGTGTCCAAACATGCATTGCTTCCTCACATCAATCCGCTCACATCAATCCCATCCTCATTCTGCAACAGGAACACAGGTAGTCTATACTCTAGCTAACCACCATATACTAAAACATCCACACAAGCCACTAGCCAGCTAACCATATATCTGAAAGGTCTGTGCAAGGCCCTGGCTAACGCTAACCTTATCGATAGCAATTCACAGCGTCTTTTGTGGCCAATTTGTACAGCCTCCTTGGGGTACTCTTGCTGGATGCATTTGTTGATTCTTTTGGTTTCAGATTAATATGAAACACAAGCAAAACAAATAGCAAATACATCCAACATGCAATGAATAAGGGACCAAATCCTTTGACTACTTTTAATACACATATAAGTGAATTTGTGCCAATACCTTTGGTCATTCACTGTGTCATAGAGAAGCCTGGGGGGGGGGGGGATGACTGATAAGAGATTACTGATAATGCTTGTGTTACTACTGTAGTAAAATGTCAAACAAGGTCACAAATAATCAAAAACGAAAAACAAGAAATCAAGAAATGTCCAAACGAATCCAATTAACAGCCAAAATACAGTTCATACAGTGACAAAAAATTATATTGACCTTCATCATATATTGACCTTCATCATATATTGACCTCCATTATAGCTTCAGTTGCTTATTTCTGTTTCCATATAGATTCTGAACATGTTCTGAAATAACCCTGTGTAGAACATAAGTGAGTCTGCACACACGCAGACAGTGACTCCGTCAGGGGATGTCAGACAGCCTATTGGCTAGCTGGAATCTCGTTAGGGCCTTTATTGACATTGTGTTTCATTAACTTGATCGATTACATCTCTTAAGGCATGGTTCAACAGTAATCAAGAGCTCTGCACCAAAGAGGGGTGTCATGTCTGCAGTCAAAGATGGCTCTCCAGAGGTTTGGCCCTAATAGCCTACACTTTACTACCATTGCTGTGCCCTGCCTGTGTCCCAACTTGCCAGTATTTTATACATTTATTGAAGAACCCTCTCTCGCAAGCAACCCTCACTGCCTCCCAGGCACATGCAGGTGCGCACACACACATTTCTGAAAGGTCTCACAGTGCAGGGCTCATGAGGTTGTGTACCAGTATCTATATTACACTTTTTATTGCTATTTGCTGTTACTTCCAGACTTACGTTATTAGATAGATAGATAGATAGATAGATAGATAGATAGATAGATAGATAGATAGATAGATAGATAGATAGATAGATAGATAGATAGATAGATAGATAGATAGATAGATAGATAGATAGATAGATAGATAGATACTTTATTGATCTCAGAGGGGAAATTTCTTCGTCAAGCAGCTACGAAAAAACACAGGGCAGGTGCAAAATGCCAGAACGAAAATACACAAAAGACAGATACACGATACATGATACATAGAGCGGCAGTATGAAAAAGTATAAAAATACAAGAAGTCTGGAGTGCAAAAAAGTTATTAAAAGACGTTGCATAGTATGGGTGGATGGCTGAATATGTACACTATACATCGTTACAGAGTTAGGTGAAAATCTTTAAAATAAAAAATTGAATATCATCAAAATTGCATCATGAGGGTTATCAAAGGAATCCAAACTGGGTATGAATCCTTAAATCATAACTGATAATATTAATTGATATCTGAATGTGTGATGTCCCTCCATCTCTTTCCTCCTATGCCCACTCTCTTTCCCAGTAGGTGAAGTCACGCCCAGGGTCAATGTGTGTTGGTGACGAGCAACTGCTCACCCGGACTGGCATTTGCATTTGCCAAAGAGGGGGAGGCTGAGGGACTCTAATGTCCTTCTCCAGACTGTTTACTAGGAGTACAGCCAGCCCACAGCGACAACAATCACCTCCCTGCCATACGTATTTACTTCTCATCTCCTGTCTTCAGAAAGTATTCTGATTTTAAATGTGCAAAAATGTCTGAAAACCCGTTTTTTCTTTGTCATTACGGGGTATTGATTGTGTAGATTGATGAGGACATTGTTTTAATCCATTTTAGAATATGGCTGTAATAGGGCCAAACCTTCTGTCTTCCTTCAGGGGTAAAATAGGTTTTGGTCCAAGCAGGTGGCTGCTGTGGCTGTTTGTTCTGCTCACTCTTTCGGCACATGATCCAGCTCAAGTCTATCTGGGAAGTGTATTAGAACAACATCTGGCTGACCTTTGTAAAGGTTCATATTTAACTGAAAAGAAAGATACTTTGTTCAGAGTAAGAGGTATCTAAAAATGTATTATTTAAAGTCTCTATTAGACAATTGTGCTGTAATGTGCTATATATGATCAGACAGGTCCGCTTAAGGTCCCAGCTACACGTGGATCAGCCACTAAAATAACAGATGGTCATCCATATCCCTGCCCCAAACACCAGAGATAACTATTCGCATCCCATTGGCATTTGATGGCTGTTACACATTAATCAAGTTTATTGGTCACATAGTGCTAGTGTGACTACTGTAGCGCCTAACAGTGCAGTAAAATGTCAAGTACACAAATAATCAAAAACAAGAAATCAAGAAATGTCAGAATGAATCCAATTAACAACTCAATACTACATCAGAGTGAGCTACTATGTAAACAATCCAGTATATAAATGTGCGGTGTGTAAAAAAACAGTGTAACAAAGATGCAATACACAGAAGTAGATACAGTGCCTTCGGAGAGTATTCTGACCCCTTTACTTTTTCCACATTTTGTTACGTTACAGCCTTATTCTAAAATTAAAACAATGCCCTCATCAATCTACACACAATACCCCGTAATGACAAAGAAAAAAACTGGTTTTCAGACATTTTTTCACATTTATTACAAATAAAAACAGAAATACCTTATTTACATAAGTATTCACACGCTTTGCTATGAGTCTCGAAAATTGACCTCAGGTGCATCCGGTTTCCATTGATCATCCTTGTGATGTTTATACAACTTGATTAGAGTTCACCTGGAGTAAATTCAATTGATTGGACATGATTTGGAAAGGCACATACCTGTCTATATAAGGATATCAGAGCAAAAACCAAGCCATGAGGTCAAAGGAATTGTCCGTAGAGCTCCAAGACAGGATTGTGTCGAGGCACAGATCTGGGGAAGGGTACCAAAAAATGTCAGCAGCATTGAAGGTCCCCAAGAACATAGTGGCCTCCATCATTCTTAAATAGAAGAAGTTTGGAACCACCAAGACTCTTCCTAGAGCTGGCCGCCCGACCAAACTGAGCAATTAGGGGATAAGGGCCTTAGTCAGGGAGGTGACCAAGAACCCGATGGTCACTCTGACACAGCTCTAGAGTTCCTCTGTGGAGATGGGAGAACCTTCCATCTTTGCAGGACTCCACCAATCAGGCCGTTATGGTAGAGTGTCCAAACGGAAGCCACTCCTCAGTAAAAGGAACATGACAGCCCCCTTGGTAGCAACACAACATGGCAGCAGCACAACATGGTAGCAGCACATAACATGGTACAAACATTATTGGGCACAGACAACAGCACAAAGGGCAAGAAGATAGAGACAACAATACATCACGCGAAGCCGCCACAACGGTCAGTAAGAGTGTCCATGATTGATTCTTTGAATGAATTGATGAAGATAAAACTGTCTAGTTTTAGTGTTTTTTGCAGCTCGTTCCAGTCGCTAGCTGCCGCGAACTGAAATGATGAGGATGACGGCTGCAGTAGGTATCTCAGATAAGGGTGAGTGAGGCCTAAGAGGGTTTTATAAATAATCTTCAACCAGTGGGTCTTGCGATGGGTATACAGAGATGACCAGTTTACAGTGGAGTATAGAGTGCAGTGTCCTATAAGGAGCATTGGTGGCACATCTGATGGCCGAATGGTAAAGAACATCTAGCCGCTCGAGAGCACCCTTAACTGCCAATCTATAAATTACGTCTCCATAATCTAGCATGGGTAGGATGGTCATCTGAATCAGGATTAGTTTGGCAGCTGGGGTGAAAGAGGAGCGATTTGCAATAGAGGAATCCAAGTCTAGATTTAACCTTAGCCTGCAGCTTTGATATTTGCTGAGAGAAGGACAGTTTACCATCCAGCCATACTCCCAAGTATATGTATGAGGTGACTACCTCAAGCTCTAAACCCTCAGAGGTAGTAATCACACCGGTGGGGAGAGGGGCATTCTTCTTTCCAAACCACATTACCTTTGTTTTGGAGGTGTTCAGAACAAGGTTAAGGGCAGAGAAATCTTGTTGTACACTGAAAAAGCTTTGTTGCAGAGTGTTTAAAACAAAATCCCGGGAGGGGCCAGCTGTGTATAAGAATGTATCATCTGCATATAAATGGGTAAGAGAGATTCCTACTGCCTGAGCTATGTTGTTTATGTAAATTAAGAAGAGCATGGGGACTAGGATCGAGCCTTGGGGAACTCCCTTCGTGACAGGCAGTGGTTGAGACAGCAGATGTTCTTTATACACTGCACTCCGAACACAAAATTTTATAAAGAGTTTTTATTTCCAGTGACAAGAGAACAGAAACATTTTAACTGAATTATTTTTAAATATTTATTTATTAATTAATTGCAGAGATTTGTTGATTTGTTTCTCTTTCATTAATTAAGATAATGGAACCTGTCCGTAGTTGTTTAGTCTTTCCTGCCTAAGAACTTTTGCATGTACACATACAGTGAGGAGAACAAGTATTTGATACACTGCAGATTTTGCAGGTTTTCCCACTTACAAAGCATGTAGAAGTCTGTTATTTTTATCATAAGTACTCTTCAACTGTGAGTGACGGAATCTAAAACAAAAATCCAGAAAATCACATTGTATGATTTTTAAGTAATTAATTTGCATTTTATTGCATGACATAAGTATTTGATACATCAGAAAAGCAGAACTTAATATATGGTACAGAAACCTTTGTTTGCAATTACAGAGATCATACGTTTCCTGTAGTTCTTGACCAGGTTTGCACACACTGCAGCAGGGATTTTGGCCCACTCCTCCATACAGACCTTCTCCAGATCCTTCAGGTTTCGGGGCTGTCGCTGGGCAATACGGACTTTCAGCTCCCTCCAAAGATGTTCTATTGGGTTCAGGTCTGGAGACTGGCTAGGCCACTCCAGGACCTTGAGATGCTTCTTACGGAGCCACACCTTAGTTGCCCTGGCTGTGTGTTTCGGGTCGTTGTCATGCTGGAAGACCCAGCCACGACCCATTTTCAATGCTCTTACTGAGGGAAGGAGGTTGTTGGCCAAGATCTCGCGATACAAGGCCCCATCCATCCTCCCCTCAATACGGTGCAGTCGTCCTGTCCCCTTTGCAGAAAAGCATCCACAAAGAATGATGTTTCCACCTCCATGCTTCACGGTTGGGATGGTGTTCTTGGGGTTGTACTCATCCTTCTTCTTCCTCCAAACACGGCGAGTGGAGTTTAGACCAAAAAGCTCTATTTTTGTCTCATCAGACCACATGACCTTCTCCCATTCCTCCTCTGGATCATCCAGATGGTCATTGGCAAACTTCAGACGGGCCTGGACATGCGCTGGCTTGGGCAGGGGGACCTTGCGTGCGCTGCAGGATTTTAATCCATGACGGCGTAGTGTGTTACTAATGGTTTTCTTTGAGACTGTGGTCCCAGCTCTCTTCAGGTCATTGACCAGGTCCGGCCGTGTAGTTCTGGGCTGATCCCTCACCTTCCTCATGATCATTGATGTCCCACGAGGTGAGATCTTGCATGATGCCCCGGACCGAGGGAGATTGACCGTCATCTTGAACTTCTTCCATTTTCTAATAATTGCGCCAACAGTTGTTGCCTTCTCACCAAGCTGCTTGCCTATTGTCCTGTAGCCCATCCCAGCCTTGTGCAAGTCTACAATTTTAACCCTGATGTCCTTACACAGCTCTCTGGTCTTGGCCATTGTGGAGAGGTTGGAGTCTGTTTGATTGAGTGTGTGGACAGGTGTCTTTTATACAGGTAACGAGTTCAAACAGGTGCAGTTAATACAGGTAAGTGGAGAACAGGAGGGCTTCTTAAAGAAAAACTAACAGGTCTGTGAGAGCCGGAATTCTTACTGGTTGGTAGGTGATCAAATACTTACGTCATGCAATAAAATGCTAATTAATTATTTAAAAATCATACAATGTGATTTTCTGGATTACATGCTTTGTAAGTAGGAAAAGTGTATCAAATACTTGTTCTCCCCACTGTATAAGTAGTACCAGACACAGAACACAATAATCGAATTACAAAAATCACTAACTGAACGGATAAAACACAATTTTCAACAAGAATGATTAAAAAAAGCGATAGATATGTGATTATATTAATATACTGATTACCTCAGTATATTAATGATAAAACGAGCGACTTCGAGGCTAGTATGGGACGCGATCGGGAGAGGAAGCTATGTATCGGGTAGGAAGTTGAGCGGAAATGGACGTTGCTACGTAGTGCAAAAGGCAAATGGAGGGCGTTTTCGAAGCAGAGTTATAATGCTTGTTCACGCATGCACAGTTTTAGGACGGGCCTGATTTATTTTTAGACATACATATTACTTTCAGAAATGGTGCACGCAGATATTTAGTATGAAATTTATGCAACAGCCACAGATCACCTACATTTTAATTACCATTCTGCTTACATTTAAATTTTAGCAGATGTTCTTATCCAGAGTTACTTCCAGTTAGTGCATACATGTTCATACTTTTTTTTGTACTGGTCCCCTGTGGGAATCGAACCCACAACCCTGGCTTTGCAAGCACCATGCACTACCATCTGAGCAAGACAGGACTACAGAGCTTACTCAGACAAGTACAAAGACACTCACTGGATACTCATTGGAGGGACTGGGAGAAACTCTAGGAGAGGAGTACTGGGAAGGGAAAAAGATAGGGATTTTAAATTGGTTTCATTAAAGAGATACTGTAGACATTGTTTTCTGTGTAGCTTTTAATGTGCCATTTGTATTGCAATAGGTGAAGACATCCCTATATGTTTGTGTGGATGTTGAGCAGAACAATGTCTACACAACTTAACCTGATTATGCCAACCAGGACAGCTTGTATGAACTAAATTTAAGGCTTGCTTGACTGAGATAGATGGCCATGGGATTCCAACACATAACCCTAATCAATAGTTTTGCTCATTAGTCTTGACACAATCCTACAATTTAGCATAAATTCTTTGCACAGAGAACAAAATTCTACCGTTGTAGTGTGACAGCTAGTCATAGTGAAATGTATTGTTACTGTAAAATCATCTGGAACATGATGAACCTACAGTATGTAAAACCAATTACCTTATTGCTGCATTATTGTAAAGCGCCTAGTTTGTGTTCTAGAAAAGCACTTTATATGTATTATGATGTATTATTACCTAAATATGGTAATATACTAACATAATATACCATTTGCATAATTTACCTTACACTTATAATCATATCTGCTGTTGGTTAAGCACCTGGTTGTGGTGTACTGAAATGCCTAATGTGTGAGGACACACCAATTTATCTTTTACTGATTTCCTGTTCCCTTGTTCCCTCTCCTCGAATTAAACCTAGTTTATTGATTCTAACTCCTGCTGTTTTTAATTCACTGCACTGTCCTAGAGAGATATCCAGATCTAGATGTTTTATATGTGACAATGGACGGTCAGGAAAGAATACAGCTCGTATAATATACATAGCTTGTAGCAGTTCAAAGTTCAAAATAAAATGTAATATTGCTAATTGAATATTAGACTGACTGACAGGTAGCATTTGTAAACAGGCAGCAATGTGCAATGTTGTCCGTTTTGTTACCATCTACCTGAGTGCTGAAACACACCCACATGCCTGGGAAAAGGCCTAAAGAGAGAGCATTATGTTTGGGGTTTTGGGGAGTTTGCCGGTGGAGTTGGTAAGAGACTATTTAAGTGATAATGCCCAAGAAGTCGGTGTTTGGAGGATATATTGGCATGGGTGTTGTTAGGCCCGAGACGAAGTCGTCCAGTCATTCGTTCTAAATTATCCATTGCCATACTGGCTGGCAACGTTCTTATCCCTTGTTTTCTAGCTAGCCAACTATGGCTCACTTACAGTCAAGTCAAACAGTGCTGCCAGAATAACAGCAAAGTAGCTGCATTTGTGTTTTTTAAAGTTGTTTTCTAGTGATTTATTTGCATACATCCATAACAATGAGCTAATGATGCACAATTTCGTCTGGCATTGAAGATGTGCTCTCTCATCAGGACACTGTTTGTCAGGTCCTGACTGAGGGCAGGCCTCTTGAATCCTTTATGGGAGCCAAGAGGCCACAGTCAGGACCTGACAACAGAGTTCTAGTGAACTCTATTGTCAGTTTGGTTGATCCCCAATTAGAGGCAGCTGTCTTGAGTTGTCTCTAATTGGGGATTCTATTTATGTTCTGTGTGCTTCCACCTGCGTTGTGGTTTCTTGTGTGTGATTGTGTATTGCTTTGACGCTTTCACATCAGTTCACGGATTAGCAGTGTGCTCTAATCCGAACAAATGTTTATTGTTTTGTTCTGATGTGCTGTAGTTTAGTCTGCAGTCGACAACAGTGTTCTCCTGCTTTCTTGTTTAGTTTGCGGAGTTTCGTTTTGGAAAAAACACGATGTCGAACATTCGCTCTTCGCCTCGTTCCCTACACCCACACCGTGACAGAAGGAACCACCACAATGGGAACACGCAACAGCGAGGAGTGGAAGAGGAGAACCTTCCCCTACGGCTACCAATGGTGGAGAATCGAAAGACCCCGGCTGGGTTTTTCAATTGGCCCCAAGAGGAACAGGCAAGGTGGTGGAGAGCATGGATAGCTCTTCCCCCCGAGACCAAGCCGGACCCGTTCATCCAGAGGACTTTGAGCGCCGACGGGCAATGGTGAGGGAGTGGATGGCTCCTCTGTTCCAGACAGTGGAATCGGTGAGGAGTTCCGTTCGAGGTTCGGGGTTCTCGACACTGGTGTCCAGTCCGGGTCCAGTCTGACTTCTGATCCTGAGACTTCCTCTGCGCCGGTGCCCAGGCCGGGGTCGTCATCCCGGTATGCTCCAGTGGCTGAACCTTCATGTGCACTGATGCCCAGTCTGGGGTCAGTGGCCATGGATACCCCACGAGTGGAATCACCCACTGCACCAGGACCCAGTCCGGGACCGGGGTGCCGCTCCACATTGAAGTTGAGGTTACCAGCCTTTCGCAGCAAGACTCCAGTGCTGGTGCCCAGCTCGGGCCGCTCCAGTGGAGATGCTCAGGCCATTGGGAATGTGGGAGGCGAAGGACAAGGAGGAGGAAGAGCGCCTATTGAGGTATTTGGGCCGCGCCAAACCTCAAATACACATCTCCAGCCCGACGACATGGCTGGAGCCCTCCTCTGCGCCGGTGCCCAGTCTAGGCACGGCGTTCAGTCCTGAACGGCCACGCCGGTGTCCGTTCCGGAACCGTCTGCCAGCCTGGCTACATGGCTGGAGCCCTCCTCTGCGCCGATACCCAGTCCAGGCACGTCGTCCAGCTATGCTCCAGAGCCGGAGCTCTTCGCCACGCCGGTGTCCAGTCCGGAACCGGTGGCCAGCCCGGCTACAAAGTCGGAGCTTTCACATCATTTCACGGATTAGCAGTGTGCTCTTTATTGTTTTGTTCTGCTGTGCTATAGTTTAGTCCACAGTGTACTCCTGCTTTCTTGTTTAGTTTGCAGAGTTTCGTTTTGGAATAAACAGGATGTCGAACACCATTCGCTCTTTGCCTCGTTCCATACACCCACACCGTGACACTGTTGTTCAGAGGAGCTAGCCAACAACACATCTAACACAATCACTTCAAACTAGCTGCATATCATTTTGTTTGACTTGTTTTCTATTGACATTTATTTGTTAATATACATAAAAATTATGCCAGCTGATTCATGATTTCGACTGGCTGAGAAAAGCTGTCTACCAACTCTCAACACGTTCATTACTATGGGACAGCTGGAGGTCAAATTTCAATTTTTAAACAATGTTGCAAATGTCGGAGAGACAGACAGCAAGGTTTATACAAATCTCTGCTGTTGAAAACAAATGCTAGTCTAAAAGAAATGGGAGTTAATGTCTAGATGCTTTTTATAGTGGAGATCAAATTGTATAATTGTCTGGCTGGGCTGATGAGACAGTGTATTGCACAAATAAATAGGCATTTCAACATCATAGCTTTAGCCAGTGGCAACTTGTGGAATATATAGGGGCATTCTTCTTACCAAACCACATTTACTTTGTTATGGAGGTATTCAGAACAAGGTTAAGTGCAGTGTTGTACACTAAGAAAGCTTTGTTTTAGAGCGTTTAACACAAAACCCAGGGAGGGGCCAGCTGAGAATAAGACTGTATCATCTCCATATAAATGGATGAGAAAGCTTCGTACTGCCTGAGCTATGTTGTTGAAAAGAGCATGGGGCCTAGGATCCCTTGGTGACAGGCAGTGGCTGAGACACTAGATGTTCTGACTTTATACACTGCACTCTTTAAGAGAGGTAGTTAGCAAACCAGGCAAAAGACCCCTCAGAGACACCAATACTCCTTAGCCGGCCCACAAGAATGGAATGGTGTAAAGTATAAAAAGCTTTGGCCAAGTCAATAAAAATAGCAGCACAACATTGCTTAGAATCAAGGGCAATGGTGACATCATTGAGGACCTTTAAGGTTGCAGTGACACATCCATAACCTGAGCAGAAACCAGATTGCATACCAGAGAGAATACTATAGACATCAAGAAAGCCAGTCAGTTTCAAACGCACATGGCTGCCTTCCAAGCAATGGGAACCTCCCCAGAGAGGAGAGACAGTTTAAAAGGTCAGAGATAGGCTTGGCGATGATAGGGGTAGCAACCATAAAAAATAAAGGGTATAAATAATCTGACCCAGATGTTTTTGGGGGGTCAGGAGAAACTTTGTAGCAGGGCAGGGGAAAAAGAGGGAGGTGCATCGGGGCTAGTTGCATTAAAAGGGGTGGGAGATGAGGAAGTGTTGGACGGGCAAGGAGGCATGGCTGAGTCAAATAGGAATCCTGACTTAATGGAGTGATGATTTAAGAGCTCAGCCATGTGCTCCTTGTCAGTAACAACCACATCATCAACATTAAGGGACATGGGCAGCTGTGAGGAGGGTTTATTCTCCAGGTCTTTGACCGTTTTCCAGAACTTCTTGGGGTTAGACCCACAGAGAGAGAACTGCTCCTTCAAGTAACTTTGGCCTTCCGGATAGCCTGAGTGCACTTATTTCTCAATTGCCTGAACGAGAGCCAGTCAGCCTGAGTATGCGTGTGCCGACCCTTTCGCCAAATGGAATTCTTGAGGTGGAGTAACTCTGCCTGATCACGATCGAACCAGGGGCTGAACCTGTTTAAAATTCTATTTTTCTTTGTTTGTTAACAATACCACAAAAATATAGAAAAATAAGGTCCAAGCATGTTTTAAAGCACTAGTAATTGCGCCAGGGCAAATTTTGTAGGATTTTGGCATGTTTTTCTAGATTTAGAACATAAAAAAACATTTAAAAAGCAAACATCATCCCTTAGGTCTAGCACAGCAAATACTTCAATTGTTTAAGCATATTTTGCAGAATAGTGATTGAAATACTTTTTGGGGAATATTGACCAAAAAAAATACTTTCCAAATGTTGAAAAATCGAAATATGCTAGACAAGGTGGGATCTTTTTGTGTCTTTAAAATGAATTATGTAAGAAATGTCAGCAGAAACACTTTTATGTGGAAATATTGATAATAACCATCAAAGTCACGCAATGACATATTGTGTGTGTAAGGGCCTGACTGAGGCGAGGCCTCTGACTCCCACTAGAGGGAGTGGGATGGCCACAGTCAGGTCCTGACATTCACTATGGGTGTTGGGTTTGATGATCCCCAATTAGAGGCAGCTGTCTTGAGTTGTCTCTAATTGGGGATTCTATTTATGTTCACGTTTTGTCCACCTGCGCCGTGGATCATTGTTTGTGTGTTTGCATTCACGCCAGCGTCACGGCATAGTACGTTTGTTATTTTGTTACGTTTCACTATTTACAGTCGTATGAAAAAGTTTGGGCACCCCTCAGAGGCTGCATAATAATTTACTCTGTCGTCACAGAAAATGATCACAGTGGCATGCCATTCATTTTCTAATAAAAGCTGAGTACTGGGGTATTGTCCAGACAAAGATTTTTAGTGTAGCAATATTAAGTTGTATGAAATTAAATCAGATGTGAAAAATAGGCTATGCAAAAATGTGGGTACCCTTGTCATTCTGTTGATTTGAATATCTGTAACTACTTAGCACTGATTAATTGGAACACACAATTGGTTTGGTGAGCTCATTAAGCCTTGAACTTCATAGACAAGTGCATCCAATCATGAGAAAAGGTATTTAAGGTGGCCAATTGCAAGTTGTTGTTCTCTTTGACTCTCCTCTGAAGAGTGGCAACATGGGGGCCTCAAAACAACTCTCAAATGACCTGAAAACAAAGATTGTTCAACATTATGGTTTAGGGGAAGGCTACAAAAAGCTATCACAGAGATGTAAGCTGTCAGTGTCCACTGTGAGGAACATAGTGAGGAAATGGAAGACCACAGGCACAGTTCTTGTTAAGGCCAGAAGTGGCAGGCCAATTAAAATATCGGAGAGGCGAAGGATGGTGAGAACGGTCAAAAACAGCCCAAAGACCACCTCCAAAGACCTACAACATCATCTTGCTGCAGATGGTGTCACTGTGCATCGTTCAACAATTCAGCGCACTTTGCACAAGGAGAAGCTGTACGGGAGAGTGATGCGGACACACTGCACACACGCCACAAACAGAGTCGCTTGAGGTATGCAAACGCACATTTGGACAAGCCAGCTTCATTTTGGAATAAGGTGCTGTGGACTGATGAAACAAAGATTTAGTTATTTGGTCATAACAAGGGGCGTTATGCATGGCGGCAAAAGAACACAGCGTTCCAAGAAAAACACTTGCTACCCACAGTAACATTTGGTGGGGGTTCCATCATGCTGTGGGGCTGTGTGGCCAGTGCCGGTACTGGGAATCTTGTTAAAGTTGAGGGTCGTATGGATTCCACTCAATATCAGCAGATTCTTGGGAATAATGTTGAAGAATCATTCACAAAGTTGAAGTTACGCCGGGGCTGGATATTTCAACAAGACAACGACCCAAAACACTGCTCAACATCTACCCGGGCATTTATGCAGAGGAACAAGTACAATGTTCTGGAATGGCCATCCCAGTCCCCAGACCTGAATATCATTGAGAATCTATGGGATGATTTGAAGCGGGCTGTCCATGCTTGGCAACCATCAAACCTAACTGAACTGGAGATGTTTTGTAAGGAGGAATGGTCCAAAATACCTTCATCCAGAATCCAGACACTCATTAGAGGCTATAGGAAGCGTCTAGATGCTGTTATTTTAGCAAAAGGAGGCTCTACTAAATATTGATGTGATTTTTCTGTTGGGGTGCCCGAATTTATGCACCTGTCTAATTTCGTTTTGATGCATATTGCACATTTTCTGTTAATCCAATAAACCTCATTTCACTACTGAAATATTACTGTGTCCATCAGTTATTTGATAGATCAAAATAAAATTGCTGATCTAAACACCCAATTATTTATAAATGGAAATCATGGAAATTGTCAGGGGTGCCCAAACTTTTTAATACGACTGTAAATAAATATGTTTGCACCGTCCTCTCACTCACCGTGACAGAATGATTCACCCCCAAGGGAACCCGCAGCGAGAGGAAGAAGAAGAGTATCGGAGATTTGGTCTTATGGGCTTCGCGAAGGAGCGTGGAGAGCAACGGCGTCATCAGAGGAGACGTTGGGAGGATAGGACTGTGGAGGTAGCACAGCCACTGGTGGTAGGGAGCATCTGGGGCTTCTTGACGCCTGCATGGGAAGAGGAGCTCGTGGCTGGACCAGCGTGGGGGCTTGGGACAGAGCCCTCACCATTGGAGTTCGAGGAGAGGAAGGACCGACCGTGGACAGCCCCGAAGGTCCCCCGTATTGACGGTGGGGGGGGTTGTGGGGTCCTTGGGACGCGAGGGACACGGAGGAGGAGAAGCGGCTGAGGAGGTATTTCGGGTGGGCCGAGGAGGGTCGACGAGAGGATGCGTTCGGTCTCCGGCCCCAGTACCAGATCTCCAGCGCGCTCCCGGCCTAGTTTTGAGGCCAGATTGGCGATCTGGAAGAAGCGTCTAGCTCACCTCTTTCCCAAGGAGAAAAGGGAGGAAGAGCCGGAGCTCCTCGCCAGGCCGGTGTCCAGTCCGGGACTGGCAGACAAGTCGACTAAACAGCTGGAGCTGTCGTCTACACTGCTGCCTGGGCTGGGCACGGCAGTCGATCTGGTTTCTAAACTCGATTCGTCTCCCGGTCGAGGGTCCAGACTGACATCTCCCGTGCCTGCTCCTCACCCCAGACCACCGGTGCACCTCCACAGTCAGGTACGGCCCGTGCCTGCTCCTCGCACCAGAGCTCCAGTGCGTGTGACTAGCCCGACGTCTCCAGTGCCTGCTCCATGTACCAGACCACTGGTGCGCCTCCAGAGCCCGGAGTCTCCAGCTACGGCCCAATGTCCGGAGCCTCCAGCGATGGTTCATAGCCCGGAGCCTCCAGCGACGGTTCATAGCCCTGAGCCTCCAGCTACGGCCCACTGTCCGGAGCCTCCAGCGAGGGTTCACTGTCCGAAGCCTCCAGCGACGGTTCACTGTCCGGAGCCTCCAGCGACGGTCCACAGCCCGGAGCCTCTAGCGACGGCCCACAGCCCGGAGCCTCCAGTGACGGCCCACAGCCCGGAGCCTCCAGCGACGGCCCACAGCCCTGAGCCTCCAGCGACGGCCCAGAGCCTCCAGCGGCCAGCACAGCTATGTGGCTTGAAACCTTCTCTGCGTCGGTGCCCAGGCTGGGCACGACGTTCAGTCCAGCTTTGGAGCCGGAGCTCCTTAGCGTGCCGGTGCCAAGTCTGGGGCCGGCAGCCAGCCTAGCTACACGGCTGGAACTCTCCTTTGCGTCGGAGCCCAGGCTGGTCACGCCCGAAGCCAGAGCCGGAGCCCTCACCAACAACCTCCCCAGTACTCCGCCCTTTCCCCCTCTTTTTTTTTTGGGGGGGGGGGGACTTTGTGTATTTTGGTTGGGGGGAAGTATCGCGGTCGGGAGCCCGCACCTTAGTGGGGGGGGTACTGTAAGGACCTGACTGAGGCCAGGCCTCTGACTCCCACTAGAGGGAGTGGGATGGCCACAGTCAGGTCCTGACATTCACTATGGGTGTTGCGTTTTGATCATCCCCAATTAGAGGCAGCTGTCTTGAGTTGTCTCTAAATGGAGATTCTATTTATGTTCCCGTTTTGTCCACCTGCGCCGTGGATCATTGTTTGTGTGTTTGTGTGTCTGCACTCACGCCAGGGTCACAGCATAGTACGTTTGTTATTTTGTTACGTTTCACTATTTAAATAAATATGTTTGCACCGTCCTCTCGCTCTGCACCTCGTTCCCTCAACACTCACGTGACAGTGTGGTCCTGACACTACGACTCTTCGGGAAAAAACAAAGTTTATTAGGCTATAGATTAAATAAATTATGCTGAACTTAACAGGGTGGTGAAAGTGCAAGGTGATGAGCTTGATGTTCCTTTCCAATAAATATTGAGGGTCTTATTCTGGTGACATGATTATCGATGCTTGGCTGCCATTATCTATAATAATCTTATCATGTACGCTACATGTACGCTCAGTCCAATTGTTTTTATGCACATTTGTGCAAGTTTTTTTACATGAACATCTGTCCCAATTGGATGGAAACCTACCTACTGATGGAGTTGACAAGCCACTAACTGAGTTGATACTCAGATACTCAAAACAGATATATTTTTGCCCTCAAAAATAAAAGTTCAAAACAAACATTTGTATAATATGAATATAAAACAGAACCATTCTATAAGATCTTTCAGCACTTTGACGGAGTCAATGTTAGACAAAAATCTGATGGAGTTGATGGTGTATGGCACTCTTTTTAGTAGCAATGGAATTAGAGGTGTGGAATGGTTCCACACACATCGTACACTGAGGCTGATGTGATTGACTTTAACACTTGAACACAACAATATCTTTGTGCTATTGCAGTCACATAGAAGAAAATACAGGTAGAGATGGAGGTGACAGGGCACTTAACACCTAATTTACTCTAAAATTTAAAATATGGAGTTGTAAAGAGTAGTGAAACAAAATACTGTATTGCCTCGTTTTACTAATAAACACGAGACACCAACTTCAGAGCTTATTGTCGTCACAATTCATTCAAAACCCACTTAAGGCCATAAGCGGACCATCAATTATTATAGACTTATAGTATTCATTTCTATATTGAGGCCACATTCCTACTATGCAACAGATTTATCTCTCTGGACAGTTGTATTGTGCACTTATTCAGCAAATCCCCCGGGAGCTGAAGATATACAACGCCTTCAGAAAGTATTCACACCCCTTGACTTTTTGTTGTGTTACAGCCTGAATTTAAAATGGATGAAATTTAGATTTTGTGTCACTGGCCTACACACAATAAACCTTAATGTCAAAGTGGAGTTATGTTTTTAGAAATGTGTACAAATTAATATTTTATTAAAAATTGAAATGTCTTGAGTATTCAACCCCTTTGTTATGACAAGCCTAAATAAGTTCAGTAGTAAGAATTTGCTTAACAAGTCACATAATAAGTTGCATGGACTCATTCTGTGCGCAATAATAGTGTTTAACATGATTTTTTAAATACTACCTCATCTCTGTACCCCACATCTGTAAGGTGCCTCAGTCGAGTCAAACACAGATTCAACCAAAAAGACCAGGGAGGTTTTCCAATGCCTCGCAAAGAAGGACACCTATTAGAAGATGGGTAAAAATCAGACATTGAATATCCCTTTGAGCATGGTGAAGTTATTAATTACACTTTGATTGTGTATCAACACACCCTGTCGCTACAAAGATGCACTCCTTCCTAACTCAGTTGCTGGACAGGAAGGAAACCACTCAGGGATTTCACCATGAGGCCAATGGTGACATTACATGGCTGTGATAGGAGAAAGCTGAATATTGATTAACAATATTGTCGTTACTCCACAATAATAACCTAAATGACAGAGTGAAAAGAAGGAAGCCTGTACAGAAAGAAAAATATTCCAAAACATGCATCCTGTTTGCAATAAGGCACTAAAGTAAAACTGAACAAAATGTGGCAAAATGTACTTTATGTCCTGAATACAAAGCGTTATGTTTGGGGCAAATCCAACACAACACATCACTGAGTACCACTATTTTCAAACATGGTGATGGCTGCATCATGTTATGGGTATGCTTGTCATCACCAAGGACTAGAGATTTTTTAAGGATAAAAAGAAATGGAATACAGCTAAGCACTGGCAAAATCCTAGCTTTACAACATTCAAATTCAAATTCACCTTTCAGCAGGACAATAACCTAAAACACAAGGCAACATATACACTGGAGTTGCTTACCAAGACGACATTCAATGTTCCCAAGTGGCCTGGTTTCAGTTTTGACTTAAATCGTCTTGAAAATATATGGCAAGACTTGAAAATGGCTGTCAAGCAATGATCAACAACAAACTTGACAGAGCTTGAGGAATTGTTTAAATGTTGTTTAAATGTGTACCCAGAAAGACTCACAGCTGTAATCGCTGCAAAATGTGATTCTAACATGTATTGACTCAGGGGTGTGAATACTTACAGTGGGGAGAACAAGTATTTGATACACTGCCGATTTTGCAGGTTTTCCAGAATCCAGAAAATCACATTGTATGTATTTGAACACCTACCAACCAGTAAGAATTCCGGCTCTCACAGACCTGTTAGTTTTTCTTTAAGAAGCCCTCCTGTTCTCCACTCATTACCTGTATTAACTGCACCTGTTTGAACTCGTTACCTGTGTAAAAGTCCTCTCCACAATGGCCAAGACCAGAGAGCTGGGTAAGGATATCAGGGATAAAATTGTAGACCTACACAAGGCTGGGATGGGCTACAGGACAATAGGCAAGCAGCTTGGTGAGAAGGCAACAACTTTTGGCGCAATTATTAGAAAATGGAAGAAGTTCAAGATGACGGTCAATCTCCCTCGGTCTGGGGCACCATGCAAGATCTCACCTCGTGGGGCATCAATGATCATGAGGAAGGTGAGGGATCAGCCCAGAACTACACGGCAGGACCTGGTCAATGACCTGAAGAGAGCTGGGACCACAGTCTCAATGAAAACCATTAGTAACACACTACGCCGTCATGGATTAAAATCCTGCAGCGCACGCAAGGTCCCCCTGCTCAAGCCAGCGCATGTCCAGGCCCGTCTGAAGTTTGCCAATGACCATCTGGATGATCCAGAGGAGGAATGGGAGAAGGTCATGTGGTCTGATGAGACAAAAATTGAGCTTTTTGGTCTAAACTCCACTCGCCATGTTTGGAGGAAGAAGAAGGATGAGTACAACCCCAAGAACACCATCCCAACCGTGAAGCATGGAGGTGGAAACATCATTCTTTGGGGATGCTTTTCTGCAAAGGGGACAGGACCACTGCACCGTATTGAGGGGAGGATGGATGGGGCCATGTATCGCGAGATCTTGGCCAACAACCTCCTTCCCTCAGTAAGAGCATTGAAGATGGGTCGTGGCTGGGTCTTTCAGCATGACAACGACCCGAAACACACAGCCAGGGCATCTAAGGAGTGGCTCCGTAAGAAGCATCTCAAGGTCCTGGAGTGGCCTACCCAGTCTCCAGACCTGAACCCAATAGAAAATCTTTGGAGGGAGCTGAAAGTCTGTATTGCCCAGCGACAGCCCCGAAACCTGAAGGATCTGGAGAAGGTCTGTATGGAGGAGTGGGCCAAAATCCCTGCTGCAGTGTGTGCAAACCTGGTCAAGAACTACAGGAAATGTATGATCTCTGTAATTGCAAACAAAGGTTTCTGTACCAAATATTAAGTTCTGCTTTTCTGATGTATCAAATACTTATGTCATGCAATAAAATGCAAATTAATTACTTAAAAATCATACAATGTGATTTTATGCGTTTTTGTTTTAGATTCCGTCACTCACAGTTGAAGAGTACCTATGATAAAAATGACAGACTTCTACATGCTTTGTAAGTGGGAAAACCTGCAAAATCGGCAGTGTATCAAATACTTGTTCTCCCCACTGTATGTAAATTAGATATTTCTGTAATTAATTCTCAATAAATCTGCAACAATTTCTAAAAACTAGTTTTCACTTCATCATCATGGCATATTGTGTGTAGATTTTTTATTTTAGTCCAATTTGAATTCAGGGTGTAACACAAAATGTGGAATAAGTCAAGGGGTGTGAACAGTTTCTCAAGGCACTGAACGTACCATTTCAAATGTCAAGAGTTGAATTCAGTGAAACACATCCTATTTCCACCAACCATGGGGAATTTAAATGCAGCAAGGAATTGAAATGTAAAAAGAGTCATAATGCATATCTCAAGTTAGGATTAAATACATGACCAAAAGTATGTGGACACCTGCTCGAACATCTCATTCCAAAAGCATGGCCATTAATATGGACTTGGTCCCCTCTTTGCTGCTATAACAGCCTCCACTCTTCTGAGAAGGCTTTCCACTAGATGTTGGAACATTGCTGTGGGGACTTACATTCAGCCACAAGAGCATTAGTGAGGTTGGGCACTGATGTTGGGCAATTCGGCCTGGCTCGCAGTCTGTGTTCCAATTTGTCCCAAAGTTGTTCGATGGGATTGAGGTCAGGGCTCTGTGCAGGCTAGTCAAGTTCTTCCACACCGACCTCTAAAAAAACCATGAAAAACAGCCCCAGACCATTATTCCTCCTCCACCAAACTTTACAGTTGGCACTATGCATTGCAGGTAGCGTTCTCCTGGCATCCACCAAACCCAGATTATTTTATCAGACTGACAGATGGTGAAGCGTGATTCATCACTCCAGAAAACGCATGTCCACTGCACCAGAGTCCAATGGCGGCGAGCTTTACACCACTCCAGCCGACGCTTGGTATTACGCATGGTGAT
The DNA here is from genome assembly GCA_023634145.1 of Thymallus thymallus. Taxonomy (NCBI): domain Eukaryota; kingdom Metazoa; phylum Chordata; class Actinopteri; order Salmoniformes; family Salmonidae; genus Thymallus; species Thymallus thymallus. Next base: position 41,855,931 of record CM042410.1, read on the forward strand.
CTTAGGTTTGTGTGCGGCTGCTCAACCTTGAAACCCATTTCATGAAGTTCCTGATGAACAGTTATTGAGCTGATGTTGCATCCAGATGCAGTTTGGAACTAGGTAGTGAGTGTTGTAACCGAGGACAGACGATTTTTACGCACTATGCGTTTCAGCACTCGACAGTCCCGTTCTGGTCTATCACTTCGCAGCTGAGCCGTTGTTGCTCCTACATGTTTCCACTCCACAATAACAGCACTTACAGTTGGCGGAGGAAGCTCTAGCAGGGCAGACATATGACGAACTGACTTGTTGGAAAGGTGTCATCCTATGACAGTGCCACGTTGAAAGTCACTGAGCTCTTCAGCATGACATTTCTACTGCCAATGTTTGTCCATGGAGTTTGCATGGCTGTGTGCTTGATTTTATGCACCTGTCAGCAACGGGTGTGGCTGAAATAGCCAAATCCACTAATTTGAAGTGGAGTTCACATACTTTTGTATATATAGTGTATATTCCATATCTGAAGTTAGTATTCCACACACATTCAATTGTTTGTGAGAAACACTACTGTACTTTCCTTGATCTGTTAATGTATTGCTGCAAATTGTTGTTTTGAGTGGAATTTATATAGATTTATACGTAGAGAAGACAAACCCAGAGAAAATAGGTCAGTTGTACCACTAGGGGCCATCTTCTATTGAGTCATCTTCAGCTCATATGGCAAGAGGAATGATGAATGAACAGAACGAAACCAGAGAGAACCCACTCACCGTCCTCTCGAGACTTCTGTACAAAGGCATCCACGCCGCTCTCTCCATAGTTCCCTTCGGACGCCACGGTAGAGACGAAGTTCCAGCGCATGGCCTTGACGATATCCACCATGGCCTGTGCCTGGTAGGTGTCTGGGGGCACCACGCGCGAGAAAAAGTCATAACGCGTGTTGTCGCTCAGCTCCGGGGCCGTGGAGGCATAACTCACCTGGGGGATCTGAGGAGAGAGGGAGAGAGGGAAGAAGGAATGAGTTAAGAGGGAGAAGAGGCAAAGAAGTTGTAGGAGGAGGGGGGGTGGGGATGGAGGGAGAGCGGAACAGCAAACAGAATCTATGTCTCAGGGGACAGGAATAATGATTTCATCCTGCAGACTGCATGCCCTTCCTGAATGAACAGCGAGCCTCATCCTGCAGGTCCAGATTGTCTGGCTCATACTGTGCTCCACAGGGGGTCTCCTTTAGACCGCAGGGGTCTCCTTTAGACAACTGGAGGGGGGGGGATAAGAAGAGCGAGAAGATGAGCGTGTCAGGCTCCAGCACGGAGGTCGCCAACCAACACACGAACATGCTGACGAGGTAGCAGGGGGATGAAGTCAATGGCAATGACACTGTGTGGCTTTTCATATACATTCATTAATCTAACACTTTGTAGTACTTTGTGTACACTGTTTGTTTACAGCTGACTGTAAAGGGATCCCATGAGTTTTGGATGCATCTAAAATGTGCTCATGAAAATATCTCAACGTGTCCTTTTTGATTTAGCACACAGTGCAACTGGCAGAGGTGTTTTCCTGTGTGTGATGAAGTGTGTTCAGTGATTGATGACTTTTCGTCGTGTTTTTGTGGGTGTGACAGTTCGGGAAAGGGAACCCTGAACCCAGCTTTCCATCTCATCCACAGCTAGGTGGTTCATTATCATGGGCAGCAAGCTCAGAGGCACACTTAATCTGACCCATTGCCATCCTGCTGCCAAGTTAACAGCCACCACAGATCCATACCAAACCTATCTGGCCAGCCGTTGGACTGAGACACCGACTCAGGATTGTGTCTCCCTATCTTCATCCTCTCTGGATCCTTGTCATGTTTTACCAATGTTAAGTGGAAGATGTATTCTAAGATGACTAGCATTGTTAGTTCAGTGGCTTTGTCGTTGGATTGTCCGCCCTGAGATTAGAAGGCTGGGGGTTTCGATTCCTGGTCAAGTACCAAACACTCTAAAAAGGGGGTGTCCTGGTACATTCCTCACGCTACAGAAACAGGAGATAGCCTCCGGCCCTATGGGCCATTCTGGAAACACAATTACTGGTAATTTTCATAAAATCACTGTTATTGGAGTTCTACAAAAAACGACATTTCATTTCAATCATGATTTTTTTTTTATACACACATTTCCCTACCGCACTTTTTCAAAACAATGAGACAATTTGTTATGACACCAGTTCAGTGCTAATTACACCCATTGTGTAACACGGCTCTCCATTTGCAATCTGTGCATCAGACAACACTTAGCTGTAATTTAGCTACGGTCCTGGTCAGTGGGTGTTACTGTTCTTTTTTTCTTTTCTTTTTTTACAGTGAACTGAGGCTAAGAGAACATATGTAGCCTACATGTTTTAGTTGTTAGGGGACAGGGTAGCCTGTATGCAGTATTACATTTTAGGATTTGGATAACCCTTAAATCTATCTAAATAAGTCAAAAGAAGATGTCATACGGTTGGGTAAAAAGCTACTGCACAATGCAGTAAAGAAACACACTCCTCTATTTTCCTCACTCTTCAATTACCTGTTTGGTAGCCTGTGGTGTAGCAGCTACAGTAGGTCGATGGTGTTGGCCGTCACACACTACAACCAGTCCTGCTTGAGTCCACTCAAGCCATAGCTGAGTTTGAAAAGTATCTAAAGAGACCGGTTAGAGGCCGGAGTCCCTGAAGTGCTCCTGCACGACCCAAAATATGCTTTGGCCCTATTTTTCTGATGTAGTAGTGGTCTAGCAATGAAGTACACAATAATAGACCTGTGTAACCCACAGTACCGTACTGTGTGTGGGTAGACTCAGGAAGTAGAGTTGATAGTTGAAACACTTCACTGCTCCTGTAGCAGTTAGGATCAGTAAAGTGTTCACGAAAAAACAAGGGAAAGGGAAATGTTTCACACAAGCTAGTTGAAGTACGCCTTTACACAGTACATAATAATTGTATGAGCATATCCAGAATTTCTACATAGGGTGCCAGCAGTATTCTCCGCTGAATTTCATGCTGTCTGTAGAGTGCCTAGTAGAGTTAGTTCCAGGCCCGAGAACAGGGATCCATTTTAAATGCTTCTAATGCTTTGTTGGTTGGTATTAACCTCGCACTAGGAGGTTGACTGCCTGTGATGTTGTTGTAATTAAAGGAGGACAGCTAATTAGTGAATGAAACAGCTTTTCTTCCACAGACCGGAGGAACCCAATGTCCTGATCGGTAGTGTGGGCCGACTGTTTGTTACTTTCCATTATGTCTTACCAACATACAGTATAGTAAAGCATGAAAGCTAATGGTCACAAATTATACCAGCTAATTTAGATAAGAGTAATTCATATTCTAAGAAATCTCTCTCTAAGAAACACATTTGTATCCATATAATGCACATATGATTGTCTATAGAGTACATCTACAAAATTAAGGCACAGCATGTTTTAATACACTGTCACGGAATGGGGTTTGGAGAGACCAAGACGCAGCGCAGGGATAGTAGTTCGACATGCTTTTATTTTACTATGTATAATCAAACAAAATGCGAACTACTTAACATAAAACAAACACACTATACAAACGTCACGTTAAACAAAACCAACACGAATGAACGGACGTAAAGAATAGCACACTTACTTTCACCGTGACAGAACGACCCACCCGTATGAGACCAAGCAGCGTGACTGGGGAGAGAGGGAGAGAGAGAGTTTCCCGCGTCGATATACGGACACGGAACTCCTCGGAGGGTTCGAGTCGGACTCGTCAGAGGAGGACGACGACGAGGACGTGCTTCAGTTCCTTTACCCGTGGGGGCTCCTGGAGGAACCAACTCCACTTCGTATGCCCACAGATCTAGATCGGGAGCGGCCAGAGGGGTTCTATGAGTACCCGGAGGAGGAGCAGACGAGGTGGTGGAGAGCCTGGAATGCTCTTCCTTTGGAGACTCAGATGGATCCGCTGGTCGTCCTGGCGTTGGAGGACTTCAAGCGCCAGATGAATCTCGTGGCTAGGCGTGTGATTGGACCGGAACCTCCAGCGATGGTGAGCGACCCGGAACCTCCAGCGAAGGTCAGCAGCCCTGCACCTCCAGCGAAGGTCGGCGCCCCTGAACCTCCAGCGAAGGTCGGCGCCCCTGAACCTCCAGCGAAGGTCAGCGCCCCTGAACCTCCAGCGAAGGTCAGCGCCCCTGAACCTCCAGCGAAGGTCAGCGCCCCTGAACCTCCAGCGAAGGTCAGCGCCCCTGAACCTCCAGCGAGGGTCAGCGCCCCTGAACCTCCAGCGAAGGTCAGCGCCTCTAAACCTCCTGCGAAGGTCAGCGCCTCTAAACCTCCTGTGAAGGTCAGCGCCTCTAAACCTCCTGCGAAGGTCAGCGCCTTTAAACCTCCTGCGAAGGTCAGCGCCTCTAAACCTCCTGCGAAGGTCAGCGCCTCTAAACCTCCTGCGAAGGTCAGCGCCTCTAAACCTCCTGCGAAGGTCAGCGCCTCTAAACCTCCTGCGAAGGTCAGCGCCTCTAAACCTCCTGCGAAGGTCAGCAACCCGTTCCGGGTCCAGCCGCCTGCTCCGCCTCAGTGCCAGAGCAGTCCGCTCCACCGGTGCCCATTCCGGGTTCAGCCGTCTGCTCCGCCTCAGTGCCAGAGCAGTCCGCTCCACCGGTGCCCGTTCCGGGTCCAGCCGCCTGCTCCGCCTCAGTGCCAGAGCAGTCCGCTCCACCGGTGCCCGTTCCGGGTCCAGCCGCCTGCTCCGCCTCAGTGCCAGAGCAGTCCGCTCCACCGGTGCCCGCTCCACCGGTGAGCAGTCCGGGCCCGGCTGTTTTCCCTGCTCCATGGCCGGAGTCGTTTGCCCTACCGGTGCCCAGTCCGGGCCCGGTTGTTTTCCCCGCTCCATGGCCGGAGCCGTTTGCCCTACCGGTGCCCAGTCCGGGCCCGGTTGTTTTCCCCGCTCCATGGCCGGAGCCGTTTGCCCCACCGGTGCCCAGTCCGGGCCCAGGCGTTTTTCCCGCTCCATGGCCGGAGCCGTTGACCCCACCGGTGCCCAGTCCGGGCCCAGTTATTTTCCCCGCTCCATGGCCGGAGCCGGTTGCCCCACCGGTGCCCAGTCCGGGCCCAGGCGTTTTTCCCGCTCCATGGCCGGAGCCGTTGACCCCACTGGTGCCCAGTCCGGGCCCGGTTGTTTTCCCCGCTCCATGGCCGGAGCCTTTTGGCCCACCGGTACACAGCCCGGGACCGGTGATAAAGAAGGGGCATGGGACAAGACTGTCCACGTCGCCGGAGCCGGAGCCGCCCCCGATGGACTAGTTTTCCTCCCATTTACCCCCCCGTGTTTTGTGTTTTTGTGTCTAGGCGTCCGGGAGTCCGCGCCTTTGGGGGGGGTTACTGTCAGGCTCTGGCCATAGAGAAGCCTAACTTGCTTCTCTATGTAGCTGTGGTCAGAGTCTGACAGTGTCGTCCTTTTCTGTTTCTGTGTGGGGTTTAGGTTGGATCCCTAATTAGAGGCAGCTGCACGGCATTGTCTCTAATTAGGGATCCAATATATGTTGAGTCTGTCCATCACGTTGGGGTGGGTCGTTATCATTACATGTCGATGTATTTCGCAGTCACGGTGAAAGTAAGTGTGCTATTCTTTACGTCCGTTCATTCGTGTTGGTTTTGTTTAACGTGACGTTTGTATAGTGTGTTTGTTTTACGTTAAGTAGTTCGCATTTTGTTTGATTATACATAGTAAAATAAAAGCATGTCGAACTACTATCCCTGCGCTGCGTCTTGGTCTCTCCAAACCCCATTCCGTGACATACACTTAAAATGCCTTCATGTTAACAGCAGTGAGATTGTCTTGCAGGGACTCTGACTGGAAACCATACATTCTAAAAACATTTAACGAGACTAGGTCAACGAAAGAGGACATAACATTGATTATTTAAATGTATCATTTGAAAACACTTAGCTACTTCAAATTCTCTAGTCAGATATAGCTAATTTGAGATGCTCAAAACATTTTTAAGTGTTGTAATCCCTCCCAAACAAGCCAAGATGTGTCTATATAGGCCAAGTAGGTATTGAGCTGATGGGGTCTTTGAACTGTGACCACAGGGAGTTGATGGGGTGTGGCGGTGTTAAGGCTATGGCACCAATACTTACACAAGACCAAAACTATGACATAACACATATTGAATCATGTAGTGTTAAACAAATCAAAATCTATTTTATTTTTGAGATTCTTCAATGCCAAGAGTGTGCCAAGCTGTCGTCGAGGCAAAGGGTGGCTACTTTGAAGAATCTCAAATATAAAATATATGTTGATTTGTTTAAAACGTTTTTGGTTACTACATGATTCCATATGTGTTATGTCATAGTTTTGATGTCTTCACTTTTATTCTACAATGTAAAACATGCAAATAAAGAAAAACCATTGAATGAGTAATATTCCAAACTTTTGACCGGGGCTGTATATTTATCCAAAAGTTGTATCCCACAGACTTAGTTGGGGAAATGTTTAACATGGCATACAAATGTCTGTTCTGTTGGTAGAATCCAAATTGTATTTAGATACTTGAGATAAGGAGTTAAGAACTGTAAGCACAATTAACAAGTCAAGAACTTGAAATTCACAGGCCTGTATTTTATCAAGCACTTTTTGAAATATTAATGAAGTTGGGGAAAAAGAGATCACACTTAATTAAAGCTGACTAAACCATGTGTTTTTTTGACTGTGTTTTTATCAACCTGGCTAAGCGCTTTGACGTCACTTCACACATAAAGTGTGAAAGCAAACATATGCACAGCGGATACGCAATGACTTCCAAGCGTTATTATTGCTGTGACTGTACAGCTACTAAAGAACACCTCCAGAAATAGCAGATCTCTTTAAAAATAATCATTTCAGCCCTTTTAATCTGTTACTGAAAACATTACCATTTATTGGACACGAAAATCCATGCATCAATTACCAGTGTGAATTAAGTTCTTTAAATAAACGGTATTCATCACATGCTGTTTTTTGAAAATGTGTGCAATGTGTGTGCTGGGTGTTTATTTCCTTTCCCTCCTGTTGTACTACATGGGTATGTTAGAGAACTGCTCATCAGCTGAGATGAAACTCACTTTGTCAATTAGTGACTAATGAATCCGTCTGCCAATAATTAACCAAATAACTTGTTTAACACTAATGTTTATTAGCTGATACAAAGACCAATTACCTTGCAAGGACTCTCCCATGTGCTTTGTATTTGTTGAATTACACTGAATTTACAAGGAAATCTTGACACTTGATTAGAATTTATTGTCTCACAAATTATTTTTAAATTATTATTAAAGCACACATTTGGGGAGAGGACTTTCCACCTGGACCATCTCTGCAATCTGGATATCAAACTGAACTGATGTCCAATTCTCAAATGTCTAATTTACTATTCAAATATTACCCTATGCCATAAAGACATTTAATTATAAAATGTGTAAATATCCTTAGATTAAATGAGATCCAAACAGAGTCGTCCAAACGAGTCATCCAAACCGTTCTATTTATGATGCTTTCACATTTACCCATTAGTCTGACAATCCCATTTTATCTGGCATCCAGTGAGGGACAGCTAATAAAAATGGACTGAGATGGTCAATTAACCGTTTCTTTGTGGATTTTGATCCATGCTCGGGGTTATTGTCTTGAAGGAAGATCCACTTGCAGCCAAGTTTCATACTCCTGGCAGAGGCAACCAGGTTTTTGGATAAAATTAGAGAAATACCTATGTGAGAATGCAGTTCACTGACTAGAGCTCAGCGATTAACACCATTGTTCTCACCAAGCTCATCACCAAGCTTAGGGCCCTGGGACTAAACACCTCCCTCTGCAACTGGATCCTGGACTTCCTGACGGGCTGACCCCATGGGGGCCCCGCAGGGGTGCTTGCTTAGTCCCCTCCTGTACTCCCTGTTCACCCACGACTGCGTGGCCAAGCACGACTCCAACACCAGCATTAAGTTTGCTGACGACACAACGGTGGTAGGCCTGATCACCGACAACGATGAGGTCAGAGACCTGGCAGCGTGGTGCCAGGACAACAACCTCTCCCTCAACGTGAGCAAGACAAAGGAGATGATCATGGTCTACAGGAAAAGGAGGGCCGAACACGCCCCCATTCACATCGTTGGGGCTGTAGGGAGCGGGTCCAGAGTTTCAAGTTCCTTGGTGTCCACATAACCAACAAACTATCATGGTCCAAACACACCAAGAAAGTAGTGAAGAGGGCACAAAAATGCCTTTTCCCCCTCAGGAGACTGAAATAGATTTTATATGGTCCAAAAAGTTCTAAAGCTGCACCATCGAGAGCATCCTGACCGGTTGCATCAGCGCCTGGTATGGCAACTGCTCAGCATCCGACCATAAGGTGCTACAGAGGGTAGTGTGTACAGCCCAATCCATCACTGATGCCAAGCATCTGGCCATCCATGACCTACAGTGGGGAGAACAAGTATTTGATACACTGCCGGTTTTCCCACATACAAAGCATGTAGAAGTCTGTAATTTTTATCATAGGTACTCTTCAACTGTGAGTGACAGAATCTAAAACAAAAATCCAGAAAATCACATTGTATGATTTTTAAGTAATTAATTTGCATTTTATTGCATGACATAAGTATTTGATAGATCAGAAAAGCAGAACTTAATATTTGGTACAGAAACATTTGTTTGCAATTACAGAGATCATACGTTTCCTGTAGTTCTTGACCAGGTTTGCACACACTGCAGCTGGGATTTTGGCCCACTCCTCCATCCAGATCCTTCAGGTTTCGGGGCTGTCGCTGGGCAATACGGACTCTCAGCTCCCTCCAAAGATTTTCTATTGGGTTCAGGTCTGGAGACTGGCTAGGCCACTCCAGGACCTTGAGATGCTTCTTACGGAGCCACTCCTTAGTTGCCCTGGCTGTGTGTTTCGGGTCGTTGTCATGCTGGAAGACCCAGCCACGACCCATCTTCAATGCTCTTACTGAGGGAAGGAGGTTGTTGGCCAAGATCTCGCGATACATGGCCCCATCCATCCTCCCCTCAATACGGTGCAGTCGTCCTGTCCCCTTTGCAGAAAAGCATCCCCAAAGAATGATGTTTCCACCTCCATGCTTCACGGTTGGGATGGTGTTCTTGGGGTTGTACTCATCCTTCTTCTTCCTCCAAACACGGCGAGTGGAGTTTAGACCAAAAAGCTCTATTTTTGTCTCATCAGACCACATGACCTTCTCCCATTCCTCCTCTGGATCATCCAGATGGTCATTGGCAAACTTCAGACGGGCCTGGACATGCGCTGGCTTGAGCAGGGGGACCTTGCGTGCGCTGCAGGATTTTAATCCACGACGGCGTAGTGTGTGTAATCCACGACGGCGTAGTGTGTTCTTTGAGACTGTGGTCCCAGCTCTCTTCAGGTCATTGACCAGGTCCTGCCGTGTAGTTCTGGGCTGATCCCTCACCTTCCTCATGATCATTGATGCCCCACGAGGTGAGATCTTGCATGGTGCCCCAGACCGAGGGAGATTGACCGTCATCTTGAACTTCTTCCATTTTCTAATAATTGCGCCAACAGTTGTTGCCTTCTCACCAAGCTGCTTGCCTATTGTCCTGTAGCCCATCCCAGCCTTGTGTAGGTCTACAATTTTATCCCTGATGTCCTTACACAGCTGTTTGATTGAGTGTGTGGAGTCTGTTTGATTGAGTGTGTGGACAGGTGTCTTTTATACAGGTAACGAGTTCAAACAGGTGCAGTTAATACAGGTAATGAGTGCAGAACAGGAGGGCTTCTTAAAGAAAAACTAACAGGTCTGTGAGAGCCGGAATTCTTACTGGTTGGTAGGTGATCAAATACTTATGTCATGCAATAAAATGCAAATTAATTACTTAAAAATCATACAATGTGATTTTCTGGATTTTTGTTTTAGATTCCGTCTCTCACAGTTGAAGTGTACCTATGATAAAAATTACAGACCTCTACATGCTTTGTAAGTAGGAAAACCTGCAAAATCGGCAGTGTATCAAATACTTGTTCTCCCCACTGTATATACTTGGCGGTGTCAGAGGAAGGCCCAAAAAATTGTCAAAGACTCCAGTCACCCAAGTCATAGACTGTTCTCTCTGCTACCGCACATCAAGCGGTACCGGAGCGCAAGTCTAGGTCCTAAAGGCTCCTTAACAGCTTCTACTCCCAAGCCATAAGACTGCTGAATAATTAATCAAATGGTCACCCAGACTATTTGCATTGACACCCCCCCCCACTTTGTTTTTACACTGCTGCTACTCGCTGTTTATTATCTATGCATAGTCACTTTACCCCTACCAACATGTACCATTGGGGCTCTTCTTTGCGAGGCATTGGAAACTATCCCTGGTCTTTATGGTTGAATCTGTGTTTGAAATTTGCTGCTCGACTGAGGGATCTTACAGATAATTGTATATGTGGGGTACAGAGATGAGATCATTCAAAGATCATGTTAAACACTAATGAGTGAGTCCATTCAACTTATTATGTGGATTGTTAAGCAAATCTTTACTCCTTATTTAGGCTTGCCATAACAGTTGAATACTTATTTCAGCTTTTCATTTTTTATTAATTTGTAAAGATTGCCTGTTTTGCATGTTATTTTGGCATTAATACGTGTCACATATCAGTTTGCAAACAATTAAAAAAAAAATATATATATACACCCCCAGTCAAAAGCTTTGAATATTACTCATTCAAGGTGTTTTCTTTTTTTGCACTTTGTTTTACATTGTAGAAGTGAAGACATCAAAACTATGACATAACACATATGGAATCATGTAGTAACCAAAAAAGTGTTAAACAAATCAAAATATATCTTCAGAAATTGTATAGGATGCCAGAGATATATGTATACTGTAGTTAAGAAAGTAATACTAAGTGAATGTTGTGTAGTAAGCTGTTAGTAGCCCATGTGCCTCACCCTAATAATTTGGTATATTTTCACCAACGTAGTATTGTAAAAACATAGTTTGTGGCCGGTGTGTGATTGTTTGCAGACTTTTTTTGTACAGCTTTGGCAGTGCTACTGATAGTAGTGGTGGCGCTTGGCTTGCACGTGCAAATTCAGCACACACAACATTCTATAATAGCTTATTTTGACACGTCAAATAGTGTTAAGTGTTTCTTTTTTTGACATGCAAACACCCAAACAGCGTTCAATGTGTCTCACCTCACGAGACTTGAAATTGAGCTCAGGTACATCTAGGAAGAGTCTTGGTGGTTCCTTCCATTTAAGAATGAGTGTTCTTGGGACCTTCAATGCTGCAGAAATGTTTTGGTACCCTTCCCCAGATCTGGGCCTCGACACAATGCTGTCTCGTAGCTCTACAGACAATTCCCTCGACCTCGTAGCTTGGTTTTTGCTCTGACATACACTGTCAACTGTGGTACCGTATATAGACAGGTGTGTGCCTTTCCAAATCATGTCCAATTAATTAATGTTTTGACTGGTACTGTATATATATATAGTAAATGACACCGAAATCATGCATATGTTTGCATAAATACATAAATGTACATCAGTAATGTAAACTTTGACATTGACCGATTCATATAATGTGTAATTGTGCTAGTGCTTACTTACAGTAGCAGCTTTGTCTTTCTGTAGCCCAGCCAAATTATGCTGTGGACCATGGAGAATAAGTAATATGACCTCAATAACACCAAATCAATATTGGATCATCCTTTCAAAATGCAACGTGTCGAGCTCAAGGTGAACCATGCCTACGAGGGTAGAATGAAGAGTACATTGGAATATTATGATATCCAGGTTTGAGAACAAATTACGTTAAAAAATACAGGTTAATATTCATTAATCTAGCCACAAACTACTTTATGGATGACATAACTTAATTTTCCATCAACTGTCAAATTGCAGCTGCAGGTAGGCTACTGTTTACTGACTGGAGCTTCTTCGACTGACAAATGCTTGGGCAAAAAATTGGTCAGGCCAGAAAGTTGTCAATTTCTATATCCTCTCTGTCCCTGTACAATTATTGCCCTCTTAAGTTCAGTTGGTATAGCATGGTGCTACTTTACTCATGTATCACCCCATACAGAACTAGTATCGGGTGCATGTATAGCTTCTCATTCTTTGGAAGAAGGACACAGCCTATAGCATCGCACAAGATGGAGGGGTGTGACGCTATTGGTTAACTCAGCCAACCACCTGGGAAAGAAATAACGACCTCCAGTGCATGATGGAAACAGAACTGTAGCTAGCTAGCTAGCCAACTTTCTCCTGGACTATCAGCTTTATATACCACAAGGTATGATTAAAAAACCTGAATTATACTGCAATGGTGATATTAACTACAGGCAACTTGTTTTACAACAGTAGAATTTAAATAGCACTAGCTAACTTGTGGCAATCAATAGTTGCTGCCTGGCAAACTAGCTAGCTATTATGGTAACAGTACAGTAAAGTTACATTAGCTCCAGCATTAGTTAAGAGGTAAGATAACTTTAAAAGTTGGTGAGATTTAAAATATAATGCAATCTGCTAACGCTAGCTAACAAACTTTTGCTAACACAGTCGCAAGCTAGCTAACACAGTCGCTACAGTCCCATTGGTTTTCATTTCAGCCTCGTTTGAATGCAGCGGTTGCGAAAATGTGTACGGAACAAGGTTAGTCACCGTTGACGTTACCAAGTTTAAGTTATTGCCCATTTTAGTAAATGCTATTCAGCTAGCTAAGTTTATTAGCAATCTAGCTAACATGTGCTATCTATGTATACAGCGTACAAAATGGTCACGCATATCATTTGGTAACGTTACAGTAGAATTCACTATCAATGGGGGGAGCTATCAGAGTTAGTGTAACCTGGTTTTCTTTAACTTTTTCATCTAGGTAGCTAGCTATATTATTATGCCAGCTAAGTTAGATAATGCTTTGATATCCAGGGATGAACTTTGTTATAAACATGTCTAGCCATAGCTAACGTTACCTATATACCTATGTATTTGTTTATTAATTAAAATCAGTCAGTCCATGATATAGCCTAGCTGGTATAGCCTAAATTGACTAATTTGCCATGATGCTTGATTAGCCTACTTGCTTGAATATTGACACATCTCTCAATAACACTATGTTGTAGGCTGACTGTATTAGCCTAGTTTATATTAGGTTTGCTATGTATGGCTAATTGTTAATGTGCTAGTGTGATACATTCATTCTGTTGGTTTCAGATGTCTAAAAAGCCCCATTAGCCCCATAAGTGAGTGGATGTCCAGCTTGGGGATATTTGCCACCACAGGGGTTTGGCCTGCCACTGCAACAGGCCAGCTTCGCATAGTGCCAACTGTAAAGTTTGGTGGAGGAGGAATAATGGTCTGGGGCTGTTTTTCATGGTTCGGGCTAGGCCCCTTAGTTCCAGTGAAGGGAAATCTTAAAGGTACAGCATACAATGACATTCTAGACTATTCTGTGCTTCCAAATTTGTGGAAACAGTTTGGGGAAGGCCCTTATCTGTTTCTGCATGACAATCTCCCCGTCTACAAAGCGAGGTCCATACAAAAATGGTTTGTCGAAATCGGTATGGAAGAACTAGAACTGGCCTGTACAGAGCCCTGTACAGGCCATCAAACACCTTTGGGATGAATTGGAACTCTGACCGTGAGCCAGGCCTAATCGCACAACATCAGTGCCCGACCTCACTAATGCTCTTGTGGCAGAATGGAAGCAAGTCCCTGCAGCAATTTTCAACATCTAGTGGAAAGCCTTCACAGAAGAGTGGAGGCTGTTCTAGCAGCAAAGAGGGGACCAACTCCATATTAATGCCCATGATTTTGGAATAAAATTTTCGACGAGGCGGTGTCCATATAATTTTGGTGTGTGTGTGTGTGTGTATATATATATATATATATATATATACAATTAATATCAATTATTATATATATAAATAGCACAACATCACCAAATATAGTGCATAAATACATACAACAATGTAAGTCACAAGCAATATTACATTGTTGTATGTTTTTATGCACTATATCGTGTCCAGAATTCTAAACGTTGATTTGATGTTATAGATCCAAGGTATTCATCCCAATGCAGTAGAATCATTGGTAACAATCTACTTTGACTACATATCCATAATGCAATTGCTACACATCTTTAAGCATTTGATTAACATGTTATAACAGGTCCTAACCGCATTATTTAACGTTAATGAAAAATATCCATAACATATCTAGCGCATTCATGTCATGCTATGCAAGAGCTCATTTTTAGTTATCTTAATAGATGCATCATTACAATGACAGTGTAATGTTTTCATTATGGCTGTTCTCAAAAGTATGCTTCTGCCATACCAGTGTCAGTGAATATGCCAAAAGGCCAAACCACATTTTGAAAATGATACCATTTCCCCCACCGTCCGGCATAGACATGTGACCTACCTTCTTCTTCTCACTGAGGTCAATGGTGCATGAAGATCCCCACAGGGTTGAAGCCTCAGGGTACATTTGACCTAACTCTTTCATAACCCATTAACTAAGGTCAATTTCTACACCCCCAGGGAAATGTAATTAGCATAATACAAAAATCCACAGTAAAATCTGTCAATTTAAGCTAGATTTTTTTTTGCATTGGATAAATCTAAGTCCACTATGTCGCACTTTCGTCTGTCGCACTTCCGCATCTGCTAGAGCTGTGTTTGCCAGACCTTGAGACATCCGAAAATTAGTCTTCTCACAAAATCATCTATAGCGTCCGAACGGTTTGGCCTACAGACTATTATGACCCCTCTATGGACTCCGTTCTACCTTGTTGAAAGGCATTGTAAAACCTTTTCATTTTATATTGGTAAAAAAAAAATGTGAACATTTTTGACATTATGGGGTATTGTGTATAGGCCTGTACCAAAAACATAAGACATTTTTATCAATTTTAAATTCAAGCTGTATCGCAACAAAATGTGGAAAAAGTCAAGGGGTGTGAATACTTTCTGAAGGCATACAGGAGGCTAATTCTTGAATTTTCTATCAGAATATTTTTTATAAAGATAAGTATTATATTGTTATATTAAAGGAGTAACTCTCTAAAACATTCTTCCTCACCTATCGGAGTCAGTTGGAGCGCTGGTGAGCACTGCCTTCATAGGCCTGCAATAGCTAATCCTTATAATAGCATTACCACACCAAACCTTCACACAGGTTTTGTGACTTTATTAGGGTAATAACAAAAGTAAATCCAATAATTGTTTATAACGAAAATACAAACAGGTTAGTATATTGCAGCATTTAGTTTTGTATCTCGCTATCTTTGGTTTTTCCTTTTCATGGTTTGAGTGCGGGTATAGTAGGCCAACTGGTAATTACAGTAAACAAACACAACAATACAGTTGGAACTTTGGCCAAAGAAAATGGCTCAAGAATGAAATAAAACAACTGTTGCATATTTAAAGAACAGGTTAAAACCTTCACAAAAGTTTTTAAAAGATAGGCCTATATTGCAGCGATTAAACAAAGGCAAGTATTCCCTTTCTATCGGCCTACCACACAAATTACAGCAATATTCTATTGATATTTATTTTACAACAGGCCAATTGTAACCCATCTTAAACTACATACGGTGCACAACATTAAAAAGACAGTTCAAACTTTATTTAGCCAACGAAAATGTCTCTACAAAATGAAACAAAACACTTTTTTGCATATTTGAAGAACTGCTTTAGATTCTTAAATAGGCCTAAAAATATTACTAATAAAACCTGATAATAAAACAAAAATATACCGACATTTAGCCTGCTTGATTGCATTGCGGAGGATTTTTACTCGGTCTTGTCTCGGTCTCGGATAGAGAGGACTCTGGATTTTACTTCAAGACGGTCGAGACACAACTGAGGGAATATCACTAAATTGCCTGTGCATTGTTTAATTTAATTTGTTAATATGATTACTGTGATTGGAAGTAAAACGTCAAGCTTAGTTCAAATGCAACCAATAACTTCACTCAATTCTAATTAATATGATTACTGTGATTGGAAGTAAAACGTCACGCTTAGCTCAAATGCAACCAATAACTTCACACAATTCTAATTAATATGATTACTGTGATTGGAAGTAAAACGTCATGCTTAGTTCAAATGCAACCAATAACTTCACTCAATTCTAATTAATATGATTACTGTGATTGGAAGTAAAACGTCACGCTTAGCTCAAATGCAACCAATAACTTCACTCATTTCTAATTAATATGATTACTGTGATTGGAAGTAAAACGTCACGCTTAGCTCAAATGAAACCAATAACTTCACTCATTTCTAATTAATATGATTACTGTGATTGGAAGTAAAACGTCACGCTTAGCTCAAATGCAACCAATAACTTCACTCATTTCTAATTTGAAATTACCCATCACCCCAAAAGTGAATGAGGGAGACAGGTGAAGCAGTGACCGTTTGTAAAATGTCTGCGAAATCAGCAATCATTAGATTTGGTTTCCTAAATCACAGAGATTTAACAATAGCGTCCAAAAAAAACCCACACTGCACAGTGTAAATTTTGCAAGGAGACCCTAACCGAGACTGCTGGGACCACATCCAATTTTTACCGGCATTTGGAAAGAAAACATAAATAAAGGTAAGCTAAAAGTGTAAGTGACGCTAGCAAAGTTAGCTACCTAACGTTTGCAATCTGCCTCTGTACCAAAACTTCCGAAATGTCTTCCCCAATTATCCAAAGAGATTTAGTATTAGCTACTTATGTAACGTTATATAGTGTATGTTTCTGGGCGGTAGTTTCAGTTGCTTGCCAGCTTTTGTTTGTAATAACCAATGATGATCCAGGACACAAAACTATGTAACTAATGATGAATAAATATAATGTTACGTTACATAAACGTTAACTAAGTCTAAGGTCAGCTTGCATACCTATCTCGACTTAATAAAGTTCCGCGCTCCTTCACCTGGCTTAGAGAGCCGGAGATGTGAAAGCAGAGACAGAGTGGAGACCGAGTAATGCGCCTCCACTTCTATTAAAATAATTACATATTAAATAAGCTCCTTTGCCTGGCCATAAGCACACGCCACTACTTTAAGAGTGTTTATTTTTAAATCAAATATTTAGCATACAGATAAACTCCTAACTTTTTACCTAGTCAAACCCTACTGCTTGCCTGTTTGGAGTGTCATGAACTCATCTTTTCCACACTGGGTGTCCGTTCCATGGTTTAATCACCTTAAAGATCATTATTTAAGTGTTGGTAAGAACATTAATTGGTTTTTCCATCTCTGTCTTCTGCCAATAGAAGACATTGTTCAGGCTACTTTCATGTCAGTCTTAGATTTCGTTGATATACTCTATATGCACGCTTTAGCTACAACTTTAAAATCCCTGGATGCTATTTACCATTGTGCTCTAAGGCAGTGTTTCCCAACCCTCTCATCTGGAACACCAAGCCATTTCACAGATTTGTTGTAGCCCTGGACTGGCACACCTGATTTCAATTAGTCAAGGGGTTGGTATTATGACTGACTGAATCAGGCATGCCAGTCCAGGTCTACAACAAATACGTGAAATGGCTGGTGTTCCCAGAGGAGAGGGTTGGGGAAACACTGCTCTAAGGTTTATCACCAGTGATAGTTATAGTACTCATCACTGTACCCTATATCAATATGTGGGTTGGGCCTCTCTTTCCTTGAGATCCGAGCAGCATGCCCTATTGTTTATCTACAAAGCACTTCTTCTAAAACTACTGCCATATATATCATCCCTAACTTCTACAAGACAATCAGATATTAATACTAGATCACAGATGTCAATGACTTTAGATACTTCAACGGTCACCACAGAGTTGGGTAGGACTGCTTTCAGTTCCTTCGCTCCATATTTATTGAACAATTTGCAGTCCAAACTCAAGTTAAACACTGGTGTCACTTTCCCAATAAAGTAAAAAAATACCATATCAATCATATCATTGTGTATTTAAAAAACTTGGTTGTCATAATGCCCTTGCTGTGTATGCATTGTATTGATCCACATATTTGTGTTCTAATACGATACACAGATTTGACATACATTTATGAAGTTTTGATACTTTTGCATTCTGTGCATCTTACATCGTTATTTTTAAGTTCTCTGATTTGATGTGATTGATGTTCATGTGACCAGATATATTATCGATTCCTCCGCCCTCAATTTTAGGTTCTTGGAGTACAAGGCGGGGCAACAAGAAATCAATGTCACACAGTCAACTATCGCAAACTTTACCCAGAACGTGCAAGTCTACAGCCTACATTCGCCAAGGCAACAAGCCATCAGTGAAGCCATTATCCAAGATTTGATAATTGGGTGTTGTTGTTTGCCTCTGTCACTTGTGGAAAATTGACATTTTAAACACTTTCTTTAGATTATGGATAGTAAGTACACACCAATCTCTAGAAGAACAGTTTCTGAGAAACGGATACCAGTGTTGGTAAGGAAGGTCAAGGAAACTGTTTTGGAGGAGCTAAAGACCCAGTCGTCTGTGTCATTAACAACTGATCTCTGGTCTGATCGCAGGCTACGTTCCTTCCTTGGAGTGACTGCCCATGTGTGCTACCAATCAAAGGATGCCTATGCACTTGATTCCTACTTGCTGGACTGTAGGCGGTTTAAAACATAGTGGGGAGTGAATTGCTTCTGCCTTTGACGAGATCACAGAGGAATATGGTATTCGTCAGAAGATAAGTTATATCATCACAGACAATGCAGCCAACATGAAATGCGCTTTCAAAGTTCAAATGCCACAACAGCAGTCTGATGACAGTGAGAGTGAGGAGAATTTAGATGATGAGCACTTGTGGGAGGACATGGATTCAGTGGAAGACACAGAATTACCCTGGTCATCAGGTGAATGTCTTTCCTGCTTTGCCCACTCTCTGCAATTAGTTGTGAATGATGGAATGAAGGAGGTTAAGGCCATCTCCCGCACCATAGCAAAAACATCACGGTTCACAACTCTGTTACACAGCAGCTCACAATTCAAAGACAAGTTTGAGGCTATGTTTGACCCTAATAAGACTGTTCCAGCAGAAAACACCACTCGCTGGAACAGCACTTTTAAACAAGTACAGGCCCTTACAGCTCTGGACCACAAAGCCCTGAACGAAATGTGCAGCAAGGACTATGAGAATGTGGTGTTTAGTGCTCGTGAGTGGAATCAGCTGAAAGAGCTGAGTGCAGTTCTTGCACCATTCTCTGAGGCAACAGACCTGATGGAAGGAGAGAAATCAGTTACCATTAGCATGGTAGTTCCAACTGTCCTGGACTTGAATGCACACCTCCTCAAGATGGAAGAGACCCGAATGCAGTGCCAGCCATTAGTCAAGGCCCTCCGTCAGTCAATGGTGAAAAGATTCTCTGGAATCTTTACAAAAGTGAACATGGCCCAAGAGAGAGGAAGAGAGGAACCGTTTAACCACAAAGTGTACTTTTTTGCTACCATGCTGGATCCACAGTTTGACCTAAGCTGGGTGGATCTGGATGTTACCAATGGGGGAAATGCAACATCAGTGAAGAAGTTCAGAGATTAATTGAACAAGACACTGACAGGTTAGCATTTTTATATTGTGAATAACATTGTCTTTTTATTTGCAAACTATGAATCTTAAAATGTTGGCCTTAAATAGTCTTAATGTTTAATTCATTGGGTTTTTATCTGTTTACTTTTGTCTCTATTTTTGTAAACTCTTGATCTACTAAAACTAATACTGTCTTTATACTTAACCTGCTAGGAACATGCCTATTCTAGATAAACCAAACTCATGCTAAACTTGCCTGTTATACTCATCTGTAGAGAGAAAGAACCTCGACTACAACCTGTCCCAAGTACTTAAAAAATGTAGGCCAATGGTTAGATTTTATTAAAGTAGCAAATTGTTGTCTACCCTAAAGAAATCAGTTATCTTGCAGACACCCTGTCCCTTTATATGTAACCCAGTTGTTGTGTTCGTGCATTTGCTTGTGTTTGTCAGACACTTTAATCTCAGAGGTGGAGAACATGATGGACAGTGGAGGGGATGCAACTGACTCAGGGCCCATGAATGCGGATCCACCAAATGATTCGCCACCTGTCAAATGCCCGCGCCTTTTGTCTCGCTACAAGGCTCACAGGAAGAGAAGAGAAGAGAAGCCCATGATTCAAGTATTCTACAACAGATGACCAAATACTTTGATGCAATTCGTGACTCTGACACTGACAATGCACTGTTCTTCTGGGCCAAAAATCATGACAGATTCCCACAACTGCACACATTGGCACTGAAGGTGCTGTCAGTCCCTGCCTCGTCGGCACCAGTGGAGAGGGTTTTTAGTAGAAGAGGCATTATAATGAGACCCCATCGTGCACGTTTAGGTCACAGAATGTTGCAATCTCTCATGTTTCTAAAATGCAACCAAACTCTATTTAAACTTAGCAACTACCCCTTCATGTGTTTACCTTTGGGGGTGCATTTGGATTTAAGTGTTTTGCCACCACAGTTGTTTCAGGTTTGGCATACTGTCATCATTGTTGAATCTGCTCCCAATTACTTTTTTTCAAAATGTTATAACTGAAACACTTGCAGTTAGGCCACTGAAAGTTTGACCCTATATGTTGCTTTGAAAACGTATAAAAGTGGAGAACTCTTGATGAATTTTCCGGAGCATCAATATTTCACATAATTACTTTAATACTTGTAATATTTTGTCCTTTTTAAAGAGTATATTTCAGGTGTTTACAACTTTCACCATTTTAAATGTTGGATGTTTGCCATTATTTGTTCTATTTTTTTATTTAGCTATGTGGTGGTTAGCAAATTGCACACTTGTTGATTCAAAATAACAACTAAAAACCTAATGTATACACTAAGAAAAGACAGAGAAACGTGAAGACTTACAAAACATTGTATTATGTTAGATGGATGGTGAAACATGGAAACGGAGAAGTGATTAATAAAGATGGTAAAGTTGATTTCAGCTGCTCAGTGTTTTGTTTATATTTGTTTGCTCATAGAAAATGGAAAATCACACACAAAATTCACTTTTGCAATGCCTTTTGATTATTTCATCAAAACATTTCTCATGGCACACTTATGTACACACACATACCACACACACACAATATGTATGTGTGGCAATAAAAAAGGTGAATGTTTTTATAGGAATGTGGATCTTCTCAGATCAATTTGAGAGGAGCCTATGTTTACATGTTTTGCCTTACGTGTGTCAAGCAGTGTGGGACTCGCTCTGGTCTGGTCTTGACTCGGTCTCGCCCTGCATTGGTCTTGGTCTTGACTCGGTCTCGCCCTGCATTGGTCTTGGTCTTGACTCAGTCTCGATACACTCTGGTCTTGGTCATGTCTTGGTCTCGGATTAGGTGGTCTCGACTACAACACTGGAAATAACTGCACTGTTATGAGGTGTATTCTTCTTGCCCTGGTTAAATGCGGTGGTTTGCGATCCACTGTTTCTGGCTACTTTAGTTAGCTAAGTTATCTAAACCCCTAGCACAATGTCAACATGTTTTACCACTCGGTCAATAAACCTTACAAAGTCGTCATAAAACTCATGAAACATTTAGTTAACAATGGTAGCTATTTTATTATTTACACTGTTTTTAAAACAGGACAAATTAAGAGAACGACAGAAACCAGTTGCTTTAATTTTGACTGCTGACAAATATTTATTATATTGACAAGATAGCCGAGTGACCATTTTAACAATGGAAATACATCTCCTCGATTAACGAAGGCAAGTGAGTTCAGGTGGGACCATTGTAGCCAATTTAACAACAGGCACAACTAGGTTGTTTTTCCTCAAAGTTGCCGGAATGCCATGTGCATCCACTTATATCAGTCCTTTTGTAACGAAACGTATATTCAATCAAATAAGCCTCACGTAATTCAACACTCTTTCATAGACTTCCATACAAAAAAGGGCTTTCTCACGCGGACAGATTTTGTGGTGGAGGAAATCCTCTCACTACGCCTCTTCCTCGCTTTCGGCCCAGCGTTCTTCATAACAGCTATTTATGTTATTTAAAATATACAATTGTCATTAAATAGTGAACAAAAAGTTTAACTAAATGTATATTTTGTTAGTTTTTTTATGAGAGCTCACCAGGAAATGACATTTCATTGACCTCGCTAGGCAAATGGCCCTTTTTCCACAGTGAAATAGGATCTAAATAGATGTTGCCCTCATAATTTGTATGGATAAAATTTGGAAAACCCAAGCTATAGGCTTCTGTAGGGATGAACCTGCCAAGTTGATGTGTGCGTTTTAGAATGTATTGATGATATGCCCAGGCTTTTGTGTATCATGTTAAATATTAGCCACTATCAGGAGCCACCGTCAGTTATACCCACATAAATAAATGTTTTGTTTCATTCAATTCCGTTTACCTTTCTTTTATCTGTCACATCCTTGTAAATTGTTCCGGAGGATCGCTAGCATTAGTGGATCATATTAGGCTAACGTTGTGCAATAGTTTAGGACGTGTAGCCTATTTGAGTCATTGTGGAACTCAGGAGCTTGGCACACAGTTCCTGTTGTCGTACAGTTCCATGATTAGTAAGAACTAGGGTAGATTTATATGATTATTGTTTAACCCCTATTTTTTTAGTTTTTGTCCACTTTCCAATATTTCATGGATTGAACTTGACTATGGCAACTTTCAGGATGTATCAAAACACTTTTTTATTCAATATACAGTATTTTGTGCGTAAAGCCTCTCCAAACTGCAAGCTAGCTTTACCACCCTGTGTTAGTATGTTTTACTCACTAAAATGTGTGGATCTTCATGCACCATTGACCTCAGTGAGAAGAAGAAGAAGAAGAAGAAGAAGAAGAAGAAGAAGAAGAAGAAGAAGAAGAAGAAGAAGAAGAAGTAGAAGAAGAAGAAGAAGAAAAGTCACTGGCCTATACCAGCCGGTGGGGGAAATGGGGCTGGTACAAGCTATATATTAGCATAATTTTAAAAATGTGGTTTAGCCTTTCGGCATATTCACCAACACTGGTATGTAATGATACATCTATTAAGATACCTAAATATGAGCTCTTGCATAGCATGACAAGAATGCACTATATATATATGGATTTATTTGATTAATGTTAATCTGGTTGGGACCTGAAATGCTTATACATGTGTAATAAATGCGTTATTCGTTGTCAAAGTAAATAGTTACCGAATCATTTAATTTGTCTCACCTTTAAGATCTGAAACATGTCAGTTAGATTGAGTTTTCTATCTAGTAACTAGAGGTTCTCTTACTTTTCAGCCAGTAAACTAATTTGAGTGAACTGCCCCAGTTCTGTTACCAATGCTTCTCCTCAACTGGTATCAGCTGGTGTTGACACTAAGACAGGATGAAAGTTTCACTTTGTTACTCTCAGCCTAAGTGGAGCAGCAAATGGCTGAGCTAGAGGCATAGGAAAACAAAGGGTCTGCATAATGACAGAACAAAACAGATTGCCACCGCTCAGGGAAGGAGCATATACTAACCAAGTGGATCTGTGACAGAGACTGAGAGGTGTCTCCCAACTTCACATAATGTGATGCAATTTGATGGATTGAGATAACACCTTATTTAAAAAATTACCAACTTTTGTCACTTTGATGCATCATTCAGATGTCACAGCACTGATGAAGTGCCGCTATAAAATTATCATTGTCAAATTGTCAAGTTTTTTTTACTTTGCTGCAGTCGCCATAGCTCTGCTGCAGTACAGCTATACAAGTATTAATGTCAAATTAGAGATTTCGAGTTCGAGAGTAAACGTTACTACTGTAATTTATTTTACAATTCAGATTGAGACATTCATTGCACCACTGTCTGCACGGTTTAAAACCCCTGCTCTAAGAGACTGATAATACATTCTAAAACCGTGCATTAGACCTTTTCATAATATTTCCATCTAACAAAATTGACCTTCAAAGTTTTGGCACTCCATTGCATCACCCTATGGCCCAATCATGCAGATCATTTCAAGTAACAACTAGTATTGCCACCCTCAGCTGCAGTAAATAACTGCAGTAAAACTGTCTCAATCTTTGTGAACTGGACTGAATCTGTATAATGACACTTCTCTCCACAGATCTGTTATGGTGAAGGATAGGGGCTCAGACTTCCTGGTCAGGAAAACCTCATGGTCTTAAACGTGAATATTACAATGGGAAAAATAATGATAATAATAATACAATTAGGTGGTTCCTGTTTCAAGTGTGTATTATAAGCATGTGTGAATTGGAAATGTGTTTTTTGCATATCCCAACTCCCCCTGAGACACCTTCGGGGAGAGTGGGGTCACAGACGGAGTTGATGGCTCATCAGGGTCTACTGTGTTTGTAACCCTTGTCCGGGCCAGAATGGCCCATAGCAGCATCCTGTTTCTGTAGCGTGAATCAACTTGATGTACAAGTACACCCCCTGGACAGGACCCATGTTGAAGGCCAATTGAATGTCTGGTAGGGAGCACTCAGTTCTGTCCATTAGCTATGTGTTGCTGTGGGATACAGGCATAAATCATCTCAGCTATTAGTCATATTGAGCTCTTCCCGTAGTGGCTGTGTTATCCTCCTTGTTTCCCCCAATGGAATCTGTTCCAGGTATTGATTTGTTTGTCTCATACCTGCTGTTTGCAAGCTCACAGTCTGACACCGATCTAGTGAACGTGATCGTTTGATATTGTCTGGAATGACTGAGAAGAGACACTCCTCCCTGTGCTCTTTAAGTCTTTGCAGTGTTTCACTCAGTAGCTTTCTATAGGCAGATGGGATGTGTCCAATAGGACATCATTCAGGGAATGGGGAAGACTATATTTGAACGTAGTAAAGCCGTATTAAACCTGAAATAAGGCTTCTCATGTAGGTCTGAAGTTGTAATTGGGTGTAAAGGTAAAGGCAGTAGGTACAAGTTACACCCTCCCTCTCCGTTTAAAGCCCATAGCTGTTTGAAAAGTACGAATAAGTGTATTTTTAAAATTGAACCGAACCTTGGCCTCAGAGCCTTTAACAATAACCCAGAGTGCTGATGGCAGCAGATTCCTCTTTGTTAACGACATCCCCATGGAGGGGGCTAGGCCTAAGAATATGCTCCGAAAGAAATGCTAAACACACTACTGGGCTGTCCGTAAAAAATTATTGGTGTATGTTGGGGGGTTATCCAAGACTAGAGTATGGGCCCTTGTGCATTTTGTGGCCACTTTGACTTGGTTATGAGGTGTTATGAATGACTCAATAATTCCCAATACCTGCATGGAAATAGGCAATGATTTGGCACTATGCAGGATTATAGTATTTTATTGTTAAGTGAAAAAAAATAATAATAAAATATATATATATATACTGTATATATAAAAAAAAATAGTAACACAATGACATAACAATAATGAGGCTGTATACAGGAGGTACCGGTACCGAGTCAAAGTGTGGGAGTACAGGTTAGTTGAGGTCATTTGTGACCGAACGGCTTGATTCGGTCTTATGTAGCAAAATTTGAAATGGTGTTTTTTATATTGGATAAAAGTAGAGACTCAGAGTTAGAAAATGGTGACAGCATAAACAGCCATTTGATTAATTGTTCAGCAGTCTTATGGCTTGGGGGTAGAAGCTGTTAAGGAGCCTTTTTGACATAGACTTGGCGCTCCGGTACTGCTTGCCGTACGGTAGCAGAGAGAACAGTCTCCGACTTGGGTGACTGGAGTCTTGGACAATTGTTGGGGCCTTCCTCTGACACTGCCTAGTATATAGGTCCTTGATGGCAGGAAGCTTGGACCCAGTGATGTACCTCTGTAGTGCCTTACGGTCGGATGCCGAGCAGTTGCCATACCAGGCGGTGATGCAACCGGTCAGGATGCTTTCGATGGTGCAGCTTTAGATAGATAGATAGATAGATAGATAGATAGATAGATAGATAGATAGATAGATAGATAGATAGATAGATAGATAGATAGATAGATAGATAGATAGATAGATAGATACTTTATTGATCTGGGGACCAGTGGCGGCTGGTGGTAATTATTTTTTGGGGGGCGCATGCAGTACCAAAAAGCATGTTGACTACTTTTTTTTTTTTTTTATAACCAATTTTTATTATACAGACAAATAAAAGTATAAATTCAAGCATTAAAGAGAAAACAGTGTCTGCACTTTTATCTTTTTACACATTCCTTTCCCACATATAACCGAATGAGAAAAAACAAACAAAAAACAACAACAACAGAGTAGCATGTTGACTACTTGGTCATGGGTGTGGTAATGAGAACATTTTGTCACCTCTTCGTTGTGCCTTCTAATGCCAATCCTGTAGCCTTCATCTAGTTGTTCAGCAATGCTAACTCTGCCCAAAAACGTTAGTTTCATGCTATTATCAAGATGGCTGCGGCTACTGTCATGACGTTTGCATTTTTCAGATAGATGTTTGAGGTCTCTTACCCCCGTTGTTGTCAACAAAACTTCAGTGCCGACACTTTGAAATAAAAGACAGGGAAAGCAAAAAAGGGCATTGCTAACATCACATTCAGCCAGCCACCTCCGTTTCTCATAACAAGCACGGGTGAAGCTCCGGGTGTAGCTTTGTCCTCTGTCACTGGCCTGCTGCTGGATTTGTAAATCGGGTTGGTCCGGTCCGAGATCCTTTATCCTTTTTTTTTCTTCCAGCCAACGCCTTGTGAAAGGATTTTTTTGTAAATTAATTACAGAATTTGGCTTAACTGCTGCCATTTATCTCTACGAAAGTGATCAGCCTAGCAAGGTTTTGGCGGACTCGGAGTGACGGTGTGTCGGTGTCGCCCGCGCACTCGCAGTAGTGGCCAAGAGCGTAAAGTTGAATGACAGGTGACGGGAACCAATCAGATTCGATAAAATAACATGTATCCAATTCTGATTCGCCAGGGACGCAGCGACCTGCGCCCGGAGGAGGATCTTTAAGAAACCAATTAGAGACCAGCTTCAGGTCACATGCTGCATGAAGATTTATGGACTCCTTTTGCCCATGAAACCGCATGAAACATATTGAAAAACATATAAAATACAAAATAGTTAACCGATTAAAGACAGTTTTTATTAAATGCTGAGGCTCTTACTACCAGCCGGCACATCGTATGAGTAATATATTTTATTTTTATTTCATTTATATATCATTTCTGTATACATGTACATTTCTGGAATTTTGATGGGGGCGGTGCCCCAGCACCCTCTATTGACAAGCCGCTACTGCTGGGGACCCATGCCAAATCTTTTCAGTCTCCCAAGGGGGAAAATAATTTGTCGTGCCCTCTTTACGACTTTCTTGGTGTGTTTGGACCATGATAATTTGTTGGTGATGTGGACACCAAGGAACTTGGACCCACTCAACTAAAGCCCCGTCGATGTGAATGGGGGTGTGTTCGGCCCTCCTTTTCCTGTAGTCAACGATCATCTCCTTTGTCTTGCTCAAGTTGAGGGAGAGGTTGCTGTCATGGAACCACACTGCCCTCCTCCCTATAGGCTGTCTCATCGTTGTCTGTGATCAGGCCTACCACCGTTGTGTCATCAGCAAACTTAATGATGGTGCTGGAGTTGTGCTTGGCCACACAGTCGTGGGTGAACAGGGAGTACAGGAGGAGACTAAGCATGCACCCCTGAGGTGCCCCAATGTTGAGGATCAGTGTGGCAGATGTGTTGTTGCCTACTCTTACCACCTGGGGGCAGTTGTAGAGGGAGGTGTTTAGTCCAAGGGTCCTTAACTTAGTGATGAGCTTTGTGGGCCCTATAGTTTTGAACCCTGAACTATAGTCAATGAACAGCATTCTCACATATGTGTTCATTTTGTTCAGCAGGGAAAGGGCAGATTGGAGTGCGATTGAGATTGCGTCATCTGTGGATCTGTTTGGGCGGTATGCACATTGGAGTGGGTCTAGGGTTTCCGGGATGATGGTGTTGATGTGAGCCATGACTAGCCTTTCAAAGCACTTCATGTGTACTGACGTGGGTGCTACGGGGCGGTAGTCATTTAGGCAGATTACCTTTGTTTTCTTGGGCACAGGAACTATGGTGGTCTGCTTGAAACATGTAGGTATTACAGACTCGGTCAGAGAGAAGTTGAAAATGTCAGTGAAGACACTTGCCAGTTGGTCCGCGCATGCTCTGAGTACACTTCCTGGTAATCCGTCTGTTTAAAGGTCTTGCTCACATCAGCTACAGAGAGCGTGATCACACAGTCATCCAGAACAGCTGGTGCTCTCATGCATGCTTCAGTGTTGCTTGCCTCGAAGCAAGAATAAAAGTAATTTAACCCGTCTGGTAGGCTCGCGTCACTGGGCAGCTCACGGCTGGGTTTCTCATTGTAGTCCGTAATAGTTTGCAAGTCCTGCCACATCCGACGAGCGTCAGGATTAGTGTCCCACTCCTTGAAAGTGGCAGCTCTAGCCTTTAGCTCGGTGTGGATGTTACCTTTAATCCGTTACTTCTGGTTGGGATATGTAGGTACAGTCACTGATGAAGCTGCTGACTGAGGTGGTATACTCCTCAATGCAATTGGATAAATCTCGGAACAATCTCGGAGTCCTGTAGGGTAGCATCCGCGTAATCTGACCACTTCCATATTGAGCGAGTCACTGGTACTTCCTTCTTTAGTTTTTGCTTGTATGCAGGAATCAGGAGGATAGAATTATGGTCAGATTTTCCAAATGGAGGGCGAGGGAGAGCTTTGTACATGTCTCTGTGTGTGGAGTAAAGGTCTAGTTTTCTTTTCTCTGGTTGCAAATTTGACATGGTGGTAGAAATGAGGTAAAACGTATTTAAGACAGCCTGCACTAAAATCCAAGGACACTAGGAGTGCCGCATCTGTATTAGCATTTTCTTGTTTGCTAATGTCTTATACAGCTCATTGAGTATGGTCTTAGTGCCAGTGTCGGTTTGTGGTGGTAATTAAACGGCTACGAAAAATATAGATGAAACCTCTCTTCGTAGATAGTGTGGTCTACAGCTTATCATGAGGTACTATACCTCAGTTGAGCAATACCTCGAGACTACCTTAATATTAGACATTGCGCACCAGCTGTTATTGACAAATAGACACACACACCCACCCATTGTCTTACCAGACGTAGCTGCCGATGCACGGAAACCCAGCCAACTGTATATTATCCATTGAAACATAAGATATTACCGTTTTTATTGTCCCGTTGGTAGGATAGTCTCGAACGGAGCTAATCCAGTTTATTCTCTAGTGATTGCACGTTGGTGTCAGGCTCTGGCCATAGAGAAGCAATAGGCTTCTCTATGTAGCTATGGTCAGAGTCTGAAAGTGTCGTGTTTTTCTGTTTCTTTGTTGGTTTGGGTGGATCTCTAATTAGAGGCAGCTGCTACCCGTTGTCTCTAATTAGGGATCCAATATATGTTGAGTCTGTCCCTCACGCTGGTGTGGGTCGTTATCGTACATGTCGAGGTATACGTCGCAGTCACGGTGAAGATAAGTGTGCTTTGTTTTACGTCCGTTCATTCGTGTTTTGTTTTCGGTGAACGTGACGTTTTGTCTAGCGTGTTTGTTTTGTGTTTGGTTTTAGTTCGTTCATTTGAAGTATTTATTACATAGTAAATAATAAAGGAAAATGTCGAACTACTATCCCTGCGCTGCGTCTTGGTCTCTCCAAACCCCATTTCGTGACAGAACGACCCACCACTGCGAGACCAAGCAGCGTAGCTGGGGAGAGAGGGAGAGAGAGGAGGTGCCGCCGCGCAAACAACCCCAAGGTAATCTTGGGGGGAGGCTATGGGGGTGGTCTGGTTATAGGGAGGAGGAGCCAACACCACTCCCCATGTGGACCATAGAGAGGCCGAGGTACCAATGGGGGGCTCAGAGCAAGGAGCAGGAGGAATACTTGGAGGAGTATTATGGAGATGTGTTGGAAGAATGGGTGGAGATAGAAAGGGAGGTCGAGAGGGAGATGGTGAAGTGGTCCAGTCCGGATCCGGTCGTCTACTCCACTCCCAGGCCGGAGCAGTCCGCTCCATCGGTGTCGAGTCCGGGTCCGGTTGTCTACTCCACCTCCCTGCCAGAGCAATCCGCCCCACAGGTGCTCAGTCCAGGTCCGGTCGCCATCTTCACTCCCATGCCAGAGCAGTACGCTTCACCGATGTCCAGTGCGGGTCCGGACCTCTGCTCTACTCCACGTGAAGGTCAGCGCCCCTAAACCTCCAGCGAAGGTCAGCGCCCCTAAACCTCCAGCGAAGGTCAGCGCCCCTAAACCTCCAGCGAAGGTCAGCGCCCCTAAACCTCAGCGCCCCTAAACCTCCAGCGCCCCTAAACCTCCAGCGAAGGTCAGCGCCCCTAAACTCCAGCGAAGGTCAGCGCCCCTAAACCTCCAGCGAAGGTCAGCGCCCCTAAACCTCCAGCGAAGGTCAGCGCCTCTAAACCTCCTGCGAAGGTCAGCGCCTCTAAACCTCCTGCGAAGGTCAGCGCCTCTAAACCTCCTGCGAAGGTCAGCGCCTCTAAACCTCCTGCGAAGGTCAGCGCCCCTAAACCTCCTGCGAAGGTCAGCGCCCCTGAACCTCCTGCGAAGGTCAGCGCCCCTAAACCTCCTGCGAAGGTCAGCGCCCCTAAACCTCCAGCGAAGGTCAGCGCCCCTGAACCTCCAGCGAGGGTCAGCGCCCCTGAACCTCCAGCGAGGGTCAGCGCCCC
Source organism: Thymallus thymallus (assembly GCA_023634145.1). Classification (NCBI taxonomy): domain Eukaryota; kingdom Metazoa; phylum Chordata; class Actinopteri; order Salmoniformes; family Salmonidae; genus Thymallus; species Thymallus thymallus. Next base: position 41,886,559 of record CM042410.1, read on the forward strand.
GCCACCTCCAGCGAGGGTCAGCGCCCCGCCACCTCCAGCGAGGGTCAGCGCCCCTCAACCTCCAGCGAGGGTCAGCGCCCCTGAACCTCCAGCGAAGGTCAGCGTCCCGCCACCTCCAGCGAAGGTCAGCGTCCCGGAGCCTCCAGCCATTCCGGGCTCAGCCGTCTGCTCCGCCTCAGTGCCAGAGCAGTCCGCTCCACCGGTGCCCTTTCCGGGTCCAGCCGTCTGCTCCGCCTCAGTGCCAGAGCAGCCCGCTCCCCCGGTGCCCATTCCGGGTCCAGCCGTCTGCTCCGCCTCAGTGCCAGAGCAGTCCGCTCCACCAGTACCCAGTCCGGGCCCGGTTGTTTTCCCAGCTCCATGGCCGGAGCAGTTTACCCCACCGGTGCCCAGTCCGGGCCCGGTTTATTGCCCAGCTCCATGGCCGGAACCGTTTGTCCCACCGGTGCCCAGTCCGGGCCCGGTTGTTTTCCCCACTCCATGGCCGGAGCCGTTTACCCCACCGGTGCCCAGTCCGGGCCCGGTTGTTTTCCCCGCTCCATGGCCGGAGCCGGTTGCCCCACCGGTGCCCAGTCCGGGCCCGGTTGTTTTCCCCGCTCCATGGCCGGAGCCGTTTGCCCCACCGGTGCCCAGTCCGGGCCCGGCTGTTTTCCCCGCTCCATGGCCGGAGCCGTTTACCCCACCGGTGCCCAGTCCGGGCCCGGTTGTTTTCCCCGCTCCATGGCCGGAGCTTTTTGCCCCACCGGTACACAGCCTGGGACCGGTGATAAGGAAGGGGCACGGGACAAAAGTTTTCCCTCCCATTTACCCCCCCCCCGTGATTTGTGTATGTTTTTTGTTTTTTTTTAGGCGTCCGGGAGTCCGCGCCTTGGGGGGGGGGTACTGTCAGGCTCTGGCCATAGAGAAGCAATAGGCTTCTCTATGTAGCTATGGTCAGAGTCTGACAGTGTCGTGTTTTTCTGTTTCTTTGTTGGTTTGGGTGGATCTCTAATTAGAGGCAGCTGCTACCCGTTGTCTCTAATTAGGGATCCAATATATGTTGAGTCTGTCCCTCACGCTGGTGTGGGTCGTTATCGTACATGTCGAGGTATATGTCGCAGTCACGGTGAAGATAAGTGTGCTTTGCTTTACGTCCGTTCATTCGTGTTTTGTTTTCGGTGAACGTGACGTTTTGTCTAGCGTGTTTGTTTTGTGTTTGGTTTTAGTTCGTTCATTTGAAGTATTTATTACATAGTAAATAATAAAGGAAAATGTCGAACTACTATCCCTGCGCTGCGTCTTGGTCTCTCCAAACCCCATTTCGTGACAGAACGACCCACCACTGCGAGACCAAGCAGCGTAACTGGGGAGAGAGGGAGAGAGAGGAGGTGCCGCCGCGCAAACAACCCCAAGGTAATCTTGGGGGGAGGCTATGGGGGTGGTCTGGTTATAGGGAGGAGGAGCCAACACCACTCCCCATGTGGACCATAGAGAGGCCGAGGTACCAATGGGGGGCTCAGAGCAAGGAGCAGGAGGAATACTTGGAGGAGTATTATGGAGATGTGTTGGAAGAATGGGTGGAGATAGAAAGGGAGGTCGAGAGGGAGATGGCGGAGTGGTCCAGTCCGGATCCGGTCGTCTACTCCACTCCCAGGCCGGAGCAGTCCGCTCCATCGGTGTCTAGTCCGGGTCCGGTTGTCTACTCCACCTCCCTGCCAGAGCAATCCGCCCCACCGGTGCTTAGTCCAGGTCCGGTCGCCATCTTCACTCCCATGCCAGAGCAGTCCGCTTCACCGATGTCCAGTGCGGGTCCGGACCTCTGCTCTACTCCACGCATCCGACCTCTGGTGCGCCTCCTCAGTCCGGTACGACCCGTGCCGGCTCCCCGCACCGGACCTCCAGTACGTGCGCCTAACCAGGTGCTTCCTCTGCCAGCTCCACGCACCCGACATCCGGTGCGCCTCCCCAGCCCTGAACCTCCAGCGAGGGTCAGCGCCCCTGAACCTCCAGCGAGGGTCAGCGCCCCTGGACCTCCAGCGAAGGTCAGCGCGCCTGAACCTCCAGCGAAGGTCAGCGCGCCTGAACCTCCAGCGAAGGTCAGCGCCCCTAAACCTCCAGCGAAGGTCAGCGCCCCTAAACTCCAGCGAAGGTCAGCGCCCCTAAACCTCCAGCGAAGGTCAGCGCCCCTAAACCTCCAGCGAAGGTCAGCGCCCCTAAACCTCCAGCGAAGGTCAGCGCCCCTAAACCTCCAGCGAAGGTCAGCGCCCCTAAACCTCCTGCGAAGGTCAGCGCCCCTAAACCTCCTGCGAAGGTCAGCGCCTCTAAACCTCCTGCGAAGGTCAGCGCCTCTAAACCTCCTGCGAAGGTCAGCGCCTCTAAACCTCCTGCGAAGGTCAGCGCCTCTAAACCTCCTGCGAAGGTCAGCGCCCCTAAACCTCCTGCGAAGGTCAGCGCCCCTAAACCTCCTGCGAAGGTCAGCGCCCCTAAACCTCCTGCGAAGGTCAGCGCCCCTGAACCTCCAGCGAAGGTCAGTTTCCCTGAACCTCCAGCTTAGGTCAGCGCCCCTGAACCTCCAGCGAAGGTCAGCGCCCCTGAACCTCCAGCGAAGGTCAGCGCCCCTGAACCTCCAGCGAAGGTCAGCGTCCCGCCACCTCCAGCGAAGGTCAGCGTCCCGGAGCCTCCAGCCATTCCGGGCTCAGCCGTCTGCTCCGCCTCAGTGCCAGAGCAGTCCGCTCCCCCGGTGCCCATTCCGGGTCCAGCCGTCTACTCCGCCTCAGTGCCAGAGCAGTCCGCTCCACCAGTACCCAGTCCGGGTCCAGCCGTCTGCTCCGCCTCAGTGCCTGAGCAGTCCGCTCCACCGGTGCCCAATCCGGGTCCAGCCGTCTGCTCCGCCTCAGTGCCTGAGCAGTCCGCTCCACCGGTGCCCATTCCGGGTCCAGCCGTCTGCTCCACCTCAGTGCCAGAGCAGTCCGCTCCACCGGTACACAATCCGGGTCCAGCCGTCTGCTCCGCCTCAGCGCCAGAGCAGTCCGCTCCACCGGTACCCAATCAGGGTCCAGCCGGCTGCTCCGCCTCCCAATCAGGGTCCAGCCGGCTGCTCCGCCTCAACGCCAGAGCAGTCCGCTCCACCGGTACCCAATCCGGGTCCAGCCGTCTGCTCCACCTCAGTGCCAGAGCAGTCCGCTCCACCGGTACACAATCCGGGTCCAGCCGTCTGCTCCGCCTCAGCGCCAGAGCAGTCCGCTCCACCGGTACCCAATCAGGGTCCAGCCGGCTGCTCCGCCTCAGCGCCAGAGCAGTCCGCTCCACCGGTACCCAATCCGGGTCCAGCCGTCTGCTCCGCCTCAGCGCCAGAGCAGTCCGCTCCACCGGTACCCAGTCCGGGCCCGGTTGTTTTCCCAGCTCCATGGCCGGAGCAGTTTACCCAACCGGTGCCCAGTCCGGGCCCGGTTTATTGCCCAGCTCCATGGCCGGAACCGTTTGTCCCACCGGTGCCCAGTCCGGGCCCGGTTGTTTTCCCCACTCCATGGCCGGAGCCGTTTACCCCACCGGTTCCCAGTCCGGGCCCGGTTGTTTTCCCCGCTCCATGGCAGGAGCCGTTTGCCCCACCGGTGCCCAGTCCGGTGCCGGTGGTTTTCCCCGCTCCATGGCCGGAGCCGTTTGCCCCACCGGTGCCCAGTCCGGGCCCGGTTGTTTTCCCCGCTCCATGGCCGGAGCCGGTTGCCCCACCGGTGCCCAGTCCGGGCCCGGTTGTTTTCCCCGCTCCATGGCCAGAGCCGTTTACCCCACCGGTGCCCAGTCCGGGCCCGGTTGTTTTCCCCGCTCCATGGCCAGAGCCGTTTACCCCACCGGTGCCCAGTCCGGGCCCGGTTGTTTTCCCCGCTCCATGGCCGGAGCTTTTTGCCCCACCGGTACACAGCCTGGGACCGGTGATAAGGAAGGGGCACGGGACAAAGGTTTTCCCTCCCATTTACCCCCCCCCCCGTGATTTGTGTATGTTTATTTTATTTTTTTAGGCGTCCGGGAGTCCGCGCCTTGGGGGGGGGTACTGTCAGGCTCTGGCCATAGAGAAGCAATAGGCTTCTCTATGTAGCTATGGTCAGAGTCTGACAGTGTCGTGTTTTTCTGTTTCTTTGTTGGTTTGGGTGGATCTCTAATTAGAGGCAGCTGCTACCCGTTGTCTCTAATTAGGGATCCAATATATGTTGAGTCTGTCCCTCACGCTGGTGTGGGTCGTTATCGTACATGTCGAGGTATATGTCGCAGTCACGGTGAAGATAAGTGTGCTTTGCTTTACGTCCGTTCATTCGTGTTTTGTTTTCGGTGAACGTGACGTTTTGTCTAGCGTGTTTGTTTTGTGTTTGGTTTTAGTTCGTTCATTTGAAGTATTTATTACGTAGTAAATAATAAAGGAAAATGTCGAACTACTACCGTCTTGGTCTCTCCAAACTCCATTTCGTGACAGTTGGCTAATAGAACAGATGGTAGAGGTGGGTTACCCACTCGCCAACAAGGCAGCATGAATCTCCGCCCCCTGTATTTCCTTATTTTCTTCATGCAAATGACATGGACCTTATATCCTCCGCGTCCGACTCATTAAAGTCTTAAAAAATCTTTGTCCAGTTCGAGATTAGTAATCACTGTTCTGATATCCAGAAGCTCTATTCGGTCATAAGAGATGGTAGCATCAACATTATGTACAAAATAAGTTGCAAACAATGCAAAAAAATAAAACACACAAAATAGCACAATTGATTAGGAGCCCGTAAAACGGTATCAATCCACTCCAGCACCATTCTTACTCCTGTAATCTAACAATACTATGCTTATCTTTTACAAAATATTCAGATCTAAAATTTACAAATTACCCTCTCTCTATACGTAAGGTATTCAGACCTCTTGACTTTTTCCACATTTTGTTACATTAAATTTATTTAATTGTTGTTTGTCCTAATCAATCTACACCCAATACCCAATAATGACAAAAACACATTTTTAGATTTTTCTTGCAATGTATTAAAAAAATTAGTTAATGAAATATCACCTTTACATAGGGTCATTGTCCTGTTGGAAGGTGAACCTTCGCCCAAGTCTGAGGTCCTGAGTGCTCTGGAGCAGGTTTTCATCAAGGATCTCTCTATACTTTACTCCATTCATCAAATCAAATCAAATCAAATTGTATTGGTCACATACAAGTGGTTAGCAGATGTTATTGTGGGTGTAGCGAAATGCTTGTTCTTCTAGCTCCGACAGTGCAGTAATATCTAACAAGTAATATCTAACAGTTTCACAATATATACCCAAATACAGACAATATAAAATTAAGCAAGGAATGGATTGAGAATATATACATAAATGTCAGGTCAGTATTGGACTAAGATACAGTGGCATAGTAAACTTTATAGTATACAGTATACACATAAGAGAATGGTTGATGCAGTATAGAAACACGATGAAGTGACTAAGATACTTTCCCTCAATCCAGACTAGTCTCCCAGTTCCTGCTTCTGAAAAACATCCCCACAGCATGATGTTGCCACCACCTTGCTTCACCGTAGGGATGGTGCCAGGTTTCCTCCAGACGTGATGCTTGGCATTCAGGCCAAAGAGTTCAATCTTGGTTTCATCAGACCAGAGAATCTTGTTTCTCATAGTCTTAGAGTCCTTTAGGCACCAAGCATGCTGTCTTGTGCCATTTACTGAAACATGACCCGCCAAACCGCGCTTCTTAACACCCGCACGCTTAACTGGGAAGCCAGCTGCACCAATGTGTCAGAGGAAACACTGTTCAACTGACGACCGAGGTCAGCCTGCAGGCGCCCAGGCCGCCACTATGTGTCGCTAGAGCCCGATGAGCCAAGTGTGGCTGTGATGACGCGCCTTGGACCACTGCACCATGGCATATTGTTTTTATAAAGATTTTTGAACTTTCACATGAAAATCTGTCACCAAGGCAGGGAAGGATGTATTTTCTGTTTGTCAAGATTGACATAGTCTATTCATTGTGGTAAACGCAAACCATGATATTGGAGTGCACGCAGTCGGTATGCTTTGTTTATTGTTTGTGTGGTATTGGCACAGAAACCTGTAGGTGGAAAATGTATTGCATATATTTTATGGAATTATAATTATGAAAATCAGATTTCCCATTGCTGATCATTGTCTGCAGCTGGCTCTGATCGCAGTGTAATGAAACAGGCAGGGAGAGTGCGCTTGTCTGTGGTGGTCGGTAAACCCTCAACCTTCTGACCCATAACCTTTCAGGTGGCAAAGTCGATATCCATGTTTATAAACACAGGGTCTCTACAATTATTGTTATTTAAGGTCGTAAACATTATTTTGAGTTAATTCTATGAGGGGGGGGGGTGGTGTTCAATTTATTTTCCAGTACATAGGGAGGGTAATGGGAAAATATTTGTAATGTTGAGTAGGGGGGTGCATTTCTTTTGACACCTTGAGTTGGCCCAGCCCCTCTCCCACGGTACATTTCGATCTGTCCCTAAGAATACTGTATGTAGCACACAGTAAGTGGCACATTGACATTGATACAAAATGTCCCTTCTCCTTGGTAAATACATTCACAAAGAGCATACTGTTTCCCAATTTATTCTTGTTTCCCAATTTATTCTTTGGAACAAACTTGGAAAGAGGCTTCTTCAATGACACTGCCCCTGTTGCTCTCCCTCTGTTGTTCAATTAATAAACTACTAAATTATTGATGATCCCCAGGACCATTAATTATTCAAATGTGCCTGTGGTTGAAAGCGGTGCTTTAGGTAATGTGGGTGATTTATTGTCTGAAAAAAATACCTCCTCCTTAATTGTGGTGATTAGCATTGGGCATCTACTGATTTATCTCCCCTCCCCTTTGTGTTGTCAGAGGACCTGATGTCCTTAAAGGGGAGAATAAATAGCTGCAGATCTGTTTTGGGCCAGAGAAATGGTGTGAGATGAGAAAACGCATCTCACCACACTCAATCACGGCCATGCAGTGACTTGTATATATGCATGACAGTTTAATTCTATAACCGTTAATGTCCCAGACCTGTCTGGTAGAAATATTTTACTTACATTTACATTTGACATTTTAGCCATTTAGCTAAAAATTTTTTGTACTTTGCTTCAGTTGTATGCAGTGCATTCAGAAAGTACTCAGACCCCTTTACATTTTAACATTTTGTTACGTTACAGCCTCATTTTAAAACCTGTAGTAAATTCAATTGATTGGACATGATTTGTAAAGGCACACACCTTTCTACATAAGGTCTCACAGTTGACAGTGCATGTCAGAGCAAAAACCAAGCCATGAGGTCGATGGAATTGTCCATAGAGCTCCGAGACAGGATTGTGTCGAGGCACAGATCTGGGGAATGTTACCAAAACATCCCCAAGAACACAGTGGCCTCTATCATTCTTAAATGGAAGTAGTTTGGAACCACCAAGACTCTTCCTAAATCTGGCCACCTGGCAAAACTGAGCAATCAGGGTAGAAGGGCCTTGGTCAGGAAGGTGACCAAGAACCCGATGGTCATTCTGACAGAGCTCCAGAGTTCCTCTGTGGAGACAGGAAAACCTCCCAGCAGGACAACCATCTCTGCAGCACTCCACCAATCAGGCCTTAATGTTAGAGTGGTCACTTCCCAGTAAAAGGCACACGAAGGACTGCTTGGAGTTTGCCAAAAGGCACCTAAAGGACTCTCAGACCATGAGAAACAAGATTCTCTGGTCTGATGAAACCAATATTGAACTCTTTGGCCTAAATGCCAATCGTCATGTCTGGAGGAAACCTGGCACCATCCCTATGGTGAAGCATGGTGGTGGCAGCATCATGCTGTGGGGATGTTTTTCAGCAGCAGGGACTGGGAGACTGGTCAGCATCAAGGGAAAGATGAACGGAGAAAAGTACAGAGAGATCCTTGATGAAAACCTGCTCCAGAGCGCTCAGGACCTCAGACTGTAATCAGTACCAAAGGTGCTTCAACAAAGTACTGAGTAAATGGTATGAAAACTTACAGTATGTAAATGTGATACATTTGCAAACATTTCTGAAAACCTTTTTTTGATATGTCATTATGGGGTATTGTGTGTAGTTTGATGAGGGATTTTTTTTTCTTTTTACTGTAAGTATTTCTCAGTTCAACCCACACAGTCTCTTTTCTTCCTGGATTCTATGAAGTAAACAAGTCAACAAATGTCACTATGTGATATTGTTGCCCCTCAGAACTAAAAAATGTTCTATTAATATTTTTGGACGTCTCCTTTTTATGACACTGCGCCCACATTTTATCCCCAAATTAAAACAGAGTCAGAATAAGTGTCCTAAATACTGTTATCCCCACAGTTTGTTGGCCGGAAGCTAGGGTCTGTTTTTTCAGTTATTCGATTTTTGTCACCAAACTGCATTAGAGTATGCATCAGGCTGCATCAGGCTCTAGCGACTTTGACAGGTAATTAGATTGGGGCTCCACCAAGGCAACAATGCATGTTTACTATCTTATGACACATTGGGCACCACTGCCCAAGCAGAAAGAACCTCAATCTTTCATTCACAGAGGCTGAAAAACCAACACAGGACAGACAACAACACCAGCACCTAAACTAAAGCAAGGAGCCAAGGAGGGGTTTAGCCTTGGATTTATCATGCTGTGTATGGTGCGATTTGTCATGACCCACTTTGAGTTGAAATACACAAGCCCTTTGATTGCTTTAGCCTCTGTGACATGAGCTTTCAATCTGTCTTCTTCAGACCAATTCTCATAGTAGGGTTCAGTCATCTATATTTTCTCAATTGTTTGTGGAGATGCAATGCAAGATTGTGCCAAGCTCCAAAAATTATCTGAATTACCTCTCTGCCTTGGGAGACAGAAAGAGATGCGCCATCTTTGGACCTCCTCTATCAAACAAGTGAACACACAGTTATGTGAATGGTGTGCTTTCATGTAATGTCATAGCATGTTTTGGAATTCATCAACATCTTGAACAAGGTTAGAGTCCAATCTGATACTGTATAATGTATTTTTTCATCATGAAACAAATAGATGCTGGATGAATAATTTGAAATTTATCATAGATAACTGACGTGAAATAAATGTTCTACGTTTTCAAGGTAGGATATTAAAATGAATTACATTTACAAGAAGGTTTTACTGTTACAAGATTACCTCGCCTTCTGGTTTGATTTTGTTTAAAACTCTTGAACATGCATTTTTACTAATTCATTTCTACATTTGAAAGAAAAAAGAAAAGTGATCTTAAACTGCAATGAAAGAATAAAGTAAGATCCATGAAGTCAGGCTAGGCATGTTTAGAGTAGATTAAGTGAAACAATTGACGGTAGCAGACATTTTATTGGCAAGTGAGTAAATAGTCTTCCCAGTCCCAATGAATGAGCCCGAGCACAGCAACAGCTGTAGAGAATGAGCTTGGTCACAGCAAGCCATGACAACATTTACATGTGCACAGTATTCCAGATAGTAGCTTATGTCCCCCTTAAGGTCTTATTTGGGATAAGCTGCTTACGTGCACCTTTGATATCCCATTATGAGTATCCCTGTATCCATGATTAAACAAAATATTCCTAATTTAAGTACAGTATATGGGTTAAATGGAATAGTAACTGAAACATGGACCCTGACTGTAGGTCTATAACCTCTCACGTGTAGTGTAATATAATATTAACTCCTGCAGAATTATGCATTTCTTGCAGTGAAATTATACAACAAATGTACATTTTGTTGTGGAACAGGGGTGGGGAAAAATTATTTATTTCTTTCAGCATCTCTTCAGAAAATGTGAATGTGTGTGACACTGTGTTATCTTTGACACTGTTATGCAAGCAAACAGTATTTCAACCACATAAAATATGCAGCCAAGACGAACTGAAGTCTTATCAGAAATGTGTTTTGTAGTTTTCTCAGCCTTTCATTTCCTTGAAACCGGTCAAAAACTGATGACATTTGGACATTTTGCATAGGACCAATATTTCCACTGTTTTTGAGTTACTGCATTTTCTACCCGGTCCCTAAACGAAAGAGATCATTTTACCGGTGTTAACTAGATTACTAATGCGTTCATTCTATCGATGTAAGACATTCTGGTGAGCGCTACTTTATTTAGTATTTTGGGGCAACAAGTTATGACAGCTGCATATATAACTGACAAACTAATGACCTACTAAATGTCGGACATTGTAATATAGTCTGACGGAAATTATAAGCAGAAATTATAAGCAGAAACTTGTCTAAATTAGAGGTGAAAGTAGCCAATAGTAAATTATAGTAAATTAATTATAGTAGGCACAATTATTATGGAATTAGTATTGGGGATCAAACTGAGCAGGAAGCCTGATTTGAGCCATTTGTTTGACAATCAGATTAAAGCATAATCATGCAACACCCATGATACCGCATCTTATCAGTAAACGGGATAAGATGTTTACATGCCATAGTATCCTATCTTAGATCAGCGTATCCCAGGCATCTTATCCAGGTTTCTCATAACTGGGATACAAGCTTTTCATATGCGTCAACTCAAAAACAGAATACTTGAGTATCCCGAATAATAATGGACTATTGGTGTGCATGTAAATTCGGTCATTGGAAATGGAGGTTCTTTCAGCAGTGAGCTTCCTCCATGAAATGTTCATTTTTCCTGTCAAAGAGATGCTGCACCTCCCTCCCTAATGAAGGAGTTTCATCACAATCACAGGTCTGTCAGGATTCACAATGTAATTATCACAGGTCTCTTATGTGCATGTAAATTGACTCGTTTCATGAAACTCGTTCCTGGTTATAGCCACGGCTGTTTATATCCCTCCTCAAGCCGATACCACGACGGCCCTCAAAGAACTTCACTGGACTTTATGTAGCTGAGAATTTTAACAAAGCAAATTTGATGACTAGGCTGCCGAAGTTCTATCAACATATCGACTGTTGTACTCGCGCTGCTAAATCACTCGACCACTGCTATTCAAACTTCCGGGATACTTACAAGTCCCTCCCCTGCCCTCCCCCACGACTCCATTTTGCTCCTCCCTTCCTATAGGCAGAAACTCAAACAGGAAGTACCGTGCTAAGGACTATTCAACGCTGGTCTGACCAATCAGAATCCACGTTTCAGGATTGTTTTGGGATATGTTCCGGGTAGCTTGCAAAAATAGTTTAGATGAATACACTGAAACAGTGACTGAGTTTATCAGGAAGTGTATAGGAGATGTCGTACCCACTGTGACTATTAAAACTTACCCTAACCAGAAATCGTGGATAGATGGCAGTAATCGCGTGAAACTGAAAGCGAGAACCACCGCATTTAACCAGGGCAAGAAGACTGGCAATATGGAATAATACAAACAGTGCCGTTATTTAATCCGTAATGCAGTTAAGCAGGCTAAATGTCAGTATAGGGATAAAGTTGAGTCACAGTTCAATGGCTCAGACACGAGACAAATGTGGCAGGGTCTACAGTCAATCACGGACTACAAAAGGAAAACCAGCCACGTCGCCTAGACCGACGTCTTGCTTCTGGACAAGCTAAACACCTTCTTCGCCCGCTTTGAGGACAACACAGTGGTACAGACGCGGCCCGCTACCTAGGACTGTGGGATCTCCTTTTCCGTGGCCGACGTGAGTAAAACATTTAAACGCATCCCTAGCCGCGTCCTCAGAGCATGCGCAGACCAGCTGGCTGGTGTGTTTACAGGCATATTCAATCTCTCCCTATCCCAGTCTGCTGTCCCCACATGCTTCAAGATGGCAACTATTGTTCCTGTACCCAAAAAAGCAAAGGTAACTGAACTAATTGACTATCGTCCCGTAGCACTCACCTCTGTCATCATGAAGTGCTTTGAGAGACTAATCAAGGATCATATCACCTCTACCTTACCTGCCACCCTAGACCCACTTCAATTTGCTTACCACCCCAAGAGATCCACAGACGATGCAATTTCCATCACTCTGCACACTGCCCTATCCCATCTGGACATCATTAAGCTTGAGGCCCTGGGTCTAAACCCCGCCCTGTGCAACTGGGTCTTGGACTTCCTGACAGGCACATCAGTAGTAGGCCTGATTACCAAAAATGACGAGACAGCCTACAGGCAGGAGGTGAGGGCTCTGGGAGTGTTGTGCCAGAAAGAAACCCCCCTATCCACATAGATGGGACCGCAGTGGAGAAGGTGGAAAGCTTCAAGTTACTTGGCGTACACATCACTTACAAACTTACAAACAGAGCCGTTTGCTTGGCTAGTTAGAGCCTAATGTTAGCTAGCTAATATTGAACCTGGTTGGTTAGCTACCAGCAGATTCATGCAGGGTAGTAATGTCATGCATTGAGATTATGGTTAATTGTTTAGCTAGCTAGCTAACAACATTACGTGACGTGTATGATCTTACATGTTGTCCACATATCTAGGTTCATTGTTTAGCTAGCTAGCTATATGTCTCAACAATAGACTCCACTATGCAAGTAACCATTTTGGGTACTTCGTAAATTCAGTCTGAGTATGCCAGAGCGCAGAATAACTGATGAATTTACGAACACACAACACCCGTTGAATATGGCTGGTGTCAGTAAACGTCAGCAAAAAAGCTTGAATAAATTGTTGCCAGCAGAGCTGGTTAGGCAGTTTCCATGTTATCCAGAGGGAAACAATGTTTTTATTTTACCTTTAATTAACTAGGCAAGTCAGTTAAGAACAAATTCTTATTTACAATGACTGCCTACCAGTGAACAGTGGGTTAACTGCCTTGTTCAGGGGCAGAAGAACAGATTGTACCCTTGTAAGCTCAGGGATTTGATCAAGCAACCTCTCGGTTACTGGCCCAACACCCTAACCACTAGGGTACCTGCCACCCCAACTACTAGTCTACCTGCTGCCGCAATGTTAGCCAGTTAGCTTGGGTGTTTGACTGCTTTTGTGAGGTCAGAATGCTCGGATCAACCCTACTCATCGGCCAGAGCATCAAGTGTGCATTCTGAATGCTCCGAGCGCGAAACGAGATGGGTGGGGCTAAATCTTAAGAGGGTGTGAAGGTTGTTGAATGGGTGAAGACAACGAAGAGCTCTTCACAAGGTACCAAAACATTCAAAGGCCATTTTCTCAAAAGTGAGATTACAAGTTTCTCAACTTTCAAAGCAGAACTACTTTCCCATTGTTCCCTTAAATGCAGTGTATGATATATAATTTTGTAGCTCTGTGTCTCTGAAATTTTGCAACATAAGCCCTATTCAAGGCGGTCGGTCACGTATAGACATTTGTTGAGTAGGCATATGATGTCCTGACATTTTTTCATATTCCCTAAATATACAGTGGGGTCTGAAATGATTGACAGCCTTCATAAAGATGAGCAATAATGACTGTATAAAATAAATAATTCAAATACTGAGCTATATTGTACGCTAAAATAAATTGGGAAATTATATTATTTTATACTAATACAATTACTCAGAGAAATAGATTATGTTTAACAAGTAACAAAAACAAATCTCAAAAAGATAGGGGTGAACATTTTGAGAAAACATTGAGAGGGATCTTAGACCATTCCTCCATACAGAATCCTTACAAATCCTTGATAAATCCTTGATATGTCTGTGCTTATATACTGCCCTCTTTAATTCAAACCACAGGTTTTCAATGGTCTCAGTCCGGAGACTGAGATGGCCATTGCAAAATTTTAATTTTGTGACAAATTAACAATTTCTTTGTGCTTGGGGTTATGATGTGTGCTTGGGGTTATTGTCTTGCTGGAAGATTCACTTGCAACCAAGTTTCAAACTCCTGGCAAAGGCAACCAGGTTTCTTGGCTAAAATGTCCTGGTACTGGGTAAAGTTCATGATACAGTTGACCTTAACAAGGGCTACAGGAACCACCCAATTTCACAGCAGGTATGTCATCCAACAAATGTAAATGCCTGGAATTTGCAAAACGGCACCTTGATTTGAAATCGATGCTTTGGTCAGATGACATGAAAAAAGAGCTCTTTGGCCATGCACACCAGTGGTGGGTTTGGCATCGAAATGAAAATACAGCGGCAGGGGGCATCTTGCCGAATATGGGGGAGTAACAGTCTATAACTTTCTTTGGAGGATTGAGTGCCTTAAACAGGCTGAATGGGCAGCTTTAAACACTTTGTCACCAACTGCTGCGGGGCTGCTCGGCTCCTGAAAACCACCAGATCAAATCACAGAGATACACTGGGGATAATCGGTTATGACAGGCAGTCGAAAGTGAGTTCAAATGTAATCTATTCATGATCACAACACTGGAATGAATATTGAATCTGACGTGTTGCAGTGGAATCAGTCAAATCAAGAAATCACTATTATTCACATTCTAGTCCACTAAGTACAACAATAAAATAGTTGCTTAGGTGCAAAGCAGAAACTGTATATTGCATTTGGAAACAATGGAAATTACTTACTCATGCAGACAAAACCAGAAGGTTATGGCGAATTTATATATTTTCCAGAGAATAAATGTATCCTAATCTTTCAAATGTAGTGGTCATACCTTCCCGTGATTGCTTTGGGAAAGCAATAATGCAGCGTTTCGCATGTGGGACTGATCTGAAAATGGGTTCGAGAGAGAAACTATGAAATAGAATTTTAAAAATCGTGCTTGGCTCATAGAACGCAGGTTACGTCAGTCGCCGCTAGATGCGATTGTAATAAAAAGAGTGGTCACTGTTTTATTACTACAAATGTGCCTATATCTTTAGAATGGTTTAAGTTGCAAAATATTGAAGACATATCCCACTAGTCACAAACTAGTTGCATCAACGTTGTTTCAATGTAATTTGTCAACATATTGTGATGTGGAATCTATGTGGAAAATATATTGGATTTGAAAAAAGTTAACAACGTAAACTGTTATTTTGATGGTGAAATTTCAACCACAGTATTATGTGGATAATGGATTATGTGATCATTATAACCCATTTTCAACATAGACAAACCTTGTATAAAATATGTTGAATTTGTACCTTTGAAACAATGTCAGATCTTCAACGTTATATCCACTATCAGAAAAAAACAAACAATAGGCTGGGCAGGTTTTAACCAACTGACTACTACCAATGTGCTATCATAAGAATTATTGAGAGATCTCTTAATAACTAAATATATTCACTGTTGCTAGCAAAGTCATTCCAAAGAGTAGGTTTAACAGAGCAAATGAAACCAAACCTTTAACCATACTTTATAAGTCATATATCATCGATGATACTATTTACGCCTATATAGCATTTGCAAAGTCATCAACAGCTATTGTTTGAATTCAACCCAGGGTTCAACCAAAAATAGACAATACATATAGGCCTACGCTTTCAAACTTTGGTTGATTTCAAATGTAATCTTCAAGTTAATCATTGATATAGCCACATCCATGGCTACATTTTGAAGTTAGCCTACTGTTTATTCATATTTCCGTCATTGTACAGCATTTTATGCACTCGTTTTTAAACTAGCTAAGAAACTACTGTAAACCACATTTTGCCTGTCAGCTGACAAGCTAGCTAGCTAGCTAGCTAGCTAAGCTGTAGCCATTTGTAACTTGTTTTTGAGTCATTGTATTGTTATAGCAGATGATAAATGTTTATCTTGTTTGTTATTGCTATTGCTGAATATACAGTATGTGCCATATTATAGTCAAACAAATGTTCATGATTTCTGGTAGATCATCAAGATAAATCAATCACATCACTTTTTTTACTAATTCAGCAGTTTTTACCTAATTAATTAGAATACTATTGGAACTTGATGTTGAAAGTTCCATGTATTTTCCTAAAACATAGCTTTTGATAAACAGCCCAATGTCGAAACACAATTTTGAACTGTCCAAATCAATAATCAATAAACAGCTTGTGATAAAGTGCATTCGGAAAGAATTCAGAACCTTTGACTTTTTCCATAGTTTGTAACGTTAGAGCCTTATTCAAAAATGTATTAAATTATTTTTTCTCTCATTAATCTAAACACAATATCTCATAATGACAAAGTGAACACAGGTTTTTAGAAATGTTTGCTATTTTATTACAAATCAAAAACAGAAATACCTAATTGACATAAATATTCACACTATGAGACTCAAAATTGAGCTCAGGTGCCATTCCATTGATCATCCTTGAGATGTTTCTACAACTTGATTGGAGTGCACCTGTGGTAAATTCAATTGATTGGACATAATTTGGAAAGGCACACAGCTGTCTATATAAGGTCCCACAGTTGACAGTGCATGTCAGAGCCATGAGGTCGAAGGAATTGTCCGTAGAGTTCAGAGACAGGATTGTATCGAGGCACAGATCTGGTGAAGGGTACCAAAACACTTATGCAGCATTGAAGGTCCCCAAGAACACAGTGGCCTCCATCATTTTTATTTTTTTTCTCTCTTAAATGGAAGAAGTTTGGAACCACCAAGACTCTTCCTAGAGCTGGCCACTCAGCCAAACTAAGCAATCGGGGGAGAAGGGCCTTGGTCAAGGAGGTGACCAAGAACTCGATGTTCAGTCTGACAGAGCTCCAGAGTTCCTCTGTGGAGATGGGAGAACCTTCCAGAAGGACAACCATCTCTGCCTTTATGGTAGAGTTGCCAAACGGAAGCCACTCCTCAGAAAAAAGCACATGACAGCCCGCTTGGAGTTTGCCAAAAGGCACCTAAAGAACAAACAAGATTCTCTGGTCTGATGAAACCAAGATTGAACTCTTTGGCATGAATGCCAAGCGTCACGTCTGGAGCAAACCTGGCACCATCCCTACGGTGAAACATGGTGGTGGCAGCATCATGCTGTGGGGATGTTTTTCAGCAGCATGGACTGGTAGAATAGTCAGGATCAAGGGAAAGATGATGATCTTAACCAATCAACTATACTATGCTGCAGCAAATGCAGGCCTACCTGCCACATGAAAAAAAGTTACCATGAGATGATAGGTCTACATGCATTGTGAACTGAGCTCCATACTGAGATGAGCTGTCTGTCCCCACCGTGAGCTTGATGATTCATCATGCAGATGACGAAGCAAAGCCAGATTTAGGATTTAGACATTGCATATAATTTAACAATTCTATTTCACGCCATGCTGTTCATATAAATAATGTATTATAATTGACCTGTTTCTCACAGTTATTTATCCCAGGAAAAGGGAGTGGTTTAGGGTGGTAAATCCCGGTAAATCTTGGTAACAATGCCCACAAGCTGCGCATGACTCATTAGATCTGAGAGGACAAGATAAGGCACTAAATCAGACTGAATGATGATGTTCTTTTCTATATAGAATATCATACAATATTATTGCCTGATGATCTTCTGAACTGCCCAAATACTTTCTGATGCATTTCAGTTAACATACTGAATTACTGTCAAAAGTACTGTCAGACTGATTTGTAATAGACTATCATAGTCCCAATTAATAAAGTAAACTTATTTAGGCGATTACCACGCCAGAAAGAGCTAGAGAGAAAGAGAGAAAGAGAGTGAGAGACAGCGAGGGTGGCTATGGCAGTTATCTTAGCCATTTCAAAGAAAATGTACTGAAAAAGTGAGTATGTATCTGCACATTTAATTTCAAATCATAACTCCACTCTGGAGCCTCCCGAGTGGCACAGCGGTCTAAGGCACTCATCAGTGATAGAGGCGTCACTACAGATCCGGGTTCGATCCCGGGCTGTGTTGGAGCTGGCTGTGACCGGATGACCCAGCGCCGTCCGAGTTAGGGGAGGGTTTGGCCGGTTGGGATGTCCTTGTCCCATCGCGCTCTAGCGACTCCTTGTGCCGGCCGGGCGCATGTACGCTGGCTCCGGTCACCTGCTGTACGGTGTTTCCTCTGACACATTGGTGTGTCTGGCTTCCGGGTTAAGCGAGCAGTGTGTCAAGAAGCAGTGCAGCTTGGCGGGGTTGTGTTTCGGAGGACAACCGGCTCTCAACCTTCGCCTCTCCCAAGTCCGCATGGGAGTTACAGCAATGGGACAAAACTGTAACTACCAATTGGATATAAGTATTGAAAGCAATTCCTGTCTGAAACTTTGGATTTTCCATAAGCTCATTAGTGATCATATTGCTCCACAGATCATCAGGGTTGGAGCAAAAATGACTTTGCTACAACCGCCCGGAGAAGGCAGCTTCAACTAGAAATATGTTTATCAATAATACTGGTTTAGCTCCACCCTCCAAACACTGACGTATGGCTCAGTATAAATACTGATTAATTGGGCATGCACATGTCCTCCTTCCTCTGTGTGCACAGTCCATATAGTCTCTGACACAGCCCACACTCCGCAAGTTGTAAACAAACCATGACCACTGGACATGAGCACTTCGGTGACAGTCAGTCAGGGTAGCTTCGCTAATTGCTACAGAGCACAGCACAGCCAGCTACGACAAGGCGGAGGATCATCCACTCTCATCCTCCCTCTTCTGCAATGTAATTGAATGATCAAAGATGAATACAGAGTTTAGCGGTAATAATGGAGTTTTACCGGAAAAGCTAGAGCCTAGCTACTCCCTGGACCAATAAAGCTAGCTAGCCAGGTAGCTACCTGTAACTATTAGCAACTGTGGATAATTGGTTCTGAAATTGTTTCAAGCTTACTTTTAACTATGATAGCTACAATTCAGCTGTTTTTCTGAATAGTAAAGGTTAGGAAATTAGTAGCTAGCTAACTAGCTACTCTAAATGTAGTTACCTTGTTAGCCACCTGGCTAGCTAACTAAACAACAACTATGAAATATAACACATATCAAATCATATCAGATGAAAATTGTTCTTATGAGTCTTATGGCTGTTCAGGAGACCTATGGCTTGGGTTGGAGGCCGAGCAGTTGCCATACCAGGCAGTGATGCAACCAGTCAGGATGCTCTCGATGGTGCAGCTGTAGAACTTTTTGAGGATCTGAGGAGACATGCCAAATCTTTTCAGTCTCCTGAGGGGGAATAGGCTTTGTTTTGCCCTCTTCACGACTGTCTTGGTGTGTTTGGAACATGATAGTTTGTTGGTGATGTGGACACCAAGGAACTTGAAGCTCTCAACCTGCTCCACTACAGCCCTGTCGATGAGAATGGGGTCGTGCTCGGTCCTGTAGTCCACAATCATCTCCTTTGTCTTGATCACATTGAAATGTTGTTATCCTGGCACCACACAGCCAGGTCTATGACCTCCTCCCTATAGGCTGTCTCATCGTTGTCGGTGATCAGGCCTACCACTGTTGTGTCGTCTGTAAACTTGATAATGGTGTTGGAGTCATGCCTGGCCATGCAGTCATGGGTGAAAGGAGAGTACAGGAGGGGACTGAGCACGTACCCCTGAGGGGCCCCCATGTTGAGGATCAGCGTTGTTACCTACCCTTACCACCTGGTAGCGGCCAGTCAGGAAGTCCAGGATCCAGTTGCATATGGAGGTGTTTAGTCCCAGGGTCCTTAGCTTAGTGATGAGCTTTGAGGGCACTATATGAATGTTGAGCTGTTTAGAGGGCTTACTCACATCGGCTACGGAGAGCGTGATCACACAGTCGTCCGGAACAGCTGATGCTTTAGTGTTGCTTGCCTCGAAGCGAGCATAGAAGTAATTTAGCTTGTCTGGTAGGCTCGTGTCACTGGTCACCTCGCGGCTGTGCTTCCCTGTGTAGTCTGCAATAGTTTGCAAGCCCTGCCACATCTGACGAGCGTGTTACCCTTTTCATACGTTAGTTCCAAATATCTCTAACGGTCGCCCCAGCGTGAGTTGTTTTATGCACGTGATGTCAGAATGCACTCACTGTTCCAAACTGTGATTGTTACGCAACAGGACATTTAACACACGCTGCCTATTAATTATCTATAGGCTGTTTGAATTTGTCAATTTCAAATATTTTTCTATACAAATGTTATTTTCTAACAGTAGTTTGAATTGAGGTGTTTGCCCGCCTCCTCATTAATTCAGATAGAAGTAGCCCGTTTCACTGTTGCAGACAATTTATGTTTGAGGTTTTACTGAGCTGGAAAAACTTTTTCTCTCTTCAACCAGAGGAGAGCCCACGCACCTCCGCCGTGTTTCCAGCATATCAATTGTGCAGACATTTGGCAATTCTTGCATGAACTGAAAAACGTTCTGGTTGGCGCTCGCATTGCCTTCCTTGTTGTTTCCTTACATATAATAACTTAGATAGATAGATAGATAGATAGATAGATAGATAGATAGATAGATAGATACTTTATTGATCCCCAACATGTGTGTGTTGCTTTCAAAGTAAGTGCCTTGTTTTCTGTATGTCGTGTTGTCATTTCTACTGTAGCATAGAGACTGTATGTACGGAGCAAGATGTATTTACATTTTCAAGTACTGGTGACAAATAATGCATTCCGATTATTGCATAGATTATAATGGACACCTATGATGTGTGTAAAATACTTTTTTGAAGGCTGTATTGCTTATGATGAGCTAAGCTATTTGTCATATGTGTGGTGCCATGTTTGTTGACATTATACAATGCATTATGGGTGTCACGTAAAAGTATGTCAGACCAAAGATTATATAATGGCTCTGTTCTTGCCATAATATGGACTTGGTCTTGTACCATAAAGGGCTATCTTCTTTATAACCAACTATACCTTGTCACAACACAACTGATTGGCTAAAATGCATTAAGAAAGAAAGAAATTCCACAAATTAACTTTTAACAAAGCACACTTGTTAATTGAAATGTATTCCAGGTGACTACCTCATCAAGCTGGTTGAGAGAATGCCAAGAGTGTGCAAAACTTTCATCAAGGCAAAGGGTGGCTACTTTGAAGAATCTCAAATATGACATATATTTCGATTTGTTTAACACCTTGATTCCATGATTCATGATTCCACATGTGTTATTTCATAGTTTTGATGCCTTGACTATTATTCTACAATGTAGAAAATAGTAAAAATAAAGAAAAAACATGGAATGAGTTTGTGTGTCCACACATTTGGCTGGTACAGTATATTTTTAAGCAATAAGGCCCAAGGAGGTGTGGTATATGGCCAATATACCACGGCTAAGGACTGTTCTTAGCTGCCTGCATACAGCCGTTAGCCATGGTATATTGGTCATATATCACAAACCCCAGAGGTGCCTTATTGCTATTATAAACTAGTTACCAACTTAATTAGAGCAGTTGCCTTGATTTTTTGGGTCTTTGTGTCTTCACAGACACCGAAATAGTAACTATGTATTTTTGACACGACCTATTGATTAATGAGACACACTCTTTTCTCTTAGTATTTTGTGCTCTAATTTGCCATTTATCATAAAACAAGTAACACATCCATGGCCACATTGAGGTTACTGTAACTGTACATTTATTCTTATGTAATCATTCAAGCGTGCATACGTCTTCGCAGGTCTGTGGAGATCTTCACAATTCACAATGATCTGCGCAGAATCTCAACCGGCATTGATCACGTACACCATGTACTTTTAATGCAATCTCAACTGCAGTCCAGGTAATTTGGTTCTCCTATTAGATGAAGCGCTGTGATAACACATTAGTCTGTTGTATAAATAAACAAAATATCTGACATTGTATTCCCATTTGAACTTTGCTGTACTTTTAAATCGTTGAAAGCAAAGTGGTAGACATTTGGGTGACAACTTCAAGTTTCTTATTTCATTAATGTGTGGCATCCCAGCTTTTGGTTCATAGCTACACCCACACTAGACTAGTGAAAGAGAAACTCCTGAGGCACTTAGCCCTGTTTATTCACTCCTCTATCTCCACTTTCGATTGTCCTTCCTTCACAACAATACTGCAGAGTAGGTAGGATCATATGACTACTATTACCATAGGCTCATTCTGGGCCATTTTGACACATTTAAAGGTGAAATCAATACATTTGATTCCATGTCTTAAAGTCACCCTAAATTATGGCACACTGTCACTCCCCCCAGAGAGGAAGGAGGGTCTTTGTGAAGATATCTGCCAGGAAAACCAAAGAAGAAGAGCACTCACAACCATTGGCGTAAATGGACATTTGTCTTGCTCAAAGTCTTGCAGTAAGCATTTCAGTCATGTTAGCTAATTCAGTACATTACAAGACTGTACATTTGCTGATGGAAGGGGAATGTCAGTGGCTGTGACCTCTCTCTCCAGTTTACACAGCTATGTATGGGAGGCAGAGCCATTGAGCCAAGCCTGAAGGTTGGAAATGGAGAAGATGAATCAGGGTTATCAGATCATATGAAATTTAATAATAGGAACCTCGCGAGGCATGCAGGGCTCTTAGCCCCAGTGTAAGTCATTGATTGCCTTCTCAGGTTGCTGTTTCAATTAGACAGCTCGCATCAGTTGACTGATCTCTCTGTATTGAAGAACAACAATACATCATCTTGCTTTGCCCTGCTGTCCAATCTGACAGAGCTTCAGAAACCAGGCTAGGCTAGATTGCATATCATTTTTATGCATGAACACTTTCACCTGTTCCACATAACAGTTTTAGGTGCAACACTTACCAAGCAAAATCAGTCGTCATGAGAAAGTGTCCCCCCCACTGGACAAAAACTGGTTGAATTAACGTTTCCACATCATTTCAACAAAAAAATGAAATGTGATGACGCTGAATCAGTGTGGAAAACTGATTGGATTTGAAAAAGGTAATCAACGGAAGGGAATTTCGTATTTTTTTCAACTAACTTTTAACCTAAATCGAATGACATGGTGACAATTTTGATTTCACGTTGAATTCACAATTGTTGACAACTGAACCAAATGTAAGTCAAAACTAAAAGTTGAACTGACAACTGTGCCCACTGGGCCGTCTCTGCATTCTCTATGATGAGGTTTATATTGAATTTGCGAGAGGGCTCTATCAGGCAGGGTATGTACCATTATGTGCTAGCAGGTATGTACCATTCTGAGATTCTACATAAGAGACGGTAAATGGCAGGGTGGAAAGCCTAATGTGAATTGTCAACTAATGTGAATTGTCTTTCATGTATGCAACCATTCTGCCCTGTCCTTATCTGTCCACCATGCAGTGTCATCGCAGCAATAACACCACACACACTGACAACAGGAACAAGAAAAACATAATGGGAATCAATTCGTCACTCATCAGACGTACATGGTCAACTTTTATTACAGACGCTCGTCTTGAAGAGCCAATGTTAGGGGTCAAGCTCTAAAGGTCAGGCTTAACGATGCGAACGACTGCATGGTAATTCTAGGTTAATGAGGGAGGTTGAATGAGAAATAACTCCTTTGGATGATTGAATAATCACACCAGCCCCAGCTGCCCAGTCTGTCATGACACATACATACAGTATGTACTGGTACACTGAATGTATGTAACCGTGGATCATTTGCTGATTCTTGCACAGTGTTGCAGAGAAACAAAATCTGAGAGATGGAATATATTGGCGCTGTTACATTATCAAGGACTGAAAATAACGTATGCATTACAAAATGATTTGATTTGACAGAAGACCTTGATTATTAGCAGATACATCTATGTTTATTATTGAATCTGCTCAAGAGAAGATTTTGATGTGGAAGGACATAGCAACTCTACTTGATTACCACCAGGGCTCCAAAGTGTGACCATGTTGGTCAAATACAGTGCATTAGGAAAGTATTCAGACACCTTGACATTTTCCACACTTTGTTACATTACAGCCTTTTTCTAAAATTGATTAAATTGTTTTTGTTTACATCAAGAGTCTTGGTGGTTCCAAACTTCTTCCATTTAAGAATGATGGAGGCCGCTATGTTCTTGGGGACCTTCAATGCTGCAGAACATTTTTGGTACCCTACCCAGATCTGTGCCTCGACACAATCCAGTCTTTGAGCTCCACAGACAATTCCTTCGACCTCATAGCTAGGTTTTTGCTCTGACATGCACTGTCAACGGTGGGACCTTTATATAGACAGGTGTGTGCCTTTCCAAACCATGTCCATTCAATTTAGTTTACTACTGGTGGACTCCAATCAAGTTGTAGAAACATCTCAAGGATGATCAATGGAAACGGAATGCACTTGAGCTCAATTTCGAGTCTCATAGCAAAGGGTCTGAATACTTATGTGAATAAGGTATTTCTGTGTTTTATATTTAATACATTAGCAAACATTTCTAAAAACCAGTTTTTGCTTTGTCGTTATGTGGAAAAAGTCAAGGGGTCTGAATAATTTTCGAATGCACTGTATGTCGCAACAGGTGAAAATATATGGGTCATGACAGTGTTATGACTATATTACGACACTTTATGGTAAATAATATTCGGTAACACTCAAGTCAAGTGTTACTGGATATTCAATGTCTGCTTTTTTTTTATCCATCTACCAATAAGTGCCCTTCTTTGCGAGGCCTTGGAAAACC
Organism: Thymallus thymallus; assembly: GCA_023634145.1. Taxonomy (NCBI): domain Eukaryota; kingdom Metazoa; phylum Chordata; class Actinopteri; order Salmoniformes; family Salmonidae; genus Thymallus; species Thymallus thymallus. The sequence continues at coordinate 41,910,843 of CM042410.1, forward strand.
TCCCTGGTCTTTGTGGATGAACCTATGTTTGAAATTCACTGCATGAATGAGGGACCTTACAGATAATTGTATGTGTGGGGTACAGAGACGAGGTAGTCATTCACAATCATCTTAAACACTATTATTGCACACAGAGTGAGTCCATACATCTTATTATGTGACTTCTTAAGTAAATGCTTACTCCTGAAGGCTTGCCATAACAACGGTTGAATTCTTATTGACTCAAGACATTTCAGCTTTTCATTTTTAATTAATTTGTAAAAATCTCTAAAAACGTATTTCCACTTATGGGGGCCAGTGTGTAGACCAGTGACACAAAATCTCAATTTAATCAATTTTAAATTCAGGCTGTAACACAACAACATTTTGAAAATGTCAAGGGGTGTAAATGCTTTCTGAAGGCACTGTATTTGCCATTTAGCAGATGCTTTTACACAAGGTGACTTACAGTCATACATTTTATGTATGGTCCCGGGAATCTAACCCAACATCCTGGCGTTGCAAGAGCCATGCTCTACGAACTGAGCTACAGAGGACCACATAGAAGAAAATGGCATTGGTGATGTGAGAGGAATAGACATGGCAGAAGAGGTGATGTGGCATTGGTGATGTGAGAGGAATAGACATGACAGAAGAGGGGAAACATTTATAAGTAGGCCATATTAATTAAAATAACAACATACATTCACACTCCCCCTCCATTACTTACTGAAAATCTATATTTAAAGCCATAAAATAAAGAAATATCTGGCAAAGTTCATCATCTGCTTCTTAAAGTATGTGGACACTCCTTCAAATTAGTAGATTTGGCTATTTCAGCCACAGCCATTGCTGACCGGTGTATAAATTCGAGCACACAGCCATGCTGTCGCCATAGACAAACATTGGCAGTAGAATGGCCTTACTGAAGAGCTCAGTCACTTTTAACATGGCACCGTCATAGGATGCCACCTTTCCAACAAATCAGTATGTCAAATGTCTACCCTGCTTGAGCTGCACCGGTCAACTGTTATTGTGAAGTGGAAACGTCTAGGAGCAACAATGGCTCAGCCGCGAAGTGGTTGTGCTGAAGCGTGTAGTGCGCAAAAATCGTCTGTCCTCGGTTGCAACACTCACCTCGGTTGCAACACTCACTACCGAGTTCCAAACTGCCTCTGGAAGCAACGTCAGCACAAGAACAACGTCAGCACATCTATTCGTTGGGAGCTTCATGAAATGGGTTTCCGTGATTGAGCAGCTGCACACAAACGCTACAGCATAAAATTACATTCTAGATGATTTTGTGCTTCCAACTTTGTGGCAACAGTTTTGGGAAGGCCCTTTCCTGTTTCCGCATGACAATGCCCTTGTGTACAAAGTGAGGTCCATACAGAAATGTTTTGTCGAGATTGTTGTGGAATAACTTGACTGGCCTGCACAGATCCCTGCCCTCATCCCCATCAAATACCTTCATGATGAATTGGAAAGCCGACTGCGAGCCAGGCACAATCAGCCAAAATCAGTGCCCGACCTCACTAATGGTCTTGTGGCTGAATGGAAGCAAGTCCCTGCAGCAACGTTCCAACATCTAGTGGAAAACCTTCTCAGAAGAGTGGAGGCTGTTATAGCAGCAAAGGGGGGACCAACTCTATATGAATGCCTATGATTTTGGAATGAGATGTACGACGAGCCGGTGTCCACATGCTTTTGGTCATGTAGTGTATAACCTAATATAAGGCTTAATTAAGTCTTCATAAGCCCTTCATAAGACCTACATGAATGCACAGGAGAGGCAGTAGTTCCCCACACGCTATCAATCTGTGTAATGTGGTGGTCTTTTCCAGCCTGCTGTTGCCCAAAGAGACAAGGGTTGAAGGGACACAGTCAGAGGACGGAGAGGGGGCATCTCATAAAGACACTGCAGGGCATCCACAATAGGATGGGATAATTATGCAAAGACATCGGCTGAAACGGAACAGAGAGAGATAATCATGGAGATGTTTCAAGAATAAAGTATATTTTTCCTGCTCTGTAGCCTATCTGAAATCCAACCCTTAGCTACAGCAATCTTACTTGAACAAATACAAAACCTCATCTTGTTCTCCCCTCTGAGCTCAATTTTCCAGAACATATCTTTACCAGAGACGTGTCAAACACAATTATTACAATTCCCCCTGACATATGAATCATCACCAGACACAAGAAGTCATAATCTCTTACTTTAAACTACATAACATCTCCAATGGCCAGAGATTGTAAACATTAAGGGGTCATTTATAATTCATTATAGAATTGCTGTACCATTAGAAATCTGGGAGTGAGAGTTAATTTTGAATTAAACCAGTAGCAAAACTGACTGAGTGCTTTAAGGTCTATGCAGGCCTTGAGGGCTGCTAGGGAAAGATAACATTCCCACACCGGATCATTGACACCGATGGGGAAAAGTTGCCAGCCTAAGAAGGGACTAGAGGAAATCTTCTTCCTCAGCACAACATCACACTAAGAAGTGATTTAGTGGGGCATGTTTCTGCACGGAGCCGATAAACATGTGGGGATCCATGTCCCCTTCCTCAATAAAGAAGTTATCAGCAAAGTCAGTGCTAGTAGAAAAATACATGTTTTTTTTTTATGGGTGGGGGTAAGACTATGTCTTATTTAAGATACTCTTTGAAGAGGTAGGGTTTCAGACATTTTCGGCAGATGAGAAGGGACTCTGTTGTACTAGCATCAGTGAGAAGCTGGTCCCACCATTGGGCTGCCAGGACAGATAATAACTTTGACTGTCCTGAGCAAGAGAAAGTCACTGCTTTGATGTTTGGAGAGAATGACAGGCTGTTGTCCAGGGTCATGCCAAGGTTTTTTTCACTCTGGAAGGTGGACACCGTGGAGGTGGACACAGGCCTTCTCCGGGAGGAAGAGCAGCTCCGTCTTGTTGAGGTTGAGCTGGTGGGCCGACATCCAAGCTGAGATGTCTGCCAGGCATGCAGAGATGTGTGTTGCCACCTGGGTGTCAGAAGGGGGAAGGAGAAAATATGTTGAGTGTCATCCGCATAGCAGTGATAGGAGAGACCATGTGAGGATATGACGGAGCCGAGTGATTTGGTGTATAGAGAAAAGAGGAGAGCCCTGGGGGACACCAGTAGTGAGAGGACATGGAGCAGACAGATAACCTCTCCATGTAACCAGGTAGGAGCAACCTGTCAGGTAGGATGCAATCCAGGAGTATGCAGAGCCTGAGATGCCCAGCCTTGAGAGGGTGGAGAGGAGGATCTGAGGTTCACGTGTTGAAGGCAGTGGATAGATCGAGGATGAGAACAGAGGAGAGAAAGTCAGCTTTGGAAGAGTGGAGAGCCTCTGTGACACAGAGGAGAGCGGTCTCAGTTGAGTGAGCCGTCTTGATGACTGACTGGTTAGGATCAAGAAGATATGAACCTGAACAATATTGTGAGATAATTAGAAAGAAAAGGTGATTGCTCAGGACTTGCAGGTTTGGTACACAGATACTCCAAAGATTGACATTTTCAAGTTGTTGTGTCTAATTTCATCATGTTTTGTTTACATGGTTGGATTAGGCTGAGGACACAAAGGGGTACAATTAGTTCCCTAGTGCATTATCTAATCCTTCCTAACTCCTGATCTTAATTATTAGGAGTAAAAGAGAAACTGTCAACATATGAACATGTGAAAATTGTTAGATCAAATGGGGACATCTAGTGCAATGATTATGATATCTGCAAATTTGAAGAGTTTTGGAAGCCCCTCGGACATAGCTGAGGGTGTAACCCAAACTTCAAAGTCTCCCAATCAATACTGATGAGACAGAGTGTTTGTTAAGTCGACAGAACATGGAAGGGCTGGGCTTTGGCCTGTTTCAACTACACATTTACTTTTGGCCAGGGCTGTGAGGATGAAAGGATGGGCTGAGAGGAGATGCACCATCTGAGATCTCGTTATCATTCAGGCACAGAGTGTCAGGCATGTATGTAATGGTCCCTCCCATGCCTCAGTGCCTAGGCTCCAGCCCAGGGAAAACTACACACAGAATTGCACACGCAGCGCCTTGCTGGAGATGACAAACAAACGGAGTACAGAGTGTCCCAGTAGGACTGGTGGCCTTTTACCACACACAATCACACTGGCACAGACACAGACACAAACACTAGGTTGACTCATAACCTGCAGGGTCATATAATATTGTGTGGATAAAGGGTAGGTAGGTGGCGGTGAAATACATAAACAAATCCATACATGTATAATTCTTGTGCAATTTACATATCTACAGTGCCTTCAGAAAACATTCACACCCCTTGACTATTTCCTTTTGTGTTACAAGGTGCGATTAAAATTAATTGAATTATCACTTTTTGTCAATGTTCGAATCACCTTTGACAGCTGTGAGTCTTTCTGGGTAAGTCTCTAAGACCTTTGCACACCTGGATTGCACAATATTTCCCCATTATAATTGTTTTAATTCTTCAGGCTCTGTCAAGTTGGTTGTTGATCATTGCTAGTCAGCCATTTTCAAGTCTTGACATAATAGTACGTTTTGACTGTAACTAGGCCACTCAGGAACATTCAATGTCGTCTTGGTAAGCAACTCCAGTGTATATTAGGTTATTGTCCTGCTGAAAGGTGAATTTGTCTCCCAGTGTCTGTTGGAAAGCAGACTGAACCAGGTTTTCCCGAACCAGATTTTCCTCTAGGAGTTTGCCTATGCTTAGCTCTATTGAATTTATTTGCATCCTAAAAAACGAACTAGTCCTTGCCGATGACAAGCATACCCATACCATGATTCAGCCACCACCATGCTTGAAAATATGAACAGTGGTACTCAGTGATGTGTTGTGTTGGATTTGCCCCAAACATAACACTTTGTATTCAGGACATAGTTAATTTCTTCGCCAATTTTTTTGCAGTTTGTATGTTTTGGCATATTGTTATTCTGTACAGGCTTCATTCATTTCACTCTGTCATTTAGGTTAGTATTGTCGAATAACTACAATGTTGTTGATCCATCCTCAGTTTTCTCCTATGACAACCATTACACTCTGTAACTATTTTAAAGTTCCTGAGTGGTTTCCTTCCTCTCCGGCAACTGAGTTAGGACGCCTGTATCTTTGTAGTCACTGGGTGTATTGATGGTTACTGCACTCTGTACTCCTCTGTAAACTAGTCATCTCTGTATACCCGTCGCAAGACCTATTGGTTGATGCTTATTTATAAAACCCTCTTAGGCCTCACTCCCCCCTATCTGAGATATCTACTGCAGCCCTCATCCTCCACATACAACACCTGTTCTGCCAGTCACATTCTGTTAAAGGTCCCCAAAGCACAATTCCCTGGGTCGCTCGTCTTTTCAGTTTGCTGCAACTAGCGACTGGAACGAGCTGCAACAAACACTCAAACTGGACAGTTATATCTCAATCTCTTAATTCAAAGACTCAATCATTGACACTCTTACTGACAGTTGTGGCTGCTTTGCGTGATGTATTGTCATCTCTACCTTCTTGCACTTTGTGCTGTTGTCTGTGCCGAATAATGTTTGTACCATGTTTTGTTCTGCTACCATGTTAAGTTGCTGCCATGTTGTGTTGCTACCATGTTGTTGTCATGTTGTGTTGCTACCATGCTGTGTTGTCATGTGTTGCTGCCTTGCTATGTTGTTGTCTTAGGTATCTCTTTTGGTAGTGTTGTTTTGTCTCTCTTGTCATGATGTGTGTTTGGTCCTATATTTATATTTTATTAATTTGTATTTATTTAAATGTTTAATCCCAGCCCCCGTCCCCGCAGGAGGTCTTTTGCCTTTTGGTAGGCCGTCATTGTAGATAAGAATTTGTTCTTAACTGACTTGCCTAGTTAAATAAAGGTAAATAAATACACCATCCAAAGTGTAATTAATTACTTGCTCAAAGGGATATTCAGTGTCTGCTTTTTTTTATTTTTACCTCATCTACCGACAGGTGCACTTCTTTGCGAGGCACTGGAATATCTCCCTGGTTTTTGTGGTTGAATCTGTGTTTGAAATTCACGTTACACAGCATTATCGCACACAGTGAGTCCATGAAACTTATTATGTGTCTTGTTAAGCAAATATTTTAGATTTTTTTATTTTATTTAACCAGGCAAGTCAGTTAAGAACAAATTATTCTTTACAATGATGGCCTATCCCGGCCAAACCCGGACTATGCTGGGATGATTGTGAGCCGCCCTATGGGACTCAATCATTGGCGGATGTGATACAGCCTGAATTCGAACAAGGGACTGTAGTGGCGCCTCTTGCACTGAGATGCAGTGCCTTAGACCACTGCGCCACTCCTGAACAAAAAAGTCCTGCACACCCTGTCAAAAAATCATTACACCGTCTCTGACTGTAGCCTACAGTACATTTTCGGTATTTGCGGGTTAGGCCATGTGCGGGCCACAAATTTTCACTTAATCACATATAGTTGGGCGGTTGCGGATGGGGCATTAGCAATTTTGGGCAGGTGCACAGGTGAACAAACAGCTGACCCGCTCACCACTAAGACACACACTCATACTGTATTTTGTATTTGACTTCCAATATTTGACATTAGTCTTTGTCTGGCTTGGAAAGGTTATAATGTTCCACAGTCCAGTGATAGAGTTGCTGTCACACTCAGTCCAACACTCAGTCCAACAGAGTAGTTGGCCATGTCCAAAGGACAGCTGTAAAATACACCTGGTCGATGATTACTCATTCACCACTGCTCATCTCTCATCATATGGGAAAGTATCCGGGTGTACTTTTCATCTTTAGAATGGTTACATGGTTACAATGTGTCTCGTTACACAGGAAGACAGATGCCACCACTAGTCAATGTGCTGTAATATGCTCCAACCTATATTCTACTCTTGCCATTTTGACATTACTGCATCCATCTGGACAATCGATCTGTCTTCCTCCACTACGCTGGCTAAGTGTTCAGACTCCTTTCAGACAGATGATTACATTGTTCAAGCCCGTCTGAGGTCTCTCCTCTCCTCTACAGACTATAGGCTATAGCACATAAGTAAGAGAGTAATCACCCGTACTGCTGTTGTAGGGATGATATGGAACACTGACCAGCATACCTAACCAACCATAGATAACTCTGTCCATCAGAGATCAATATAGCATCAATAATATTACGATGCGATGGTTGGAAACAAGGCACAGAGCTGAGGTAAAGATAAGACATCTTTATTATGATCGAAAATAACAATGAACTTAAGACAGCAACCATGAACTGGTGTGAACAAGAACGGCACACACGCAAGAAACCACAAAGAAGGTGGAAAAACACTAAACTTAAATAGGATTCCCAATTAGAGACAACAAAAGGCAGCTGCCTCTAATTGGGGAGCACCAAAACTAAACATAGAGTTCTCCGGAACTCTCCTGTCAAACCCTGACTGTGGCCCCTCGACTCCCATAGAGAAGTCAAGAAGCCTGCCTTCAGTCAGGACCTGACAGTACCCCCCCTAAGGCGGAGTACCGCTGTTGATTCTGGGGGAGGCTCCGACCGACGAGCAGGACTCGACACAGGGTCTGGTAGCGACTCTGTCCCCAGATCAGGACTGGTCGTCAGAGCAGAGAGAGACTCCACCCTTGGAGCAGCACAGGGCACCTGAGCCTGGATAGAACCCGCCTGGGCCCGGACTGGACACTGGCGCAGATGGCTCTGACCTCGGAGCCGGACTGAACACCGGTCCCAGACCGGGCACCGGCGCAGAGGGAGACTCGGCCCAGGAGCAGTTCTGAACCCCAGGTCCGGTCTGGACACCGGGGCATCAGACCCCACCCCTGGAGCAGAACTGGACGCCAGGTCCGGTCTGGACCCCGGCGCAGCACTCGACCTCGGCGCAGCACTCGACCCTGGACACCGGTGCAGCTAATTATTAGAATCAGGTGTGCTAGATGAGGGTTGGAGTGAAAACCTACAGAATGGTAGCTCTCCAGGAACAGGGTTGGACAGCCCTGACCTAAGCATTACAACATTTAATCAGACATGACTGACTCAATATCGCCTGTGTAATGCATTCTCACAGGGACATTAGCAAATGTCAAACTAGAGAACACTTTACTAGCTACAGGCAGGATGTTGACATTCTAAATATGTCCATTTGCAGCATTAATTTGTCATTGTGGTGTCAGATAGGATTGTTTACTTGCTCGGGTAACTACAGCTGAGAGATTTTCCTTTACCTCAGGATCTAATTGTCTCTAAAAGACTCTGGCCATTCTTGACGGTTCATTGTCCTGTCTCTCCTATAACGTCACTTGAGGGATGGGCACTTTTCTGAATGTCAGTATCCTCACCAGAGCACTGAAACTATTACTAACAGTAGAGAGAAGCCCTGAACTAAAGTGGATAGTGTTTGTTGAGATCAGGGGTTTTTTAGGGGGTAGATATTGCAGATAGATTGTGGGCTCTATCAATGTAATTGTCTGCATCATTTTCCCCCATATATATTTTTTTGTTATTTTTTAAATGTTTTCCTTTTTTATTATTTTACTCTAACCCTACAACCCCTCCCTTAATTGGAGTAAACTAATGGATAACAATACTTAGGCTTCTACTTCCAGTTTATACATACTATTTACATTTTACGGACATGGTACATTTTACATTACTTATATTCTTGAATTTTTTTGTCCCACCCTTCAGCTACACTTAACCCCTCCCACCTATTTCTGAAAACCATCCAGGTTTGATTTCTAATTGCCATATATTTTTCAACTGTCCTGTGATGTTTCACAAAAGTTTATATTCTCATAGTTTTTACTGACTATAAATAAAGATTACCATTTTTGCTAAGAATATTATTATACTATTGATCGATTGACTATGGCTTTTCAAGTCACCCGGCAGTGCTATTTACAGAGTTAGATTTTGGTAAATGTTGTGATTTCTGAACCTGCAACCAAAAACAAGCTGCATATGGACACAATGCAAATAGTCAGGGAAGCCAATTTGATTACCTGATCAGGAGTCTTATGGCTTTGGAGTAAAAGCTGTAGAGAAGCTTTTTGGACCTAGACTTGGCGCTTCGGTACTGCTTGCCATGCGGTAGCAGAGAGAACAGACTATGATTGGGGTGGCTGGAGTCTTTGACAATTTTTAGGGCCTTCCTCTGACACCGCCTGGTATAGAGGTCCTGGATGGCAGGAAGCTTTGCCTCAGTGATGTACTGGGCCGAACGCACTACCCTCTGTAGTGCCTTGCGGTCGGAGGCCGAGCAGTTGCCATACCAGGCAGTGATGCAACCAGTCAGGATGCCCTCGATGTTTCAGCTGTAGAACCTTTTGAGGATCTGAGGACCCATGCCAAATCTTTTCAGTCTCGTTAGGGGGAATAGGCTTTGTCGTGCCCTATTCACATCTGTCTTGGTGTGTTTGGAACATGATAGTTTGTTGGTGATGTGGACACCAAGGAACTTGAAGCTCTCAACCTGCTCCACTACAGCCCCGTCGATGAGAATGGGGTCGTGCTCGGTCCTCCTTTTCCTGTTGTCCACAATCATCTCCTTTTTCTTGATTTCGTTGAGGGAGAGGTTGTCATCCTGGCACCACACAGCCAGGTCTCTGACCTCCTCCCTATAGGCTGTCTCGTTGTTGTCGGTGATCAGGCCTACCACTGTTGTGTCGTCTGCAAACTTAATGATGATGTTGGAGTCGTGCCTGGTCATGCAGTCATGGATCAACAGGGAGTACAGGAGGGGACTGAGCACGCAGCCCTGAGGGGCCCCAGTGTTGAGGATCAGAGTGACAGATGTGTTGTTACCTACCCTTACCACCTGGGGTGGCCCGTCAGGAAGTCCAGGATCCAGTTGCAGAGGGAGGTGTTTAGTCCCAGGATCCTTAGCTTTGTGATGAGCTTTGAGGGCACTATAGTGTTGAACGCTGAGCTGTAGTCAATGAATAGCATTCTCATGTATGTGTGCCATTTGTCCACTGTGGTAAAGAGCAGTGTGGAGTGCAATAGAGATTACATAATCTGTGGATCTGTTTGAGCGGCATGCAAATTGGAGTGGGTCTTGGGATTCTGGGATAATGGTGTTAATGTGAGCCATGACCAGCCTTTCAAAGCAACTTCATGGCTACAGTGCTACGTGTCTGTAGTCATTTAGGCAGGTTACCTTAGTGTTCTTGGTCACAAGGACTATGGTGGTCTGCTTGAAACATGTTGGTTATACAAACTCAATCAATGTTGAAAATGTCAGTGAAGACAGATGCCAGTTGGTCAGCGCATGCTCGGAGTACTCATCCTGGTAATCCGTCTTTCCCAGCGGCCTTGTGAATGTTGACCTGTTTAAAGCTCTTACTCACGTTGGCTACGGAGAGACTGATCACACAGTCATCCGGAAGAGCTGATGCTCTCATACATGCCTCAGTGTTGCTTGCCTCAAAGAGAGCATAGAAGTGATTTAGCTCGTCTGGTAGGCTTGTGTCACTGGGCAGCTCGCGGCTGTGCTTCCCTTTGTAGTCTGCAATAGTTTGCAGGCCCTGCCACATCCGTCGAGTGTCGGAGCCCGTGTAGTACGATTCAATCTTAGGCCTGTTTGATGATTTGTCTGAGGGCGTAGCGGGATGTCTTATAAGTGCCGGGTTAGAGTCCCGCTCCTTGAAGCCGGCAGCTCTACCCTTTAGCTCAGTGCTTATGTTGCCTGTAATCCATGGCTTCTGGTTGGGGTATGTACGTACAGTCACTGTGGATGCACTTATTGATGAAGCTGGTGACTGATGTGGTGTACTCCTCAATGCCATCGGAAGAATCCCGGAACATATTCCAGTCTGTGCTAGCAAAACAGTCCTGCAGCTTAGCATCTGCGTCAACTGACCACTTCTTTATTGACAAAGTCACTGGTACTTCCTGCTTTAGTTTTTGCTTGTAAGTAGGAATCAGGAGGATAGAATTATGGTCAGATTTGCGTCTCTGTGTGTGGTGTAAAGGTGGTCTAGAACTGGTATACTTTTTTATTTATCACGATTTTTTATAACCAATTTTTTAGAATCTCTTATACAATGGGTTAAAGTTATGTATAGTAACCCCAGGTGTAAATTAGCAAATAATGGCTACTTCTCAGAAAGTACTCAGTGCACACTCACCGGGGATATGGCTGATGCTCTCCAATGGTGTCAATAATATAGGCCCACTGTTGTTTGTTCAAATAAGTTGACAATTTTGATAACAAAACAAAAAAAAACTCAAAAGCCATTGGTTTCCAAACTATGTTTTCCCACGATTGTATGCCTGGCTTGGCCTCTACATTTCACTGACATTCTCAACTCAACAATAATTTATACTGAACCAAAATATAAAGGCAACATGTAAAGTGTTGGTCCCATGTTTCATGAGCTGAATCAAAATATCCCTGAAAATGTCCATTCACACAAAAAGCTTATTTCTCTCAAATGTTGTGTACACATTTGTTTACATCCCTGTTAGTGAGCATTTCTCTTTTGCCAAGACAATCCATCCACCTGACAGGTGTGGCATATCAATAAGCTGATTAAACAGCATGATCATTACACCGGTGCATCTTGTGCTGGGGACAATAAAAGGCCACTCTAAAATGTTTTGTCACACACAATATCACAGCTGTCTCAAGTTTTGAGGGAGCGTGCAATTGGCATGCTGACATCAGGAATGTCCACCACGGCTGCAGTCTGAACTTATTTATTCTCTTTTATTTATGAAAAGAAGCTGATAATGGCCTTTATCATTTATGATAATTTAATTAATTTATGTTATGGTGTTTCTATTCCAAGAAAAAACTAAATACATTTTACATTTGTTAAACATCTGTTAATACATTTTTAGTCCTACATATCCTAATGTTAGAAAGTTGAATATACACTAGATATAGGCTACTTTAGGTGGGTTAGGCTAAATAGGCCTAATTAAAAAGAATAGTGATCATGGAAACAAAATATTCTAGGCAGAGCATGCCCTAAGCTTGTGGCATTTTAAAATCTGCTCAATCACGCTCTGCTCATCACTCCACACTCGCCCACTTACATGCTCTGGCATTCAAAAGCAGCCATGCTTTAGGCTATCAAAGAACTGTCAATCATACCAATGGATGGAATCAGTGAATTAATGGTTGCAGCAACCGTTACATGGTCTGACAGGCTGCATAACAAATGAGGCCTAATTAGACAAAATAACAATTACCTAATCTGAACAATTTAGTATCTCGTTCAAACGACTTACTAAGTCATTCAAATTAATTGTTTTTTTGCCTAGGGCTTCAGGGCTTCCGTATTTAACATCTGGGTCCTGTTTCAGTAAAAAGTGAAATCAGTGTTGTAGTACTCGAGACCACATATTGAGTGTCTCGGGCCTTGTCTCGGCCCTGACTCTCGGACAATGATGACTCGTAATTTCTTCCCGAGACCAGCCGAGACCAGCCAAGGAATCAGCCTCCTTTTATTCTAATAATTCTAGCAAAACTATGTCAGGGTGACATGACAGGCAGCAGATGTATCAATCTTCCAAAGACGATCTGTGTTTATTCTGTAGCCCGCAGCAGTGCCCTGTGCCTGCCCTGGATTCGCCAGCCAATGACTGTGCCTCAATTTGAAAGAAAATACATGCCAATACAAGATGGCTGGGACCACTTTTAACTTTTCCCATCATGTGGAGAGGAAACACATGGAGAGGTATGTTGAGAAGCTAGTTAGCTAACTACTAGTAGCTAGCTACTAGCTAGCATAAAATAGTCTAGTGTGCTGTTTAGCTTATGTTAGCAGTGGCCGGTGCTGTCTATGATGGATTCTGTAGTAGACAGTACAAAGATGTAGCTAGTTAGTTGGCCATCATAATTTGTCTTAATGTTACATAGCTAGCTAACTACTGTTATAGCAAATATACTGGCAAGTCTAGCTAGCTAGCTAGCTAGAAGATGGCCAGCTGCCTTAAGGTAATGAAATTAACACCTACCAAAAGGCCGGAAATAAGTAGAAACATCTAAATCATTCAAAAAAAACGGTTCTGCCATCTCTGCCTCAGGCCCAGAGAGGTGCATTTTTTTTATTAAGACATATCATAACATTGCTTCTCATGTAATGTGTTAATCATTATGGAGAAATGCATCCCAGTGTTGGTTGGGAAGGTAAATGATGAATATCGATGAATATCACATCACAAATACAGTAGCATATGTTATCACAGATAATGCAGAAAATATTAAATGTGCATTAAAAGTGAAGCTGCCACAGCAGGAGGAGCACAGTAAAGACAATGATGACAGTGAAGACGGGAACCTGGACGATGAACACCTGTGGGAGGATGTGTCATGGGATGACGAGGAGAACATCGACCTCCTGAGATCCAGACAGCGACTCTCCTGTTTTGCTCACTCCCTACAGCTAGTGATATATGATGGAACGAGAGAAGGCCATTTCACTAGCTATAGCCAAGACATCAAGGTTCAGTACACTGCTACATAGTAGCACCTCATTTAAAGACAGCTTTGAGGCTGTGTTTGGCATGGGAAAGTCTGTTCCGGCAGAAAATGCCACTCGCTGGAAAAGCACGTTTAAACAGCTGCAGGCCCTCACAGATCTGTGGAGCATGGACTTTGAGAATGTGGTTTTTACCACTCACGAATGGAACCAACTGAAAGAGTTGAGTGCAGTTCTTGCACCGCCGGGCACTAAAATCCTGCCCGCGAGACATTTTTTAAATATTATTATATTCGATTTTTGGCCTAAAATGACTAATTCCATGATATACAAAGAACCTCCAATAGGTGGCGCTGTAGCCTGGCAGTGCGCTCTGTATTTGGGCCTACAGTCAGATTCAGAACGCGCTCAGTCATCATAGCCACTTCATTGCTTGACAACTTTTGACATGAAAAATTAGTTTTGCGAAAATGAGAAAAGTGGACTCTGAATGTAAGTGTGTTTAAAGAAAAATCGACAGCAAAATTCTTTTTTACTAATATTGGACATAAGGCGGCATGTCTGATATGCTAAGAAAGTGTTGCCGTTTTTTAACCCTGGAATGAGTAGGTGTGTCCAAACTTTTGACTGGTACTGTAGTTTAAAAGCTCTGATGAAGGCCAAGAGAACAAGAAACATCTTTCAGTGAGAAAACAGAAATCCACAAAGTGTAAAACATAACCAAAAAATACTTCTGTTTTCAAAGATGTAGCCTACGATGTAATACTCGTGATCATTTTAAGGAGAACAAAAACGACAGCCTACATTTGAACACCACCTCAGAAGCTTCAGTCATCTTCTCAATTAAGTAGTCTAGATTTGTTGTTGGCTACTCGAAGAGAACTAGGACCATTCACTCGCAGCCCACCTCTTCCAATAAATTGTGGGAAAATGTGCATTGAATTCTACTAGATGAAGTGCCGAAATGAATATACGTTCCTGGCATTTAAAACATACTTGATTTTTGAAACGTTGCATACTGTTAAACATTTTATTATCGCATACTGAGACTGCGTCATGCGTGATTGCGTTGTTTCCCCCTATTAGTAGTGCATCCCCATAACTAATTGATCAGCTGTTGTCAGAGCTGAATGAGTATGACATCCGGGCATTAAAAGTACTGTATACTCGATTTTCAAAAAGTTGCATGCTATTGAACTTTCGCATACTCAAACAGCCTACTATTTAGCACGTAAGTATGGGTATTTGGACACTGTCAGTTATTTAGGTCATTATAATTGCATAACGTTACTCATAATGCGGTAACAACATGTCATTCCATTCATTACAGTTGACCAGACCCATTCCTCACTTTAAGACCGAAATCACCAAGAGTGGGGTAGGCCAGGCTTATGTTTTCTTTCCGTGTTTTCAACCGTTTTAGGCAATGTATTTTTTTAATTATTATTATGGTGATAGTTATTGCAGTGAGAACTATCCAGCAATGCACTTGGATACTGTCCTTGTCCCCATTCATTTGACATTGAACACTTAAAACAATAGCTCAGATTGTAATTTAATTGGGCTGAGATGATCTGAGAACTGCTTTAATAGATGATCTACATTCATTTGAACATGTCTCACAACGTTCTTTTTTAGGGTGGAGGTGAATTGAGAACAGTTCAATAATATGCTGTCATAAAAAGACCATTCAATATGAACTCAAATTATATACATTTTGCTCTGATTTGTGTCACTCAGATTGTACTTTAGTAGTACAATACAGATGGTATTTACAGTGCTGTATCAGACATCTGCTGTTTCCAGTTATATAAACATGATAATTTCATGTTTCAAAAGTTTGCACTTACTTTTTGTGGCTGTGAGTCTCTCATTGTACTTTAGAAGGGTAGAGATGGTACAGTGACAGAATAGTTCTGAAATCTTAGCAACATACGTACACCTACAGCTAATCCATTATTTTTGTTTTCTAGACACCTTGATCACTAAAGTCTAATCCCATGTAGCTCAGTTGGTAGAGCATGGCGCTTGCAATGCCAGGGTTGTGGGTTCAATTCCCACGGGGGATCAGTTTGAAAATGTCTGCTAAATAACCAAAATGCAAATGCAGTTTTGAGACCATGATGGGTGGGGACGTCACTGGATTTGGTAGCTAGCACTGATCCATCCAAAGATTCTACCCCAATCAAATGTCCTGTTATCAAGCTCACAAGAACCAGTGACACTCAGCCTGGGATGCAAGCAAATACTTTGATGTCATCCAGGACTTTCACACACATGCTGCACTCATCTTCTGGGCTAAACACGAAGACAGATACACACATTGGCGATGAAGGTCTTGTCAATCCCTGCCTCCTCAGCACTGGTAGAGAGGGTTTTTGGTTCTCCATGAGACCCCACCGTGCTCGTTTAGGTCACAGATTGGTCACTGCACTCGTATTTATGAAGTGCAAACATGTACTTGATCGCTGGTAAGAGCCACACCCATCCATTCACTTTCCTCAAGCAACTAATATTAAGGATAATGTGTGAAATGCATACAATTTAAGTCTCAAACAGCTTGACTTGGTATGAAATGGCTTCATTAAAACTGGTAATGTGATTTGAAATTCCATTAGTATGTATGCACAGTATTCACTGTAAAAATAAAATATTGGCTTTATGATTTGAATATATAAGAATGACAAGATATAATACACATTTTATATTTTGAGTTGGTGTTGAAATGACTTGATGAAATCTTTTCCACTTGTGTGTTTTATTGATCGTTAATGATACACTACATGAATAAAAGTATGTGAACACCTGCTCGTCAAAAATCTCATTCCACTAGATGTTGGAACATTGTTTCGTGGACTTGCTTCAATTCACTGATGTTGGGCGAATAGGCCTAGCTTGCAGTCAGCGTTCCAATTCATCCCAAAGGTGTTTGATGGGGTTGAGGTCAGGGTTTTGTGCAGGTCAGTCGAGTTCTGACCTGCATTGTCATGCTGAAACAGGAAAGGGCCTTCCCCAAACTGATTCCACAAAGTTGGAAGCACAGAATCATCTAGAACGTTATTGTATGCTGTAGCGTGAAAAACAGCCCCAGAACATTTCTCCTCCCCCGCCAAACTTTACAGTTGGCACTATGCATGGTGGCAGGGAGCGTTCTCCTTGCATCTGCCAAACCCAGATTCGTCCATTGGACTACCAGATGGTGAAGTGTGATTCATCACTAAAGTGAACGCATTTCCACTGCTCCAAAGTCCAATGGCGGCAAGCTTTCCACCGCTTTTCACCACTCCGGCTTGTGTACAACTGCTCGGCCATGAAAACCCATTTCATGAAGCTACAGTTCTTGTGCTGACGTTGCTTCCAGAGAAAGTTTGGAACTCGGTAGAGAGCAACCGACAACAGATGAGTTTTATGCGCTACACGCTTCAGCACACGCCGGTCCCGTTCTGTGAGTGTGGCTGATCCGTTGTTGCTCCTAGACGTTTCCACTTCACAATAACAGCACTTACAATTGACTGGGGCAGCTCTTGCAGGGCAGAAATTTGATGAACTGACTTGTAGGAAAGGTGGCATCCTATGACGGTGCCACGTTGAAAGTCACTGAGCTCTTCAGTAAGACCATTCTACTGCCAATGTTTGTCTATGGAGATTGCATGGTGGTGGCTTTATTTTATACACCTGTCAGCAACAGGTATGGCTGAAATAGCCAAATCCACCAATTTGAAGGGGTGTCCAAATACTTTTGTATATATAGTGTAGCTACCTGGACTACCTGCATTGACCCTTTTCTGCACTAACTCTCTTGCACTCACTCTATCCACACACTCACACATACTTACACTGACATCCCAACACACACATACACACACACACACACACACACACACACACACACACACACACACACACACACACACACACACACACACACATACACATAACACACACACATTACATACGCCCACACACACATAGGTCTAGCACGTGCACACTTGCATAATGGCGCCACATACAATGCTGCTACTGTCTATTATATATCCTGTTGCCTAGTCAATTAAACCTTACCCACATTTTGTTGTGTTAAAAAGTGTGATTCAAATCTATTTAATTGTCATTTTTGTGTCAATGATATAAGCAAAATTATCTAGTGTCAAAGTGTAAAACATTAACATATCTTGATTACATAGGTTTTGAACCCTTTGAGTCAATACATGTTAGAATCACCTTTGTCAGTGATTAGAGCTGTGAGTCTTTCTGGGTAAGTCTCTAAGAGAACACTTGCACATTATTATTTTGAAAAGTCTTCAAGTTCTGTACAATTAGATGTTGATCATTGCTAGACAACCATTTTCAGGTCTTGCCATAGATTTTCAAGTCTATCAAAGTCAAAACTGTAACTTGTTCACTCGCGAACATTCACTGTTTTCTTGGTAAGTGTCAGGCTCTGGCCATAGAGAAGCCTATTTGCTTCTCTATGTAGCTAGGGTCAGAGTCTGACAGTGTCCATTCTTTCTGTTTCTGTGTGGGTTTTGGGCTGGATCCCTAATTAGAGGCAGCTGCACCGCATTGTCTCTAATTAGGGATCCTATATACAGTGGGGAGAACAAGTATTTGATACACTGCCGATTTTGCAGGTTTTCCTACTTACAAAGCATGTAGAGGTCTGTAATGTTTATCATAGGTACACTTGAACTGTGAGGGACAGAATCTAAAACAAAATTCCAGAAAATCACATTGTATGATTTTTAAATAATTAATTTGCATTTTATTTCATGACATAAGTATTTGATCACCTACCAACCAGTAAGAATTCCGGCTCTCACAGACCTGTTAGTTTTTCTTTAAGAAGCCCTCCTGTTCTCCACTCATTACCTGTATTAACTGCACCTGTTTGAACTCGTTACCTGTATAAAAGACACCTGTCCACACACTCAATCAAACAGACTCCAACCTCTCCACAATGGCCAAGACCAGAGAGCTGTATAAGGACATCAGGGATAAAATTGTAGACCTGCACAAGGCTGGGATGGGCTACAGGACAATAGGCAAGCAGCTTGGTGAGAAGGCAACAACTGTTGGCGCAATTATTAGAAAATGGAAGAAGTTCAAGATGACGGTCAATCTCCCTCGGTCTGGGGCACCATGCAAGATCTCACCTCGTGGGGCATCAATGATCATGAGGAAGGTAAGGGATCAGCCCAGAACTACACGGCAGGACCTGGTCAATGATCTGAAGAGAGCTGGGACCACAGTCTCAAAGAAGTAACACACTACGCTGTCATGGATTAAAATCCTGCTCAAGCCAGCGCATGTCCAGGCCCGTCTGAAGTTTGCCAATGACCATCTGGATGATCCAGAGGAGGAATGGGAGAAGGTCATGTGGTCTGATGAGACAAAAATAGAGCTTTTTGGTCTAAACTCCACTAGCCGTGTTTGGAGGAAGAAGAAGGATGAGTACAACCCCAAGAACACCATCCCAACCGTGAAGCATGGAGGTGGAAACATCATTCTTTTGGGATGCTTTTCTGCAAAGGGTACAGGACAACTGCACCGTATTGAGGGGAGGATGGATGGGGCCATGTATCGCAAGATCTTGGCCAACAACCTCCTTCCCTCAGTAAGAGCATTGAATCTGGGTCGTGGCTGGGTCTTCCAGCATGACAACGACCCGAAACACACAGCCAGTTCAACTAAGGAGTGGCTCCGTAAGAAGCATCTCAAGGTCCTGGAGTGGCCTAGCCAGTCTCCAGACCTGAACCCAATAGAAACACACCTGCAGTGTGTGCAAACCTGGTCAAGAACTACAGGAAACGTATGATCTCTGTAATTGCAAACAAAGGTTTCTGTACCAAATATTAAGTTCTGCTTTTCTGATGTATCAAATACTTATGTCATGCAATAAAATGCAAATTAATTACTTCAAAATCATATAATGGGATTTTCTGGATTTCTGTTTTAGATTCCGTCACTCACAGTTGAAGAGTACCTATGATAAAAATTACAGACTTCTACATGCTTTGTAAGTGGGGAAAACCTGCAAAATCGGCAGTGTATCAAATACTTTTTCTCCCCACTGTATGTTTGTATGTCCTTCACTTTTGTGTGGGTCGTTATTCCTCCAGTCACAGGTAAAGTAGTGTGTTTCAATATTTACGTCTATTCATTCGTGTTTGTTTTTTGTATAACGAGACATTGTATATCGTGTTTTTGTTTGGTGAATTAGTTCGTCATTTGAGTTGAATTATACATAGTATAAATAAAGTAGAATGTCGAACTACTATCCCTGCGCTGCGTCTTGGTCTCTCTCAATACCCACTCGTGACAGAACGACCCACCACCTTGAGACCAAGCAGCGCAACTGGCGAGAGACTGAGAGAGCGATTGCCCTGCTTCGGTATACGGACACGGAACTCCTCGGGGGGGGTTTGAGACGGACTCAGAGGAGGAGGTAGTGCCAGTACCATTTCCCACGTGGCCTAGGTTGAAGCCAGAGGACCGTGGGAGGTGTATGGAGCAATGGAAGAGAATGGAGAAAGAAAGGACAGAGCTGGCGTTAAAGGGGCCCATGGTGAGCATCCCCAGTCCGGGTCCGGCCGTCTACTCTACTCCCGTACCGGAGCAGTCCGCTCCACTGGTGCGCCTCCTCAGTCCGGGAACGTCCAGCACCGCCCCGGAGCCAACGAAGGTCCGTCGTGGCTTCAAGCACCACACCATCGGTGCGCAGCCAGAGCCCGGAGAGGCTGAAGGAGGAGGATCGCACACCACTTAGTCTGCCAACGATTCATGATCAGGAGAAGCCCGAGTGGTTTCATAAATACCCGGAGGAGGAGCAGACGAGGTGGTGGAGAGCCTGGGTTGCGCTTCCGCTGGAGGCGCAGAAGGACCCATTCCTACGGGAGATAGAGGAGGAGAAGGACTTTGAGCGCCGACGGGCACTTGTGATGAGGCTATGGGACAGACGGGCACCTCCAGCGAAGGTCCGCAGCCCTGAACCTCCAGCGAAGGTCCGCAGCCCGGAACCTCCAGCGAAGGTCCGCAGCCCGGAACCTCCAGCGAAGGTCAGCAGCCCGAAACCTCCAGCGAAGGTCCGCAGCCCGGAACCTCCAGCGAAGGTCCGCAGCCCTGAGCCTTCATCCACAGCCCAATGCCTGGAACCTCCAGCTACGGTCCACAGCCCGGAACCTCCAGCGAAGGTCCGCAGCCCGGAGGCTCCAGAGGTAAGCACAGCGCTGTGGCTGGAACCAACCCCCCCAGTGGAGCAGGACCGCCATAGTCCACCGGTAACCAGTCCGGGTCCAGCCGTCTGCTCCGCCCCAGAGCCAGAGCAGTCCGCTCCACCGGTACCCATTCCGGGTTCAGCCGTCTGCTCCGCTCCAGAGCCTGAGCACTCTGCTCCACCGGTACCCAATCTGGGTCCAGCCATCTGCTCCGCTCCAGAGTCAGAGCAGACCGCTCCACCGGTGCCCATTCCGGGTCCAGCCGTCTGCTCCAGTGCCAGAGCAGTCCGCTCCACCGGTACCCAATCCAGGTCCAGCCGTCTGCTCCGCTCCAGTGCCGGAGCAGTCCGCCCCACTGGTGCCCAGTCCTGGCCCGGTTGTTTGCCCCGCTCCATGGCCGGAGCCATTTGCCTCACCGGTGCCCAGTCCAGGCCCGGTTGTTTTCCCCGCTCCATGGCCGGAGTCTTTTACCCCACCGGTCTCCAGTCCGGGCCCGGTTGTTTCCCCTCTCCATGGCCGGAGCAGTTTACCCCACCGGTGCCCAGTCCGGGTCCGGTTATTTTCCCCGCTCCTTGGCCGGAGCCGTTTACCCCACCGGTGCCCAGTCCAGGACCGGTTGTTTTCCCCGCTCCAAGGCCGGAGTCTTTTACCCCACCGGTGCCCAGTCCAGGACCGGTTGTTTTCCCCGCTCCAAGGCCGGAGCCGTTTACCCCACCGGTGCCCAGTCCGGGCCCGGTTAATTGCCCAGCTCCATGGCCGGAGCCGTTTACCCCACCGGTGCCCAGTCCGGGCCCGGTTGTTTTCCCCGCTCCATGGCCGGAGCCGTTTACCCCACCGGTGCCCAGTCCGGGCCCGGTTGTTTTCCCCGCTCCATGGCCGGAGCCGTTGGTCCCACCGGTACCCAGTCCGGGCCCAGCTATAAGGAGGGGCCATGGAAAAAAACTGTCCACTTCGCCGGAGCCAGAACCGCCCCCAAAGGACTAGTTTTTCCCTCCCTAATTAACCCCCCCTTGTTTTGTGTGTTATTTATTTTTTGGGCGTCCGGGAGTCCGCGCCTTGGGGTGGGGTACTGTCAGGCTCTGGCCATAGAGAAGCATAGGCTTCTCTATGTAGTTATGGTCAGAGTCTGACAGTGTCGTTCTTTTCTGTTTCTGTGTGGGGTTTCGGTTGGATCCCTAATTAGAGGCAGCTGCACAGCATTGTCTCTAATTAGGGATCCCATATATGTTGACTCTGTCCTTTACTCTGGTGTGGGTCATTGTTGATGTTGTCGATGTATGTCGCAGTCACGGGTGAAGTAAGTGTGTTTCTTTTCATCCGTTCATTGGTGTGTTTTTTTAACGTGACGTTAGTCGATTAGTGTTTGTTTGTGTTCTGTGGTTCGTCATAAGTTTTGTCTATACATAGTATTTAAACATTTATGTACATAGTATATTAAAAATATGTCGAACTACTATCCCTGCGCTGCGCCTTGGTCATTCAACACACACGTTCGTGACAGATTTAACTCTAGGACCAACCACCCTAGGGGCTGGTGGTACTGTGGTTGGAGAAGGTTAAAGAAATATCTACGGTGTGGCCTCAAATATAGAGAAAACACAGGTATAGGACAACGCACTAAAGAATACTCCCGCTGGAGTTACCTTTTGAACTAGGTAAATTACACAAGTTTTTTTTACATACCTTTATCCAGGTCTATCACTGTAATCCCTGTCGCCGTTATTAATGGTTTGTTTTGTGAGTCGTGTTTACTCTGCCACATATATTCAGAAATAAAATTTACTCAACCCACCTGCCGTGCTTACATTGTGACCCTTTTTTAAAAGTAGAAGGATAACTTTGTGATTTGACAAAACTTCCCTAATGGACTTGCAGGGAGAGACTACTGCAGTAATTGTTTAATTCCAGTTGAACACCGTCCCACTGGCTCAGAGCCAAGTGTGAAAAAAAAGAAAGTAAATAACAACAAGACATAATACTTGGAGCGCTGCTGTTAAAAGGGCAATCAGCAGCTGCTACATCCATTTTGGGACTTATAAATTAATGATATGTACCCATTGATTCTTGAAGAATATAACTTATAAATGCTTCATGAGCTTAGTTCATCTGTCGTACCCCATCAGAACCCAAAATATAAGCTTTTTTTATATCTTGAAAAGTTGATTGCTGACAAGCAGAACATTTGGGGATTATGTCAACAATGGACTAATGAAACAAATACCAAAATATAGTTTTTGGGAAGTGCAAGTCCATTAAGAAATAACCTGTTTAAAAAAATGTATAATAAATCTCTCATTGCTCCTGGTCACAGAGGAACTTTTCCATCTTGTTTTGCACAATGTTTTCTTCAATGTTTACTTACTTCATACTTGAATTGTAATTTCACAGATAACGGTGGAAATTCATTTTTGTGGATCATCCCAGGGGGAAAGTAAATGAGTGTAGCAGTATCATGTATCTGTCTTAACAGCTAAAGATAGAGGGAATTGGGTGTTTGAAGTTTTGGCTGTTTATTTACAAGAGAGAAAATGTCATTTAACCAAAAGACCTGCCATCGGAGATACTTTAACGAGGAAATATAACATATTTTCACTGCAGTCCTCCGGACCTCGTTGAATGCTGCCCCCGGTGAAAAATGTGTTCGACACCTCTGCTCTTGACCTATGGCGTATGCTAGATTAGGACAGAGACTTGAGAGGTGAGCAGCTGAGCCATCCACTTAATGGCAGTCAAACACCTAATGGACAGCAGACTTCACTTGTGTCCCTGTACCCTTTTTCCTCAGTCTCTCTATTGATTGACCTTTACATGGGAGGCAGCAACTGGCAGGGAGCAGACTGAAGTGGACCATCACAAACACCTTTCATCTAACCCCAATAGATCTGTACTCATGTCACAACATGCCTCTCCAACCAACACACAATGGGTCAACAAATATTGTAAAAAGGTTAGGAAGCTTTTCCATAAATGCATTCAGCGCATGGCAGTAAGTCAGCAACTCAGGTGCTTGAGTTCATTTAAATGAATACAAAAAATGTACTAGCAGCAGGAGTTGAAGAATCCTGCAGTTTATCTCATTTTAACTTTCTATCCCTAACAGCGTTGCATTATTCATAATAATGCCAGAATGTAAATAGTTGTATTTATTATGGCCTCATGCATAAAATTACTCCTGATAGCACGCCAGAAAAGATAACTTTTACTATCTGTTTGGGAAAAACTAGAAGAAAGAAGAACTCCCATGATGCCTTTGCTGCTGTGTACTCTGATAAACTTGCCACCGCGGCGGCCGCCTGGTTGTGAAATTTGTAGGTGATGCGTGTCGCCTGGGTGAGGGCATCTGCTTTGCAAATAAATAATGAAATCACACAGCATTGCTGATCTCTCGACATGAATGATCCTTTCTTCAGCTGCCTGTCACAGTAGCTCCGTAGTTATCAGGAAAAAGATACACAGATGTTCTTGAGCTGCAGCTCGCCCCATGCTGCCGTTATGTAATCCCCGAGTAAAATATTCATCAAGCTGCTCTGGACCACATCTGTATGCAGGGGATATGATGGGGAAACAGTTTTCTTTCAACCCTGCTAACTGCACATGGGTGGCTGCTACTGGGAGAGAGTTGCATGCAAATGGACCTCATTGTGTGTGTGTGTGTGTGTGTGTGTGTGTGTGTGTGTGTGTGTGTGTGTGTGTGTGTGTGTGTGTGTGTGTGTGTGTGTGTGTGTGTGTGTGTGTGTGTGTGTGTGTGTGTGTGTGTGTGTGTGTGTGTGTGTGTGTGTGTGTTTGTTTTCCATATTGACTGACCTAGTCAGGACCAGACATGGTATTGTACAGTATGTGTACTTAGAGAAGATGGTAGATGACTCTATAAATTGAACCTTGCTAGGGTATTCTGATGAGCAGGCATTAAAGTTGGCCCTCACCAGCCGTCAACAGGCCTGACTGGGGAAAGAACCCATCCAGCTGACCTGTATATCATCCATTCTCCTCCAGCAGACACATGCACACATGCACACAAACACCCACAACTCAAGACCCGTTACACTGGACCACTCTTCACTCTCCATCTGCTGTTTACTGTTAAACCTATACATGAGGATCACTGCTTTACAGTCATGTCAGGGATTTTATTTTACTTCCTTGTAGGTCATTATTCAATTGAGTGAGTGATGGCGGATACAGGCTACCTGTGAATCAGTGGCGGTCGATGCCGTTTAAGATGAAGAGGGCGATTTTGTTTTTCTCATGAGCATCGCCTTATTATGGGCTCCCAAGTGGCGCAGCTGTCTAAGACACTGCCTATCAGTGCTAGAGGCGTCACTACAGACACTCTGGTTTGAATCCAGGCTGTATCACAACCGGCCGTGATTGGGAGTCCCATAGGGAGGCGCACAATTGGCCCAGCATCTTCCGAGTTTGGCCGGTGTAGGCCGTCATTGTAAATAAGAATTTGTTTTGACTTGCCTAGTTAAATAAAAGTTAAATAAAACAAATAAAAATAAAATAGTTATATTATAGCATATTGTATGACTCTCATTCATATTCCATTCACCCAGTTCAATGTAACATCAGTAGGTTTAGACTACTACATGATGCTCAAATTTTCCCTATAAACCATCATGAGGTTGCTACAACCTAGCCTATGAATGAAAGTTTACAATGTCGGTGCTTACAAGTCAAGAGAAGAATTTGAGGTGACAGATAGTGACACATGGACAGACTGTGACACATTTAATACTGCCTTACAAACTCTTGCCTTTATCTAGCTGATCTAGGGCGTAATCAGTAGTCCAACAGTTGCAAACGAGAGTTTCTTTTGGACAAATCCAGATATGTTTATCCCTGTTTCGTTCCATTTGCTTCTGTTTAAGAAACATTTTACAACAGAATTGGCAGAAAGAATATACCCCTGATAACACGTAAACACAGCTCACTTTCATAGCAGCCACGTTGTATTCCTTCTTGCATCAATGCGCTCTCTTCCCCTCACCTTTTCCCGTTGCTTGTGGACTTCAATGCACAATACATCAGCTGTATGTGACCAGGCAAAAACAACTTTCCAAGCCAAACCATATCAGAACCGCTACACACAGCCTACATCGTTGTCACCATATTAGCTAAAGTAACGTCATAGTCAACATAATAATAGAACTAACGCGTTAGTAAACATGCTATAACCATGCAGTAACGTTACAGTGTACAGTCAGTAAGCAGTTCAATAAGCAGTTTAGCAGTTACACCGGCAGGCGCCGGTGGCAATAAATACCTTACCTTGTCTTGGAAGATTTCCAGTGTTGTGTTGGATAGTCATAACCAGCTATGACTATCCAACCTCTGTTTGAGCTGGGTGTTTGAGTAGGCTAAACTAGCTAGCTAGCTAGCTGCATTTGCAAGCATTTGCTTATCCTTCATTTTTGAATAAATACATTTGTTAAAATATATTTCAACTATTGTCTTTCTCTCTCTTTGAGTCAACTACTGGAGTTACCTTTTGAACTAGGTAAATTACACAAGTTTTTTTTACATACCTTTATCCAGGTCTATCACTGTAATCCCTGTCGATCACTGTAAACCACATTGTATGCAGTGCTAGCTAGCTGTAGGTTATGCTTTCAGTACTAGATTCATATTCTGATCCTTTGATTAGCTGGAAAACATGTCAGTTCATGCTGCAAGAGCTCTGATAGGTTGGAGGAAGTCCTCCGGAAGTCTATGGATGGGGGTGAGAACCATGAGCCTCCTAGGTTTTGTATTGAAGTCAATGCATCCAGAGGAGAATGGAAGGTACCTCTCCTCCGGCTACACCATGGTGCTACCCTATAGAGGGCTGTTGAGGCTACTGTAGACCTCTATTGCGAAACAGTGTGTCAATTATTTGTTTGAAAAAAGCGGCAATAGTACTGTTTGTCCATTTTGAGACGCCATAGACAATAAACATTTCCTAAAAACTAACTCAAGAAGTCAGTAACTAATTTTGACGTTTTTGCCGAAGAGATCTTGGTTGCGCATTTTTACATCTAACTAAGATGTTTGGTGCAGTATTTTTCAACTTCTCTCATTGGATCACAACAAAGACTTTATTGAATAATCCCTACTGTTGACCAATCACAGATTAACAAACAGAAACGTCTCAAAATGTAATATTATATTATATGCACGAACTCTACCGAAGAGAGTTGGTAAGCATGCGGACGCCTTAAGACCGCAGGCACTGTACTGTAGTTATCTCTATGAGTGAGGAAGAGTGTTGACTCAACACATCCGGATTAAACTGTACCTACCTCACACGACTGTTTGATTATGCGGTGAGGTTGATGGGGGTCATGTAGAAATAGTAGGAGAGTAAATGGGGTAGAGGTAGAAGAGATCAGAGTGAGACAAATTAAATATGTAAATATGTACCTCCTATATGCGGTAATGAAGAGTGGAAGAGTGTTCATGATGCAGGACTTCCAAAAGGCTTCCCTGTGCAAATGGGATCAGAGAACACTGTCAGAGATGCTCATTACTGCACATTATGTGTAAGAATGTATAAGCATCCCATCATGCTGGGCTCACTCAGGCTGAGGAGGATGAAGGATGGAGGATGGAGAATACACAACCCTGTGATGGTGGAATCAGTTGGGAGCGTTCAAGGTGCTTATGGAAGCACATAAGCCCCAGGACAGTCACAGCCACGTCCCCTGCCACATCCACAGGAGCTTGCTTAGATTTTTATTTTTATTTTTATTTAACCTTTATTTAACTAGGTAAGTCAGTTAAGAACAAATTCTTATTTACAATGACAGCCTACCTACAGGGACAGCCACAGTAGAGCAAATTGGAGCAAATTAGGGACACATCAACAGGTTTTTTCACCTTGTTGGCTCGGGGATTCGATCCAGCAGATTTTCGGTTACTGGCCCAACGCTCTGACCACTAGGCTACCTGTCGCCCAAATCCCAGCCCTCTGTCACTTTGCTTTTGTAAATACCCATTCATAACTGAGCCACCCAGTCTTCATGGTGATACACGCGACTACAGTATAGGGAGGGATCTGACATACAGAGAAGACATTGTTGGAAGTAGCTGTCTTATCTTTACTAAAATCATAATTTTTCATTATTATCAGGATAAAATCAAATCAAATGTGTAGACCTTACGAGCCATTAACCAACAATGAAGAGTTTAAAAAAAATGCTAATGCTAAACTAAAGGAAAACGAAAAAGAGTAAAATAGCATTAACAAGGCTATATACAAGTCAATGTATATTGTGAAACAATTTTTCCTTTTCCTTTAGTTTAGCATAAAAAAAAAATTACCATATGGAATATTACTAATTCAAGAGGTTTTCTTTATTTGCACTATTTTTTACATTGTAGAATACAAGTGAAGACATCAAAACTATGACATAACAAACCAGAAAAGTGTTAAACAAATATTTTATATTTGAGATTCTTCAGTAGCCACCCTTTGCCTTGATGACAACGTTAGCACATTCATGGCATTCTCTCAACCAGCTTCATGAGGACCGCCACAGGAATGGAAGACCCTGAAATATTTCTGCTGCAGAGGATAAGTTCATTAGAGTTACCAGCCTCTGATTGCAGCCCAAATAAATAACAGACACATCTCAACATCAACTGTTCAGAGGAGAGTGTGTGAATCAGGCCTTCCATGGTCGAATTTCTGCAAAGAAACCACTACTAAAGGAATCCAATAATATGAAGAGACTTGCTTGGGCCAAAAACCACGAGCATGGACATTAAACCGGTGGAAATTTGTCCTTTGGTCTGGAGTCCAAATTTGAGATTTTTGGTTCCAACCTCAACCAAATTTAGATGGTTTTGGATGAGTCGGACCACAGTGAAGGAAAAGCAGCCAACAAGTTCTCAGCATATGTGGGAACTCCTTTAAGACTGATGGAAAAGCATTCCAGGTGAAGCTGGTTGAGAGAATGCCAAGAGTGTGCAAAGCTGTCGTCAAGGCAAAGCGTGGCTAATTGAAGAATCTCAAATATAAAATATATTTTGATTTGTTTAACACTTTTTTGGTTACTACATGATTCCATATGTGTTATGTCTTAGTTTTGATGTCTTCACTTTTATTCTACAATGTAAAAAAATAGTGCAAATAAAGAAATACCCTTGAATGAGTAATATTCCAAACTTTTGGCCCCCAGTGTAGGTAGGGGTAAAGTGACTAGGCATAGATAATAACAGAGAATAGCAGCAACATATATGAGTGTGAAGGAATGTGAATGTGTTTGTGTTTTGTGTGTGTGTGTGTGTTGGAGCGTCAGTGTAGTGTGTGTGAGTGTGTGTGATTAGAGTCCAGTGAGAGCCTGTGTAAGAGAGTTGGTGCAATTTATTTTTTTATATACAAATAAAATAAGGGGGTCAATGTAAATAGTCAGAGTAGCCATTTTATTAACTGTTCAGCAGTCTTATTGCTGGGGGTAGAAGTTGTTAAGGAGCCCTTTGTCACAGACTTGGAGCTCCGGTACCGCTTGCCATGCGGTAGCAGAGAGAACAGACTATGACTGGGGTGGCTGGAGTCTGACAATTTTTAGGGCCTTCCTAACATCGCCTGGTATAGAGGTCCTGGATGGCAGGGAACTCGGCCCCAGTGATGTACTAGGCCATAAGCACTACCCTATGTAGTGCCTTGCGGTCAGATGCTGAGCAGTTGCCATACCAAGCAGTGATGCAGCCAGTCAGGATGCTCTCAATGGTTCAGCTGTACAATGTTTTAAGGATCTGCGGTCCCATGCCAAATCTTTTTAGCCTCCTGAGGGGGAATAGCTGTTGTTCTGATCATTACTGTGTTGGTGTGTTTGGACCATGATAGGTCCTTAGTGATGTGGACACCAAGGAACTTAAAGGTCTCGACCCGCTCCACTACATCCCCATCGATGTGAATGGGGGCGTGCTTGGCCCTCCTTTTCCTGTAGTCCACGATCATCTCCTTTGTCTTGCTCACGTTGAGGGAGAGGTTGTTGTCCTGGTACCACACTGCCAGGTCTCTGACCTCCTCCCTATAGGCTGTCTCATCGTCATTGGTGATCAGGCCTACCACCGTTGTGTTGTCAGCAAACTTAATAATGGTGTTGGAGTGGCAATGCTGTCATGTGTGAACAGGGAATACAGGTGGGAAAGTGCAGTGTGGAGTGCAATAGTGATTGTGTAATCTGTGGATCTTTTGAGGCGGTATGTGAATTGGAGTAGGTCCAGGGTTTCTGGGATAATGGTGTTGATGTAAGCCATGACCAGCCATTCAAAGCATTTCATGACTAAAGATTTGAATGATAGGGGGCGGTAGTCATTTAGGCAGGTTACCTGGGCATTCTTGGGCACAGGGACTATGGTGGTCTTCTTGAAACATGTAGGTATTACAGAGTGGGTTAGGGAGATGTTGAAAATGTTAGTGAAGCCACTTGCCAGCTGGTCAGAGCATGCTCTGAGTATGCGTTCTGGTAATCCGTCTGAACCTGAGGGCCTTGTAAATGTTAACCTTTTTAAAGGTCTTACTCACATTGGCTACGGAGAGCGTGATCACACAGTCGTCCAGAACAGCTGGTGCTCTCATGCATGTTTCAGTGTTACTTGCCTTGAAGTGAGCATAGAAGGCATTTAGCTCATCTGGTAAACTGACGCCACTGGGCAGCTCGCGTTTGGATTTCCCTTTGTAATCCCTGATAGTTTGCAAGCCCTGGCAACATCCGACGAGTGTCAGAGCTGGTGTAGTAGGATTCGATCTTAGTCCTGTATTGACGTTTTGCCTGTTTGATGGCTCTTCGTAGTGGATAGAGGGAATTCTTATTAGCGTCTGGATTAGTTTCCTGCTCTTTGAAAGCGGCAGTTCCAGCCTTTAGCTCAGTGCGGATGTTGCTTGTAACCCATGGCTTCTGGTTAGGATATGTCCGTACATCTGCTTCATCAGACCACTTCCGTAGTGAGCATTGGTTTTGGTCAGATTTGCCAAATGGAGGGCGAGGGAGAGCTTATGTAATATGTAATACAATGATCACAATTAGCGAGATGTTTAGTAATAGATATGCAAAATATCTAATTAGTCTTAAAAGGCTGAATGCATGACTTCCAAGAGAGTAAAGGCAACACATTTCTTATCAACACCACCAATCAAACCTGGGCAACAGAAGACACAGCATAAACAGATCAGGGGGGCGATCAAAGTAATGAATCCAGGTCGAAAGATAAAGTGTTATTGTTCTATGAGGAGACAATGAAATCAACTAATGTTGCATTCTATTATTTAGTATGTTGAGAGCATGTTTATGTACTAGAGAGCTCATCTCCTATTTTAGCCATCTATCCAACTCTATGGGTTAGAGGCAATAGTTGTGAGAATTTAGCAGTCCTCAGGGTAGATTACTGTCACGAGGATTTCTATCCCAATGTTCTAAATGAACTTTTTAGCTCTATCTGTATCCTGAAGGTTGTAAATTCTTCAGTTTGGTTAAATAATACAGAGAGAGTTCCAGCATTGCAAAATGGTCAGTCTTTATTCATAGAGAGCTCTCCCGAAAGGAAAACACAAAACACTTTTATAAAATCCAGTCAGCAAAGTCTCCACCCTGTTTTATGGCCTGCAAGTTCTCAGGATCTGTCTTCAAAGACCCTCTTCAGTTGCTAATGTTTACTCACACCTCGAAGACCAGGCCCCAATCCTGATGGATGGAGCCCTGTGAACTTTTATGGCCGCATAATCTCCTGCAGGTCTAACAGCTTTCACAAATGGTCTTGTCTCCTTCATTGTCTTAACCACATCCTGGCTCATTTACCAAATGGTAACATTCTAACCTGGTCTGAACATTGTCTATGTTCGCACATTCTTAGAATCATAATCTTGTAATTCTAATACATCTCACACATTACACAGTTTCAGGGTGAAACATCTTAGTCATTAACATTAAACATACAAATTCCTTTATCAATTACTTTAGGATTATGGGAACTATTGTGCGGAGGCAGAGATTTAACCAGTATTATTTCTCAAGATTTGCATTATTTGTTTTTAAGTCATTTAGTAGACACTCTGATCCAGAGTGACTTACAGTAGAGTGTATACATTTTCATACTGGTCTCCCGTGGGAATTAAACTCACAACCCTGGTGTTACAAGCACCATACTCTAACAACTGAGCCACACGTCTCTGTCGTTATTTATTCAAGCTATTCTATTTCTCTCCTTCTTTCCAAATATCAGGGAACCAAATTGTGTTCAAACACAGAATATAATGTTTTCCCAAGAATGAGGATAGCATTCCCAACTAGAGCTAACATGGAACAAACGCCACAGTGTACATACATCCGATACTCTCTCCAACACCGGAACAAACGCCACAGTGTACATACATCCGACACTCACTCCAACACCGGAACAAACGCCACAGTGTACATACATCCGACACTCACTCCAACACCAGAACAAACGCCACAGTGTACATACATCCGACACTCACCCCAACACCGGAACAAACGCCACAGTGTACATACATCTGACACTCACTCCAACACTGTAAACACTACAATGTGCATACATCAGATACTCACAAACCACAGCCACACACACAAGTAGTAAATCACCACCAAGGTGTGGTCCTTACCTTGAAGAGCCGCAGTATGTTGGCCACCATGATGGACACAGAGCTGGACGAGGCTCCGATGACTCCCACCACCCTCTCAGGCTTGGTGATGACGGGTGCCCCCCCGCCCAGACACTTGACGTCCGTCCCATCCTTCTCGATCAGGGCCTGTACGAAGGTGAGCGACTGCTCCAGGGCGTGGGTATCCCGGGAACACGTGTCCAGGATGCGCGCGCCCAGCGTGATGTTGGGAAGCAGGGAATGGTCATTGTTGATGCGGTCCAGGGCGAACAGCATGGCCTCCAGACGATGGATCCCCTTCTCCTTCTTCAGCTCCCCGCAGGCCTTGCCTTCGTTGCCCCTGGAGTGCACGGGGAACAGGCCTCCCAGGGAGATGTCCCCGTCGATGCGGATGGAGTTGAGGTGTGTGCCGCTCGGGACTTTGGGTTTAGCAGCTTGGGCTGCTAGGAGAGAGCAGCAGAGAAGGAGTAAGAGCCTGATCAGGCTGCCCCTGTGACAGATCCTGCCAGTCTGCTGCAGAGCACACCCCTGGGGCTGAGACACCATGACCACGGACACAAATCCAGACACACTCTAGAACCCAGCGGAATCAGGAACACAAAGAACACTAGTCTACTCTATATCCAGAGGGTTAATCTTTAATACCTCTTGAAGCAGTGGCCACAGAACAGGCGTCCTTTCATGTTGCTTTGCTTTTAGAAGCACTCAATTATAATAGGAGCATGAATTTAGATGGCTCTTCAAAGGATATATCCTCTTCCTTTCTTATATCTGCATCTCCTTCTTTCCTCCTGACTCCATGGTCTGACCGACGTGGTGGGCACTCCTCTGCCCACTGTACTCCTCTACTATGGAGATCCCTCACAGGGGACATTAAGAAGAACAAAGGTGAATTATAAGCTCTTTTTTCACTCTCTCCGTCCAACCTCAATAAGTTTTTTAATTTCTCTCCTTCCCTTGGGGGGGGGGGTGTTTGGTTCAGGCCTCTCGGCTCAGGTCTCCGGGCTGCTGAGTGAATTCCTGTAAGATAAAGCAGAGTCGAAGCGATGAGACACACCACACAGAGTGACAGAATGGCTAGAGATGAGAGAAGGGATATGTGTTGGTTTGAGCTTTTCACTGCTTTCTTTTTCTGTCTAAACTACTTCTGCTGCAATCATGTGTGGAATGATGAGACAATTTTTTTCTCTGAAACGCTGTCTTTCAATCTCACACGCTCTCTCTCTTCTCCCTCCCTACTCACCTCTCCATATTGAATTTAAAAGGGTTGCCATGGACTCCCAAGGTCGAAAGGCATGAAAGTCAGCTCCCACACACCTCTTTTCAACGTACTCAATAGGACTAATATGCCTACCATTGTTAGGTTGCAACATTTTGTGTATGATGTGTAATCTCATGTCCTAGATCTCTTTAGGCCTTAAAGTGGCACTCCAGTCTCCTTTTCACCTCAATGATTACCTCTTCTTACCTCTATTGCTCCTCTATTGTTCCCGCAAGCAAGAGGGGAGGCCGATTACATCACATCAGACCAACTCCTTGAATGGCCTGCTCCTTGAAGTTTGCAAAAAACAATTTTGCTCAAGACGTTTTTTTTTTTTTTTACCCTTAAGTGTACATTACTGTATATTATATTATTATTTTTCAAGTGGATAAATTCAAAAATAGCTGGAGTGCTTCTTTGAATCAGATATTTTGTTGGTGACTCGCTCATCCTTACAATTATGTTGTTTCTGTTGATTATAACCTTTCCCTGACCTTTCTCTATATTCAAAGATGACACTGAAAGGCAAAATCATACCAACATGTTAAGAGTGTCTCTTATTGGATGACATATCAGAGAGGAGGCAGATATTGGATGAATCATCACACTTTCTCCTCCTTTTCTATTCTTCCATCATCCCGTTTCCCACTCCTTTTCTTCCTTACACCCACAACGCTGGCATATCTGAGACTGCACCTTGGACGGCATAAAACCGTAGGGATGGTTTCTCTGAAGAGACTGTGAAATTGTAACGATGATATTACTACAGAAGGAAAGCTGCTTTGATACAGGAGTAGGTAAGAGGGAAATGTCCCCAGGAGAACTAGCGCTTCATAGTTAAACCCATAGTGTGACATGGTTCTTTAACTCTACACGCCCACAGTTACTTGTGTGAAGAAAGAGTCCCACGCTAGCCCAGATTGGATTGAATTCCATCTTTATGCGCCTTGTCATTTTCAGCTAATGTATTGGTTTAACGTGACTTGAGTACTTTCACACAAATCCCACTGAAGGACAGTGTGGAATAAGCATGTCATTGGACAAGTAGAATAACCTCTATTCATTGAAACTGCACATTTTGTTTTTTTGGCCTAGTCCTACACAGCTGATTAAAAGGTTGGTGATGAATTCATTATTCTGTTCTGGAGAACTGCTTGTGAAACAACTTGTGGTGGGAGAACAAGGCTTTCAGAATAAATTGGGGGATTTTGCCAAATTGTGTCGAAAAAACATTTAAGTACTTAGAGCTTTTAACACAATGCATATTAAGGGCATCTGCTGGTCAGTAGTAAATAGCAGCTTCTGGTGTTCATATAGAACATGAATGTGCAACTGGCGGCCCTGTAGGCTGTGGATCAATTTCCCAAAATTTTACTCAGTCGGGGTCTCAACTTACTGTTGAGAGTTAAAATAGTAGAATGCCCAAGGTACAATCTAAAAATGTAACTTAAGGACCCCAAAAGGCTAGGGCCTTTTACTAATTTTAACACATTCCCAGTGGGTCAGAAGTTTACATACACTCAATTAGTATTTCGTAGCATTGCGTTTAAATTGTTTAACTTGGGTCAAACATTCGGGTAGCCTTCCACAAGCTTCCCACAATTTCACAAGTTTGGTGAATTTTGGCCCATTCCTCCTGAAAGAACTGGTGTAACTGAGTCATCTTTGTAGGCCTCCTTGCTCGCACACGCTTTTTTTCAGTTCTGCTCACAAATGTTCTATAGGATTGAGGTCAGGGCTTTGTGTTGGCACTCCAATACCTTGACTTTGTTGTCCTTAAGCCATTTTGCCACAACGTTGGAAGTATGCTTGGGGTCATTGTCCATTTGGAAGACCCATTTGTGACCAAGCTTTAACTTCCTGACTTGAGATGTTGCTTCAACATATTCACATAATTTTCACCGCTGTGCTTCATGGTTTGGATGGTGTTATTCGGCTTGCAAGCCTCCACCTTTTTCCTCCAAACATAACAATGGTCATTATGGCCAAACAGTTCTATTTTTGTTTCATCAGACCAGAGAACATTTCTCCAAAAAGTGCAATCGTTGTGCCCATGTGCAGTTGCAAACCATAGTCTGGCTTTTTTATGGCGGTTTGGAGCAGTGGCTTCTTCCTTGCTGAGCGTCCTTTCAGGTTATGTCGATATAGGACTCGTTTTACTGTGGATATAGATACTTTTATACCTGTTTCCTCCAGCATCTTCACAAGGTCCTTTGCTGTTGTTCTGGGATTGATTTGTACGTTCATCTCTAGGGGACAAAATGTGTCTCCTTCCTGAGCGATATGACGGCTGTGTGGTCCCATGGTGTTTATACATGCGTACTATTGTTTGTACAGATGAACGTGGTACCTTCAGGCGTTTGGAAATTGGTCCCAAGAATGAACCAGACTTGTGGAGGTCTACAATTATTTTTCTGAGGTCTTGGCTGATTTCTTTTGATTTTCCAATGATTTTCCCACTGAGTTTGAAGGTAGGCCTTAAAATACATCCACAGGTACAACTCCAGTTGACTCAAATTATGTCAATTTGCCTATCAGAAGCTTCTAAAACCATAACATCATTTTCTGGAATTTTCCAAGCTGTTTAAAGGCACAGTCAACTTAGTGTATGCAAACTTCTGACCCACTGGAATTGTGATATAGTGAATTATAAGTTAAATAATCTGTCTGTAATTAATTGTTGGAAGAATTACTTGTGTCATGCACAAAGTAGACTTGTCAACTCACATTGACTTACTCTACTGTGTGGGAGTCGTTAAAAGCATATCTAAGGGGCCAAATTATTTAATACACAGCGTATGACAACAAACAGCGCACCAAACACTCGCAACTAATTCTAGATGTGGATATGCCTCTTCTCCGACTCCTGAACTCTACAAAGAGAGACTGCTCTTTGCACCAAATCTTTCCACCAAACAAACGAAGCAGCTTCTGTTTAGGTCGAGGCACACATTTTATGAACACGGAGAGAAAGCTGGCAAGTTTTTATCTCACCAGCTTCGACAATCCGCTGCTAACAGCACCATACCTGAAATCTGTGTTGCAGCTGATTTATTTTCTACCAATCCAAAAGAAATCAACAATCAATTTAGGCAATTCTACTCTGCTTTTTACTCACCAGAGGCTCTTCCTGACACATCTCGTATGCATGCATTTCTAGACAATCTGGACATCCCCTGTCTCAATTCAGATGAACAAACCAACATGGATGCCTCAATAAGTAATGATAAAGCTACTCTGGCAATCCAGTCCACGCAGAGCGGTAAAGCCCCTGGGCCTGATGGCTTCCCTATTGAATTTTATAAAGCATTCTCCTCTAAAATATCCGCTATCTTCAGCTCAATATACAATGAAATCCTTTCTAGTCAGAAATTGTCACTGACACTTACCCAGGCGACTATTTTGGTTTTGCTTAAAAAAGGACAAGAATCCACCAGACTGAGGCTCATACCGCCCTATAAGCCTTTTGTGCTGCGATTATAAAATCCTCACTAAGGTCCTCTCGCGCCGTTTAGAGACAGTGATGCCTAATATAATTAACTCTGACCAAAGAGGATGTCATCTCTCTCGATGCTGAAAAGGCTTTCGACCAGGTTGAGTTGGAATATCTATTTACAATACTAGAGAGATTTGGGTTTGGCCCGTCATTCCTTTCCTGGATTAAGATTTTGTACTCGTCCGCAGTGGCTTCTGTTCACACCAACAATGTTACCTCCAGCTACTTCCCTCTCCACAGGGGGGCCAGGCAGGGTTGCTGTTTATCCCCTTTCATTTTTGATATGGCTATTGGGAATGGGAAAAAGGGAATGGGGGATACTAGTCAGTAATACAATTGAATGCATTCAACTGAAATGTATCTTACGCATTTAACCCAACTCCTATTGAGCCTCTTGGTATCGCCCTGTGGGAATATTAAGGGGCGACATAACTCACAAGGTGTCCTTATATGCAGACAATCTTCTTTTATACATATCTAACCCTGTTGAGTTTATATGCTATCTCTTGGACATGCTACAAGGTTTTGGGACATTCTCTGGTTATAAGTTAAACCTAACAAAAAGTGTGCTCCTCCCCATTAATCAGTTAGCAGAAGGAATTGGGCATGCCAATTTCCAATTTAAGGTGGAGCATCAGGTCTTTACTTATTTGGGGATAAAGGTCACACGCTCATTAAGACTCTGTTTAAACATAACTTCAAAACACTCCTGGAGCGCACTAAGCAGGATTTCATAATGTGGTCGTCGCTTCCCATTTCATTAGCATTCATTTTGTTAAGATGACAATAATGCCTAGGTTTTTGTACTTATTCCAAATGATTCCCATTTTTCTGCCAAAGTCAATGTTCAAACAACTGGACAGCTACATTTCCAACTTCATTTGGAATAAGTCAAATCCACGAATGAGAAAGTTATATATAGAGAGACCTAAGCCCGCAGGTAGGTATATATAGAGAGACCTACTTAGTGTAACTTGCATATCTTGGTAAGCAGTCATGTCTGTTCTTGTGGCCATTTGTGCTGATAAGAATTTGTATTGACTTTTTTCCATTGTTTTTGTTTCTATTACTGTTTGTTTCAGTTTGTTTCTGTCCTATTTAATTAACTTTTTAGATGTGTTGGTGGTTGGGTGGGTGGTTTGAAGGGAGGGAGGGGAAGAATGAGGGGTTTAGGGTTGTACTGTTTTTGTTGTTAAATAAACAATTGTTGAATCCATGGCATTACTTAGGATGAGTAGAACAAAAGCTTTCATATCATAGGCGTATACTACACTGAACAAAAATCTTAATGAAACTTGTAAAGTGTTGGTCCCATGTTTCATGAGCTGAAATAAAAGATCCCAGAAATGTTCCATATGCACAAAAAGCTTATTTCTCTCAAATTGTGTTCACACATTTGTTTACATCCCTGTTAGTAAGAATTTCTCCTTTACCAAGATAATCCATCCACCTAATAGGTGTGGCATATCAAGAATCTGAAAACAGCATCATCATTACACAGGTGCACCTTATGCTGGGGACAATAAAAGGCCACTCTAAAATGTGCAGTTTTGTCACATAACACAATGCCACAGATGTCTGACGTTTGGAGGGAGCGTGCAATTGGCATGCTGACTGCATATAATCTATTGCCAGATAATTTCATGTTAATTTCTCTACCATAAGCCGCCTGCAACGTAAGTTTTGAGAATTTGGCAGTACGTCCAACTGGCCTCACAAATGAAGACCACGTATATGGCTGATGTCAACGTTGTGAACAGAGTGCCCCATGGTGGCGGTGAGGTTGTGGTATGGGCAGGCATAAGCTACAGACAACAAAGACAATTGCATTTTATCAAGATACCGTGCCGAGACCCTGAGGCCAATTGCCTTGCCATTCATCTGCCACCATCACCTCATGTTTCAGCCAGGATGATAATGCATGGCCCCACGTCACAAGGATCTGTACACTCCAAAGGCCACAATCAACAGTCTGATCAACTCTATTCAAATGAGATGTGTCGTGCTGCATGAGGTAAATGGTGGTCATGATCCATGCCTGTACATTTGTTGGACGGTATCTGTGACCAACTGATGCATACAGGGCATTCGGAAAGTATTCAGACCCCTTCACTTTTTCCCCATTTTGTGACTTTACAATCTTATCCTAAAATGGATTCAATCGTTATTTCCCCTCATCAATCTACATACAATACCCCATAATAAGAAAGGAAAAACAGTTTTTTAGACATTATTACAAAAAAATATATATATATCACATTGACATAAGTATTCAGACACTGCTGTTTCAGATGGATAGTTATTGTATCGAGAGAGACCAACTAAATTATAAAACCTATTTTAAAACCAGGTTTGACAGGATTACCCTTTTCATATTTCACCTGCTTTTAGCCTATGTTTTCCTTACCCCCAAAGTCTATAAAAATGTGACACGATGCACCTCTGCTTGGCACTCAGCATTAAAGAGATAGATTGGGGGTTAAGGCTCTGCGATAAACTTGTGTCCTGTCCAGCCTTGTGCAAGGCTACTTACTTACTTCACTACCATCTCTCTCGCAAATGGTTGCTGTCCTGTACGTTCCTGACACTGTTCAATCTTGGCAGCAAGAGAGGGTAATGTCATCTGAAGGAACAATCTCCCAGCATGCACCCACACAATAGAGGTGAAGGTGCTGGTTTTGCCAGAGAGTGGGTTAGTCAGACGATAGACTGCTGCACAAAGGGCCAAGGTTCATTGTGAGCATATTGGTCCTTTGAATACTCTGAACTATCTGCTAGTGAGTGAAGTATTTTCTCAGACTTCACTTTAAATTCAGCAGAAAGAGAAGGGAGGGAGAGCCCAGGAAGCCCTACCCCCAACTGACTGTCAACCCCCTAAAAGCCAACCACACATCCACAGCACAGCACACCTAACTAAAACTAAATAAGGATAATAACGGAATAGAATTCTAGAAATTCAAACAGCTTTTACCTACACTATAGATAGACGATACAGTATTTGGAGAGCAATAAAAGGAAGAAAGGTCCTGAGGAAGATGAATGTTATTGTGGTGAGCAATGCCTCTGGTATCAATCTATTGTGTTAAAGGGCAGGTCTCTAAAGGGGTAAAAATATGCGAGATATTCTACATTTATATGAAGAGGTGAGAGAAGTATGGTCATATTTCACTGCAAAAGACAAAGCAGTATGGCAACAATATCAATCATTCAATCTGTAAAAAATTCAGCATTGTGTTTAAATTAGCTCTGGGATCACGAGAGTGCATCAAACAATATTGTCGACATCAGAATTCCCCTTTGTTGTTTCCCAGATTAAGATGGATATCAAGTAATAATCCCACTGTGTTTGTGGTGAGAGTGTTTCATGCTCACAGTCTGCAGTTTTAACAGCCAGGTCTGTTTACTTGGCCTGGCCTTGAATGTCGTTCTCTGAACCCTCTTAATATCAATCCACCATTACAGAGTCACCAGAGACCAGGAAATTCCCATTTCAATCATCAGTCAGGGATTGAGATAATCACAGGCCAGTGGGATTATGGAACGGAACATTTTGAATCAAACCGTATAAACAATACGATTACAATATTCTTAATGGTATGAGCTGTGTACAATAGCTGTTATTATGATATTCTGATACTAACATTAAGTTAACATTAAGATAAGATGCTTTGAATGTTATTGCCATATGTTTACAGAATATCTTGGGTATGGTTTTGGTTTACTAATGATGTGGTATATCGCTGAGTCTCCCACAATCAGATGCGAAGACTGTGTTTGAGGTGAACAAATGTGTCAGTATTTGCAGACAGACTCAAAGTTAGAGCAGTAAATATGCTCTGCTAAATAGTAAATTGAGTAAAACAACGGAAATGTATCATAGCCACAAAATGTCACAGACCGCTGTGGGAATTATGTGGGATTCATATCAAAAGAATAACCTTTACTCAAGTTTAGAGGCAATGTTTGTAATATAGAATGGATTCATATGAAAAGGTCACAAAATAACCTTTAGGCAAGAGTAACACGTGTGCTATTGTATATAGCCTCATAACGGTGATTGAGCATTCAACACCTCATGCCTGGCTGGGTTGACAAGAATGGATAGATAGATAGATAGATAGATAGATAGATAGATAGATAGATAGATAGATAGATAGATAGATAGATAGATAGATAGATAGATAGATAGATAGATAGATAGATAGATAGATAGATAGATAGATAGATAGATAGATAGATAGATAGATAGATAGATAGATAGATAGATAGATAGATAGATAGATAGATAGATAGATAGATAGATAGATAGATAGATAGCTGGATAGTGTTAACTAGTTTATTTGGATTCCCATTAGCTAGTCTTCCTATGCTGATGGTCACCATTATCTATGTATAATAGTGTGTGCTTTTGAATTCCATATTTGATATTTGCACTTTAGATATTGACATGCAATGCCACAGCTGTATTCTGGGCGGGTGGTGGGGGGGGGGGGGGGGGGGGGGGGGGGGGGCTACTTGGGAGGACCTTTATCCCTTTCAGTAGGCAATATCCAATCCCAAAAACATTTCCCTCTTATAGAATTGGTTAGAGACGTATAGACCATGGAATGGAAAAAAAAAAACAATGTTCCTCTTCAACACTTTTCCCAATCTGTCTGCTTTAGAAAATGCACTCAACTGTGTACCCGAATGTGTTTCCTTTGAAGTAGCTGTTCAGACCATCCCCTCGATAAAAAAACTGAAAATAAAACTTCTTCATTCATACCAACTTACACTGTAAAAGGAAGATGTTTCAGCACCCCAGTCCAAACAGTTTGGCATGTGGTACAGAAAATCCATATATGGCGACAGGGAGCCACTTGAAGCAAATCTATATTTTTGTTGTATTATTTCCCTCTCCCTTCTATAAAAGCTACACATGGATAGCATGCAGCCAGTGAGAGGCTCTTTGGGATGTGCTGTAGCTTCTCCAGACACAGACGGACGGACGGACGGCAGGAGGAGCTGTCTAATTGACACTCCAGAATGTTGACGCTCCAACAGCCGATCAATAGGAAGGTATGAGACTGCCCTGAAGGAAGAAGTGAATGGATGGAGAGGGAGAGAGCATGGCTGCACATGAGAGATTGGAACATGCTACTATGATATTTTCATTCTGGATATGATCGATTTTAGAGCCTGCAGGGCTGTTTTCTTTCCTTGTTGGACAATTGGAATTGTGGAGTGGCTGTAAGAGGTTACGTATGGTCGAATGGTTTACAACTTGATAAAGTCTTGACAACAGAATATAATGGATGTTTGGCGAACAAGTTTACTGCTTGGCAACTGCTTGTATAAGACAATGTCGACACATCCATTAACACATCTTTAACATCTGGGTTCATTGTTGTCTCACAGAAGTTTCTCAACCATCATTATATGGTTGGCCAATGACAGTGAAGCAATATGCACTGTCTAGATTCAGGCATTGTTGTACACAGTTATTTTTTATCATGACTGATATACAGTACACCCAAACAACCACAAATTCTATGTAAATCGGCCATCAGCTTTTTTAAAATGGCCAATAGGTAAGTTGGTGATCCTAAACAGAGTAGAATAAAGGTCCTCCTAGACACTGATCTAAGAACAGTTTTTGTATTTTTTACTCTAATGGTTAAGGTTATGGTTTGGAGAGGATAAGCTGATCCTAGATATGTGCCTGGGGGCAACTTCTACCTGGAGATAAGCATCAAACAGTGAGTGATGACAGATTTTCAGTAGAGCTTCTGTCCATTCCAAGTGAATCCCTGTACTTAGTCGCACACAGCAAGCAGAGCAGTAGATCCAGCGACAATTAGGATTTATTTTGAGCCTGGAAAATGTGTTAAACGTCAGGAAAATATGATATTATGCATCAG
Organism: Thymallus thymallus; assembly: GCA_023634145.1. Taxonomy (NCBI): domain Eukaryota; kingdom Metazoa; phylum Chordata; class Actinopteri; order Salmoniformes; family Salmonidae; genus Thymallus; species Thymallus thymallus. The sequence goes on from CM042410.1 coordinate 41,953,712, forward strand.
CCGACTCTCGTGGTTGTTTGATTTCCCCTTGATGGGAAGCCCTTAGGAAACACTGGCACGATTTGTCTATGAAAATAACAACTTTATGACAGCCACACCAGAGAGCAGTTCCAGTTATGTGCTGTATATGGAAGATATGTTTTTCTCCAAATGCATGCAAGGAAAGCCTATTAAAACAACTGAATTTGAAACAAGTATTTATGGGGTTGTTTGTAGGATAGGTCTTCACTAAAAAGAGGATATTGAGGGTGGGAAAAGGAAATGACTGACTGAAAGAGAGCCCTTGTGTAAATGTTCTGTTTACTCTCATAGAATGCTTTCCCCTGTAATGGAGGGATAGATTCATTTAACTGCGTCTGGTGGAAGATAAATGGTCTGAAATGTGAGAACTAACCCAGATTTCACTCACCCTGAGTGCTGTAGGATGGATGCATCACACTGCATTAAGAGAGGGATGGAATAAAAGCATGGAGAAAGGAATCATAGGGGGATATTTAGCCGAAAGAGGGGTAATGTAGAAGCTTTCTAAGTACCCATTACTGACTCCATCTGTCATGACTATCCCACTTGGGCTGCCCCATTCCTCCTTGCCAGTCCAAATAAAATATTGAAATATTGACCGTTTATTTGACCGAGATGCGCGCAAACAGAAAGATTCATATAAAGCATCCGAGCGAGCGAAACAGCGCCCCTCCGTATGTGTTCACCATATATCTGATTTCACTCGCTAGTGTCAGCAGAGAGGAAGAGGTGAAGCGAGAGGGCTCCTCCTTCAATTTTCTTCTTCTTCTTCTTCTTTGGACTTTATATGGCGGTTGGCAACCAACTTTAAGGTGCGTTAACACCACCAACTGGACTGGAGTGTGGACCTCAGTTCATCTTTCAGTCACCCACGTGGGTATATGCTCCTAAAAACCAATGAGGAGATGGGAGAGGCGGGACTTGCAGCGTGTCATGTGTCAAAAATAGAACCAAGTTCTATTTTAGCACCTGGCTACACAGACGCTAGTTGACGAGCGCAAGCAGTTTAGGTAAAATTATTTAATAACATGTACGGTACCAGTCAAAAGTTTGGACACACCTACTCATTCAAGGGTTTTTCTTGATTTTTACTATTTTTTACATTGTAGAATAATAGTGAAGACATCAAAACTATTAAATAACACATATGGAATCATGTAGTAACCAAACATTTTTTTAACAAATATAGTTTATTTTATCTTTGAGATTCTTCCAAGTAGCCACCCTTAGCCTTGATGACAGCTTTGCATACTCTTGGCATTCTCTCATCCAGCTTCACCTGAAAGGATTTTCCAACAGTCTTGAAGGAGTTCCCACTTCACTCTGCGGTCCAACTCACCTCAAACCATCTCAATTGGGTTGAGGTGTCACAAGAGGGTGCATAGGGAGACCAAGACGCAGCGCAGGGATAGTAGTTCGACATTTTATTGCACTATACTATGTATATATTCAATACTATGTATAATGAAACCAACAAAAATGACGAACTAAACAACACCGAAAACAAACACTACAGACAAAGTCCTTCAACCCAAAACCATCATTGACCTAGTAATGGTGTTGGATATATCAAGGATATCAAATTGTGGTGTTGTAAACTATGGGCTCAGTGATCAATCCATTATTTTCTGTAGTAGTAAGGTTCAGAAAACTGTTTTTAATTGTCATAACTTAATAAAAAGTAGGTCTATGAAGAATTATAGTGCAGATATTTTTGGTTAATTGTTTGAGCAAATTGGACTGGTCTGCTGTATTGAAATGCAATGTGTCAGGCTCTGGCCATAGAGAAGCCTATTGCTTCTCTATAATTCTATGGTCAGAGTCTGGCAGTTCTATATGTTCTATGTCTGTGTGGTGTTGTGTGTGGATCCCTAATTAGAGGCAGCTGCATTGCATTGTCTCTAATTAGGAATCCTACTTATATGTGTAATTCCCACTCCCTAGGCGTGGTTCATTGTATGTCTTCAGTCCCGTGTTCGATGTAAGTGTGTTTTCCCTTTTGTTATATGTATCGTTGTTATTTTGTATAGTTCACGTCAAGTCTAGAATATTTAATAAATTATGTCGAACTATCGCTGCGCTGCGCCTTGGTCTCTATACACACCCGAGCGTGACAGAATGAACCACCAATCGACCAAGCAGCGCAATTTGGGAGTTAAGGAGAGAAAGAGAGGACAGCTTCGTAATCGGGGAGCAGGAGGTAATGGAGCCCGTAGGCAACCCCAAGAAAAATTTTTTGGGGGGGGCTATGGGGGTGGTCTGGCCGAGAAGGAGATGACGAAGTGGCTCAGTCCAGGTCCGGCCGTCTGCTACACTCCAGTGCCAGAGCAGTCCGCTCCAGCGGTGCCAAGTCCGGGTCCGGCCGTCTGCTACACTCCAGTGCCAGAGCAGTCCGCTCCACCGGTGCCGGCTCCACGCACCAGGCCTCCTGTACGTCTTGTAAGCCCAGTACCGGCTCACCGCACTCGCCCTGAAGTGAGTGTCACCAGTCCGGTGCCATCTGTGCCGACTCCACGCACCAGGCCTCCTGTGCGCCTCTCCAGTCCGGTACGTCCCGTGATGGTCCACAGCCCGGAGCCTCCCGTGATGGTCCACAGCCCGGAGCCTCCCGTGATGGTCCACAGCCCGGAGCCTCCCGTGATGGTCCACAGCCCGGAGCCTCCCGTGATGGTCCACAGCCCGGAGCCTCCCGTGATGGTCCACAGCCCGGAGCCTCCCGTGATGGTCCACAGTCCGGAGCCTCCCGTGATGGTCCAAAGACCGGAGTCGCCTGCCACACCGGTGCCCAGTCCTGGCCCGGTTATTTTCCCCGCTCCATGGCCTGAGTCCCCTAACCCACTGATGTCCATTCCAGGACCAGTTGTCCGCCACACTCCATGGCCGGAGTCTCCTGCCACACCGGTGCCCAGTCCTGGCCCGGTTATCTGCCCCGCTCCATGGCCGGAGTCGTTCGCCACACTGGTGCCCAGTCCGGGCCCGGTCATCAGAGTAGAACTAAGGAGGAAGCTATCCACTTCGCCGGGGCTGGAACCGCCACCTGCGATGGTTATAGTTTTGTTGATTTTCCCTCCCTAATCCTCCCCTCATGTAATTGTGTTTGGGTTCTTGCGACTGGGAGTCTGCGCCTTTGAGGGGGGGGGGGGGGTACAGTCAGGCTCTGGCCATAGAGAAGCCTATTGCTTCTCTATAATTCTATGGTCAGAGTCTGGCAGTTCTATATGTTCTATGTCTGTGTGGTGTTGTGTGTGGGATCCCTAATTAGAGGCAGCTGCATTGCATTGTCTCTAATTAGGGATCCTACTTATATGTGTAATTCCCACTCCCTAGGTGTGGTTCATTGTATGTCTTCAGGTCCCGTGTTCGATGTAAGTGTGTTTTCCCTTTTGTTATATGTATCGTTGTTATTTTGTATAGTTCAAGTCTAGAATATTTAATAAATTATGTCAAACTATCGCTGCGCTGTGCCTTGGTCTCTATACAGACCCGAGCGTGACACAATGAGGTGGAGAATGCCTAGGGCAATTTTAAATAATTGTTTTTACATGCTCTAGATAAGCAGGCTCCAGTGAAAAAAAGGTTAGAATTAAGCAAAGAACTGAACCATGGATAAATTATAACATTAAAAGGCAATTAAGAGTAGAAATGAATGCTTTCTGGAGTTCCAGGGCAGATTATATATTTACAGACTATAAGAAATTAAGAAATAAGGTCAACATGATGACACAGAAGGCCAACAAATAATTTTTTCATGACAAAATAGTTGAAAATAGGAACAATCCAAGTAAATTATACAAGTGTCTGAAGCTGTTAGGTTAGAGTAACAGATTAAAGACCAAAGCGCTCAATCTTAGCTTGGACATTGGAGGAAAGGTTACATCAGACAAGACCATGGTTGCAGACAGTCTGAATAGCTATTTTACAACTATAGCTAATACATAAGTTACCTTGTCAATCAGGTTGCTATAGGGAGAGTCATGTCCAGAAGTTTTACTCACAGCAGGGTATTCAAGCTGATGATTTTTCATTTGAAAAGGTGTCTTAGTCAACTGTGCTAGAGAGGCTGAAAGAACTTGACCATTCCAAGGCAACTGGCCTTGACAACATTCCTGCCAGATTTCTAAGGGATGCTGTGGTAATTATCACCCCCTGTGTAACGCACATTGTGAATCTGTCTATTGAACTAGGGTGTTTTTCCAGTGAACTAACACTTGCAAGGGTCATGCCTTTATATAAAAAAGGGAATAAGTTATATCATGGAAACTATCGCCCTGTCTCAATCCTGTGTGCTTTATTGAAGGTTATGGAAAATATTGTTCAAGCAGATTGACAAGTATATTACCTTACATAACCTATTCTATGAGCTCCAATCTGGCTTCAGGAAATCCCATTCCACTGACACCTGCCTACTATATCTGACTGACCACATGAGGAAGGACATTTTGTATGGTTATGCTAGATCTCCAAAAGGCGTTCGATACAGTGGGTCATGAGATTCTGTTAATCAAACTAAGAGCCATGGGCTTTAACAGCAGTAAAATGGGTCAGCTCTTACCTGCAAGGAAGAAAACAGATTGTGGATGTGGATGGGACCCTGTCTAAACCCAAAATCTTGAACTGTGGGGTACCCCAAGGGAGTGTGCTGGGTCCACTTATTTTTATTGTATATAAATGATCTGAAATCTGCCTGTACATGTGACCTTTTCCTATATGCAGATGGTTCTGCACTGTTGGTTTCCCACAAAGACAAAAATGTTGTTGAGAAAGCCCTCAGTGCTGAACTTCTGAATGTCAGTAAATGGCTATATGACAATAAGTTTTCACTTCACCTTGGAAAAACAGAGTCCATCTTGTTTGGGTCCAAAGTGAAACTGAGGAAATCCCCTGATTTTAAGGTGGTAGTAGGTGACGTAGTCGCAGCAAAATACTCTGTTAAGTATCTTGGATGTGTGCTAGATAACCATCTGACAGGGGAGAGCATGGCACACAATGTTATTTCCAAAGTGAACCATAAAATGTGGTTCCTGGCAGGACATTGGCAGGGGCTCTTGTTCAGTGCCACTTTGACTATGCATGCTCCTCCTGGTACAATAGTGCCCCCAAGATAATAAAAAATGAATTGCAGACATCTCAGAACAAATTAGTCAGGATTATTCTTAAACTTCCAGCACTTACACATCTTGACTATTCCCACTTTGAAAGCCTTAGATGGCTTAAAGTGGAGGAGAGTGTCGCTCAGATAAAATTGTGTCTTGTACATAAGATTGTCCACAGTATGGTCCCCAGGTACTTATGTAACTACTTTAATTTAGTAAGGGATAACCATAAATATACAACTAGAAGGAGTGAAACTGACGCTGTTCCTTTTAGATTTAAAAGTGGTATGGGGAAAGAAATGTTATTATACTCAACTGCCATTCTTTGGAATAATCTTCCCGAAGAATTTGAAACTTATAAACTCCATAGGTAGTTTCAACTTCTCACTGAAAAAATTACTAAATAGTAGCATGTCTTAAAAGTGAGTGGTGAAATGGAGGAGAGGGAAATGACTGTTGTTTCTTATATTGTGATTGTCTTGTACTGTATATATTAGGGATTGATTGTTTATACAGTGGGGAGAACAAGTATTTGATACACTGCCGATTTTGCAGGTTTTCCTACTTACAAAGCATGTAGAGGTCTGTAATTTTTTATCATAGGTACACTTAAACTGTGAGAGACGGAATCTAAAACAAAAATCCAGAAAATCACATTGTATGATTTTTAAATAATTAATTTGCTTGATGTATTTGTATTTGATACCATTCTACTGATTCCGCCCCAGCCATTACCACGAGCCCTTCCTCCCCAACCAAGGTGCCACCAGCCTCCTGTGGATGAAGGAGCACACAACATGCTGAGTTGTTACAATGTTGCACTTCAGGATATTTTCTACTGTTTTTAAATGTATTTTACTTAGTTGACAATGGAAGTGATAAGCCTACTGCTGCATTGGCCTATAGGCTATCTCTGAGTTCCATGCGCTCATTTCTTTAGCCGCCAATGGATCACAGTGTAGGCTATCAATGTGTCCATACGGCAAAGGCTGGTGCTCTTGCATTAGTTGAGTTTTAACTTGCAGATAGCTAGAAATGGTAGGATATATTGTAAGCTTCCCCACACATAAAACTCATGAGCTGCCTATGGTCTTTATTATAACACCATTAACAAGCACATGCATACAGAAATCATATGCCAGTCCAACTGATTTGTTCTGGAGACGGCCCTGGTGTACATACACATGCTCTTGCCATGCTCTTCATAGACCTCTCTACTATTAGGCTATGTATCACATGCATATCTGAGAGCACAGATAGAACTGGACTCCGAAGATTCAATATGGGTAATGGTCCAGAAAGAGGATGGCATGGGGTGAGGCATCTCTTCTCGCCTGTTGACTCTGAGTTGGTAGGTGCTAATGATCCCTGACTTACTCAACATAGTGGGTCAGAAGAAGCTTTTTCACAATTCTTCATCATGCAAACCACAAGTGCCTTTAGTAGGACTGCAGCATACTACCTTTGGCCATATTGGAGATAGTATATTGAATACACCATTACAAACTTTTTGGGATTCAAGATTGACCACAGGAGCCTTCACTCTGTGGTATTTGACGGAAGGATGCAGATACATAGTCAATACTGAGGACTGCTACCTGTCAGGCGGCATTGATTTATCTGCAGACTAGACCCGGCTTCCTGTTTGTCAGGTTTCCCGGAATTTATAGATTATCAAACATGTCTTGAGAAAGTTCCAGAGTGGGTTTTCTGCTAGTTTTAAACATATGGCCCATTTTATATAGAGAATTTGGCATAGTATAGGCAATGTAACCAATCATAGCCCTTCTTTTAATTGTACATCCTTCAAAACACCAGCAGAGGGCAACCATTTTGACTCCATTTTCACATTCACTCTGTTGGTAATGCTTACAAACTCTAAAAGTAGCAGATATCCCACTCTGGAACTTTGAAATGCTCGTAGAGTATATTATGTTCAATAATATATTGAAATATTAGCCAAATCAAAAATGGCATACTTTCAATTTTCATGTTCATATTATTCAATGTTCATAAATGTATGTAATAAATGTGATATTTAAATAAAAATACTACTATATTAAAGCTTCATATGACACCAACTTTTGCTTTGTAGCACCTAGAGATTATAGGAGGCCAGGGTAATATTCAATTAATTATTTCTCAATTATACTTTAAGAAACAAATAAATATATGTCAACAATCCTTCCTCCAAAGGACCTTTTATGGATTACATCTTGTGAAAATCTAAAATAAATCATGGTCATTTTTGGTTCTAGTTTCGTAAGGAATCACTCAAACATTGAGTTTTGATTTGATACGCACTGTGAGCTGCTCGGCCCTCACACTTTAATAAGCCTTTGGAGGCCGGAAAGAAGTACTGCGTTGACAATTTCACACAGAGAACCAAGCTTGACTCCTAATGAGGACCTCCATTTTCTGCCGCTAGCAATTCATTTGCGGCACAATCATCTCCTCAAAGAAATGGCATGACAAAGGGCCTCATTAAGACTTACTTAGTCTTCTTATTGCTCACAAAGAAACCCAATAGCGCTAATTATTTCACACCATCATGATGAATTTCTTACAGTGAAGAGGAAAGTCCGGACAATAGAAATGGGTCAATGAGGTGCAATAGGGGGATTTAATCTTATCTCACTACCACCAAACTGATTTAAGATTTGTAAACACGCTTTGACTAAACCTATCCCATTAGTCAAGAGGAGGGCCTTGTCCAGAAACAACTCGTTAGCCATGGAGAACTGCAAATGTGTTGCTAATGCTCTCAGTAACATTGCTGCTCTGAATTTATCAGGCGTTGTAGACAAAGTTCATTGGGGAAAAGTTGTGATGGACTACTTTCAGGAGGACGATCGTACCGTGCTGACTCTCTCTGACTCTGAAAACGAATCAGACAATGAGGAAATCCCTGATTTAGGTAAAAAACGAATCATTAAAAAATACATTGTAGAGTCTTCTGATGACAGTGATGAAACGGCGATCAACAGTGTTGTTGTCACGGAAGAAGTTGACCAAGTTTTGAAATCAGTGGAATTTCTGGCAGAAGCAGAGTATGATATGGAGATGAATACAATTCTGGTGTTTGATTGCAAATGCAGAGGGAGTCGAAAGAGAACACAGAAGGGTGTTGTATAAATCACCTGTCTCCGGATTACATTTTCAAACTAAGGGCAACCATGGCATCTGTGACAAAGAGGGAGAAAGATGTGATGATTCTAATGGCATTGCACACACAACGGGCCAAGAAAGCTGTACATACTAAACAGAAACAACACAGGACGTCTTATTTAATGAAAGGGGTTTTAGTCTGCCGTGAAGCGTTCATCCATGTATGCGGGTAAAAGTCTAGCTACAGTTTCAGATATTATACGTTTCTAATTTTGTCAGAAAGTTGTTTTCATTGCAAGTTATAGCTTACTGTTAGCTAGCTAGCTAACGTTAGGTGGCTGGCTCACTAGCTAACATTAGCGTTAAGTGTATGATCTGTGTAGTAATATTATCTCAGAAAGCCATTTGCATTGCTAGTTATAGCTAACATTGAACCTATTTGGTTAACTTTAGCTAGCTATGACAATCGGTTTGTATTGCTAGTATTCTATGGATTGGGATTATGGTTCATTGTTTAGCTAGATAGCTAGTTAGCTACATGTCTAAACAAAAGACTCCACTTCGCCAGATGATTACATGACCCATCATGTTAGCCAGGTGTGTCTGACGGTGATTGTGGCTATCTATTGTATAATACTACTAAAATATTTGTGTCTGGAGTTTGTCTTTCAGCATCAGTAGAACACGCTTGACTCTCCTCCACCAGTTATACAAGGAGAATGGTCAAATGCCTCCCATCAAAAAATAAATAAATTGCTGCCCAACATCTCAAGCACTAGGCCCGGTCAGACCTGTGCTGGCAGTGCCAGAGGATCAACTCTCAGGTCTTCAGATCTGCCAATCGGACAGAAGCTGTTAAATCAGCCAAGCTGAAGAACCAAGAGCAGCATCTCTTGCTTGTTCAGAGTGAGCGGTCTGTCTACCAGAAGATGGTTACTGGCTGCAAGACCACCTGTCAAGACCTGCAGTTGTCTCTGGGGGGCCCTACTGAACCAGCAAGCAAAGACATCAAGATGAATTACAGCTTAGATTTTTCTCAATAAGTAAGCAACATATCCTCCTTTATACTGATTAAGGACATAGATAGATAGATAGATAGATAGATAGATAGATAGATAGATAGATAGATAGATAGATAGATAGATAGATAGATAGATAGATAGATAGATAGATAGATAGATAGATAGATAGATAGATAGATAGATAGATAGATAGATAGATAGATAGATAGATAGATAGATTAAAACATATATACACCCCTGGTCAAAAGTTTGGGATATTACTCATTCAAGGGTTTTTCTTTATTTGCACTATTTTTTACATTGTAGAATAAAAGTGAAGACATCAAAACTATGACATAACAAATATGGAATCACGTAGTAATCAAAAAAGTGTTAAACAAATCTGGAATGGACATAGCTAGACAAACGTATATTTTTGCGAAGATCAGGGAGTTTTGCGACGAAGAGGCTATGGACATCACATGCCCTTCACCAAAGTCAAGGGAAGGACCGAAACAGGCTCTCCGAATATAGATTCCCTTGTTCATGCATGGTTCAGACGGACCAGTTCATCACCGAGGGCGAGTTCCCAGTCATCAGCACTATCTGCAGTGCCTCTATGGACATTCACATGACTCGCTCCTATCACACATGCCATACGTTGCTGCTACTATTAAATGTTTTATCCTGGTGCTCAGCCACTTTGTATGCATATAACTACCTTGTCTATCACCAGTATCACTGATATTGTTATTGATATTGTTCTTGTACATACTGTATATTATTTTGTTCTTTCTCTTCTAGCATTGACACTTGTTCTTTTTTTCTTTATATTGACACTATCTATTTTTGATATTGCTACTATGCAAGTTTATCAACTTTCAATGCAGAATTACTTTCCCGATGTTCCTCAAATGCAGTGTATGATATACAATTTTGTAGCTCTGAGTCTCTAATTTTATCCAATGTAAAAAAACACAATTTCAAATGTTGCTACATAAGACTGAATCAAGGCAGTCGGTCACATACAGTATGCTATGCTGGATATGCTCAAAGTAAACTCTCTGTCTGTAATTATTCATGGCAACACCTCAAATTGCATTCAAATGGTAATTGCAGTGTAACGGGTGATTCTGCCAATCAATTGTTTCATTGCTTCAATTATTTGTTTATTTCTTGCTTCCTTTCACTGGTCAGTGAAAGGAGGTGGGATGTTACCTCTCAGTTACCTGAGAACCTAGTGTAGCTAAGATAGATCCATGCAGCCTAAAGTGGCATACTGTATAATAATTTACTTGTAAACCTGCCCCCACTCTCCCATCTTTTCAGATAAGCAAGTATAAAAATCAAATGTCTCCGTCCAACTTAAGAACAGTCTTACACAAAATGGCTGGAGAATTGCGTGTATGGCTATTTAGGGGATAGGGAACTGCTGAGGTTTTAAATCTACCAAGACATACAGTATTTCAACTTCTCAAGTTTCATATGTGTATCGACCAAAAAGGAGAGCTTAAATTCCAGCTGTCATGGGGATACTAGAAAGTGGTCGACATGTCAGATGGTGGTCATCTTCCCAGTGACCTATAATGGTTGGTGCATGGATGGATGTGTGTGTGAGAGCTGTGTCTCAAATCCAAGCCATGCTCTTTGAACAATGCCATGTGAATGAATCTTGTTGTTCCACTAAATGTGTCCCTTATGGGTATTGTAACTTTCTGTCATGATGAGCACATTCCCATCTCAAGAAGTTACATTTTAAAAATGACTTTAGTAAGTCCCTATTAAGTGCAAAATAAAGTAACAGGGTTGACGATTTAATCTTCAATCAGCTAAAGTATAAATCACCTTGTGGTGAATAGAAGCTTGTTGTGTACAACACAGTGGGGCAATTGATAAAAATGCAAGCTTTACCAAAATATATAAATTGTTGAAACATTTCTAGAGTGGCTATCTATGGGTAACAGGGTGGACTTGTTATGCTCGACCCCAAGGCCAAAGAGAAAATGTTGCAGTTTTACAGCTAATTTGCTGCAATTCCACCCATTTTGCCATGGGGAGGAGAGAAATGTTGTTGTCTAACTCTTTTTGCTGTGGGGAGGGTTCTGTGGTTTTGTATTGGGCACAGGGGAGGGTAGTGAGTTTTTCCCCTGAATGTAAATTCCCTCTTTTGCAGGTTTTACCTTATAATTTCTTAAATCCTAGCCAAATTTCCTCATCTGCTTTCATGCGTCTCCCCTATACCAAAGTGGTTTAGTATTTACCTTATACACTACGCTTTTCAGCACGCTAACTTTTACTGTGGTTTAAACGTGGTCTGTGGTTATGAGGCTGGTTAGACGTACTGCCAAATTTTCTAAAACTACGTCGGAGAAATGAACATTCAATTCTCTCACAACATCTCTGGTGGACATTCCTGCAGTCAGCATGCCAATCCCTCAAAACTTAAGACATCTGTGGCATTGTGTTGTGTGACAAAACATTTTAGAGTGGACTTTTGTTGTCCCAGCACCAGGTGCACCTGTGTAATGATGATGCTGTTTAATCAGCTTCTTGAAATGCCACACCATCAGGTGGATGGATTATCTTGGCAAAGGAGAAATGCTCACTAACAGGGATGTAGACAAATTTGTGCACAAAATTTGAGAGAAATAAGCTTTTGGTGCGTTTGAAAAATGTTTGGGATATTTTATTTCAGCTCATGATTTTTTGTCAGTGTCACACACGAAGCTCAAAAACCTCCCCTATTGATCTTGGTTGGGGACAGTACAATTATCCTAACTAGACTAGCCTACAATAATTGCATTATTGTTTTCAAGTGAGTACAAAATTCTACTCTAGGCTGCAGTGAAAATGTAATTTGAATAATGATGCAAAAGCCCTGTGATTTTAATGTTTAATTCCATTAGGATCAATTGTGGGTCTACTCTCGACAGTTTTAAGGTCTAGAAAGTTACAGGTGCAGGCCAGTCTGGCTGCATTTTTTCTTTGGATACTGAGATGCGCTGCCCAAGTCATCTTGCTGTATAATAAGTTGTGGCCATATACAGTACATTTGGAAAATATTCTTTCAATAACCCATAATGACAAAGCAAAAACAGGTTTTTAGAAATGTTAACACATTTATTTAAATAAAATTTAAAAATATTTGAACAAGTATTTGATACACTGCCGATTTTGCAGGTTTTCCTACTTACAAAGCATGTAGAAGTCTGTAATTTTTATCATAGGTACTCTTCAACTGTGAGTAACGGAATCTAAAAAAAAAATCCAGAAAATCACATTGTATGATTTTTAAGTAATGAATTTGCATTTTATTGCATGACATAAGTATTTGATACATCAGAAAAGCTGAACTTAATATTTGGTACAGAAACCTTTGCTTGCAATTACAGAGATCATACGTTTCCTGTAGTTCTTGACCAGGTTTGCACACACTGCAGCAGGGATTTTGGCCCACTCCTCCATACAGATCCTTCAGGTTTCGGGGCTGTCGCTGGGCAATACGGACTTTCAGCTCCCTCCAAAGATTTTCTATTGGGTTCAGGTCTGGAGACTGGCTAGGCCACTCCAGGACCTTGAGATGCTTCTTACGGAGCCACTCCTTAGTTGCCCTGGCTGTTTGTTTCGGGTCGTTGTCATGCTGAAAGACCCAGCCACGTCCCACCTTCAATGCTCTTACTGAGGGAAGGAGGTTGTTGGCCAAGATCTCGCAATACATGGCCCCATCCATCCTCCCCTCAATACGGTGCAGTCGTCCTGTCCCCTTTGCAGAAAAGCATCCCCAAATAATGATGTTTCCACCTCCATGCTTCACGGTTGGGATGGTGTTCTTGGGGTTGTACTCATCCTTCTTCTTCCTCCAAACACGGCGAGTGGAGTTTAGACCAAAAAGCTATATTTTTGTCTCATCAGACCACAGGACCTTCTCCCATTCCTCCTCTGGATCATCTAGATGGTCATTGGCAAACTTCAGACGGGCCTGGACATGCGCTGCCTTGAGCAGGGGGACCTTGCGTGCGCTGCAGGATTTTAATCCATGACGGCGTAGTGTGTTACTAATGGTTTTCTTTGAGACTGTGGTCCCAGCTCTCTTCAGGTCATTGACCAGGTCCTGCCGTGTAGTTCTGGGCTGATCCCTCACCTTCCTCATGATCATTGATTCCCCACGAGGTGAGATCTTGCATGGTGCCCCAGACCGAGGGAGATTGACCGTCATCTTGAACTTCTTCCATTTTCTAATAATTGTGCCAACAGTTGTTGTCTTCTCACCAAGCTGCTTGCCTATTGTCCTGTAGCCCATCCCAGCCTTATGCAGGTCTACAATTTTATCCCTGATGTCCTTACACAGCTCTCTGGTCTTGGCCATTGTGGAGAGGTTGGAGTCTGTTTGATTGAGTGTGTGGACAGGTGTCTTTTATACAGGTAACAAGTTCAAACAGGTGCAGTTAATATAGGTAATGAGTGGAGAACAGGAGGGCTTCTTAAAGAAAAACTAACAGGTCTGTGAGAGCCGGAATTCTTACTGGTTGGTAGGTGATCAAATACTTATGTCATGCAATAAAATGCTAATAAATTATTTAAAAATCATACAAGATTCCGTCTCTCACAGTTGAAGTGTACCTATGATAAAAATTACAGACCTCTACATGCTTTGTAAGTAGGAAAACCTGCAAAATCAGCAGTGTATCAAATACTTGTTCTCCCCACTGTAAGTATTCAGAGTGCTTATATTCTTTATCTGACTGAGTTTTAATCCCGCCTGCCTCTTTGCGAATGAGTGGAATCATGAACAGTGGTTTATTTGGTATGATCGTTGCGTCCCCCGGATTTGCATTTTTAGCAGAACATTCACCACTCCCTCAAACGGCTAACTCCGCCCTTTCACCGCACAGGCTGAGGGCCTGAGACGTGAAAAAACTACCCCAGCTTGGAGTCGGCTTAAGTGGGCAACTAGAGACGATGCTGACAGTGTGTTTGCGAGGTGAAGAACTAAAAGGCAATTTTAAAAACCGCCCGCGACTCCTGGCATATCTCCAGGCATCCACAGAACAAACAAAAACCAACTCTGAGAATAGTAAATAGTGGCTTATAGATAGGCTTTGTCAGTCAGGTGGCTAGCTGCTGGCAGAGACTTATATTGCAGTAACATTGAATGGCTCTGGCTAGTATTACTTAGCCATCTAGAAGGATGAAGTAAGAAGCTACCGTTAAATGGTGCCTACCTCAGCAGGAAAAAAAATAGGCTACTAAGTTCTCATAATAACTGAGCTACTGAGACAGACAGTGATATGGCGCTCAGTGGTGAGGCTGACGCAGGCTGCAATGCATGCAGGAGGGAGCAAAGGAAACAGAGAGAGAGAGGCAGCAAGCAGGGAGAAAGGTTAGAACAGTGGTTCCCAAACTTGGGGACAGGGCCGCATGTGGGGTCCCCTGAAAAAATCTGCACTAATCTTAGGAACAACATCAAAAAATATGTTTCAATATGAACATCTTCCCTACAGGCCTACATTAAAATCTATTTAAAATGCAAAAAATACAGTTCTAAAAATGTAATAAGTTTTTGTTTGTTTTTTGTTGTTCGTCTTATCTCGATCACCAACTGGAGTTTATAGTAGTTTACCCATTACCCACCTTTTTTACCACGACATTAATGATCGTAAATCGTAAATAATATTCAAATACTTCATGTGAATGTGATAATACGATCAACTGTGTGCTCCATTGATGTTTGTTTGTTCGGAGCTTGATTATTAATCCCTTGGAATACACATGTGAATGCTATGTAATTTGAGAAAAGAGATATCTATGTAAAGTTTTGGTGATTTGATGCAATTCATAATCAAAACTGAAGTGTCTTTGTGAATAATTGATCATATTTCCCCCCTTTCAGGGGTATAACGTTACAATTGTATAACTAATAGTCTATGTGTTTGTAGATAGACTGAGGCGAATGAAACTACAGCAGCCTAGGTGTTAATTTTGAATTGTTTTTGCTTTTCTCCCAATAACATTTTAAAGTTTGTTTTTTGTGTAACAGGTTACAACCTTGAGATGGACATGTCAAAATGCTTAGCTAGTCTTTTTTCATTTCAATGTGGTTTATATTAAAGGGCACATTCATTTAATATAACAGGTTTTTAAAAATATAATGTTGATGCACTGAAGGAACTCATTTAGTGGAACGACCCATCTATATTTGAGACACAAACAAGGTTTCCATCCAACTTTTTTATCGAGTAAAGTACGTTGGATAAAAAATGTCATGACAGGCCTGATGGAAATTTTTTCTGTAAAGTTTCCAAATGTCGACCAAAAAAAATGCGCTAGACAAGGTGGGATCTTTTTGTATTGGTAAAATGAATTATGCAAGAAATGTCTGTGGAAACGCTTTTATGCACAAATATTGATATAATAACCATCATATCGATGTAAACTTGGAGTCACGCAATGACACGTTGTGTGGTCCTCCCACTACGACATTGTTTTTAATGCGGATTTATAATATTCGCATGACATTCTGTCACCAATTGGATGGAAACCTAGCTAGTGAGGTGTTCAGTGTCCTGTTGGTCTGTCACTTCCTCCTGTGGTAGGCTAATGAAGTATGTGGCATCGTGATTAAGCCAAGCCCAATTATTATGAGCAGGGGGTGACGGTGGGGGTATGGTTAATATAGCCTATCACTGAGAAAGGCGATTTGATGCATCACATTGATTTCAAGTGACGTCTGACTGAAGTACTACAATCACCTCTCTCGTTGTCCTCTGTGTGTCATTATGTTGGCAGAAATATACGCAACGATTAGTCCAGCAAACTGAGTCGGTCCTGTGACTTTTAACCAAAATGTGAATTATGTGACTAAACACTTTAATAATGTTTACATATCTTGCATTACTCATCTCATATGTATATACTGTATTCTATTCTAGAATAGAATACAGGGATGTATTCTTAATTCCATTCCTTACTTAGATTTGTGTGTATATGTGGTAAAATTGTTAGATATTACTGCACTGTCAGAGCTAGAAGCTACACCCGCAGTAACACACATGTATGTGACCAATACAGCTTCATTTGATATGATATTCCCAATTAATATTGAAAGCCTGTCATGTACTGAGTAACTGGCACAACATTGAATATTTTATTAGAGGTTGAGAGTGTGTTATACGTACATTAATATGAAACATGGCCTCTGCCACATTTGTACTGAAAGACTTATATAAAAACAATCATCAGGGCCTGAATTTCTAACCTTTATTTAACTAGGCAAGTCAGTTAAGAACAAATTCTTATTTACAATGACAGCCTAGGAACAGTGGGTTAACTGCCTTGTTCAGGGGCAGAATGACAGGTTTCTACCTTATCAGCTCTGGGATTCGATCCAGCAACCTTTCGGTTACGGGCCCAATGCTGGAGGGTAAAAGCACGTAACTTTTTATTTGTGAAAATAGCGTTTACTCACATTTTCATTTAATTAATTATCGTTTACCCACTTCACTCAGACAGAGAACGGTCTCACTCAGACAGAGATGACAGACATACAAAACTTTTTGTCTTCTTTGTCTTCACCTCCCCTGAAAACTCAGGCTCTTGGATAAGGAGGTATCAAATGGTGAATAAAATACTGTAGTTTCTGATATTTCAGTTAGTTGGCTAGCCACTTACAGTAGTTAGCTAAATGCAGTAGCTCTGTTTAAGAAGCTACTGTACTAGCTAGTTAGCTAGTAAACTGGCTAGCTACATGTGAGAGACTGAAAATGAGCCGTTTTTGTAAATCCCCAATATCAACTAATATACTTGTCTATTTATTCAGTAAATATAATTATCATGTCAATAAATTATAATTTAAAACATTGCTTCACAGAGAGTAAACAAACAGTCGGGGAAGAGAAAGGGCACAGTGGTGCAGAAAGAGAGGAGATAGGTTAGTTGTTTACTGTTAATTAAAGTTTTGTTGATAATAAAGGCCTAAATATTTTTTATCTAATCCATTGAATTGGGAAAATTAAGGAAGTGTAGTAAAAAATATATACAGCCTTCTTTCAAACTTCAATTATTCAAAATGATTCGTTTTATTTGGTTTTCCGGCAAGTGTTCAGACAATGAGTTCTGCAAGCAAATGTGATAAACTGCAAATATTAGTTGTCACAGGATTCATGTGTTACAGTTATGTATTGTACATTAATACATGGTTTATCATCACATATTGTATCCACATTAGTGCTCTTTAGCGCTTCAAAATACTTACTGTATTTGTAGTGTAGCTTAATTATTAATGTGAATAAAAATGTGGAATGTGTGTTCAGTAAAGATTATTGTTTTTTAGATTAATAACCTGATTAATTACCTACACTAGGCCTTCCTTTTTAGTAGACTTGCATCAAATACAATTAATTGATACTTAAAAAAAATGTAATATACATTTTCGATTATATTAATGAATGATTTGTCGTATCAAAATTATCCAGATAAATTCATAGTTTACCCACCTTTTTTTTACCACTACATCACTCATTACACACACCTTCCGGTGAAGGCTTTTAATGAAAGGTGTACATCATCACTCGGTAAGCAACAATGTGAGTGTTTCGAGGCCCTTAGTCCGCCTCAGGGGACTTCTGCTCAGCTGCCACCTGGAATTTGCTGCTCTGCCCTTTTTTTAAATGAAAGTTGTTCCAGACCTTAAAAGGACAGGAGACGGATGGAGAAGCGCACAGACAGGAGAGCTACAGATGGTAGCACCAATGGGTGTTCCAGTCATTCTTCCCTTTAAAAAAATTGGTTTAGTGACATTTGTGTCTGGATCCTGAATAACGTTTTTTTCTCTGTGGTCGCGAGTCATCTTGCCATGTTTACTGCACTAGACATGAATCAGGGCATTACTTTCACCATCACTCAGCGCCGTTGCCCATCCATTGTCCACGCATAGCCTGCTCAGTTCTGTTCCTCAAGTCCTCAAAAGGCCCTCAAAGGTCAACATGGCAGAGATGACTGCCCTTTCTCTCCTCTCCTCTCCTCTCTACCCTCTCTATGCACCACTGCAAATGAGTGCCTCCGCTCTTGACCCATTTGCCTGCCTGCATGGCTGGGCCCTGATCGCAGGCGTAAGGGGGTTATGGTAATGCATTCTGACATCCTGAGAAGCCAGAGATTGCTTCAAGGGCTTTGGGGGTGGAAGAGATGTGGGGTTTGTTTGGGGGCAGGGGGGTGTGGGGGCTACCACCTCCTCAACAGACATCTACCCTGCCCCCACCCCAATGGACATTTATCATATTGAATAGCCCCCTCTACTTCCTACTTGGATTGTGATGATACCGATGAATGAATCCTGCACACAATGTGCTTTTTTTGTAAGTATCAGGAATAATATTTGATTCGATGTGTATGAAATTGTTTTATGAAATATTCAGAAAAGTAGCAATAATTCTGTCCTTCCAATTTTGATCATCATTATTTAGTGACTGATGTACTGAACTACTGGGATTTTGAAAAGACAGAATGACTTTGTTCTCTTTAAAATACTCTTTCAATGTATCACTCGGGGGTTCGCTTGGACCGCCTACTCTCAAGGAAGTACCTATCAAAAGTGTATGTTGGAGACAGACCGGTACAATGAGGTGAGACTCACTTCCATAAAAGGAGCAACTCTCCTGCCCTCTGGTTATTCTCGCTTCTCTGTCTCCAAAGAGTATCACTAATCTAGCTCTCCTCAGATCAACAGAATTCCGGTTTGCCTGCTTAATCTCCTCACAAGCAAACGGTGAAGGATACTGCTGCCAAGCGTAGGTTGTCAGACCCTGTCGAGAGGTTGAGTACATACCTGAAAGTTTTTGTTTTAGAGTAGAAATTCTACTCTACTTCTCAGTCTCCGTTGGTAGCTATTGAGACTCAGTTAGCCCACCATGCAAGGCTAACTTGGTTAGCTTGCTGGCTAGCTTGATGCCAGGACAACAACCTCTCCCTCAACGTTAGTAAGACCAAGGAGCAGGTCGAGAGCTTTACGTTCCTCTGTGTCCACATCACTAAGGATCTATCATGGTCCACAGTCATGAAGTGGGTTACGACAGTACCTCTTCTCCGTCAGAAGGCTGAAAAGATTTGGCATGGGCCCTCAGATCATCAAAAAGTTCTACAGCTGCACCATCAAGAGCATCTCGACTGGCTGCATCACCGCCTGGTATGGCAAATGCACCGACCTTGACCGCAAGGCGCTACAGAGGGTGGTGCAGACAACCAAGTACGTCACTGGGGCCGAGCTCTTTGCCATCCAGGACCTCTATATCAGGCGGTGTCAGAGGAAGGCCCGAAAAATGTATAAAGACTGTATAATGCTCCGGTACCGCTTACCGTAACGGCAAGCGGTACCGGAGCATCGGCTCTCGGACTACAGGCTCAGAGACAGCTTCTACCCCCAAGCCATAAGACTGCTAAAAAGTTAATTAAATGGTTACCCACACTATCTGCTCTTACCCTATCTTGTGCTTACTCTATGCACACTCAAAATACTATACAATGTATGGAGGAATCCGGGTTTGGCAACCCTCCCATGGTGGAGATGTTACTGGCTCACCACCTCATCCCCTCGCGCTGTGTTACTAACATACAAGGCCTCAGGCTAAGCGAATCAAGCTCTAAACGTGACCTCTTTACTGTTGGCTTATCAGGCTGAGTTACTAGAGGAGGTGGGAAAACAACTGTGCTCAGAAACCCTATACACAGATGCTTTGGAGGAGATCTGTATGATCACAGACTGGAGCCTCTGTGCCTCCCTTAGTGCCATTCGAGAAAAGGCACTTTGGCTGAGCTCATCCAGTGGGCCCTAGTGACACCCAAGGAGTTGTTCGGGTACACTGTCACATATATGCCAGAAGTGTGATATGCCCAAAAAGGAAGGCAAAGCCTTCAACTTCTGCCTGCCCTGCAGACCCAGGCCCCATGACAGCCCATTGATTCCTGCATCTCGCCCCAGCCTCACATCTGGGAGAGGCAACAAGCCTCCCCCCCCCGAGTGCCTCCCTCAGGCTCTACCCCTGGAGCCTTCTCAGGTTTTTAGCCAGGGGCAGAAGCCACACGGAGAAGGACGGCAATCTGTCTTTCGCCTTCCACTGTGGCCCTGTTTTTCCAATGCCTATGACCTTTTGCCTCTGACTGCTATGGCATAAACCAGTTCTGGTATTCGCCATTCTGGTTTTCCTGCCAGAGAGTGCTGCGCAAGGCAGGGGAACCCTAACCACTCCGCTCTCCCGTACTACAGAAGGACAGCTTTCCAGGGTTCACTGGGAAACCCCCTCAACCCTTTTTTGGATTCTGAGCTGCGTTTTTTCCTCTACTAGGCAAAGACGGCTTGGCTCTGTTATGGAGCTCACTCTCCATTTGATCAAGAGATCAGTCAGTATAGTTATTCCTTACTTTACATTCTGGATCTCAGGGAAGGGGTGGGTGGGGGAGGGTACTGCCTGCTCTGCCACCCCATCTCACAGGAGCGAATAGCTGAGGAACTATCTTTGCTCTTGACAACCCTCCTACATTGAGCAGGGCCAAGACATACCAGTTATATAGCTGTCCTACTGCCCTGGATTAGGAATACTGCGCTGCAGTTGTTTCCTTCTTCCTTCGGCTAAATTGCCTGATGCCTTACATCATGGCGCTGGCTGTTCTGTCCCAAGAGAGCCCGCTTAGACTGATTTACTGCAGCCTAGTAGAAGCGACGATCATATATGGCCAAGGGAGACCCAATCTCACAACACGCTGCCATGTTCACATCATTTGGGGTGGAAGGGCTGACACCCAGGAGAAGTGGGTGATGCCGTTTGCTTTCCCACATCATCTTTGAGCCCCTCGATAACCATTGATTTTCCAGTCGGCAGTCACATGTCCTGGCAGCTATCGTCATGCAGGGCTTATACCCTAGCAATTCTCCATCCTCACCCAGATGCTTTAGTCTTCAGGGCCAATGCTGCATTCACTTCGTAGTCGGAACTAAGGGCACGTGTACAGGGCCGGCCCTAGCCTTTTGGGGGCCCTAAGCAATACATTTTTTTGGGGGGGGGTGGCACCAAGGGGGGCAATTTTTTTTAATGGGCCGCATCTTGACGGTGGAGAGAAACATTTACGTTTTTAAGTTAATTTCCTGCAATTCTACACATTTTTCCATGTGGCGTAAATCAATCAAATTTATTTCAATCAATCATTTAATGCAATTCTACTAATTTTGCCACAGGGCAGAGAGAATTGTTGGCAGTTTTCAAGCAACTTTCCTGCAATTCTACCCATTTTGCCTTACATTCTTGCACTGTTAATGCTAATTTCCAATGCAATTCTACACATTTCGCCATTACTTTTCATCATGTCAATGATATCTGACTGAGAGTAACTAACACAATCAATTCGTGCCCCATGGAGGTCAGGGCTCCTGGGCACGTGCCCTGCATGCCCGGTCGGTATTCGATCATGATTACTATGTTTAAATAGCTGACTAGACTAACTTACCAATCTAAAAGTTGTTAGCTGACATGGCTAATTGAGTGACTGTCAGTGACTGACAAAACAAGAGAAAAACTGCTGATGCACAACCAAATTTCTAACTTGCATCTTGTGTACTCTACTATTCTAACTCTCAACAGTAAGTTGCGGCCGGCTGCCCTAAATGACTGCTTATGTCGCTTATGCCTGGAGCAGGCCCTGCACGTGTATAGTTACTACCAGTTAGCAAGTTGGAAATGTCAGAGTTTCCTAGTTCCGACTAGCACATTTTATGCAGCAAAGAGAGAAATAGAAAATGCCAAAGGGAAAGAGACATTTATGCACACTCTCTGTTTTTACAGTTTTGTCGTGGAGAAGTGGTGTGACTATACAGATTGTTTCTCCCTAAACTCTGTTTTCCATGGTCCTATGTTCCTTGCAGGATCTTTTGGACAGAGAGAAGATTAATCTTGTCGCTTTCTCAGCCTGCCAAGGTCCCGACAGGGATACAGTTTATACATAACCATGGAGTAGTCTCTAAGGGGGGCACGTTGCTTACGCCCAGCCTCTAAGCTTTTAGCTCGCCCTGGGACGTGACTATTCTACTTTTTAAAAAATTACAGCTGAAAAGCGCGGAGACATCATATTCCTCCTTCTTTTGCTTTACTAATGCCCTTGTCATCCCTAAGAGTATGGGTGGACTGTGCTCTACCAGCCACTGTTCACGCCCACAGTCTGTCCAGGGTCTTTTCAGGTTAATGTACCTACAGTAACCCTATATTTTTCCCATTGTCTTGGAGCCTATGGCTTTTCGCCCTGTAGCCTTCTCTAGAAGGGCGACCCCATCGTTGTCCAGTACATGTGGTTCGCACCTACTTTACTTGCAGGAGAGTTCCGGGCAAGGGTGTCATGCTCTTTTCCCATTGGGCAACCAGACCCTCTCTTTTCAACTATATCCTGCTGGATTATGGGGACCATTATATTGATTTAGAATCTCACTCATATTATCAGAGGACCGGGGTAACCTTACATTTTGTCTACTTGGATGGTTGCATTAATCTTTTTGTAGGCAGTTGTGTTCTTTTGATGAATCTATTTGCAATTTTGACGGTATAATATCGTTTTGGAAAACGCATTTACTGTTTTGAAAAAGGCCACAGAGTTCTGTGTCTTGTGAACTCTGCTTTGAAAATCGACAACATACAGTGGGGAGAACAAGTATTTGATACACTGACGATTTTGCAGGTTTTCCCACTTACAAAGCATGTAGAGGTCTGTAATTTTTATCATAGGTACACTTCAACTGTGAGTGACGGAATCTAAAACAAAAATCCAGAAAATCACATTGTATGATTTTTAAGTAATTAATTTGCATTTTATTGCATGACATAAGTATTTGATACATCAGAAAAGCAGAACATAATATTTGGTACAGAAACCTTTGTTTGCAATTACAGAGATCATACGTTTCCTGTAGTTCTTGACCAGGTTGGCACACACTGCAGCAGGGATTTTGGCCCACTCCTCCATACAGACCTTCTCCAGATCCTTCAGGTTTCGGGGCTGTCGCTGGGCAATACGGACTTTCAGCTCCCTCCAAATATTTTCTATTGGGTTCCGGTCTGGAGACTTGCTAGGCCACTCCAGGACCTTGAGATGCTTCTTACGGAGCCACTCCTTAGTTGCCCTGGCTGTGTGTTTCGGGTCGTTGTCATGCTGGAAGACCCAGCCACGACCCATCTTCAATGCTCTTACTGAGGGAAGGAGGTTGTTGGCCAAGATCTTGCGATACATGGCCCCATCCATCCTCCCCTCAATACGGTGCAGTCGTCCTGTCCCCTTTGCAGAAAAGCATTCCCAGAGAATGATGTTTCCACCTCCATGCTTCACGGTTGGGATGGTGTTCTTGGGGTTGTACTCATCCTTCTTCTTCCTCCAAACACGGCGAGTGGAGTTTAGACCAAAAAGCTCTATTTTTGTCTCATCAGACCACATGACCTACTCCCATTCCTCCTCTGGATCATCCAGATGGTCATTGGCAAACTTCAGACGGGCCTGGACATGCGCTGGCTTGAGCAGGGGGACCCTGCGTGCGCTGCAGGATTTTAATCCATGACAGCGTAGTGTGTTACTAATGGTTTTCTTTGAGACTGTGGTCCCAGCTCTCTTCAGGTCATTGACCAGGTCCTGCCGTGTAGTTCTGGGCTGATCCCTCACCTTCCTCATGATCATTGATGCCCCACGAGGTGAGATCTTGCATGGTGCCCCAGACCGAGGGAGATTGACCGTCATCTTGAACTTCTTCCATTTTCCAATAATTGCGCCAACAGTTGTTGCCTTCTCACCAAGCTGCTTGCCTATTGTCCTGTAGCCCATCCCAGCCTTGTGCAGGTCTACAATTTTATCCCTGATGTCCTTACACAGCTCTCTGGTCTTGGCCATTGTGGAGAGGTTGGAGTCTGTTTGATTGAGTGTGTGGACAGGTGTCTTTTATACAAGTAACGAGTTCAGACAGGTGCAGTTAATACAGGTAATGAGTGGAGAACAGGAGGGCTTCTTAAAGAAAAACTAACAGGTCTGTGAGAGCCGTAATTCTTACTGGTTGGTAGGTGATCAAATACTTATGTCATGCAATATAATACTAATTAATTAAGTAAAAAATCACACAATGTGATTTTCTGGATTTTTGTTTTAGATTCCGTCACTCACAGTTGAAGTGTACCTATGATAAAAATTACAGACCTCTACATGCTTTGTAAGTAGAAAAACCTGCAAAATCGGCAGTGTATCAAATACTTGTTCTCCCCACTGTATTTCAAAAAAATGCTTGTGCGTGATTGGGAAAAAAAACGAAACGCCCCAGAATCAATTTGAAACCTGGTGATGAAAGAGCTCCTTTCTTATTGTTATTATTTCTCCCGCCTCTTTTCTGACTTCCCATTGTGTTCTCTTCTCTCATGTTTCCACTAAAGATAGAGAATGGCTTTAAAGTGAGAATAAGTGACACCGGAGGAGATCACTTCAGTAGCACTGAACGCATCAGAAAACACTACTGTAGGCAAGCATAAGTCAACAGTGCCTATAATGTGAGTTGTTGGTATGCATGATGTTAAATAGATCATGAAAATGCTATTTTTATGACTAAGATTTAGCTTTTCATTAATCCTGGAGCTGAACCTGCCTCCGCAAAACAACAAGAGCATCCCTTAGGGGATAGACAGAGAGAACACCCACGGTGGGATAGAAGGATCCAAGCTTTCAAACATTACTCTTTCTCTCGCTCTCTCGCAGTCCAATCCCCCCCTAAATGTGTGCGTGTGCGTGTGTGCATGTGTGTGTGTGTGTGTGAGCAAGAGAGAGTGAGCGTGAGTGTGGGTGGCTGTGTTTGAGACAGATATTCACATAACTTCAACCATGGCCTTGCTTTAATGTGCATGTTCTATGGTTGTACAGGCCTTCTCTGAAGACCACCATGATCAATTTAAATGCTTTTGAATCAATTTCACCTTATGATGACACCCACATATTATGCTACAGCTTAAAGGATAAAACACATGCTGTTCCTGAATAGTATCTCGTATGAATGCTCAAATTATTTTTAAACCATTTCTGTGACAATGATGTAACAGAGTAATGATTTATGAAAAGAATAAAGTCCTGATCAATATTAACCATTAAAGCTCCAGAACTGATGGACTTCCTCTTTCCTCTATGAAAGTAATATCTTGACGTCCAATTCAACTATATCTATTGAATAGACAGATGGCAACGGCTTTGTGGTTAGTTCAGTCATGCAGTCCCAACTACAATATAAACAACATATGTGTCTATATAGCACTGTAGATCACTGTGAAGTAGATGACTGGTTGTGGAGTGTTGTGCAGCACTGCAGAGGAGAACCATTAGCAAGACTGTGTATTTACGGCAGAGAGTGTGTTTATGTCTGTCTACATTGGAATGGACAGGCCAGTGTAGCTGGGACATGTTTGTGTGTGTGTGTGTACTGTGTGTGTCTGTGTGTGTACTGTGTGTGTGCACTGTATGCATGATGTAGGATTCGAGCCAGTTTCCTACAGCAGGGAAATAATCCTGCAGCAACAGGAAATATGAATTATTATGTAATTAATGCCCATTTTTGTAAGGGTTGATATATTTTTTCATAAAATTTCTAGACATCTCAAACTGGAAATGACAAACTTCAGAATCCTTTTTAAACCTCAAATACACTACAAGTTTTCCTGCAACAGGTTAATCAAATTAAGATC
The DNA here is from genome assembly GCA_023634145.1 of Thymallus thymallus. NCBI lineage: Eukaryota > Metazoa > Chordata > Actinopteri > Salmoniformes > Salmonidae > Thymallus > Thymallus thymallus. The sequence goes on from CM042410.1 coordinate 41,979,665, forward strand.
CTACGTGTGCTGTGAAACCCAGATCCAATCGGAATACGGCCTCATTCCGCAGCTGTCATCCTGTCATCCATGGTAAAGTGAAGGAGCAATACAATCTAATCAGTTGCTGCTCACATAATTCAATGAATCATCAGAGGGCATCAGAAAAATCTAAACCTCACCTTGGCCTCAATTATGCTGTGCGACTCCTCTCAGACATGCCAGTTATCATGCCTCTTAAGTCTCCAACCACAACACCACCACCATCATATAACCCGCCCATGCGTGAGCTTCCTTCCCCTCCCCAGGTAATGTAATCCTGACGTCTGAGATAATTATAGTTAGAGAGAGAGGGAGAGAGAGAGAGAGAGTGAGAAAGCGAGCGAGAGAGAGAGAGAGAGCGAGAGAGAGAGAGTGAGAGTGTCAGAATGTCAAGTTATTCTGGGTGACAGTGTTGCTAAAAGAGAACCTAAACTAACTTTACCCTTAATGTGCGATTGCTAAATACATTTTTTGACTTTTAAATTAAATATACCCATTGATTCTTGAAGAATATAACATATACAGTGCCATACAGCCTGAATTTAAAATGGATTAAATTGAGATTTTGTGTCACTGGCCTACACACAATAGCCCATAATGTCAAAGAGGAATTGTGTTTTTAGAAATGTCTACAAACTAGTTAAAAACGAAAAGCTGAAATGTCGTGAGTCAATAAGTATTCAACCCCTTTGTTATGGCAAGCCTAAATAAGTTCAGGAGTAAAAATATGTAAATAAAAGTTTAATAAGTTAAATGGACTCACTTTGTGTGCAATAATAGTGTTTAACCGTTTACTGAAGTGGGCTAAATCAGGGTCACACAGAGTGTTTCTTGGTAGTCTTAAACACATATACAGTACTTTGAATCCAAAGTATACACCTCACACACATGGTTATGGGTTTAAAAAAAGAAGACACCTGTACCATGTCAGAAATAAAGTTGAAATGTATTCAATTTTGAGTTTGCATTTCAATATTACACTTTAAATACATTACAGGATGTAATATAAAACTAAGGATGGATCAACAATGTTGTAGTTACTCCACAATACTAACCTAATGTCAGGCTCTGGCCATAGAGAAGCCTATTTGCTTCTCTATGTAGCTATGATCAGAGTCTGACAGTGTCCATTCTTTCTGTTTCTGTGTGGGTTTTGGGTTGGATCCCTAATTAGAGGCAGCTGCACCGCATTGTCTCTAATTAGGGATCCTATATATGTTTGTCTGTCCTTCACTTTTGTGTGGGTCGTTGTTCCTCCAGTCACAAGTGAGTTGCCACATTACGTTAATATTGTCGTGTTTCATTTTGGATATTACGTTTGTAGAGTATGTTTGTTTGTGTTGTGTAGTTCGTTGTCCTCCTAATTTGAATACATAGTAAAATAAAAAGGAATGTCGAACTACTATCCCTGCGCTGCGTCTTGGTCTCTCCACACACAATCGTGACACCTAAATGACAGAGTGAAATGAAGGAAGCCTGTACAGAATAACAAATATTCAAATCAAATCAAAATGTATTGGTCACATACACGTGTTTAGCAGATGTTATTGTGGGTGTAGCGAAATGCTTGTGCTTCTAGCTCTGACAGTGCAGTAATATCTACCAAGTAATATCTAACAATTACACAACATAACCCAAAACACACAAATCTAAGTAAGGACTGAATTAAGACCAGGGTTGGGGAGTAATGGATTACATGTAATCTGTTACATGTAAGGGATTACAAAAAAAGGTAACTGTAATTTGATATTGTAATCAGATTACAGATACTTTTGAAAAATGTGATGATTACTTTGAGGATTACTTTAAAATTCAGAAAGAATGTTTGCGTAAAGACATTTTTGACACTTCTGTTTCTCAATGACATTCAAATCAGCATTGAAAAAAGGCGCAAGTTTAAGTTTTTCCCACTGAGCGAGCCTGACCACAAATCAGAAACCACAATGATGACACACCAAATCTGTTTGATGGATCGCGGGAAAAGAGCAGGAATAGGCTTATGTAGGCTACTGTCCAAGCTATTTCTTCCAATGGTGCGACTGCTGTCGGCATCCAAAGATTATAAATCTTGAATAAACGGTTGGAGGTAAGGATGACAGCAGCGGTGTAGTCTACGGCGATACGGAAATCACTTATTATTGATTATGTAGCGATCTGGCCGGCATACGCTATCCACACGTTGCGTGGTAACTGAAGAGAGCAAGGGGATTGTGGGTAGTTGTTGTTCTATGATTAACACGGTTGTGTTATGTCTTTACGTTTTAGTAGTTAAGCTAATGTTGTGTGTTTATGTTTCCTTAAGTTGTCTTAGTTCAGGTTATGGGGGTAGTGGGGAATGTTAAAATGCATACCGTGACCGAGCCTTGCATGGCCGGAGTATGTGTTCATTGTTAATTGAAGGAGGGTGAATAAAATGTGACGTTCCTGCAGTCGTGCAGTGTATGGGGCACAGGAACTCTATGGTAAATTAATCTCTGTCTCTTGCCATTTTCTTGGCATTAATGAGGATAAATAAAAAATGTTTATACACTTTTTATAATCTGTAGTTGCATTGTAGAATAATAGTGAAGACATCACAACTATGAAATAACATATAAGGAATCATGTAGTAACCAAAAAAGTGTTAAACAAATCAAAATATATTTTTGATTCTTCAGAGTTGCCAACTTTTGCCTTGATGACAGCTTTGCACACTCTTGGCAAAGCATGTCATTCCATGAGCGCAGCATTTATTTTTCAACCCGAATCAATGAGCGCAATCAGTCCTCCATGACAACAAAATCATAAACAACAGAGTAGGGCTGGCTAATACGTTCTTAGTTTTGGGGTTATGCTCAGGTAAAACAATTTGGCCAATCTATATGTCCACATTTCCAAGTGCTATTATTGAAGATCAAGGGGTATAACATGTATTGGAATGACTGGAATTCTGATAGACTTTGGTTAACGTAAAGATATAATTGAATCGTATTATTATATGTAGTAGAAAGTGATGGGTCAGTAGAAGCCTACATAACCAACCCATAAAGTAAAACTTAACATCCATATAACTTTGGTAACAAACATTTTTGTATTTTGATAATCATTTTAGTAATCTAAAAGTAACGGAATGTAATCAGATTACGTTACTGAGTTTGGGTAATCCAAAAGTTGTTACTGATTACAATTTTGGACGGGTAACTAGTAACTGTAACGGATTACATTTAGAAAGTAACCTACCCAACCCTGATTAAGACTATATACAGTTGAAGTCGGAAGTTTACATACACCTTAGCCAAATACATTTAAACTCCGTTTTTCACAATTCCTGACATTTAATCCTAGTAAACATTTCCTGTTTTAGGTCAGTTAGGATCACCACTTTATTTTGAGAATGTGAAATGTCAGAATAATATTAGAGAGAATTATTTATTTCAGCTTTTATTTCGTTCATCACATTCCCAGTGGGTCAGAAGTTTACATACACTCAATTAGTATTTGGTAGCATTGCCTTTAAATTGTTTAACTTGGGTCAAATGTTTAGGGTAGCCTTCCACAAGCTTCCCACAATAAGTTGGGTGAATTTTGGCCCATTCCTCCTGACAGTCAGGTTTGTAGGCCTCCTTGCTCTCACATGCTTTTTCAGTTCTGCCCACAACTTATCTATAGGATTGAGGTCAGGGCTTTGTGGCCACTCCAAAACCTTGACTTTGTTGTCCTTAAGCCATTTTGTCACAACTTTGGAAGTATGCTTGGGGTTATTGTCCATTTGGAAGACCCATTTGCGACCAAGCTTTAACTTCCTGACTGATGTCTTGAAATGCTGCTTCAATATTTGCACATAATTCCTCTTCCTCGTGATGCCATCTATTTTGTGAAGAAAAATGGGTTTTAATGACTTCAACCTAAGTGTATGTAAACTTCCGACTTCAACTGTCACGTATAGACGAGCAATGTCAGAGCGGCATGGACTAAGATACAGTATAGAATAATAGTATAGAATACAATATATACATATAAGATGAGTAATGCAAGATATGTAAACATTAAATGACTAAGATACCGTAGAATGGTATAGAATACAGTATATACATATGAGATGAGTAATGCAAGATATGTAAACATTATTAGTGTTCCATTTCTTAAAGTGTTCCATTTCTTAACAATATTGTATCCATTTCTTCGGATACAATATTAAAGTGGTCAGTGATTTATAGTCTATGCCTATAGGTAGCAGCCTCTAATATGCTAGTGATGGCTGTTTAACAGTCTGATGGCCTTGAGATAGAAGCTGTTTTTCAGTCTCTCTGTCCCAACTTTGATGAACCTGTACTGACCTCGCCTTCTGGATGATAGCGGGGTGAAATGTAGTGGCTCGGGTGGTTGATGTCCTTGATGATATTTTTGGCCTTCCTGTGACATCGGGTGCTGTAGGTGTCCTGGAGGGCGGATAGTTTTCCCCTGGTAATGCGTTGGGCAGACCGCACCACCCTCTGGAGAGCCTTGCGGTTGCGGGCGGTGCATGTCACACCAGGTGGTGATACAGCCCGACAAGATGCTTTCAATTGTGCATCTGTAAACGTTTGTGAGGGTTTTAGGTGACAACCCAAATTTCTTAAGCTTCCTGAGCTTGAAGAGGCTCTGTTGCGCCTTCTTCACCACACTGTCTGTGTGGGTGGTCCATTTCAATTTGTCAGTGATGTGTACGCCAAGGAACTTAAAGCTATCCACCTTCCTCACTGCAGTCCCATCAATCTGCTGTTTCCTTAAGTCCACGATCATCTCCTTAGTTTTGTTGATGTTGAGTGAGAGGTTGTTTTCCTGGCACCACACTCGCAGAGCCCTCACCTCCTCCCTGTAGGCTGTCTCGTCATCGTTGATAATCAAGCCTACTACTGTTGTGTCGCCTGAAAACTTGATGATTGAGTTGGAGCACGTTGAGGATCAGCGAAGTGGAGGTGTTGTTTCCTACATTCACTACTTGGGGGCAGCCCGTCAGGAAGTCCAGGACCCAGTTGCACAGGGCGGTGTTCAGACCCAGGGCCTCAAGTTTAATGATGAGCGGGTACTATGGTGTTGAATGCTGAGCTATAGTCAATAACTCCAAGGTGCGGGCTCCCAACCGCACTTGATCTCCCCCTCTCCAAAAAAAAATATACTAAACCAGGGGGGGGAAATGGCGGGGTACTGAGGTGGTTGCTGGTGGAGGCTCCGGTTCCGGCTTCGGGCGTGACGCAGGCAGTGTGCTCTGTTCTCATCCTTTCTCCCTGTTGCACGCCCGGTCCGGTCCGGACCCCGGCGCGATGATTCCCCCCTCAGTACTCCCGCGATGTACCAAGTCCTGTCTGGACCCTGGTGTGGGAGCCCTCGACCCTGGAGAGGGGCTGACGTCCAGTGGAGCGGAATGCTCAGGCATGGGGGTGGAGTAGATTTCCGGTCCTGGATTGGGCACCGGTGGAGCGGACTGCTCCCTCACTGAAGCAGAGCAGACTTCCGGCCCCGTGCCTGGAGCAGGACTGAACGCCGTGCCCAGCCTGGGCACCGACGCAGAGGTGGTTTTCAGCCCTGAAGTTGGCCTGGCTGTCGGCCCCAGACTGGGCACCGACACGCTATGGAGCTCCTGCTCCACAGCGGGACTGAACGTTGTGCCCACCCTGGGCACCGACGCAGAGATGGTTTCCAGCCCTCTGGTGGGGCTGGCTGTCGGCCCCAGACTGGGCACCGGTGGAGCAGACTGCTCCAGCACTGGAGTGGTTTTGACCGCCCTTCCTGGCCTGGGACCCGATCCTGCTGATGCTCCCAGCCACATGGCGATGCTAGTTCCCGGCCCCGGTCTGGGCACTGGCACTCTAAAGAGCTTCGCCTCCCCAGCATTATAGAATGCTGTGCCCAGACTGGGCACCAGCGCAGCTAATCTCTCTCGCCATGTGACTGGGCTGGCTACCGGCCCCAGGCTGGGCTCCGGCACGCTAAAGTGCTCCTGCTCCACAGCGGTGCGGAACGTCGTGCCCACCCTGGGCACCGACTCAGAGATGGTTACCAACCAGAGAGCTGTGCTGGCCTCGAGACTCTGCGCTGTCGACCGTCTCTGGAGGCTCTGCGCTGTCGACCTTCTCTGGAGGCTCTGCGCTGTCGCACCAGCCCACTCTGCGCACCGTTGGGCTGGTGCGTTGAGCTGGCACGGGTGGCACCGGGCTGGGGACACGCACCATTGGGCTGGTGCACGGAGCAGGCGCGGGCTGTACCGGGCTGTTGTTGCGCACCGATGGTGTGGTGCGCTGAGTCGGTCTCCTCCATCTCCGACTCTGGACCGGCGCTGGAGGCACCGGACTGGGAACTGGCGCTGGAGCACGACTGTACCTGTCGTCCCTACTCCACCGCCAATCCCCATCCTGTGAGGGTTCCTCCGGGAACCCCCACGAGTGAGGGAACAGAAGCAGATCGTCGTCGTCTTCCTCCGACTCCTCTCTGTACTCCTGCTCCCACGGCTGTAGGGGCTCCTCCTGGAACCCCCACGAGTGCAGTGGTCGGGGCTCTTCTCCCTCGATCCCCGACCACACCCATAGCCCCCCCCCCAAAATCAGTTTGGGGGTTTTTCTGGGCTCCAGGCTGGTCCTTTGCTATAGCCCGGTGACATTTCCCCCGTCTTCGGCGCCTCTGCTCCGGAGACCAGCCCTCCTCCACTGCACGATAATGGGAGTATTCCTCCTCGGTAATTTTCCCCATACCGAGGAGGATATCTCCCAACGTCAAACTCCTTTGCATCCCAGGGTGGTGGATCATTCTGTCACGGTGCGTATACATGGGACGGTAGACGGAGCGTTCGTGGAGTGTCATCCTTGTTTATTATGTGAGATTGTCTCACGAGGCACATAAATAAACAGGAGAGTACTATATTCTAAACTAATACACAAAAGCAAGGTGACTTACTGTGATCTGCTGGCAGTGCAGACAAACACAACAAACAATGATCCACACACAGGTGGATGAGTGTGGAGCCTAAATACTATCCCCAATCAGAGACAACCCTAGACAGCTGTCTCTGATTGGGGATCATGACTTCCCCTAATACTAATGTGATGGCCTGATTCTTGCTCTCCTACCCCCTCTAGTGGGAGTCTGAGGCCAAGCCTCAACCAGACCATCACAAGCACTTCATGATGACGGAGGTGAGTGCTACGGGGCGATAGTCATTTAGTTCAGTTACGTATGCCTTCTTGGGTACAGGAACAATGGTGGCCATCTTGAAGCATGTGGGGATGACAGACTGGGATAGGGAGAGATTGAATATGCCCGTAAAACATGCATCCTGTTTGCAACAAGACACTAAAGTAAAACTGCAAAAAAAATGTGGTAAACAAAATTTACTTTATGTCCTGAATGCAAAACATTAGTCCAACATCACTGAGTACCACTATTCATATTTTCAAGCATGGTGGTGGCTGCATCATGTTATGGGTATGTTTGTCATCGGGTATGTTTGTCAAGTACTAGTGAGATATTTAGGATAAAAAGAAATGGAATAGAGCTAAGCGCAGGCATTATCAGAGAGGAAACCTGGTTCACGATGCTTTCCAACAGACACTTTAAGACAAATTCACCTTTCAGCAGGACAATGACCTAAAAAACAAGGCTGAATATACACTGGAGTTGCTTACCAAGATGACATTGAATCTTCCTGAGTGGTTTAGTTACAATTTTGACTTAAATCTGCTTGAAAATCTATGGCAAGACTTGAAAATGGCTGTCAAGCAATGATCAACAACCAACTTGACAGAGCTTCAAGAAGTTTAAAAAGAATAATGTGCAAATATTGTACATTCCAGCTGTGCAAAGCTCTTAGATGCTTACCAAGAAAGACAGCTTTAATTGCTGTCAATGGTGATTCTAATATGTATTGACTAAGGAGTGTGAATACATTTGCAGAAATCTGTGTCTGTCTGTATGTGTGTGTGAGTATGCATAGAGTCAGTGCAAGATAGGATCAATGCTGATATATCTGGTAACCATAAATTAACTATTTAGCAGTCTTATGGCTTGGGGGTAGAAGCTGTCTCAGAGCCTGTTGCTCTGAGAGCCGGACGGTAGCAGAGTGAACAGTCTATGGCTTGGGTGGCTGAAGTCTTAGGCAATTTACACTTCATAATTACCGATGTGAGTTCTACAGGGCGATAGTCATTTAGGCAGGTTACCTTGGAGTTCTTGGGAACAGGGACAATGGTGGTCAGCTTGAAACATATTGAAACCTGTTGAAAGGTTTTACTCATTGGGTCTCCCGAGTGGCACAGCGGTCTAAGGCACTGCATCGCAGTTCTAGAGGCATTACTACAGACCCGGATGGCCGTGGCCGGGAGTCCCATAGGACGTTGCACAATTGGACCAGCGTCGTTCGGGTTAGGGGAGGGTTTGGCCGGTGGGGCTTTACTTGGGTCATCTCGCTCTAGCGACTCCTTGTGGCGGATCGGGTGCCTACAGGCTGACTCCGGTCGCCAGCTGAACAGTGTTTCCTCCACATTGGTGCGGCTGGCTTCCGGGTTAAGCTGGTGGGTGTTAAGAAGCGCGGTTAAACAAGTCATGTTTTGGAGGATGCATAACTCCACCTTTGCCTCTCCCAAGCCCATTTGGGAGTTGCAGCGATGAGACTAGATCGAAAATACAAAATTAAAAAATACAAAAATAAATAAAGTTTTACTCACACCGTCCTCAGAGAGCGAGATCACACAGTCATCCGGAACAACAGGGGCTTTCATGCAAGACCCTGTTGTTTTCCTCAAAGTGAGCATAAAAGGCATTTAGCTCATTTGGGAGTTCTGGGCATCTCACGGCATCTCTTCTGGGCATCTCACAACATCTCTTTTTCATGTTGTCTCGTCGGAGGTCATAGCAGGCCTTCTTGTATGGGTCCATGTCCGTGTCCCGTTCCTTGTAAGCAGTAGCTCTAGCCTTTAGCCCAGCACGGATACTTCCTGTAATCCATGGTTTTTGGTTTGGATACATTCGTATAGTCACTATTGGGAAGACGTCGTCTATGCACTTATTGATGAACCCTGTGACTGATGTGGTAAACTCCTCAATGTCATCGGATTTATCCCTGAACATATCCCAGTCTGTGCAAGCAAAACAGTCTTGTAGTCTCCCATCTGCTTCATCTGACCACTTCTGTATTGAGAGCTGGCAGCTTCATTAAATAGTACCCGCAAAACACCAGTCTCAACGTCAACAGTGAAGAGGCGACTCCGGGATTTGTATTTATTTTATTTCACCTTTATTTAACCAGGTAGGCCAGTTGAGAACAAGTTCTCATTTACAACTGCGACCTGGCCAAGACAAAGCAAAGCAGTGCGAAAAAAACAACAGAGTTACACATGAGAATAAAACAAACGTACAGTCAATAACACAATAGAGAATCTATATACAGAGTGTACAAATGTAGTGCAAAATGCAGTAAGGTTAGGAAGGTAGGACAATAAATAGGCCATAGTGGCAAAATAAGTTACAAATTAGAATTAAGTTAGAATTTAGAAGTATGCTGGCCTTCTAGGCAGAGTTGCAAAGAAAAAGCAATTTCTTCCTCTGTCCAGTGTCTGTGTTCTTTGGCCCATCTTCATCTTTTCTTGTTATTGGCCAGTCTGAGAAATGGCTAGAAGGCCAGCATCCCGGTGTCGCCTCTTCATTGTTGATGTTGAGACTGGTGTTTGTGGTTACAATTTAACTCTAGTTGGAATTTCATTCATTACTCTTTAGACAGCAGAAATATTAGGTTGAGTTATTATTCTTAGTGCCCATAAATAACACTCCTCTGTGAGTTATTTATTGCGCTATTGCAAATTCATTACCGCAAGGACAGAATAATAACAAGGTTTCTGATGGCTAACAAGCATTTTCAATAGTATGAACTTTATACATTGCAGAAGAAATAATCCAATCTGAATCCATGTCACAGACAGTGTGTTACAATGAATAAATAGAGAATTCATAGAGGATAGTGTGACACGCAGGGAATATCCAGAACTGGTTTGATACGATCAGTGCCTTCATTTCAGCTCCTATTCTTTGGCATAATCATTTTTCCTGTGATAGAGCGGTGAAATTTCAACAACTTCATTTCAGGACGCCTGTCCTTTGAGATTGAGAAGACACCCTTTGTTGCTATGGGGAAAGTCTTATTTTTTTTTCAATTTCCAGAGCAACTTATGAATACATATTATCTTGCTGCTGCTTTGTACATTTAACCATTGTCAGTGTGCGAGTTAATGTGTTGTGACCTGATGTTATGGTTGTAGTTAATTTAACAACAGAAAACGCATCTCCATTCATCATTTAGACGTTTGAGCGTGGGTTCATCAGTGGAAATGTATTTTTGCTTGGTGCTGATGTGCTCCGAATGGGGAAGTGTTGAGAGTCAGATGCAAGGTGATGGCTTACTCTTGTGCGATGTGTATAATCTAGCGAGCTAGGGGACGTTAAGTGCACTCATTTCACAGTCCATTTCACACCTGTCAGCCCTAGGAGAATGCTCCATGTACAATGACTCAGGAAATACTCAACATTTTTGAGGGTCTTTCTGCATATATTTTGTTTGTGTTCTGTTTATTTATCCACTGTTAGTATGAATGAATCCTCTCAGGAGTCAGGATTTTCTGCCTAGTTTATAGTGTTTGGGGCAAGTCGCTCTACATCACAGACGGTGTAGGCAGAGAGCAAGACTGCACTTAGGCATGTTGCATTCTACAAACCTCACTTGGGTGGCAATATGGAATGGTCAAAGTGTTTTTAGTAGTAAATGCCCACAGAAAACTCCTGACCAAGAACACTTTGGAATTAATGATATGGTCACGGAACTTACAAGGGCCCCATACAGACTAGTGGTGCGCGGGTCAGCTGTTAGTTCACCCGCACCCGCCTGCAATAACCCACCCGCAACCACCTGACTATATGTGCTTAAGTGAACATTTGAGGCTCACACGCAACCCTAACCTGCAAATATAGAAAATGTGCTAAAGGCTACAGTCAAAGATGGCAGAACGATTTCTTTGACAGAGGGTGCAGGATTTATTTTGCCTAAATACAGTATGTTTCTGCTTATAATTTCCAACATTTAGGTAGGTTAACTTGTCTATAATTAGATACATGTAGCTTCTATTCTGTAATTATATGCTATAAACCCTTGCTCAACAGAATGTTTTTTTTTTTTTTTTTTTTTTTTTTACTTTATTTTGACAGCGAAAACAGACTGAGACCTAGATCTCTGTGCCCTGTGTAAACATGTTAACATGTACAATTTAGACACACAGACAGACATTTTGGAGAAGATAGATCTCAAAACAGAGAAACATTTCAAGAAAACAAAGAAAAACAAAGAAAAACAGAGTTCAACAGAAACAAACACAGATAACATCATATTGTCCTCTAAAATATTTTTGAAATGGGCAAGGGGCAGCAAAGTGTCTAGCTTGAGGTGGGTCTGCAATTTGTTCCACAGAAAAGGTGCAAAGGAACTGAAGGAGTTCTACCCAAATCTGTGTAGACTGCAGGCGTCTAATGTAATCCATGACTGTGATCTGGTATTACAATTAGTATGTCTAGTGGAAATTAATGCTGAAATATATGGCGGGTGTTTTAAAAGGAGTGCTTTATAAATAAACAGAAGAGCATGTTTTTCTCGCCTCACAGACAGAGGGGCCCAACCCACATTTTGGTATAGAATACAGTGATGTGTTCTGAAACTATCTGTTAAACCTGAGTGCACAATGGTAAATAGCATCCAGTGGTTTTAATGTGGTTGCCGAAGTATGCATATAGATAACATCACCATAATCTAAAACGGATAAAAAAGTAGCCTGAACAATTTTTCTATTTACAGAGGACAGACAAGCCCTGTTTCTGTAAAATAACCCTAACTTGAATTTTAACTTTTTTCCCAATTCACTAACATGTTTTTGAAAGGAGAGTAATAGATTGATGTAGTTGACATCCGTAAAGTTTTCTCTGTCATCTTTCTCGGAGCAAAGACGTTTAGCGACTGGGGAGAAAATACAATAACATGGGGGGGGGACTGGAAATATTTTCTTTGTAAAATGTCCAAATGACGTCAGTTGTAAGGAAAACGTGAAACAACCCAACGTGTTTCTGATAAGATTTCAGTTTGGCTTCGATGCATATTTTATGTGGTTGAAATACTATCAGCTTTTATGATGAAGACATCACCTCTACAGGTGGTGTCTAACTGAGCATTGCATTCTCTCAAGATGAAGAAAGAAATCAATCATATTTCTCCACTCCTGTTCTCAAGTCCAAAATGTGGCTACTTTTACTGCAAAAAAAATGCTTAATTCTGCAGGAGTTATTATTAAGGCTATGAGAGAGGTTATAGACCTACAGCCAGTGACCAGATTTCACTTTCCCTTTAACCCATCTGAACAGTAGGCTACAGTTCCCTTGACATGCCATAGGCCTCGATAGTGCACTGCTATCATCCTCTTTTACCACTTCACCAAGCTTTTGTCTTATTGAATTAAGCTTTGACAATGTCCTTTTTGCCTCTGTGGATTGACGTTCACTTTTTCTGCCCGTTCCCAAAAGCATTATTTGGCGATTGGCTGTGTAGGATATTTGGCGCACGTACAGATAAGCCAAAGCTTAGGCTTGTGAACTAATACCAGATAGCCTAAAATAATGAAAGAAAAACCTCAATGTAGCCTATAAAAGTGTATATAACCGTGGGAACTGCGGGCTATGGGTCAACCCACACATCACTAATACAGACTGATAAATCTTGCCAGTATGAGTCAGTCTAGTGCAGTTGCTCCCTCTCCCTCCCCCCTTTCTCTCTCTCCAGTCTACAACCACAGAGCTGCTTGGGCGGGGCTTCCAAGGAGCAGATGGTATCTGCTGGGAGGAGAGTGAAGCTGAAACCTGGGCTTGTGATAGGCAATGGAAATCCCCTTCCTTCCCAGCCCAACTCTTTACGGGCGGAACAACATTGCTCCAACAATCCACAGATTGTTTATATAGTATTTTTTTTCTTCTTTGAGAAACTCACAAGCTAGCTTTATGCAGGATCTGTGAACCCCAGGAAAACAGAAGGACCATTTGTCTTATCTTCTATATAAAATCCCAAGCATAGGCAACAAGAAACCTAGAGTATCTGTTTCAAATGTGCTACCGTTGTTTCTACTTGGCATTTTAATAATATGATGAATGTTGATGAATGTGATTTATTCACTTCAAATAAATAAATGGATGTCCTCGACACGTGAAAACTCTGAATCAGATTGAAACATCAAACAGAAATAACACCCTCTATTATGACACCACATTGTTTATGCAGATACAATGCATTCAGAAAATATTCAGACCACTTGACTTTTTCCACATTTTGTTATGTTACAGCCTTATTCTAAAATTGATTAAATAGTTTTTTCCCCCTCAGCTTTAACAACTGCTGGCTACCTCCTCTTTCCTCCCTTTGTACTCGTAGGACCCTAGAATCTGTGCATCAAACTTTTCGAGAAGCTGCAGTCCAAGACCTCCAGTAAAGTCATTATCGCACACTTGCCCCTGCTCATCTGCTGTCTACAGGTAATGTATTCTTCTTCTTCTTCTTCTTCTTCTTCTTCTTCTTCTTCTTCTTCTTCTTCTTCTTCTTCTTCTTCTTTCAGTGGTGTGCTGGGTCGCCAACATAAAGGCCGGTGATGCTTCTCGGGTAAATAAGCTGATCAGGAAGGCTAGCTCTGTTCTGGGGATTAGCCTTGACATTCTAGAGGAGGTGGTGGAGAGACGGATCCTGGCCAAACTGCTGGCCATCATGGACAACGTCACCCACCCTCTGCATGCCATGGTTATGATGCAGAGGAGCACTTTCAGTCACAGACTGATCCGACCACTGTGTGCCAGAGAGCGCTACACAAGGTCTTTCCTGCCAGCGGCTATTAGACTATTTAATGCCCCACCCGGGGTGCCGTGCCGTCGGCAACATAGACCTGGAACTGTTGGGGTGTTAGGACCTAGTTTAACAATTAGGCATCCATCCGTGAGTAACTCTGTTCTGTAATCACTCATTCACTCAGGACTTATTCATTCAGGACTGTATATACATATTCATGTACAGTTGTTATATCATATCACGTGCAATAATTCTTGGACTGAACTTACGTAGTCATTCACTCAGGAATGCATATTAGTATCCTGTCAGTTGTATCTTTTTTCATTGCTTTTATTATATCGAATGTGCAATACGTGCATTTATCTGTAATTAAACCCTGCACTAAGGACTGTATTTTAAGGGAATTATTATTATTATTACTCTAAATTATATCATACGCACATTTAGCTATTTAAGTATCTCTTCCTGTCATTTACCTGTACAGTTAATGTAACCATGCAAATATTCACTTACCTGTACATTTAACTGTACATTTATCTGTACAGTTAATTTAACCATGCAAAATATTCACTTACCTGTTTATTTAACCAGACTGTATATTAAGTAAACTATTATTACCCTCACTTATATCATATGCATTTTTAGCTATTTAAGTATTTCTCTGCCATCGACCTGTATAGTATAGTTAACCATGCAAATACTCCTTATTTATCTATATCAACTTGCAATATTTTATCTTTTTTTTTTTCACCAAACACTCTGTAACAATATATAGTGTGCATATTCAGCCATCAACCCATTCTATGCTATGTCTTTTTATAGTTTTTTGCACTCCAGACTTCTTGTATTTTTATACTTTTTCATACTGCCGCTCTATGTATCATGTATCGTGTATTTTGTGTATTTCGTTCTGGCATTTTGCACCTGCCCTGTGTTTTTAAGTAGCTGCTTGGCGAAGACATTTCCCCTCAGGGATCAATAAAGTATCTATCTATCTATCTATCTATCTATCACATGTTTTGTAAACAAGCTGTGTAGACTAACAGTGAAATGCGTGCTTAGAGGCCCTTCCCAACAATGCAGAGTGAATAAAAACAATAGAAAAATATCTTTTTTTTTTTCACCAAACACTCTGTAACAATATATAGTGTGCATATTCAGCCATCAACCCATTCTATGCTATGTCTTTTTATAGTTTTTTGCACTCCAGACTTCTTGTATTTTTATACTTTTTCATACTGCCGCTCTATGTATCATGTATCGTGTATTTTGTGTATTTCGTTCTGGCATTTTGCACCTGCCCTGTGTTTTTAAGTAGCTGCTTGGCGAAGACATTTCCCCTCAGGGATCAATAAAGTATCTATCTATCTATCTATCTATCTATCTATCTATCTATCTATCTATCTATCTATCTATCACATGTTTTGTAAACAAGCTGTGTAGACTAACAGTGAAATGCGTGCTTAGAGGCCCTTCCCAACAATGCAGAGTGAATAAAAACAATAGAAAAATATCTTTTTTTTTTTCACCAAACACTCTGTAACAATATATAGTGTGCATATTCAGCCATCAACCCATTCTATGCTATGTCTTTTTATAGTTTTTTGCACTCCAGACTTCTTGTATTTTTATACTTTTTCATACTGCCGCTCTATGTATCATGTATCGTGTATTTTGTGTATTTCGTTCTGGCATTTTGCACCTGCCCTGTGTTTTTAAGTAGCTGCTTGGCGAAGACATTTCCCCTCAGGGATCAATAAAGTATCTATCTATCTATCTATCTATCTATCTATCTATCTATCTATCTATCTATCTATCTATCACATGTTTTGTAAACAAGCTGTGTAGACTAACAGTGAAATGCGTGCTTAGAGGCCCTTCCCAACAATGCAGAGTGAATAAAAACAATAGAAAAATAATAACACAAAAATAATTACACAATGAGTAACAATAACTTTGCTATATACCCAGTCGATGTGCACGGGTAAAAGGTCATTGAGGTTGATACATTCGGAAAGTATTCAGATCCCTTGACTTTTAACACATTTTGTTACGTTACAGCCTTATTATACAATTTATAAAATAGATTTTCAACCTCATCAATCTACACACAATACCCCATAATGACAACGCAAAAACAGTTTTTTAGAGATGTTTGCAAATGTATAAAAAAAATATATAATAATATGAATTTACAAAAGGTATTCCGACCCTTTACTCAGTACTTTGTTGAAGCACCTTTGGCAGCGATTGCAGCCTCGAGTCTACTTGTGTATGACGCTACAAAATTGGCACACCTGTATTTGGGGAGTTTCTCACATTATTCTCAGCAGATCCTCTCAAGCTCTATCAGGTTGAATGGGGAGCAGGTTTTCAGTCCAGCATCAACATGCTTCACCATAGGGATGGTGCCAGGTTTCATCCAGTGTGTCGCTTGGAATTCAGGCCAAAGAGTTCAATCTTGGTTTCATCCGACCAGAGAATCTTGTTTCTAATGGTCAGAGAGTCCTTAAGGTGCCTTTTGGCAAACTTCAAGCGGGCTGTCATGTGCCATTTACTGAGGAGTGGCTTCCGTCTGGCTACTCTAACATAAAGGCCTGATTGGTGGAGTGCTGCAGAGATGGTTGTCCTTCTGAAAGGTTCTCCCATCTCCACAGAGGAACTCTGGAGCTCTGTAAGAGTGACCATCGGGTTCTTGGTCACCTCCCTGATCAAGGCCCTTCTCCCGATTGCTCAGTTTGGCTGGTGTCACTACTTGCCCTGTTGACTGGAGGTTTATGACCCTCCATAAATTCCTTTCTCTCCCGCTCTCTAACCGTCCTACAGAATGGACTCTTAGAAAACCCTTTGTTACCACAGAGAACGTATTGTAACATCAATAGTTGGGGCAATGGACAATATTTTTGTTTCTCTTCCAGATTAAAATGTCTGTTGGTATTTAAAGAATATTATTTCCAATCAGTTGTTGTCTAAAATATTAGACCTAGCCACAGGATGACATAATCCATATCTTGGAAAGGGTAACCATTCTGGTTATCAGATAAACATGTAATTGTGGTACAATTTAGATGTTTGAAAATGAAACTATGAAATTTCTATGAAAGATCAAATGAAATTTCAATTCTTATTGTTGTACAATAGCTTGTGCCAAATCAGTGGCCACATCCAAGTGAATTTTCATTGGCTGAGAACTATGAAACACACCCTTCTCTGTCTTTACAAAAGCCTTTGTGATGCCATTCACGTCAGACTAAGCATGCTACGGTGTAAGCCAAGGCTGCGAATGGTTGTTCCCGATGATGCTAGGACTATGGTCCCTGCGTTAAAAATTGCTAAATTGAACTACAACTCTCTAACAAAAGCTACACAAACTATAACTTGGAGATGACGATCGCCAAGTGGAAATTGTGACCAGCCAATACATTGCGTGAGCCGATTATGGCAACTTGTAATGAACTTTGAACATTCGACCACTGAAGAAGTGATCATCCCCATCAGAAAGACTCTACAAAAGACCATCGTGATCTCCGTTGGCAAACCAGAGCCTTCCAGCTTCGACCCATTGACCTAAGCCAAGCTCAATCGTAAATATTGTTGCATTCACTTTCCGAATTGGCTGTTGTTAGTGCATATGATATTGATGTTAGCCTAGCTTCAACCAGGTCGTATAGGGACTACCTTCCTTTGTCCTTCAATCTTCCCACTCTTCCAAAATTTCACCCCTCCCTTCCTTTGTGTAACCAGCCGCCATATCGTGGTAGCCCACTAGGGACTCTCCATGATATGATGAGTAATGGATGTATGATCTATTGTAGGTATATACAGTTGAAGTTAGAAGTTTACATACACCTTAGCCAAATACATTTAAACACAGTTTTTCACAATCCCTGACAATTTTGGCCCATTCCTCCTGACAGAACTGGTGTAACTGAGTCAGGTTTGTAGGCCTCCTTGCTCTCACACGCTTTTTCAGTTCTGCCCACAAATGTTCTATAGGATTGAAGTCAGGGCTTTGAGATGGCCACTCCAATACCTTAACTTTGTTGTCCTTAAGCCATTTTGCCACAACTTTGGAAGTATACTTGGGGTCAATGTCCTTTGGGAAGACCCATTTGCGACCAAGCTTTAACATCCTGACTGATGTCTTGAGATGTTGCTTCAATATATCCACATAATTTTCCTTCCTCATGATGCCATCTATTTTGTGAAGTGCACCAGACCCTCCTGCAGCAAAGAACCCCCACAACATGATGCTGCCACCCCGTGCTTCACGGTTGGGATGGTGTTCTTCGGCTTGCAAGCCTCCCCCTTTTTCCTCCAAACATAACGATGGTGATTATGGCCAAACAGTTCTATTTTTGTTTCATCAGACCAGAGGGCATTTCTCCAAAAAGTACGATCGTTGTCCCCATGTGCAGTTGCAAAACTGGTTTTGGAGCAGTGGCTTCTTCCTTGCTGTGCGGCCTTTCAGGTTATGTCGTTATAGGACTCATTTCATTGTGGATATAGATACTTTCTAGCATCTTCACAAGGTCCTTTGCTGTTGTTCTGGGATTGATTTGCACTTTTTGCACCAAAGTACGTTAATCTCCAGGAGACAGAATGGGTCTCCTTCCTGAGCGGTATGACGGCTGCATGGTCCCATGGTGTTTATACTTGTGTACTACTGTTTGTACAGATGAACGAGGTACCTTCAGGAATTTGGAAATTGCTCCCAAGGATGAACCAGGCTTGTGGAGGTCTACAATTTCTTTTCTGAGGTCTTGGCTGATTTATTTTGATTTTCCCATGATGTCGAGCAAAGAGGCACTGAGTTTGAAGATAGTCCTTGAAATACATTCACAGGTACACCTCCAATTGACTCAAATGTCAATTAGCTTATCAGAAGCATCTAAAGCCATGACATCATTTTCTGGAATTTTCTAAGCTGTTTAAAGGCACAGTCAATTTAGTGTATGTAAACTTCTGACCCACTGGAATTGTGATATAGTGAATTATAAGTGAAATAATCTGTCTGTAAAAAATTGTTACTTGTGTCATGTACAAAGTAGATGTCTTAACCAAACTATAATTTGTTAACAGGAAATCTGTGGAGTTGTTGAAAAATGTGTTTTAATGACTTAAACCTAAGTGTATGTAAACTTCCGACTTCAGCTGTATATGTAATTCTGTGTGATTCTTTAGCTAGGAAATACATCATTAAGACAATTTGTATTGCTGATTCAACGTGATTCGCCAGGGTTCGTGCAGATCTAGATCTTACAATCTTCAGAATGAGACTGACTGATTAATGAGGTAATGATTAAATAATTGACTGCTATTGGTGTACAACATCTTCAGATCTTTAAGAGTAGATTCGGGAGATATTACTCTATAAACAAACGTTCTTCCGTGGTGCCCCAGGTTATTAATGAGTTAATTGTTGCAGAATTCAATCACATCATCAATTAAACATTGAATAATCTATTTGATAAAATAGCACGCTCACATTTAATCAAAGCCAACGCAGAAATGTTTTGGTACCCTTCTGCAGATCGGTGCCTCGACCCAATCCTGTCTCGGAGCTCTACGAACAATTCCTTCAACCTCATACCTTGTTTTTTTTTTTTTGCTCTGACATGCACTGTCAACTGGGACCTTATATAGACAGGTGTGTGCCTTTCCAAATCATGTCCAATCAATTGAATTTACCACAGGTGGAATCCAATCAAGTTGTAGAAACATCTCAAGGATAATCAATGGAAACAGGATGCACCTGAGCTCAATTTCGAGTCTCACAGCAAAGGGTCAGAATACTTTTTTTTATACATTTTGCTGTGTTCTTTTGCAAACATTTCTAAAAACCTGTTTTCGCTTTGTCATTATGGGGTATTGTGTGCAGTTATATGAGGAAACACATTTATTTAATCAATTTTAGAATAAGGCTGTAACGTAACAAAATATTTAAAAAGTCCAAAGGCACTGTATATAGTGTAGGTAGTCTTTATCTACTGTACTCCGACAGGCATTGAGGACAGATGATTTTTACGCGCTACGCGCTTCAGCACTTGGCGGCCCCGTTCTGTGGGCTTGTGTGGCCTACCACTTCGTGGCTGAGCCGTTGTTGCTCCTAGACGTTTCCACTTCACAATAACAGCACTTACAGTTGACCGAGGCAGCTCTAGCAGGGCAAACATTTGACAAACTAACTTGTTGGAAAGGTGGCATCTTATGACGGTTCCATGTTTAAAGTCGCTGAGCTCTTCAGTAAGGCCATTCTACTGCCAATGTTTGTCTATGGAGATTGCATGGCTGTGTTCTCGATTTTGTACACCTGTCAGCAATGTGTGGCTGAAATATCTGAATCCACTAATTTGAAGGGGTGTCCACATACTTTTATATATATAGTGTATATCCACCACAATTCTTCTCAGTCATATGTGTCAGAAAATAGATTTACATTCCATTGGACACAACATGTTTGTGCCTCCTGAACGTTTTTCGTATTGCCAAGAGGATGCCGCACAGCACAGCTGTTGAACATCTATACTAGAAAATAATTCTAACACTGTTTGCGTCCTGCGGGATCTTTCTCCTGAGTGATCCAAGTTATTGCAAGGATGCATGTCATGGGGTATAGTGCTCTTTAGAAGGGACCTCAGATAACCTACTGTGCAATTAAAACTCGACTGAATAGAAGAGGCAGGTGCTCATACAATTTCATAGTGGGTCAAAAGTATACACTGATTTGTTGTTCTTTATCCCACAAAGGCATGCATAAAGTAATGTAATTTCAATTTTTTACATCGTGAAAAACATTTATCTTTGTCTCTGCAGTCTGGATCATTTCCATGTGGTAGGTTACGGGTGAGGACAGAGACCTGCACACACATGCTGCGCCTTTACGCATTAAACAATCAATGTTTGCCTACAATGTTCGGGGCGTTGCACTTCTAGGGATACATCATAATATGTCGACGTTTATGTGCATTTATGTGCCTATATTTTGCAATTGTGTCATTATAGTAAAAAGCAAACTCTTAGGCTACAACACTTCCGCTTGTCTAAAGAATTGTGTTCAGTTAATTTAATACAACCACTATAGAGCGTGGGCGTACATTAAATAAATACATTTAAATAAATAGAATGTGAATAATTCGTATGAATTCCTTTGTCTATCATCTACGTCATCTTTGCATTTCAAAGTTGACCCATTTTATGGCTACTCACCACTTTATCCTTCTCTGGCAGAATCTTCTCGGTGTGAACTGACCCATATCCAATGCACAAACATGTTGATGTGAGAATAAAGAAAAATGTTGTTCCTGTTGGTAATATGCTATAGATTAGGCCACTTGAAGAATGTCCTCCACCTCACTTCCAAAAAACTCCTTACATCGTTTGAAATATCCCAAAGAAATCCATGCGTTTGCTGTCTCGATTCCAATGCCGCTCGAGCGCTGTCCAGTGGAAAGTGGTGCTGAAAGTCTCGACTCGCCTAACTTTCGTAGCCTGCAGCTAATTGCCGATAAATCGAATTGACCAGTGGACTTAGTAGCCGTTATGCTACAGTCACTTATTAGCTTTAAATAACATATATTGACATTTCCTAATAATAAAGATGACTGAGAAGCAAACATTGCACGCCCGCGGAATGGAGACAACACCCTCGAATCGATGGAGTGCACTCAGCGCCCACTGAATTAATTTGATCATAATGCAAAGCAGCAAAATGCACATATCATTGTGGTAAAATCATTGTTATCAATGCCGGTTCAATGCCGCTGCCGAGAACGGGATAAAAAGCATAAATATTTAGCAATTACACACCAGTTACACCACATGCAGAGAAAGAGTACGCCATGCACTTAATGGTGCTGATATTCTTTATTATTTAGGCAACGTCGATTCGACCACCTGCTACATTAGGCTTCACTTCATTTCAGTCTTGACGTTCACCGAGTTTACTGTGTAGCAGACACAGCGCATCATCACTCGCAGGGAGCTTTACAA
Organism: Thymallus thymallus; assembly: GCA_023634145.1. NCBI lineage: Eukaryota > Metazoa > Chordata > Actinopteri > Salmoniformes > Salmonidae > Thymallus > Thymallus thymallus. The sequence continues at coordinate 42,001,542 of CM042410.1, forward strand.
TAAACACGTGAGACACAATTGTTTCGCCTGCCTCAATACATATGTTAGTTTATCAACCTAAATAGACAATGAATCGCTATGTTTTTGACATGCACATTATGGTCCTCATTTATCAACTGTGCATAAATGTCTTACTAAATTCGGGCGTCAATGGAGATTCTATGATTTGCTTGCGCCACAAATTATTGGGATTTATCAAACTGTAGCATGTAACATATACACACGTTTCCAATGATAAATCAGAGCCATAATACACTGTGTACAAAAAATTATCCCTTGTTGATGTCACTTGTTAAATCCACTTCAATCAGTGTAGATGAAGGGTAGGATACAAGTTAAATAAGGATTTTTAAGCCTTGAGACTTTTGAGACATGTGAGCCATTCAGAGGGTGAATGGGCAAGACAACATTTTTAAGTGCCTTTAAATGGGGTATATGTAGTAGGTGTCAGGTGCACTGGTTTGAGTGTGTCAAAAACTGCAAAGCTGCTGTGTTTTTTCAACAGTGTGTATCAAGAATGGTCCACCACCCAAAGGACATCCAACGGTAGATGGTGTCCTTCGCTCCAACCTGGCCTCACTGTTTTTAGCAAAACTGCAGGAAAACAGTGCCCGACAGGCAGGGGCGAAGGACACTGTCTACCAGTCGCACCAGCCTCCCACGTGCTAGCTAACTGGCTTGCTAATTAGTGGCACCGTGTGCTAGCTTGCTAGTTAGTTAGCTAGCACACAGTGTCACCCCGCCCTGCTCATTTGGTCGAAAATGAGTTAATGTCATATTTGCAACATTAAATACATGCTTAATCGTATCCTACCTTTATTGTATTGTGTTTTGGAGAAAATGGGGGTCATGTTAGCAGCAACTGCATAAAGTTACTGTGAAAACCAAGGTAAATAAAAAGCAATTTTTCTCAGTTCCACACTATAAGCAGTTACTGCCTTTTTGCTTGGTAGGGCAGTAGAGGGCTCTGAGGTACCAGAATGCATGAACAAAAAATGCACAGAGCAGCGGCAGTACGCAAAAGCGATGATAATGCATGCAATGCTTTATTATAAAGGTGATTTTTTTGTTAATGCATTCTGGAGCTGCTTGCAGAAGTTGCAGACATGGAGACATGTTTTTTTGTAGCCTAGAGTCCAGGACAAATGTGGCCTTATATAAACTGATTTCATGCAGTTCTACATAATTTTACATGGCTGGAGACTTTCTCAGAATATTTTTTAATACCTCACAAATGATCAAAACGACAGGCTACTTTGACACTGACAAACTGAGATCAACAAAAACCACTGTCTTGAATCCATCAGTAGCCTAGGGGTGCAGAGAAACACATATTCAATATGAGGAGGAAATTATAGTCTTAAAAAAGCTTTGCAGTTTCACTGTCTCACCCAATGATGCGCAGCTCACTCACCAACCAAAAGCTTATCTCTCTCTCTTTCTTTACTTTGGCAAAACAATGCTGTTCGCTCAATAGGCCTATTTGGAAGGTGATAACTTGGTAATATACAGACGTATATTAGTATTCTCTTTTCAGAGGGTCCATTTATTTTCCAACCTGTGTTTTCCCACGATTGTATGTGAAATATTGCAGGAGTCCTGTTTTGGCTGCATGCTGTTTACTCAAAGGTTTTCAACGCGTTCCTGACTGTAGCCATGCCTTGTGATTTGGCTACACACAATCCGTAGCTAGGCTATTTTTTTAAATTAGCTATTATTGGCTTACTCCTCGTTCAGTAGTCTGAATGAGGAGTAAGCCACTTCCCACAGCTATTATTCTATAAGGAAATAAATGATGAAGTGGAATGCTGGAGAGATGAGAGTTGCAGGCTCATATCTAACCATATCTAGCTAGCACACAGTGTCACTCCCGCCTGCTGTGTACTGGTCCTCCTCAGGACTAGCTGGCTAAGCTAGCACACTACGCTCCCGCCTGCCAAACACCTGCCCTCGCCGTCTTTAACAGAACTGCGGGAAAACAGTGCCCGAAAGGTACTAACCTTATGCCTAACCCTAACCTTAAAATAAGACCAAAAAGCAAATTGTTGTTTTCATGAATTTTTACGATATCCAATTTTGACTTTGGCTCTGGTAACTCCTGGAAACCGTTGAGGCTGTTGTTCACACGCGTATCTGCCCTCTAATTGGCTAGAATGGTCCCACCTCAGCTTGCTTCCTCCCGACTGCCCAATAGGGTCCAGCTGTGACTTCATCTCTCACACCAGTCATCCTTCAGGGTCTCTATGCTGCCACCTACTGATATGGCATCACGCAGTGCATCTCTCAGGAAAAGTGGGGGGTGTCAAAAGGAGTGGGCGTTTAGAAAGGAACCATATAAGGAGAAGCAGGGGTTTAGAAAGTAACCATATAAGGAGAAGCAGGGGTTTCGAAAGGAACCATATAAGGAGAAGCAGGGGTTTAGAAAGGAACCATATAAGGAGAAGCAGGGGTTTCGAAAGGAACCATATAAGGAGAAGCAGGGGTTTAGAAAGGAACCATATAAGGCGAAGTAGGGTTTTCGAAAAGAGTCTTTTAACACTAGAAGTGCTGGAATTCAATAGCTGCGACATCAACGTTAGTTAGCATTTACATTTACAAAATACGTACATTTGAAGACACAGCTCACAGCGTGTGAATAGACTTTCATTTTTGCATAACTGAAATAATGTCATCTCTACAGATCATGATTACGATGTCTTGAGTGGCAAATTCCAAAACTCCCACTTCTCCTTATATGGTTTCTTTCGAAACATCCACTCCTTTCGAAACCCCCACTTTACCTGAGGGATGACTGGTGTGAGAGATGAGGTCGGAGCTGGACCCCTCTTCGACTGCCTTCCATTTATTTATTTATTATTTATTCGTTTTTGTATTTTTTATTTCCTCCCCAATTTGATATCCAATTGGTGTTACAGTCTTGTCCCATCACTGAAACTCCTGTACGGACGCGGGAGAGGCGAAGGTCGAGAGGCATGGGTTCACACTTCTCGCTTAACATGGAAGCCAGCCGCACCAATGTGTTGGAGGAAACACTGTACAGTTGGCGACCGAAGTCAGTGTGCATGCGCCCGGCCGCCACAAGGAGTCACTAGAGCGCGATGGGACAAGGACAACCCAGACGGCCAAACTCTCCCCTAACACTGGGCCAATTGTGCGCCCCCTCATGGGTCTCCCGGTCGCGGCTGGCTGCGACACAGCCTGGGATCGAACCTGTATCTGTAGTGATGCAGTGCCTTAGACCGCTGCGCCACTCGGGAGGCCCCTGTCTTCCATTTTTTAAGACATTTATTTTCATTGTTAGAGCGGCCACTAGAGTATCTGGTCAATACTATGGATAGTCTGTGATCTATCTAGGGCGGGAACAAAAGGCGGTGTTTCCATGTTTTTAAATGTGACACATCAGCTGACTCAAACAGACGCTGCATTGCCAATACGGTGCTTGCTATATATTGTGTGTGCTGCATTTTCCTATTGACTTCTTTGATTGTGACGAAAGGATCAAGCCAAATTAAGGGTTGCAAAACTTTATTTTGACATGGTGACACGACTCCCTCTGAAGTTGCCTCATCCCCTTGTTCGGGCATGCTTCAGCGCTCTTCGTCACCGGCTTTCTAGCCACTGCCATTCCCTCCTTCATTATCAATTGGTTTTGTCTTGTCATTACGCACACCTGGTTATCATTCCCCCCAATTACTACCTGTTATATGTTCCCTCTGTTACCCCCAGGTCCTTGCCGGTTATTGTTCATTGTGTACGTGTTTAACCTCTGTGCTATCGCACCCGAGTTTATTCTGTTACTCGTGTTATTGTGCGCCAGGTGTTCGCCTGGTTATATTAGCACATTAGTTGGTTATGAGCACGGTTGTGCCTTGCTTGTTATTTTGTGGATTCTATTTTGGAAACGTATTAAATTTTATGTTTGCTCCACACCATCTCCTGCGCCTGGCTCCCATCATTCTACACACTCGTCACAGAATAACCGACCTCATAATACATGGAGCCAGCAGGATCAACCAACTTGACCGGGGTGGTGGAGAGAGTGAGAGAGCACTCTACCATGCTCACCAGCCTAGGAGAGGCGATGGATCGGGTTCTCCAGGCTGTACAGCGACTGGAGAACAGCCGGCCAGACAGTGGAGCCACCTCATCAGCGCATATGGTTCCGACCACTCCACCACTAACTACCAGTCGGATCCACATTTCCCTTCCTAGGGAGTTCGACGGCGCCGCTGCGCAGTGGCAGGGGTTCCTTCTCCAATTAGAGCTGGCGTTCAGCGCCATCTCCCCTGCTCCATCTGACCGTGAGAAGGTGTCCACCCTCGTCTCCTGTCTCACGGGGAAAGCCCTGGAGTGGGCCAATGCAACCTGGAGAGAAGGAACAGCGTTGAATGACTTCAGGGAGTTCGCTCGCCACTTCTGAGCCGTCTTCGACCATCCAACAGAGGGAAGAGAGGCGGGCGAGCGCCTTTTCCACTTGAGACAGGGGACGAGGAGTGCGCAGGACTTTGCACTGGACTTCCGGACCTTAGCGGCCGGGTCGGGGTGGAGTGAGCAGGCCCTCATTGACCATTTTCGGTGCAGTTTGCGCGAGAACGTACGTCGAGAGCTAGTCTGCCAGGATACCCCTTTGGGATTCGACCAACTGGTTGATATGGCTATACGGCTGGACAATCTGCTGGCATCTCGCGGACATCCTGCAGGGGGTCAGCTCGTTCTGATTTTTGTACTATTCCCCAGTGTAAGGCGCTTGTAGATTCAGGAGCGGCTGGAAGTTTTATTGATAGAATCTTAGCTATTAGATTAGGGATCCCGCTTACGCCAATGTCCATCCCCATTCCTGTTAGCGCTCTAGATAGTCGACCTGTAACGAATGCCCCGGGCAGAGCTGAGGGACCTCCTCCTCTCCAGCGCTCCTCCTCGCCGGCGTTCTAACCAGCGGTCGTGGGAAGATGGCAGTAACACCCTGATGATCCACACCTGTTACGCATTTGGTCATCAGGGTCACCATATAGCTCTGTGTGTTTGGTTTACCCCTCGCGGGTTATTATTTCCTTATTGTGTATTGCTGTCCTTTATATTAAATCTCTTTTTTCTGTTACATCATATCTGACTATTCACTTCCTCTTTCACTTTCACCCCTCGCAATATCACACAACCATTAGGGTCTGGGTATGTGAGAGAGACCACTGGAGAAATAGTGATGATTACACAGGGGAATCATAAGGAGAAAATATTTTTTTTCTTATTGATACTCCTGCATTTCTGGTGTGTAGGTGTTTCCGTTGGTGCGACCACGATGGAGAGTCCAGAGAATGTCTCCATTGTGCGCATTCCCCCCAAATACCAAGATTTGGCTCAAGCTTTCTCTAAGAGAAAAGCTACTAAATTACCACCTCATCGCCCGGGGGGATTGTGCGATAAACCTTAAGGTAGACGCTGTACTTCCCAGGAGTCATGTGTATCCCCTGTCACAGGTGGAGACAGAGGCTATGGAAACATATGTCTCTGAGTCCCTACGGCAGGGGTTCATACGGCCCTCCACTTCACCTGCCTCCAAGTTTCTTTTTCGTGAAGAAGAAGAATGGTGGTCTGCGCCCATGCATTGATTACCACGCCCTCAACCAGATCACAGTGAGGTACAGTTATCCTCTACCCCTCATTTCCACTGTGATAGAATCAATGCATGGGGCGCGCTTCTTCACTAAATTAGATCTCAGGAGTGTGTACAACCTGGTTCGTATCCGGGAGGGAGATGAATGGAAGACAGCATTTAGTACCACTTCTGGTCACTATGAATATCTAGTCATGCCATACGGGTTGATGAATGCCTATCAGTCTTCCAATCCTTTGTTGACAATGTGTTTCGGGACATGTTCAGTTGCGGTGTGGTGGTCTACATCGATGACATTCTGGTGTATTCCACTACACGCGCCGAGCATGTTTCCCTAGTCCGCAGAGTGCTTGGGCGACTGCTGGAGCATAACCTGTATGTCAAGGCTGAGAAATGTCTGTTCTTTCAACAGTCTGTCTCCTTCCTCGGATACCACATCACCACCTCCAGGGTGGAGATGGAGAGTGACCGCATTTCAGCTGTGCGAAATTGGCCGACTCCAACCACGGTAAAGGAAGTACAGTGCTTTTTAGGGTTTGCCAATTACTACCGGAGGTAAAGTGGAGACTACCATCACCTCACTGTTAAAGGGGGGTCCATCTCAGCTGGTGCGTTGCGGCTGACAGCGCATTCAGTCATCTGAAGGCTCTGTTCACCACGGCCCCGGTGCTGGCCTACCCAGATCCCTCTTTGCAGTTCATAGTGGAGGTGGACGTGTCAGAGGTAGGGATAGGAGCAGTACTATCCCAATGATCGGGCACGCCACCTAAGCTCTGCCTCTGTGCTTTCTTCTCAAAGAGGCTCAGCCCGGCGGAGCAAAACTATGACGTGGCTGATTGGGAGTAGCTGGCTGTTGTCAGGGCTTTGACCGCGTGGAGACATTGGCTTGAGGGGGCTAAACATCCTCTCCTCATCTGGACTGACCACCGCAACCTGGAGAACATCCGGGCAGCGAGGAGGCTGAGCCCTCGTCAGGCCAGGTGGGCCATGTTTTTCACACGCTTCCATTACACCATGTCATACATTCCAGGGACTAAGAACATGAAGGCAGACGCACTGTCTCGGCTATACGACACAGAGGAGAGGCCCGCAGATGACACCTCCATACTACCGGCCTCCTGCATTGTGGCGCTGGTGGTATGGGCGCTGGACGCGGACATTGAGCAAGCGTTGCGCACAGAGCCAGCTCCCCAGTCTTGTCCCCCTGGACGTCTGTACGTGCCGTCTGCTCTCCGTGACCGGCTCATCTATTGGGCCCATACGTCACCTCGGGATCGGTCGAACAGTGCGCTGTCTTACAGAGAAATATTGGTGGCCCACCTTGGCTAAGGATGTAAGGGTGTATGTCTCCTCCTGCTCGATGTGTGCCCAGTGTAAGGCACCTAGACACCTTCCCAGGGGTAAGTTACTTCCATTACCCATTCCACAACGGCCATGGTCACAAAACTCCCTCCGTCACTCCTCCACTAACCTAACCCCTTTCCAGTGTGTTTTGGGTTATCAGCCGGTTCTGGCACTGTGGCATCAGAGTCAGACATGGAGATGTTTTGGTTTATGATACACTGCATTTGCCTTCTTTAGAATAAACCATTTCAAGTTTGACCAGAGCTAACATCTCAGGAATTTTCTGGTTATATTAGCACATTAGTTGGTTACGAGCACGGTTGTTTGGAAAACTACTTGGGGCGTGGCTACTGACTGTGCATAGTTTATATGAAAAACGAATTCCTATCTTAACAAAAATACTCTCATACTTAATCATATATTTTATACAACAACATTTAAATGTAAACTTGACATATAATATGTACAGTTATTTATTGATACCATCCTTAATGGCATCACAAAATAATGAACAATATGACATGATTATCCTTTAGGTCCCCACTGACCATTCTTAACATTCGGATGATAGAAATAATGTTCCAATGTTCACTTTTTGGACAAAAAGGTTTTGGCGGCAAACGTCTTCTGGAGACGAAGCACATTTCTTTCCCAAAACTGAGGAGCAAGTGAGAGATTTCCCTCCTGCCTAATTTTCTGTGGGTCTGGTTGTTGTCAGCTATTTGCCATGCTGATCTGAGGCCTTTGATCCTCATCCAGGAGAGGCATGACACAGTTTGCGCATATATTATGACAACATTTTGTGACATTTTTTATCGTTATGGAGTTCAACCTGGGTTTTATTTGGCTGTTCGCTCTCACAACAATTTGGGCACGTTTGAGCGGATCACTTTTGTCAAGTCACTGCCTTTCGAAGTGTGTTGCATTCTGGGGCAGTTTTGACTGCAGTTGACTGCAAGTTCCTGCCGTTGCTCTTCACCAACTCCATCCTGCAGCCATCACCTGCATTGTGCGAGGCTCTATTGTCAACCAATCATTATGGTGTTTTTGTTTGACCCACGCAAACGTGACCAAAGACATGACTGAAACAGGAACCAGTTTGCTTCAATTCATGTGTACAGCAAATATATACAAATAAGTGTGATATTTGAGACTCTCTCTCACTAATTGATTGTATACTGTAAATATGATTTCAGTTAGGTGAGTGTGTGATATGGGTGTTGGCATTTCGACATTATAAAGAAAACCTTTTATAAACAATGGCAACACTGCTGTCGCTGATACACCTCCCCCGACTTCACTCCTCGACTTTCGTCTACAGTCGTTTGCTACAGTCTACAGTCGTAGCCTTACCATTTAAACACACCCTTTTTCTTGAGGTAAGTCAATGTTCGGTAAAAAAAAAAATGTGTTGTCATTCAATGAAAGACGACTAGTTTTCATGCACATTTTTTCACTTAAGAAATACTGCACCAAATATCTTAATTAGATGTCAAATTCGGCAAAAAAGTCAAAATTAATGACAGATTTCTTGATTTATTTTGAGGAATATGTTGTTGCCATGGCGTGAAGGACAAACAGTAATATTGCCACTTTTTAAAAAAAGTTGCTCCCGAGTGGCGCAGCGGTTTAAGGTACTGCATCGCTACAAGGTACTGGACCCCTACAAATCTGCTGGGCTAGACAATCTGGACCCTCTCTTTCTGAAATTATTAGCCAAAATTGTTGCAACACCTATCACTAGCCTGTTCAACCTCTCTTTCGTATCGTCTGAGATCCCTAGAGATTGGAAAGCTGCCGCGGTCATCCCCCTCTTCAAAGGAGGAGACACTCTAGACCCAAACTGTTATAGACCAATATCCATCCTGCCCTGCCTTTCTAAAGTCTTTGAAAGCCAAGTTAACAAACAGATAACTGACCACTTCGAATCCCACCGTACCTTCTCTGCTATGCAATCTGGTTTCCGAGCTGGTCATGGGTGCACCTCAGCTACGCTCAAGGTACTGAACGATATCATAACCGCCATCGATAAAAGACAGTACTGTGCAGCCGTCTTCATCGACCTGGCCAAGGCTTTCGACTCTGTCAATCACCGCATTCTTATTGGCAGACTCAACAGCCTTGGTTTCTCAAGTGACTGCCTTGCCTGGTTCTCTAACTACTTTGCAGACAGAGTTCAGTGTGTCAAATCGGAGGGCCTATTGTCCGATCCTCTGGCAGTCTCTATGTGGGTGCCACAGGGTTCAATTCTTGGGCCAACCCCTTTCTCTATATACATCAACGATTTCGCTGCTGGTGACTCTCTGATCCATCTCTACGCAGATGACACCATTCTGTATACATCTGGCCCCTCTTTGGACACTGTGTTTACTAACCTTCAAACAAGCTTCAATGCCATACAACACTCCTTCCATGGCCTCCAACTGCTCTTAAACGCTAGTAAAACTAAAACTGCATGCTTTTCTATCGAACGCTGCCAGCAACCGCCCACCGGATTATCATCACTACTCTCGACGGGTCCGACTTAGAATACGTGGACACCTACAAATACCTAGGCATCTGGTTAGACTGTAAACTCAACTTCCAGACTCACATCAACCATCTCCAATCCAAAATTAAATCCAGAATTGGCTTCCTATTTCGCAACAAAGCCTCCTTCACTCATGCTGCCAAACATGCTGCCCTTGTAAAACTGACTATCCTACCGATCCTTGATTTTGGCGATGTCATTTACAAACTAGCCTCCAACACTCTACTTAGCAAATTGGATGTAGTCTATCACAGTGCCATCCGTTTTGTTACCAAAGCCCCATACACTACCCATCACTGCGACCTGTATGCTCTCGTTGGCTGGCCTTCATTATATATTCGTCGCCAAACCCACTGGCTCCAGGTCATCTATAAGTCTTTATTAGGTAAATCCCCGCCCTATCTCAGCTCACTGGTCACCATAGCGACACCCACCAGTAGCATGCGCTCCAGCAGGTACAGTGGGGAGAACAAGTATTTGATACACTGCCGATTTTGCAGGTTTTCCCACTTACAAAGCATGTAGAGGTCTGTAATTTTTATCATAGGTACACTTCAACTGTGAGAGAATTCAGAAATCACATTGTATGATTTTTAAATAATTTATTTGCATTTTATTGCATGACATAAGTATTTGATCACCTACCAACCAGTAAGAATTCCGGCTCTCACAGACCTGTTAGTTTTTCTTTAAGAAGCCCTCCTGTTCTCCACTCATTACCTGTATTAACTGCACCTGTTTGAACTCGTTACGTGCATAAAAGACACCTGTCCACACACTCAATCAAACAGACTCCAACCTCTCCACAATGGCCAAGACCAGAGAGCTGTGTAAGGACATCAGGGATAAAATTGTAGACCTGCACAAGGCTGGGATGGGCTACAGGACAATAGGCAAGCAGCTTGGTGAGAAGGCAACAACTGTTGGCGCAATTATTAGAAAATGGAAGAAGTTCAAGATGACGGTCAATCTCCCTCGGTCTGGGGCACCATGCAAGATCTCACCTCGTGGGGCATCAATGATCATGAGGAAGGTGAAAAACTAGAGGCGTCACTACAGACCCTGGTTTGATTCCAGGCTGTATTATAATCCGACCGTGATTGGGTGTCCCATAGGGCGGCGCACAGGTAGGCCGTTATTGTAAATAAGAATTTGTTCTTAACAGACTTGCCTAGTTAAGTAAAATAAAAAAAATACCAGTTAAAGGGCCGTTCAACTGGATTTTTCCCAGTCGTATGTGGTAAATACCACTTTCCCACTTGGTTATGAACACTTAATCATAATAATGGCTAAAGGGCATTGCACACCTGCCACGGATGACCTCACTCCTCCAGAGACCATTAAGATAGAGGGCACACCTGCCACGAGTGTTCCAGTAAAAAAGACAATGGTAATATAATTGCTTAATTGCACTCCCACATTTTTTAACCCTTTCTTTCTCTCACCTTTACATATACAGTATAATAATCCTGTCACAGGATTTTTCCATTTTGCCATTCCTGAGGTCCCTGCAGACTCTTCGTCCAAATAAGGAGATACCCTCAAGATACAGTACTTGAAACCATCTGTTCCTGAAATTGAAAATAAAAAAATGTGGCCATCTGCATTATAACTGAATATACCGCTGTATTTCTGTATGTTTGTGCCACTGCTACCTTAGAGAAAGACAGTGAACAGACAACTCACCATAATATGTTAGCTCTCTTCTCATGAAAGAGCTTCAATAATTGGGCCTATATTTTAACCCTGTGTGTTCATTAACCAGTAACATGTGTGCCTGCCAATGAGTAGTCTCCCTAGGCAGACTTGTTGCCGGCCACAATGTATCAGTGTTACGACATACGAGTCTGTAAATTAGGAAGAGGAGGAGAGTTGGGACGCCTGGCTTTCCCCACGTCAACACCTACGTCACTACCTACGTCACTACCTACGTCACTACCTACGTCACTACCTACGTCACTACCTACGTCACTACCTGCGTCACAACCTACATCACTACCTACATGACTACCTACATCACTACCTACATCACAACCTACATCACAACCTACATCACTACCTACATCACTAACTACATCACTACCTACATCACTACCTACATCACTACCTACATCACTACCTACATCACAACCTACATCACAACCTACATCACTACCTACATCACTACCTACATCACAACCTGCAACCACTGTTTGCCGTTTGTTCCTTAGTTAAACATTCCTGAAGGCTCTGTTTAATGAGTGCATTTCATATTTTTTTCACCCAACTTTTAATCTAAATCGAATAAAATTGTGAATTTTTTTTGTTGATTTTACATTGAATTCATGTTAGTCAACCAAATGTAAATCCAAACTAGACGTTGAACTGGTTTCGAATATCAACGTTCTGGCATGTCTGCCTACAGGCTTCAGTAAAAGTCTGATTTTTCAGGCTTGGCCAGCGTTATGTTCAATGCTTGACAAATATAATGAGAGATGGCCGGATGACTGCATCATTTTGGTCATTTGCCCACTTGTGTCCATAATGTAGGAGCAAATGAGAATCCTGAACGAGAATGGCATCGGCGACACCCTTTGCCTGCCAAAATGAGGAGACAGATGTAAAATGTACAAACGGGGATTATTCTATTGTCTATGGGTCGACAGAGACCTTTGTCTCTAATGAAAAATGGAGGACAGCACTCCAGGAACCCTTGACGTCTGGTCGGGATGGCCGTGGACTAGGCCCGGGACGATACCAGTATTGCGATATTATTTCCATGGCAAAAATGTAAACATGAAGCAGCCCAAACTCTTTGGTCCTTTAGAAACCTGCTGTATGTAAAATGTGTGCTTTAGCTTGGAAAATGAATAAATGATGACAATATAATGATGTTTGTTTCCAACATTAGGTCTGTTTTTGTAAAGCAGTTAAATCCGCTTTGTGTTTTGTTTCCTTGCCACGATACTAACAAGTATCAAGATACTGGTATCGTCCCGGCCCTATGGACAACGTTTAGACAGTTGTTCAGCGGTAAGTTATCAAATCAACTCAAAATCACATTTTATTGGTCACATACACGTGTTTAGCAGATGTTATTGTGGGTGTAGCAAAATGCTTGTGCTTCTAGCAGCGACAGTGCAGTAATATCTAACAAGTAATATCTAACAGTTTCACAACATATACCCAAATACACATCAATCTGAGTAAGGAATGGAATTAAGAATATATACATACTGTATATGTCAGAGCGGCATTGGACGGCATTGGACTAGAATACAGTATATATATGAGATGGGTGATGCAATATGTAAACGCAAATAAAGTGGCTAAGATACCGTGATAGTATACGTAGTAGTATAGCGGTGTCATATAGTTTGTCTATAATAAAGATTAATTACAAACATCCAGCAAACTAACCAATGTGTACAGTAGCATTATTACCTGTAGTTGCCATAAAGAGATAATTTGTGATGGTAAACAAATGCAAAGAGCTGTTGATAGTTAGCTAGCTGGCTTGGTAATTATCTGTAAATCATATTGCTGGTGTTTATGACCCACTGGATAGTACAACAACTCTCTTGAAAAACAGAACACAGAGGGCTGCTTTACCTAATTCAGGCTCTGTTCAAATGACGGACACTGCAGGGGTGCAATCAGACTTTGCTGAAGGTGAGGTGAAATTAAGCATTTTTTAAAAATTATTTCAGTAACTTTATGGCTGGCCTTTAGCTGAGCTTGTTAAACTGAAGGGAGTGTGACCCTTACGTGACTGTGCTGTTACTCACTGTACTGTGATTGTTTCCCCAGGCTCATCACGTGGCCCCAGTGACACAGTGCCGATGATCAATGTGGCCCTGTTGGTGCAGAGGCCACTCTGGTACTGAAGAATGAGAAGAGCAATCTGAAGGCTGTGCTCTGCGCCATCACAAAGCTAGGCCTGGCCCAGCGGTACAGCCTGAACTCACTTTTCAAACCTCTCTCCTAACCTAATTCTCTTACTTCTGTCAACCTAATCTTCTCTTTTCTGTTCTTTTTCTCTTTTCCCTCTGGGATAGCAGCTACCTTAGCAAACAAACAATAAAGACATACGTGTGTAATACGTAAACAAACTATTTCTTGATGTTGAGCCTGCCCATATAACTGTTGTATGGTATTATCACATCTTATTAACTGTAGTATTAACTCTTGCCTCCTCAGATTCTACAGATGCACCATAGACAGCCTTCTCTGTCTAAGCAGTGGCTGCAGAAAGCCGATACGATAACCAAGGACTCCAGTCACAGACTGCACCTTGCACTGACTGATCATGCACACCACTAGTCATTAAACAGACACTCTTATCTAGAGCAACTTACAGGAGGAATTAGGGTTAAGCACCAAGTCAGCTCAGGGATTCAAACCAGCAACCTTTCGGTTACTGCCCCAACTGTCTTAACCACTAGGCTACCTGCCGCCCTACCACTTGACTTATTCCACATTTTGTTGTGTTACAGGCTGATTTCAAAATTGATTAAAAAAAATGTTTCTCTCACCCATGTTGCTGATCCATTCTAAGTTTTCTTTTATCACAGCCATTTAACTCTGTTTTCCTAACTGAGTTAGGAAGGATGCCTGTATCTCAGAAGTGACTGGGTGTATTGATACACCATCCAAAGTGCAAATAATAACTTCACCATGCTCAAAGGGATATTCAATGTCTGCCAATAGGTGCCCTTCTTTGTGAGGCATTGGAAAACCTTGCTGGTCTTTGTGGTTGATTGTGTGTTTGAAATTCACTGCTAGAATGAGGGACCTTACAGATAAGTGTATGTGTGGGGTAAAGAGATGAGGTAGTCATTCAAAAATCATGTTGAACACTATTATTGCATACAGAGTGAGTCCATGCAATTCATTATGTGACTTGTTAAGCACATTTTTACTCCTGAACTTTGCCAAAACAAAGGGTTTGAATACCCATACCCATGAATTTGTACACATTTCTAAAAACATAATTCTACTTTATGCAAGTGACAAAACAATCTCAATTTCAACCATTTTAAATTCAGGCTGTAACACAACAAATGTGGAAAAGGTCAAGGGGTGTGAATACTTTCTGAATGCTCTGTAAAACACCTTTTGGTGTGAACCATGGCGGGTTGTATACTGTATATTGGCTTGACATACATCTAAATATATGGCTCTGGCCTGAAGCCATGAAATATCAATCAACCATGAGAGAGTGATTAAGGTAATTAAATACCTGTGGCTATAATGCACATCTTTCTTTAGAACATCTGGAGTGGCTGAAGTAAGTAGCCTATCAGGCTGTTTCACTCCCATCAGGGACATCAGATGTCTCCTTGAGTCCCACTTAAACACATTCATTACCTACACTCTTCTCTGGTCGAATGGCTCTCTTATAGTCAATGGTGGAAAAAGTACCCAATTGTCATACTTGAATAAAAGTATAGATACCTTAATAGAAAGTTACTTAAGTAACAAAAGTAAATGTAATTGCTAAAATAAACTTAAGTATCGAAAGTGAAAGTAAATCATTTAAAATTCCTTATATTAAGCAAAGCAGACAGCACCATTTTCTTGTTTTTAAAATGTACGGATTGCCAGGGGCACACTCCAACATGACATTATTTACAAAAGATGCATTTGTCTTTGAGTCCGCCAGGCCAGAGGCAGTAGGGATGACAATGTGTTCTCTTGATAAGTGTGTGAATTTAACAATTTTCCTGTCCTGCTAAGCATTCAAAATGTAACGAGTACTTTTGGTTTTCAGGGAAAATGTATGGAGTAAAAATACCAATATTTTCATTAGGAATGTAGTGAAGTAAATATTACAGATAAAGTACAGATACCCCAAAAAACTACTTAAAGTAGTACTTTAAAGTATTTTACTTATGTACTTTACACCGCTGCTTATAGTACTACTAGTACAGAATGGGGGGGTCTGATTGGTGGCTTCATTGGTTGGTTATCACTCTCAGTCTGGGTAGAAGATGCAGGTGAAGTCTTTGTCATAGGATAGTGCCATTTGTTTTCTTAAGCTACAGTCACTTGTAACACAAACTTTCAGTCTGGCAAGCCTGTCATGGCATCTTTTCTTGGCTCCTTCTTGCCGTAGGACCAATGCGTTTTAGTACATGGGTTCACACATATTGTTCGAGCGAGATCTAAGTAATGTGGCACCAGCCTTAGCCATAGAAAATCTTTTTGCTGGATTGGTTGGACTTAGATCCAAGGATGCAGTAGATGAGCTAGCAGATAGAAAACTGAGGAGGGTTGGCACTGTAGTCTTCAACTCATCGAAAACAGTGGTCCACCTGAAGGCTTTATGCGAGAGGGGACTAGTCTGACCCTAGAGTTGTTAGGGTGGTTCGTTCTTTATTTACCAACTTCAGGACTTTCTTTACCACCAACCCAAGAACTACAGGCATCTTTCCAGAAGGTGCATACAAAAATGAAAAAGATAGTGGCTGTAATAACCATTGATTTGTGTATCACACTCACTTTTGCTTCCTTTCCACGTTGCATATTATTGGGAAGCTGCTCCTGCACGCACTGATGTTGTCGTCAGTGTTGTAGTTGTTGTTGCTGCTGTGACAGGAACATCTTTTGGTTTGTCCCCAAGTCTGACAACTGCTCCCTACAATGTGGACAGGAGAAAAATAGAGGTAGGGTTGTTATAACAACACAGCTGCCATTCTCCATGATTTACACATACAGTATCAGACCTGTAACCTAACCATGTGTATTCTATGCATAAGTACTATTGTAAGGCCATATACACATAATATGTAGCATGCTGATAAATCACCCTGGCATGTGATATTAAATCATGGAACTAGCTACGACACAAATAAAATACACTGAACGGAAATATAAACGCAACATGCAACCATTTCAAATATTTTACAGAGTTACAGTTATATAAGGAATTTAGTCATTTTAAATAAATTCCTTACGCCCTAATCTATGGATTTCACGCTGTCGTACACGTTGATCCAGAGCATCCCAAACATGCTCAATGGGAGGTGACATGTCTGGTGAGTATGCAGGCCATGGAAGAACTGGGACATTTTCAGCTTCCAGGAATTTTGTACAGATCCTTGCAAGATGGGGTCGGGCATTGTCATGCTGAAACATCAGGTGATAGCAGCGGATGAATGGCACAACCCTGGGCTTCAGGATCTCGTCACGGTATCTCTGTGCATTCAAGTTTCCATCGATAAAATGCAATTGTGTTAGTTGTCCGTAGTTTATGCCTGCCCATACCATAACCCCACCGCCACCATGAGGCACTCTGTTCACAACGTTGACATCAGCAAACCGTTCGCCTACACGACGCCATACAGGCTGTCTGCCATCTGCCCGGTACAGCTTGAACTGGGATTCATCTTTGGAGAGCACACTTCTCCAATGTGCCAGTTGCCATCGAGAGTGAGCATTTGCCCACTGAAGTCAGTTATGATGCCAAACCAGCACAAGGTGCACCTGTGTAATAACCATGCTGTTTAATCAGCTTCTTGATATTCCACACCTATCAGGTTGATGGATTATCTTGGCAAAAGATAAATGCTCACTAACAGGGATGTAAACAAATTTGTGCACAACATTTCTGGAACTTTTCTGGGATCTTTGATGTCAGCTCATGAAACATGGGACCAACACTTTACATGCTGCATTTGTATTTTTGTTCAGTTTACATTAACCACGTTTACATCCATCGATTGTATGCGAGTAAAGTCCCATGTCTTGATGAAATGTATTATGTGAGAAATAGTGGTGGAAATGCCTTTATGTGCAAATATTGATATAATAACCATCATATCGAAGTAAACTTGGAGTCACGTGATGACATGGCGTGTGCTCTTCCCACTAAGACTCATGAAACCATACAGTTTATTAGGCTACGTAGGTCTTGGCTAGAAGGGATACAGCTTTTGCCATATTATCAAGAAAATAAACAAATGTTTTGCATTTTAGTTAAGCCTAACCCTAACCCTTTTCCTAACCTTAACCTAATTCTCCTAACCTGATACGTTAATTATCCTAACCTGCTGTGTAAATTCTCCTAACCTACTACGAAACATCAAGTTTGACAAAAGCTGGATCCCTTCTAGCCAGGGCCGGCTACACATTAAATAAATTATGATGAACTTCACAGGGTTGTTGATGCTTCTTTCCAATAAATGTAGAGGGTCTTATTCTGGCGACATGATGAATGATGCTTGAATGACGTTTGACAAATACAAATATTCTCAGTAATCCATAATAATCATATATTTTCTTCGTATTATAATGTTTATTTAGACCTGACAAAAATAAAGAATGGATTTATTGTGTTTGTGCAGATTAAATTGGTTTATTAGACTTTTTAAAAATTGAGATGTTTCAAAGGCGTGCATCAGCGGCTTGTATGCGTGGAGGCCTATAGATGCAAAACGTGTTTATGTTAATTAACAGTCAATTACAGTGAGTCCAGCAGTTTTTTGCATGATAATAACAGGCTGACAACATTTCATGACCGCCACAGCCCTAGACAGTGTGTCAGAGCAGTCCTCCAAGTTCCGCTGTGGTGTGCCGACATGGGAGATTACATGTTTCAATTAGCCGAGAGGCTGAGGAAATTTAAGCCATGCTAATTCCAGTCCCCAATGAAAAGTCCCATTGAAGAGGCTAACCACTGAGGCATAATCACTTGCCCCAAACAGCTCTCATTTTATGGATACACTATATAGAATTAATTCCAATGTGTCACTATTTAGTACAGAACTTTATTAACTCTGTTCAGTGAGTTTAGTATGTACACTGAGTTTATACAAAACATTAAGAACACCTTCTCTTTCCATGACATAGACTGACCAGGTGAATCCAGGTGAAAGCTATGATCCCTTATTGATGTCACTTGTTTAATCCACTTCAATCAGTGTAGATGAAGGGGAGGATACAGGTTAAAGAAGGATTTTCAAGCTTTGAGACAATTGAGACATGGATTGTGGATGTTTGAGGTATGGTAGTAGCTGGATGTACGAGGTATGGTAGTAGCTGCCAGACGTACCGGTTTAAGTTTCAAGAACTGCAACACTGCTGGGTAATTTCATGCTCAACCGTTTCCCGTGTATCAAGAATGGTCTCACCCCCCATCAGGACATCAGGCCAACTTGACACAACTGTGGGAAGCATTGGAGTTAACATCAGGAAACTGCTGTAAAGTCCATGTATTAATCACTTGGACGAGTAACTTTTGAGGGTGTGTGAACTGAGCAGCAAGAATCTGCCTGTCAAGGTTCTGGAGGTGAGGTGCTTTCTTTCAACACTACATAGGTGTTAGTTACCTTCAGACTGAAGAAATGTCTAGCTTCTGTCTGTACCTGGCAAAGTCCCAAGTCGGCCCAGCATTGTTACAGTTGCATGTGGGAAAACTGGAGTTTATCCACAGTTAGTGTTTTAAATCAACATTGTTGATTTAAAACATATCAACAAGAGTGATATGTCCTCAATCACCTTTCTGATAGTACCCAGTACACCACATTGAGAAACAGCACTAAACAAGATTAAAGGAAGTCATATCAAGTTTATTCAGCCGTTATTGTTACAGGATTCCCACATGAATGAACACTGCATGTCACACATCCTACGGTTCTTATGGACTGGCCTGTCCTTTTCCCTTTACGTTACTGAGGCAACAGCAGCCTCTGCTGGTCTCTTTCTATTAAGTAGGTAAAAGCGTAAGAGGGAATGTGCCGTTCACCTGTCCTCCCTGGTCTAAGAGTAGAATGCTGCTATGAGAGTATTGTTGTATGTGAATAGAGTAGCTTTTCTATGTATATCAATGTTAACAGGCTATAGAGTGCATGCAGGAGAATTACTGTACTGTGGTCCACAGCATGTAACAATTTGAGGCAATTCCTCTATTACTTTAACATTTCCTCATTTAGCAAAGGGCACTTGCACTGAGAGAGGGCATTGTACATCAAAGCACAGCAAATTACAGCCAATGGAGGCCTTTATGTGCAAAGCCAAGCACAATGCATAGTGGCCTGAAGCGTTACAGCATAGTCTTTCATTTGTTTAGGTACTAGGGAGAGAGAATTACATTTCAATAGTTGATGTTGCCAACAGCTTCAGAGTGTCTTATTGAACAAGCGTTCCGGCCCAGTTTCTATTTAGAAGTTTATCTCATTTAACATTTTGTATACTGAATTGGTCCCAGCAATATAATGACTTTAATACTACAGATGTCAGATCTTAACCTGATCATTCTTTTGTCACAGAGAATTTCCCTGCTGCATTAGGAAATTGAAATGAATCTCCTAAATTTAAATACATTTCCTGAAAACGAGCAGTTCTCTTTTTCTCCATGAGTGGGCAGGTATTGGGTTAAGGGCTTGATATCAAAATCATCCTCACTCTCACTCGCTCAAACAATAAAGCATCAGTGAGAATATTAATACATGTCCTACTGCTTGGCCTAATATAGGGCTAGGTCCTATTACTGCATCTGCAATGCAGCAATATACATCAACAACTGTCGTTTTATATACAGTTGAAGTCGGAAGTTTACATACACTTAGATTGAAGTCATTAAAACTAATTTTTCAACCACTCCACAGATTTCATGTTAACAAACTATAGTTTTGGCAAGTCGGTTAGGACATCTACTTTGCTCATGACACAAGTAATTCTTCTAACAATTGTTTATAGACAGATTATTTCACTTATAATTCACCATATCACAATTCCAGTGGGTCAGAAGTTTACATACACTAAGTTGACTGTGCCTTCAAACAGCTTGGAAAATTCTAGAAAATGATGTCATGGCTTTAGAAGCTTCTGATAGGCTAATTGACATCATTTGAGTCAGTTGGAGGTGTACTTGTGGATGTATTTCAAGGCCTACCTTCAAACTCAGTGCCGCTTTGCTCGACATCATGGGAAAATCAAAAGAAATCAGCCAAGACCTCAAAAAGAAAATTGTAGACCTCCACAAGTCTGGTTCATCCTTGGGAGCAATTTCTGTAAAAACAATAGTACGCAAGTATAAACACCATGGGACCACACAGCCGTCATACCGTTCAGGATGGATACGCGTTCTGTCTCCTAGAGATGCAAATCAATCCCAGAACAACAGCAAAGGACCTTGTGAAGATGCTGGAGGAAACAGGTACAAAAGTATCTACATCCACAGTAAAACGAGTCCTATATCGACATAACCTAAAAGGCCGCTCAGCAAGGAAGAAGCCACTGCTCCAAAACAGACTACGGTTTGCAACTGCACATGGGGACAAAGATCATACTTTTTGCAGAAATGTCCTCTGGTCTGATTAAAAAAATATTATAAAATACAGTTTGGCCATAATGACCATCATTATGTTTGGAGGAAAAAGGGGGAGTCATGCAAGCCGAAGAAACAAAATGGCTTAAGGACAACGAAGTCAAGGTATTGGAGTGGCCATCACAAAGCCCTGACCTCAAACCTATAGAAAATTTGTGGGCAGAACTGAAAAAGCATGTGTGAGCAAGGAGGCCTACAAACCTGACTCATTACACCAGTTCTGTCAGGAGGAATGGGCCAAAATTCACCCAACTTATTGTGGGAAGGTTGTGGATGTCACGGTGCGTAGTATTTAAGGGACGATATACGGAGCGCTGGTGAAGTGTCATCCTTTTTATTGAAAATGAGATGTTCTCACGAAGCATTTACAACTAAAAAGGAGAGTGAAACAAAAAACACGATAACAAACAAAAACACGGTGACTTACTTGCTTTCTGACACACGAAGCAGACAAGCAGGAAACAATGATCCACACACAGGTGGATTTGTGCAGATCTTAAATACTATCCCCAATCAGAGACAACGCTATACAGCTGTCTCTGATTGGGGATGATAATCTCCCTAATAGAAGTGTGAGGACTTGGTTGTGTGCCTCTCAACCTCCCCTAGGTGGGGGTAAGAGGCCTTATCACAACCAAGCCCTCACAGTACCCCCCCCCCTAAGGTGCGGACTCCCGATCGCACACATACAATCCCCCCTCTCCTGAAAGAAAAAATGTCCAAAACTAGGGGGGACATGGCGGGGTACTGAGGTGGTTGCTGGTGGGGGCTCCGGTTCCGGTTCCGGGCGTGGCACAGGCTGTGAGAGTAGCTTTCCTCCTACCTCTCCGTTGCACGCCCGGTCCGGTCCGGACCCCGGCGCGGTGGTTCCCCCCTCAGTACTCCCGCCATTCACCAAGTCCTGTCTGGACCCTGGTGCGGGAGCCCTCGACCCTGGAGAGGGGCTGACAACCGGCCCCGGACTGGGCACCGGTGGAGCGGACTGCTCCGGCACTGGAGCGACGCAGACGACCGGCCCCGGACTGGGCACCGGTGGAGCGGACTGCTCCGGCACTGGAGCGAAGCAGACGACCGGCCCTGGACTGGGCAGCGGTGGAGGAGGCTCCAGGCCTTGAGCTGTGGCTGGAGGCTCCGGGCTGCTGACCTTCGCTGGAGGTGGCGGAACGCTGACCTTCGCTGGAGGTGGCGGAACGCTGACCTTCGCTGGAGGTGGCGGAACGCTGACCTTCGCTGGAGGTGGCGGAACGCTGACCTTCGCTGGAGGTGGCGGGGCGCTGACCTTCGCTGGAGGTGGCGGGGCGCTGACCTTCGCTGGAGGTGGCGGGGCGCTGACCTTCGCTGGAGGTGGCGTGGCGCTGACCTTCGCTGGAGGTGGCGTGGCGCTGACCTTCGCTGGAGGCCTCGGGCTGCTGACCTTCGCTGGAGGCCTCGGGCTGCTGACCTTCACTGGAGGCCTCGGGCTGCTGACCTTCTCCGGAGACCTCAGGCTGGATGCCGTGCCCACCCTGGGCACCGACGCAGAGGTGGTCTTCAGCCCTGCAGCTGGTCTGACTGTCGGCCCCAGACTGGGCACCGACACGCTATGGAGCTCCTGCTCCACAGCGGGACTGAACGTCGTGCCCACCCTGGGCACCGACGCAGAGATGGTTTCCAGCCCTCTGGTGGGGCTGGCTGTCGGCCCCAGACTGGGCACCGACACGCTATGGAGCTCCTGCTCCACAGCGGGGCTGAACGTCGTGCCCACCCTGGGCACCGACGCAGAGATGGTTTCCAGCCCTCTGGTGGGGCTGGCTGTCGGCCCCAGACTGGGCACCGACACGCTATGAGCCCCTGTTCCACAGCGGGGCTGAACGTCGTGCCCACCCTGGGCACCGACGCGGAGAGGGTTTCCAGCCCTGTAGTTGGGCTGGCTGTCGGCCCCAGACTGGGCACCGACACGCTATGGAGCTCCTGCTCCACAGCGGGGCTGAACGTCGTGCCCACCCTGGGCACCGACGCAGAGATGGTCTCCAGCCCTGTGATAGGACTGGCTGTCGGCCCCAGACTGGGCACCGACGTGCTATGGAGCTCCAGCTCCACAGCGGGACTGAACGTCGTGCCCACTCTGGGCACCGACGCAGAGATGATATCCAGCCCTGTGGTTGGACTGGCTGTCGGCCCCAGGCTGGGCACCGACGCGCTATGGAGCTCCAGCTCCACAGCGGGACTGAACGTCGTGCCCACCCTGGGCACCGACGCAGAGATGGTTTCCAGCCCTGTGGTTGGGCTGGCTGTCGGCCCCAGACTGGGCACCGACGTGCTATGGAGCTCCAGCTCCACAGCGGGACTGAACGTCGTGCCCACCCTGGGCACCGACGCAGAGAGGGTTTCCAGCCCTGTGGTTGGGCTGGCTGTCGGCCCCAGACTGGGCACCGACGCGCTATGGAGCTCCTGCTCCACAGCGGGGCTGAACGTCGTGCCCACTCTGGGCACCGACGCAGAGATGGTCTCCAACCACAGAGCTGTGCTGGCGACCGTCGCGGTAGCCTCCGTGCGAGGAGTAGGCACGGGGCATACTGGACTGGGGGAACGCACCACTGTTCTGATGCGAGGCGCTGGCACAGGTCGCACCGGGCTGGGGAAACGCACCGTTTGGCTAGTGCGTTTAGCTGGCACAGGTCGTACCGGGCTGGGGAAACACACTGTTGGGTTGTTGCGTTTAGCTGGCACGGGTCGCGCCGGGCTGGGGAAACGCACCGTTTGGCTGGTGCGCGGAGCAGGCGCGGGCCGTACCGGGCTGGGGAAACGCACCGTTGGCTGGGTGCGTTTAGCTGGTACGGGTCGCACCGGGCTAGTGTTGCGCACCGATGGTTTGGTGCGCTGAGTCGGTCTCCTCCTCCTCCGACTCTGGACCGGCGCTGGAGGCACCGGACTGGGAACTGGCGCTGGAGCACGACTGTCCCTGTCGTGCCTACTCCACCGCCAATCCCCATCCTGTGAGGGTTCTTCCGGGAACCCCCACGAGTGAGGGAACAGAAGCACATCGTCGTCGTCTTCCTCCGACTCCTCTCTGTACTCCTGCTCCCATGGCTGTAGGGGCTCCTCCTGGAACCCCCACGAGTGCAGTGGTCGGGGCTCTTCTCTCTCGATCCCCGACCACCCCCATAGCCCCCCCCCAAAATCAGTTTGAGGGGTTTTCTGGGCTCCAGGCTGGTCCTCAACTCTAGCCCGGTGACGTGTCCTCCGTCTCCGGCGCCTCGACTGCTCCGGACCCCAGCCTTCCTCCACCGAGCGATAATAGGAGTGTTCCTCCTCGGTAATTTTCCCCATACCGAGGAGGATATCTCCTAATGTAATCCCCCGTTGCGTCCCAGGGTGGTGGATCATTCTGTCACGGTGCGTAGTATTTAAGGGACGATATACGGAGCGCTGGTGAAGTGTCATCCTTTTTATTGAAAATGAGATGTTCTCACGAAGCATTTACAACTAAAAAGGAGAGTGAAACAAAAAACACGATAACAAACAAAAACACGGTGACTTACTTGCTTTCTGACACACGAAGCAGACAAGCAGGAAACAATGATCCACACACAGGTGGATTTGTGCAGATCTTAAATACTATCCCCAATCAGAGACAACGCTATACAGCTGTCTCTGATTGGGGATGATAATCTCCCTAATAGAAGTGTGAGGACTTGGTTGTGTGCCTCTCAACCTCCCCTAGGTGGGGGTAAGAGGCCTTATCACAACCAAGCCCTCACAGTGGAAGGCTACCCGAAACGTTTGACCCAAGTTAAACAATTTAAAGGCAATGCTACCAAATACTAATTGAGTGTATGTAAACTTCTGACCCACTGGGAATGTGATGAAAGAAATAAAAGCTTATCTCTACTATTATTCTGACATTTCACATTCTTAAAACAAGGTGGTGATCCTAACTGACCTAAGACAGGGAATTTTTTATATGATTAAATTTGAGGAATTGTGAAAAACTGAGTTTAAATGTATTTGGCTAATATGTATGTAAACTTTCGACTTCAACAGTAGCTTGATAACACAAGATAGATATTAGTCTCCACTACGACATACAAGTGTATCCGAAATGCAGCCGTAGGCTACACCTAAACTATAGCCTACTGTAGCCTATCAAAACTAATTGAACACATAAACCAATAATATTAGCTGTAAAGATGAGATAACATTGAGAATAGTGAGGTAGGTAGCCTACGGAATGGAGCACAATGGCACATGAAAGAGAGCGACTGAGTTTGACATCCGACAGTGATTGGGAGTCACTCTTAGCACAATTGGACCAGCGTCGTCCGGGTTTGACCGGGGTGGGCCATCATTGTAAATCATTTGTTCTTAACTGACTTGCCTAGTTAAATAAAGGTTAAATTTAAAAAATAATAATAATTCAAAAAGCACACAAGGATTTTGGAGATTTATAAATAATTGAAATAGAGGACAATTTAAGGTTTCTAGTGACTTAAGTTTGCCAATCAACTGTCAAAAATTAGTTAAATCAAGTGAAGGCTTAACTAAATGAACAAAAGAGACAAAATGCAATGGCAGCCCTATGCGGGGGAAAGGAGTTCAATGTGTTTCAATCACATTTTCAACTCTACCAATAGTTTTTTCACAAACTGTCACGTTAAGTAGCAAATGTGCTCAATGTGGTCTTGGCACGTGCACTCTAGCCAACTGTTTGCAGATACAGTGCAGGTAGGCTGTGTGGGTAGGCTAGTCTACAAAATGAGATTATTATGGATAGTATTGTTATTTGTCAAACGCCAGTCAACATTTATTGGAAAGGAGCATCAAGCTCATCACCGTGCACTTTCACCACCCTGTGAAGATCATCATAACATGTTTTTTTTGTTGTTGTAATTTTTACCACCTTTTTCTCCCAATTTTGTGATTACGATCTTGTCTCATCCTGCAACTTCACAACGAGCTCAGGAGAGTTGAAGGTCTAGCCATGCGCTTCTTAATACCTGCTTGCTTAACCCGGAAGCCAGCTGCACCAATCTGTCGGCGGAAACACTGTTCAACTGACGACTGAAGACAACCTGCAGGCGCTACTAGTACTACTAGTCAATGCGGAGAGCATGAACGGCAACAGCACAGAGACACAGTGTTCTCCTCAACCCTGTGTGATTCAGCTCAGCATATGTGGGAACTCCTTTAAGACAGATGGAAAAGCATTCCAGGTGAAGCTGGTTGAGAGAATGCCAAGAGTGTGCAAAGCTGTCATCAAGGCAAAGGGTGGCTACTTTGAAGAATATCAAATATAAAATATACTTTGATTTGTTTAACACCTTTTTGGTTACTACATGATTCTATGTGTGTTATTTCATTTTCCTCAATAAGAGAGTCAGAGCTAGAAAGGGGGAGGGGACGGGAGGGTCAAGTGCAAGTGCTGGTTAAGTATTTTTATTTTATATTTGGGGGGGGGGTCGAGGTGAGGAGGAGTATTATTTAAGATACTGTTTGAAGAGTTAGGGTTTCAGCTATTTTCAGAAGATGGGCAGGGACTCTGCTTACCTAGCTTCAGGGGGAAGCTGGTTCCACCATTGAGGTGCCAGGAGCATGGACTGGGTTGAGCGGGAGCTGCCCTCCCGTAGGGTTGGGAGGGCCAAGAGACCTGAGGTGGCAGAACGAAATGCGGGTTGGGGTGTAGGGTTTGAGCATAGGTGGTGGAGGTGGAGGTTCCGGAAAGCGGACCTTCGCTGGAGGTTCCGGGCGGCGGACCTTCGCTGGAGGTTCCGGGCGGGCCCGGACTGGGCACCGGTGGAGTAAACTGCTCCGGCCATGGAGCGGGGAAAACAACCGGGCCAGGACTGGGCACCGGTGGGGCAAACGGCTCCGGCCATGGAGCGGGGCAAACAACCGGGCCTGGACTGGGCACCGGTGGGGCAACCGGCTCCGGCCATGGAGCTGGGAAAACAACCGGGCCTGGACTGGGCACCGGTGGGGCGGACTGCTCAGGCTCTGGAGCGGAGCAGACGGCTGAACCCGGACTGGGTACCGGTGGAGCGGACTGCTCTGGCACTGGAGCGGAGCAGACGGCTGGACCCGGATTGGGCACCGGTGGAGCGGACTGCTCTGGCTCAGGAGCGGAGCAGACGGCTGGACCCGGATTGGGCACCGGTACAGCGGACTGCTCTGGCACTGGAGCGGAGCAGATGGCTGGACCCGGAATGGGCACCGGTGGAGCGGACTGCTCTGGCTCAGGAGCGGAGCAGACGGCTGGACCCGGATTGGGCACCGGTACGGCGGACTGCTCTGGCACTGGAGCGGAGCAGACGGCTGGACCCGGATTGGGCACCGGTGGAGCGGACTGCTCAGGCTCAGGAGCGGGGCAGACGGCTGGACCCGGAATGGGCACCGGTAGAGCGGACTGCTCAGTCACTGGAGCGGAGCAGACGGCTGGACCCGGAATGGGCACCGGTTGGGCGGACTGCTCTGGCTCAGGAGCGGAGCAGACGGCTGGACCCGGATTGGGCACCGGTAGAGCGGACTGCTCAAAAACTGGAATGGAGCAGACTTCGTGAGGTTTCGGGCTACGGACCTTCGCTGTAGGCTTCGGGCTACGGACCTTCGCTGTAGGCTTCGGGCTACGGACCTTCGCTGGAGGTTCCGGGCTGCGGACCTTCGCTGGAGGTTCCGTGCGGCGGACCTTCGCTGGAGGTTCCGGGCGGTTTGACCTTCGCTGGAGGTTCCGGGCGGCGGACCTTCACCGGAACGGGCTGCGGAGGGCCGGCATGGAACGTACCGGACTGGGGAGGCGCACCGGATGTCGGGTACGTGGAGCTGGCACAGGAAGCACCTGGCTGGGCGCACGCACTGGAGGTCGGGTGCGGGGAGCCGGCACGGGACGTACTGGACTGGGGAGGTGCACCGGATGTAGGGTGCGTGGAGCCGGCACAGGAAACACCTGGCTAGGCGCACGCACTGGAGGTCGGGTGCGGGGAGCCGGCACGGGTCGTACCGGACTGGGGAGGCGCACCGGAGGTCGGATGCGTGGAGCCGGCACTGGAAGCACCTGTCTGGGCGCACGCACTGGAGGTCGGGTGCGGGGAGTAGAGCAGAGGTCCAGACCCGGACTGGACATCGGTGAAGCGGACTGCTCTGGCATGGGAGGTACTGGACTGGGAAGGCGGACCGGAGGTCAGGTGCGTGGAGCCGGCACTGGAAGCACCTGGCTGGGCGCACTCACTGGAGGTCGGATGCGGGGAGTAGAGTAGAGGTCCGGACCCAGACTGGGCACCGGTGGAGCGGACTGCTCCGGCACGGGACTGGAGTAGACGACCGGACCCGGATTGGACCACTCCGCCATCTCCCTCTCGACCTCTTCCTCTATCTCCCTCAATTCCTCCAGAACTCCTCCATAATACTCCTCTAAATACTCCTCCTGCGTGACTGCGACATATAACGACAACGACCCACAACCCAGTGTGAAAATTACAAGCCTTTGTAGGATCCCTAATTAGAGACGATGCGCTACAGCTGCCTCTAATTAGGGATCCCACACAAACCACCACAAGTACATAGAAAGAATAGAACTGTCAGACTCTGACCATGGCTACATAGAGAAGCAAATAGGCTTCTCTATGGCCAGAGCCTGACATGTAGATAGAATGTAAAGCTAAATGTCAATAGGGACTAGTTAACTAGAAATTATTATAGTAAAATGTAGGGTTATGTGTTGGGTTGTATTAGTGATCAATTTACTTTGCTTTACCTTGTTTTTAGGATGGTATAAATAGTTACTCCAATGGTTAATTTTAAATGGGTTTCTAATGGAAATCTTTTTTTTCTCGGTTGTTGTAGCCAGCCAGCTGTTGTTATTTCTGCACATAAAAGTATGAGAAAATATTGGAAAAAGTAAAATTTATGATACAGTGGAGTCTGTTTATTGTGATCACGTCTGTCCGGGTCAATTTGATCACTAGGGATGATCGCTATAACCATTTTTTTTCTCATGCAGATTACCATTTATTTTACCATTAACATTTTTATTACATGAGTATAATGTAATGAAACGGACAGCTTCGATATTAACTGAAGTTTACTGACATTCAAAATACGTTTGTAAATTGCTGTACTGTTACATTAGTGCAAACAGGTGCTTTCCCCTGGCACATATTTTTCTGTCTCCGTCAGTACTAGCCATGACCGTAACTCGTTTTTATGGAGTTGCTTCACTCTTTCCCTGAGCTAAAGAATCTATCTGTTAGGATCAACACTCCACTGCCTGCATGTGAAAGACTGTTCAGTTGTGCCGAACTGATTCTTACAAGTAAAAGAGCTAGACTAGGCTGCAAAAAATTTGACAACCAGCTTCTTCTGAAGCTGAACAAAAAATACACAAAATAGACTGGGCTCGATTGTGCTGTATATTTTTTTTTCAAGAAATGTTTAAAGATAAATATATTATTATTTCTGTTATCCAAGCCCTGTTATATCCTCTACAATACGCTAAGAACATAACAATTTGTTACAGTTTTACAATGTTAGTATTTGGTTTATTGAACAAAACTATATTTTTTTTTAAATGTACTAAAAAAGTAACTGTACTCAAGTACTTTTTTGATTGAGTACTCATTTACTCTTACTTGAGTAGTTTTCCTAGGTGGTAACTTTACTCCTGCTTGAGTAAAATTTTACCGTAGTAGTTTGTTCAGTACTCTACCCACCCCTGGGTCTACGGATGTTCTAGAGCATGAACCTGCAGGAGCGGGTCACTGCTTTGATGTTTACAAAGAACGACAGGGTGTTGTCCAGGGTCATGCCAAGGTAATTTGTACTCCTTGACACAGAGAAGAGCAGTCTCGGTTGAGTGACCCGTCTTGAAGCCTGACCGGTTAGGGTCAATAATATTGTTCTTAGGGAGATAAGAAGGGATACAAGTCAATAGTTTTTGACGTCAGATGAGTCGAGTATTTGTTTCTTGAGGAGGGGAGCAACTCGCCATTTTGAAGTCAGAGGGGACACAACCAGTGGTCAGGGATGAGTTGATAAGGGAAGTGAGGAATGGGAGAAGGTATCCAGAGATGGTCTGGAGGAGGGGATGGGGTCAAGTTGGCAGATTGCATGAAAACACATTTTAAAACATAAAACAAAGCATCAAATCAAATCAAATCACATTTTATTTGTCACATGCGCCAAATACAACAGGTGTAGACCTTATAGTGAAATGCTTACTTACAAGCCTTTAACCAACAATGCAGTTTTAAGAAAAATAAGTGTAAAGTAAAAAATAGATAATTAAAAAATTCAAATAACAAATAATTAAAGAGCAGCAGTAAAATAACAGGGACTGTAGTGAGGATATATACAGGAAGTACCGGTACAGAGTCAATGTGCGGGAGCACAGGTTAGTCGAGGTAATTGAGGTAATATGTACATGTGGGTAGAGTTAAAGTGACTATGCATAGATAATAAACAGAGTAGCAGCAGCGAAAAAGAGTGGTGTGGACGACGACGACAATGCAAATAGTCCAGGTAGCCATTTGATCAGCTGTTCAGGAGTGGGGGTAGAAGCTGTTAAGAAGCCTTTTGGACCTAGACTTGGCGCTCCGGTACCGCTTGCCATGCAGTAGCAGAGAGAACAGTCTATGACTAGGATGGCTGGAGTCTTTGACAATTTTTAAGGCCTTCCTCTGACACCGCCTGGTATAGAGGTCCTGGATGGCAGGAAGCTTGGCGCCAGTTATATACCTGATCCATACACACTACCCTCTGTTTTTTTTTGTTTTTTTTTATTTCACCTTTATTTAACCAGGTAGGCCAGTTGAGAACAAGTTCTGATTTACAACTGCGACCTGGCCAAGACAAAGCAAAGCAGTGCGACAAAAAACAACACAGAGTTACACATGAGAATAAACAAACATACAGTCAATAACACAATAGAGAATCTATATACAGAGTGTGCAAATGTAGTGCAAAATGCAGTAAGGTTAGGAAGGTAGGACAATAAATAGGCCATAGTGGCGAAATAAGTTACAAATTAGAATTAACACTGGAGTGATAGATGTGCAAATGATGATGTGTGCCTCTGTAGTGCCTTGCGGTCGGAGGCCGAGCAATTAACATAACAGGCAGTGATGCAACCAGTCAGGATGCTCTCGATGGTGCAGCTGTAAAACATTGTGAGGATTTTTCAGTCTCCTGAGGGGGAATAGGCTTTGTTGTGCCCTCTTCACGACTGTCTTGGTGTGTTTGGACTATGAAAGTTGGTTGGTGCTTATCATGAGATACTCTACCTCTGGCGAGCAAAACCTTGAGACTTCCTTGATAGTTTGTTGGTGATGTGAAGACCAAGGAACTTGAAGCTCTCAACCTGCTGCACTACACTCCCGTCGATGATAATGGGGTCGTGCTCAGTCATCCTTTTCCTGTAGTCCACAATCAACTCCTTTGTCTTGATCACGTTGAGGGAGAGGTTGTTATCCTGGCACCACACAGCCAGGTCTCTGACCTCCTCCCTATAGGCTGTCTCATCGTTGTCTTTGATCAGGCTTACCACTGTTGTGTCGTTGGCAAACTTAATGATGGTGTTGGAGACATGCTTGGCCACGCAGTCCTGGGTGAACAGGAAGTACAGGAGGGGACTGTATATGCACTCCTGAGGGCCCCCCGTGTTGAGGATCAGCGTGGCAGATGTGTTGGGAGTCGGCCCGTCAGGAAGTCCGGGATCCAGTTGCAGAGGGAGGTGTATAGTCTCAGGGTCCTTAGATTAGTGATGATTTTTGAGGGCACTATGGTGTTGAACGCTGAGCTGTAGTCAATGAATAGCATTCTCACGTAGGTGTTCCTTTTGTCCAGGTGGAAAGGGCAGTGTTGAGTGCAATAGAGATTACATTATCTGTGGATCTGTTGGGGGGGGGTATGCAAATTGGAGTGGGTCTAGTGTCTCTGGGATAATGGTGTTGATGTTAGCCATGGCCAGCCTTTCAAAGCACTTCATGACTACAGACGTGAGTGCTACGGGTCTGTAGTCATTTAGGCAGGTTACCTTAGTGTTCTTGGGCACAGGGACTATGGTGGTCTGCTTGAAACATGTTTGTTATACAGACTCAGTCAGGGACATGTTGAAAATGTCAGTGAAGACACTTGCCATTGTTGTGTAAATTCCAATTCTTTATAGTTATTGTATAATTTCCAATTCTTTATAGCTCTCTGAATATATTCAGCTTTGTCAGAGACAAGATATCTTTGTCCTCAGCAGATAAGGGTAGGGTGTAGGCAATCTCCTACCACTCAGCAGGTTGACCGTTGACCAGAGGGATGTCACCAGAGTCAGGAGACTCCCCCAGGGGTAAAGGCTTCCTGTGTACCTCACATTTTTCTGACTTACAACTAGACATGTATTCTGTGCCAATGTTATCTCCAAAATACAGAGAAAACAAGAAATAGCATCAGGAGTTTTGAGACCAGGTTGGAGGAAAATAGAATGGGTGGAGCTGTGATAACTGTCTTATGAATAAACATTTCAAAACTTGTACATAAGCCAAAAACTTAGAGATGTACGGGAGTGGTTCCTGCAGGACACTCGGCTTCGTTGCCTTTTTGCAATAAAGTCTATCTTGCTTCTACAAACTCCAGAAGTGCTTTTATTTTTTAGTAAGAGGGAAGAGTTTTTTCCACGACACCAGTAGGTCAGCACAGGGCTAGACGGATTACGTCCTGGTAATCCTTCTAGCCCTGCGGCCTTGTGAATGTTGACCTGCTTAAAAGTCTTACTCACATCGGCTATGGAAAGCGTGATCACACAGTCATCCGGAACAGCTGATGCTCTCATGCATGCTTCAGTGTTGCTTGCCTCGAAGCGAGCGTAGAAGTAATTTATCTTGTCTGTTAGGCTCGTGTCACTGGGCAGCTCACGGCTGTGCTTCCCTTTTGTAGTCTGAATTAATTAGCAAATTCTGCCACATCCGACGAGCGTAGTACGATTCAATCTTAGTCAAGTATTGACTCTTTACCTGTTTGATGGATCATCGGAGGGCATAGCGGGATTTCTTATAAGCGTCCAGGTTAGAGTCCCGCTCCTTGAAAGCTACAGCTCTACCCTTTAGCTCAGTGTTTATGTTGCCTGTAATCCAGGGCTTCTGGTTGGGGTATGTACGTACGGTCACTGTGGGGATGAGTCAGCTGTTCTAGCCTGCCGATGTAGCGTATATGCTACCAGCTGTATGTTATCCATATCGACGTTCAGCCACAACTCTGTAAAACATAAGATATTACAGTTTTTAATGTCCCGTTGGTAGGATATCCGTGATCTTAGGTCGTCTATTTTATTTTCCAATGATTTTACTTTGGCTAATAGGACTGATGGTAGAGGCAGATTACTCACTCGCCGTCAGATCCTTACAAGGCACCCTGACCTACGTCCACGATATCTCTGTCTCTTTCTCATGCGAATGACGGTGATTTGGGCCTTGTCGGGTGTCTGTAGAATAACCTTTGCGTCCGACTCGTTAGAGAAAAAATCTTCGTCCAATACAAGGTGAGTAATCGCTGTCCTGATATTCAGAAGCTTTTTTTGGTCATAAGAGACGGTGGCAGAAACATTATGTACAGAATAAGTTACAAATAACGCAAAAAAAAAAACACATAATAGGTCAATTGGTGAGGATAGTTGGGAGAACATCCTTTGTTATACTTCACTGCTGAATGTTTCTATGAATTAGTTTGGATAAGAATGCCCGTGCCCTGTTTAAATATCTGTCCTCAAGATACCAGTACATTACACTGCACTACACCACAATACCCTCATGTCCATATACAGTAGTAAGTGCTAGATCCTCAGGTGCACCAGGTGGCGTGCTGACTGTACTCTTATCCCTCTTATCCCTCTTACTAAAGCACTGTCAGCAGCACCTGCAGTAAACAGCCTCTGAACCCCCTGCCTGCCCTGGGCTGAACCATCTGCCTCTCCCTACTGGTGCCAATAACACATGGAGTGTTGCAAATAACACATTCTAGACAATAATGATATAATACTGTATGTTTACTATATAATGTCTGCACCTGTTTTGTTGAATACCACCTTGAACATAAAGCTGCTTTTACCGCAGAGGGAAGGCACAGACTGCGACCCAAAAAGAAGGTAACACCAGTCTGGTGACTGTACCTTATACTGGTTCCTTTTAAGATTGCTTATAGCATGGGTTTTAGATAGCCACGGCCTGTATTGTTGAGGTCTGCTTGTGAAAGAATGCATGTTGTAGATAAGAACAATATACGCTGCTGGTTGCTGCCATGGGTGTGGTAGATATGACACTGAAATGCAATGTGCACATACCTGGAGCGTGCAGAAAGCTGTAATATTGTCCTCCTGTTGCTTTCAAGAGAAGGAAGAGCAGGGATCCAAAGAGTCCTCTGAGGAAGAGGAGGAGGAAGAGGATGAGGAAGATTAACTGTAACTGCTTTTTACAATCAACACTACCTCATCATTCAATGTAATAGGCTTGCCTTCCAGTCTGTCAGTCACAGCCTGACTTATACCTTACTCATACATTCACCATGGTGAACATTACGGAAGGGTGGGGAAATGCATCTGCTATTTACAACTGCGGTGGAAATAAATACTTATACAATATTTACTATAGTCAGTATGGTAATAGAATAACTTGAGCAATTTGCACACCCTTGAATTGTTCTAATCCACAATTGAAAATTAGGCTCTCATCATTTCTTGAATTTCATAATAAATTGTGATATTTGGGGAATTTTCTCCCCTTGGAGACGTTTCTTCCTCTCCTGCACTAAAGGAACACAAAATACTTCAGATTGTTGTGTTTAAACTGGTTCATATATTTTACATTGTCTCTCAGAATGCATGCAAGACACTGCAAAACATTTGAATCATTTTTATTACATCTAACTAATCTATTTTATTGTGGTCCTGGTTACATACTGTTCAGGCTGTCCATAACGTGACTATGAAATGGACGCAGAAAACACAAATAAAACAAATAATTTAAAGCATTTCTAGAAAAAAATACTTATTAGGCTAATTAATTTATTGCAACGTTTAAGTATATTCTTAGATATGCATAAATGGATAGAAGCAAGATAGATATTTCCCACAAATGTTTTTATTTGTTTTGCTTGTTTGATCTTAGGTAATAACCTACCAGGTTGCTGTCCATTGCCTGGGGTGCTGAAATATTATCTGAAGTTTCGCCTGAACACACTTTTTATAGGCTCTTGTGGTTCATTTTACAAGATCTGCGTTAACGTGCCATTTAGTCATTGGAATGAATAACAACCAAAGATATGATATTGGTCTGTTGATAGTAAAGGCGATGAATTCTTCCAGCTCCATGAAAGACATCCACAGAAACTAGCGTCATTTGCGTAAATTCTCTACTTCGTTTCGTTTTTTTGGCATTCAATGCTGTATTCCTCAAAACAAGATACGTAATATCATAATGCCACCTTCGTTAAGATATGCCATGTAACGTTGTTTACGCAGTTATCTTCATAATGGCGACCGTGTTGGAGATGCGCCTATGCTTGTGAAAATGAAAAGAATAAGAAGTTATTTCTTATAAGAAACCGCCGGGGTTCCTCGTAGGAGGACTTTGCGTCGAAGACAGCGGCTTTCACAGTGTTTGAATTACAGTTTTGGTCCATTGGTACTCTGAAATGATGAAGCTCAAGTCAAACCAAACCCGGACATACGATGGGGATGGCTACAAGAAGCGGGCCGCCTGTCTGTGCTTCAGGAGTGAAAGTGAAGAGGAGGTGAGGCCAAGGATGCAGGGGTGTAGGGTGGGCCGCTGTTCAGGAAAACGCAGATGGCATGGTAGATATATGTTTGTCGCAGTAATATTCTGTTCCTTTGCTAATTAGGAAGGTACACTTAGCTAGCTAGTTAACGTTAGCCTACTATCTAACTGTGTGTTACTGGTTTTGGTTTGGTGGTTGCTTTGTTTTGTTGAATCAAAACAGGGATAGCCAGCAAACGTTAACTGGTTAGCAAACTAGCTAGCTACACATAGCTAGGTAACATAGCAACGTTGCAGCTAACCAAACAGTGACGTTAGAAAGATTATAACTAGCGTTATATTCTCTATTATTAGGTTGATAGGTAACGGCTGGCCACATTAGTTACCTAAGCTAGGTAGCAAGCTAGAGAAGGCGTTGCCAGAAAACATTACTGCAACAACATATATTGGTAACCGGCTACTAGCTAGTCAACAGTGAAACGTTATCGTCTTCCTGTTTAGCTAACTAGCTAGCTTGAGAGCTAACATACACTACATTACAAAAAAGTATTTGGACACCTGCTCCTCAAACATCTCATTCCAAAATCATGGGCATTAATATGGAGTTGGTCCCCCATTTGCTGCGAAGGCTCTTCAGGGAAGGCTTTCCACTAGATGTTGGAACATTGCTGTGAGGACTTGCTTCCATTCAGCCACAAGAGCATTAGTAATGTCGGGCACTGATGTTGGGTGACTCGGCCTGGCTCACAGTCTGCGTTCCAATTAATCCCAAAGGTGTTCATGGGTTTGAGGTCAGGGCTCTGTGAAGGCCAATCAACTTCTTACACAGATCTCGACAAACCATTTATGTATGGACCTCGCTTTGTGCACGGGGGCATTGTCATTGTCATGCTGAAACAGGAAAGGGCCTTTCCCAAAGCACAGACTAATCTAGAATGTCATTGTATGCTGTAGCGTTAAGATTTCCCTTCACTGGAACTAAGGGTGAAGCATGAAAAACAGCCCCAGACCATTATTCCTCCTCCACCAAACGTTACAGTCGGCACGATGCATTCAGGCAGGTAGTGTTCTCCTGGCATCTGCCAAACCCAGATTTGTCCGTCGGACTGCTAGATGGTGAAGCGTGAGTCCCAGAGCCAGAGTCCTAGATCTTAGGCTTGTGTGTGGCGGCTCGGCTATGGAAACCCATTTCATGAAACTCCTGACGAAGAGTTATTGTGCTGGCGTTGCTTCCAGATACAGTTTGGAACTCTGTAGGAAGTGTTGCAACCAAGGGCAGACCACGCGCTTCAGCACTCAGCGGTCCCGTTCTGTGCTCTCGTGTAGCCTACCACTTCATGGCTGAGCCGTTGTTGCTCCAAGACGTTTCCACTTCAAAATAAACAACACTTATAGTTGACCGGGGCAGCTCTAGCAGGGCAGATATATAACTAACTAGATAGCTAGCTAGATATGGGCCTTGCTTAGCTTGCCTGGGAGTCGGACTAGCAACGAGTAACTTTACTGGACTGACCACTAGCTAACCGTGCTTGTGATCAAACTAGATAGCTACCTACCCACCTACCCCTTCAATATAACGTTAGCTAGCAAATTGTCTAATGGGATCATGTGAAAAGATCTAGCTAGCTAATCTGGATGGCCAGCTAACCTAACCCATAGCATCACTCATATGGCCCATATTATGGGTGGCAACCGGGCTAAAGACAAGTCAGTGTCACCAAAACCATC
The DNA here is from genome assembly GCA_023634145.1 of Thymallus thymallus. Lineage (NCBI taxonomy): Eukaryota > Metazoa > Chordata > Actinopteri > Salmoniformes > Salmonidae > Thymallus > Thymallus thymallus. Next base: position 42,038,789 of record CM042410.1, read on the forward strand.
TGCATGTATAATAGCTAGCTATATGCATTCTTGAAAAAGAATGGTGCTGCAATGGATAACTGCAGTTTTATGGACTTAGTGTTTCTTTGCACTGATCTTAACTTTTTTGTGCATAAAGTTTCCGCCATCATTTCCTATGCCCAAAAAGAGCTTCTGGACATCAGAACAGCGATAACTAACCTACAGTGGGGAGAACAAGTATTTGATACACTGCCGATTTTGCAGGTTTTCCTACTTACAAAGCATGTAGAGGTCTGTAATTTGTATCATAGGTACTCTTCAACTGTGAGGGACGGATTCTAAAACAAAAATCCAGAAAATCACATTGTATGATTTTTAAATAATTAATTTGCATTGTATTGCATGACATAAGTATTTGATCACCTACCAACCAGTAAGAATTCCGGCTCTCACAGACCTGTTAGTTTTTCTTTAAGAAGCCCTCCTGTTCTCCACTCATTACCTGTATTAACTGCACCTGTTTGAACTCATTACCTGTATAAAAGACACCTGTCCACACACTCAATCAAACAGACTCCAACCTCTCCACAATGTCCAAGACCAGAGAGCTGTGTAAGGACATCAGGGATAAAATTGTAGACCTGCACAAGGCTGGGATGGGCTACAGGACAATAGGCAAGCAGCTTGGTGAGAAGGCAACAACTGTTGGCGCAATTATTAGAAAATGGAAGAAGTTCAAGATGACGGTCAATCTCCCTCGGTCTGGGGCACCATGCAAGATCTCACCTCGTGGGGCATCAATGATCATGAGGAAGGTGAGGGATCAGCCCAGAACTACACGGCAGGACCTGGCCAATGTCCTGAAGAGAGCTGGGACCACAGTCTCAAAGAAAACCATTAGTAACACACTATGCCGTCATGGATTAAAATCCTGCAGCGCACGCAAGGTCCCCCTGCTCAAGCCAGCGCATGTCCAGGCCCGTCTGAAGTTTGCCAATGACCATCTGGATGATCCAGAGGAGGAATGGGAGAAGGTCATGTGGTCTGATGAGCCAAAAATAGAGCTTTATGGTCTAAACTCCACTCGCCGTGTTTGGAGGAAGAAGAAGGATGAGTACAACCCCAAGAACACCATCCCAACCGTGAAGCATGGAGGTGGAAACATCATTCTTTGGGGATGCTTTTCTGCAAAGGGGACAGGACGACTGCACCGTATTGAGGGGAGGATGGATGGGGCCATGTATTGCGACAACCTCCTTCCCTCAGTAAGAGCATTGAAGATGGGTCGTGGCTGGGTCTTCCAGCATGACAACGACCCAAAACACACAGCCAGGGCAACTAAGGAGTGGCTCCGTAAGAAGCATCTCAAGGTCCTGGAGTGGCCTAGCCAGTCTCCAGACCTGAACCCAATAGAAAATCTTTGGAGGGAGCTGTAAATCCGTATTGCCCAGCGACAGCCCCGAAACCTGAAGGATCTGTATGGAGGAGTGGGCCAAAATCCCTGCTGCAGTGTGTGCAAACCTGGTATAGAACTACAGGAAACGTATGATCTCTGTAGTTGCACCAAATATTAATTGTTCCAAATATTAAGTTTTGCTTTTCTGATGTATCAAATACTTATGTCATGCAATAAAATGCAAATTAATTACTTAAAAATCATACAATGTGATTTTCTGGATTTTTGTTTTAGATTCCGTCTCTCACAGTTGAAGTGTACCTATGATAAAAATTACAGACCTCTACATGCTTTGTAAGTGGGAAAACCTGCAAAATCGGCAGTGTATCAAATACTTGTTCTCCCCACTGTATGTATGGATGAAGATTTCTACTTCAACGAGTTGGCGGCGAAATACTTACTACTCACCCCGGACCAGGCGCTAATCCCGACACTAAGAAAAGGAAAAGACAGTGTAAGAGAGGCTGACATGCGGGCACCCTGACTGAAACCACATTGTTGGAAAATACTCAGAAAATACTCTGTTACCGTCCGTTCTATTGGCAAACGTACAATCACTGGAGAACAAACTGGATGAGCTCCGTTCGAGACTATCCTATCAACGGGACCTGAAGAACTGTAATATCCTATGTTTCTTGGAGTCGTGGCTGAAGAAGGACATGGATAATATACACTGAGTATTCCAAGCATTAAGAACCCTTGCTCTTTCCATGACATGGACTGACCAGGGGAAAGCAATGATCCCTTATTGATGTCACTTGTTAAATCCACTTCAATCAGTGTAGATGAAGGGGAGGAGACAGGTTAATGAAGGATTTCTAAGCCTTGAGACAATTGAGACATGGATTGTGTATGTGTGCCATTCAGAGGGTGAATGGGCAAGACAAAATACAGTTGAAGTCGGAAGTTTACATACACTTAGGTTGAAGTCATTAAAACTAATTTTTCAACCACTCCACAGATTTCATGTTAACAAACTATAGTTTTGGCAAGTCGGTTAGGACATCTACTTTGTGTATGACACAAGTAATTCTTCCAACAATAGTTTACAGACAGATTATTTCACTTATAATTCACCATATCACAATTCCAGTGGGTCAGAAGTTTACATACACTAAGTTGACTGTGCCGTTAAACATCTTGGAAAATTCCAGTAAATGATGTCATGGCTTTAGAAGCTTCTGATAGGGTAATTGACATAATTTGAGTCAGTTGGAGGCCTACCTTCAAACTCAAACTTTGCTCGACATCATGGGAAAATCTAAAGAAATCAGCCAAGACCTCAGAAAAAATATTGTAGACCTCCACAAGTCTGGTTCAACCTTGGGAGCAATTTCCAAGCGCCTGAAGGTACCACGTTCATCTGTACAAACAATAGTATGCAAGTATAAACACCAGCCCAAGACCATTAAACGCTCTGACCTCAATCCTGCAGAGAATTTGTGGACAGAACCGAAAAGGCGTGTGCGAGCAAGGAGGCCTACAAACCTGACTCAGTTACACCAGTTCTGTCAGGAGGAATGGGCCAAAATTCACCCAACTTATTGTGGAAGGCTACCCGAAACGTTTGATCCAAGTTAAACAATTTAATGGCAATGCTACCAAATACTAATTGAGTGTAATGTAAACTTCTGACACACTGGGAATGTGATGAAAGAAATAAAAGCTGAAATAAATAATTCTCTCTACTATTATTCTGACATTTCAAATTCTTAAAATAAAGTGGTGATCCTAACTGACCTCAGACAGGGAATCTTTACTAGGATTAAATGTAAGGAATTGTGAAAAACTGAGATTAAATGTATTTGGCTAAGGTGTATGTAAACTTCCAACTTCAACTGTATTTAAAAGTGCCTTTAAACAAGGTATGGTAGTAGGTGCCAGCCTTACCGGTTTGTGTCGAACTGCAACATTGCTGGGTTTTTCACGCTCAACAGTTTCCTGTGTGTATCAAGAATGGTCCACCACCCAAAGGCCAACTTGACACAACTGTGAGAAGCATTGGAGTCAACATGGGCCAGTATCCTTGTGGAAAACCTTCGACACCTTGTAGAGTCCATGCCCAGAAGAATTATGGCTGTTCTGAGGGCAAAAGGCGGGGGTGCAACTCAATATTAGGAAGGTGTTCCTAATATTTGGTATACTCCCATCTAGCTGGTTTTTCTATGCATTATCAAGACCGTACGGCAGCGTCTGGTAAGGTTAGGGAGGAGGGATGTGTCTCTTTGTTAACAACAACTGGTGTGCAATCTCTAACATTAAGGAAGTCTCAAGGCTTTGCTCGCCTGTGCTAGAATACCTCATGATAAGGCCTACTTTTTACCAAGAGTTTTCATGTATTTTCCGTAGCCGTCTATTTACCACCACAAACGGATGCTGGCATTAAGACCGCACTCAGCGAGCTGTATAAGCAAAGGACATAAGCAAACAAGAAAATGCTCATCCAGAGGCGGCGCACCTAGTGGTCAGTGATTTTAATGTAAGGAAACTGACATTTGTTTGACCTCATTTCTATCAGCATATCACCTGTGCAACTAGAGACAAAACTCTAGCTCACCTTTACTCAACACAGAAACGCATACAAAGCTTGCCCTCCATTTGGCAAATCTGGCCATAACTCCTGTCTAGCAATGATCAACAACCAACTTGACTGAGCTTGAAGATTTTTTTAAAGATGAATGGGCAAATATTGTACAGTCCAGGTTTGCAAAGCTCTTCGAGACTCACAGCTGTAAGCGCTGGCAAAAAGTGATGGGGTTGAATACTTATCTAATCAAATATATTTGTTTTATTTACCACTATTTTCTCACTTTGACATAGTATTTTGGGTAGTTTGTTGACAAAAAAATGTAAAATCCAATTTAATCCCACTTTGTAACACAACAAAGTGGAAAAAGTAAAGGGGTGTGAATACTTTTGGAAGGTATGTACATATCAAGCTCAATTACCTCGTACCCCTGCACATGGACTCAGTACTGCTTCCCCGTGTATATAGCCAAGTTATCATTACTCATTCCGTTTTTATTATTACTTTCATTACATATTATTACTTTTCTATTACACTCTGCAGTGTTGGGAAGGGCCCGTAAGTAAGTAACTGTTACTCTACACCTGTTGTTTATGAAGCATGTGACGAATACCATTTGATCTGTTATTGAGAATAAGATGTCACCTGTAATTTGAATAGGATCCAGATGTCTTCAGCTGAGTAGAGAAGTTTGTCTCAACAACACGCTCTGCTGTGGAACCTGAAACTCTGGATTCGATTGGTGCTCAGTGCTGTGTCCTCTTTTTCTGTAGGTGCTGTTGGTGAGTAGTAGCCGTCATCCAGACAAGTGGATTGTCCCCGGTGGGGGGATGGAGCCAGAAGAGGAGCCCAATGCAGCGGCAGCACGAGAAGTCTGTGAAGAGGTTAGTTTCTTTCCCTCTCATTTTGTTGACCTTTAGCTTGGTTATTCAAACTGTATCCCCACACTGCTCTCTATCCCCGCATTTCAGGGAACCTGGGGTGTTTTTCATAATTGCTTATGGATATTGGAGATGTTGCTCTCCTTTTTAGGTGTGGCTTTTGGTGTAGACAACATCAAGTGTTTTTTTCTTACAAACCACACATCTGAATTACAATATGGTATTTGCTGGAATGGCAACCAGATATTAAACTGAGATTTGCCATTGTGACTAGGCTATGTGAGGGTCATACTCTGAGAAGTAACACATTTTGCCTGCCATTGCTGGTCCCATGCTGTTTAAGAACACTGCATTTCAAACAGTCAGCAATAATATAGTGAACTCAGGGCTGGTACGTTGTACCCATTTTCGAGAATGTTCATTGAGACTCCCGTTTTAATAGTATCTGCTCTCCGCACAATTTGAGCAGTTGAGACATACTGTAAAAAGAGTATCGTTTGAAAGGTTCATTTCTCTATTACAGTAAAATAATGCCTCAATGTGTTTCAGTGTCCATATGACCGACTCTGTTGGACCAAACCTCAAATGAAAATAGCAAATTGAAACCGCTTGTCAGAGAGGAAGAAGGGATTGCTCATCTTTGTAGTGAGGGGAAGAGGCGACGCAAGAGGTTTCATCTTGCCAAAATAATCCCATTGCTTTTCTATGGGCTTATGTTTGGACCTAACCTTTCCGGCATTGGGACAACGGCTCCCATTGTTATAGGTCGGAGACATGAGCATCTCGTCATTATTTACAAATCTCTGGTGTAAATAGGAAGGTGCAAACGGCACCGAAGCCCAAAAAGACAACATGAGAACAAACGGACATAAACGCTCATAACGGAAAATAACAAAAACCTTGATTGTTGCGATACAGGCATTTTGTAATATTGCACAAAAACATACATTTTAATTAAATTGATATATCGCACAGCCCTAGCTCAACACATTATTCTTTGACGTTGGTCAAAGCACATCCCGAGCCCTTCTGGGCAGAGCAGTTGGTCTTGATCATACTCTGATTATGTGTACTGAGAAAGCATATCCACGCAGCCAAGACTCATATCCCAGAGTCCTGTTACACAGGAGTGTTAAAAGTGCCAAAGGGCGTTATACTGAGATTAAACACTGCCCTTTAAACGATGCTGTGGCTGCAGGCCAGACAACCAAGCCACAGGCCCAACTCATGCGCAGAAATAAGGAACAGTCTCCAGGTTTACGGTGGTTCCTCCGACACATTGGTGTGGCTGGCTTCCGGGTTAAGCGTTCATTGTGTCAAGAAGCAGTGCGGCTTGGTGGGTTGTATTTTGTAGCTCTCAACCTTCGCCTCTCCCGAGTCCGTACGGGAGTTGTAGCGATTGGACAAGACTGTAACTACCAATTGGATATGACAAAATTGGGGAGAAAATGGGAGAATCTTTTTTTTTATTGCAGTGTCGCGCAATAGAAAAAATAAGTAATAATTGACACACTCCTCGACCACTTATATTTTACTGTTAACATAGGGCTCCAGAAATGTATTTTGGTCAATAGAGATTTGCCTATATCTTTATGTGCACTAATAGGTATCATAGACTAATTTTGTTGGGGCTAATTCGACACAATAAGTGGAAACTCAAAACACATGGGCTAGATCACTAACCTTAAACATAATACACACTGCTGCTAGTCATGTATTAATCTAACATGTGTTCAATATCCCTTGGAACATCAAATCGCAATAAAAATTGCAGAATCTAATAGCCTCGAGACCATTCTGAACACAATCTACTAGTCACATAGGAGACATCAAGACTGTGTCTAGTTGGGGAGTTGAATAGCATCTCATTGGGTAGAGGTTAGACTCGCTGTACTCCAGTGTAGGCCTGTTCAGAAATAAACTTTATGGTGGTTCTGGTTGCGATTCCTCAGTGGGTTTGAGTGAGCACACCCTCGGCGGGGATGGAATGGATAGATGTATCCGGTTTTCAGGGGAAACGAAAGAGATGTTTAGTTTTATGTTTTTGTTCAGTATACATATCCCAACCAGAAGCCATGGATTACAGGCAACATTCACAATTAACTAAAGGCTAGAGCTGCCGATTTCAATGAGCCGGACGCTTATAAGAAATCCTGCTACGACCTCTGAAGAAACATACAGGACTGAGATAGAATCCTACTACATTGGCTATGACGCTCGTCGGATGTGGCATGGCTTGCAAACTATCACGGATTACAAAGGGAAACGGTAGCACTTTACTTGACAATAACACGTTATGATAGTCATAACCATGTCATAATATGTCATAACAATAGGTCATAACACTATCATGACACATATATTGACACCTGTTGTGACATATATTGCGTTATTTTATGACTGGTTATAACACCTGCATAAGTGTCAACCCACACAAGAAGTTTCCTTTCGTTTGAAAGTTTGTTTCTTAAATACTTTGTTGTTGTATTGAATTCTTTATGGTCATGTTTTTTTTTTTTTTTTTATCATATTTTAAACAACTTGAAGAAAATACACTTTGACACTGTCGTGAAGTATTATGACATCATAATCATATAAGCCAGATAGGCCTATCACGTACATGCCCTTATATCATATAAAAAGAGAGTGTCTTGTCCTGCTCCTGAAATCTGCTCCTGCATTAATCCCAGTCATCAGCAACACAGCATTAGGGTAGGTGCATGTCTGACATCAGTGTGTGTGCAATTACGTTGATAACTTAATATGGTCAATAAAATAACAAGAATTATATAACATTAACATACTGTTGACAAGTAGGCTGTGGTGTAATGGAAGGTGTTGCCTTGTATGGTAGGCTTTATGGGTTTTGACACTCTTATGTAGGTGTCATAACCAGCCATAAAATAACGCAATATACAGTATGTCACAACAGGTCTTAAAATGTGTCATGACAGTGTTATGACCATATTATAACAGGTTATGACAATTTGTCAGGTGGTGAGATTAGGAAAAAACACATCCACCATGCTTATCCTCAACACGGGGACCCTCAGGAGTGCGTGCTTAGTCCCCTCCTGTACTCCCCGTTCACCCAAGACTGTGTGGCCAGTTTGTCGACGACACAACGGTGGTAGGCCTGATCACCGACGATGATGAAACAGCCTATAGAGAGGAGGTCAGAGACCTGGCAGTGTGGTGCCAGGACAACAACCTCTCCCTCAACGTGAGCAAAACAAAGAAGTTGATTGTGGACTACAGGAAATAGAGGGCCGAGCACGCCCCCATTCACATTGATAGGGCTGTAGTGGATCGGGTCGAGAGCTTAAAGTTCCTTGGTGTCCACATCACTAAGGACCCCTCATGTGAAGAGGGCACGACAATTCCCCCTCTGAAGGCTGAAAAGATTTGTCATGGTACTTCAGATGCTCAAAAAGTTGTACAGCTGCACCATCGAGACTATCCTGACTTGTTGCATAATCGCTTGGTATGGCAACTGCTCGACATCCGACCGCAAGGCACTACAGAGGATAGTGCGTACGGCCTAGTGCATCACTGGGGCCGAGCTTCCTGGCATCCAGGGCAATACCAGACGGTATCGGAGGAAGGCCCTCCTGTACCGGAGTGCCAAGTCTGGGACCAAAAGGCTCCTTAACAGCTTCTACCCCCAAGCCATAAGACTGCTGAACAGTTAATCAAATGGCTACCCGGACTATTTGCATTAACCCTCTTATTTTATTATTATTTATAATTTTTTGCACTGACGTTCTTGCACAGGCTCTATGCACACTATACTGGACTCTAACCACACACTCACATACTACACGGACAATCCAACACAAAACACACACAGACACACACACACTTTCACCTTCCATCACACTCTTTACATACTCTGCTGCTACTCTGTTTATTATCTATGCAGTAACGGTACCCATTGTATATAGCCTTATTGTTATTTTATTGTTTTACAAGATCATCACAGTGAGGTCAAACGTAGCCTAACGGTGAATTTTAAAATCATGACACTTGATTGCATTTGCATTGATGTCAGAGTAACTTACAGGGACAATAGAGCGCTGAGTGGCAGGCCATCAGTGACCTGGCGGTCTTTAGCAAGTTGGGTACTACCAACACATGAGCCCCGTTCATACAGCGCATAGGAGGAGATTACTGTGACTCAGCGGTCACATGGAATTTGACTGCGGTCATAACTGCCGGTGTGGCAGTAATACGGTCACGGCAACAGCCCGATGCACTACCCTCTGGAGAGCCCAGCGGTTGCGGGTGTTGCAATTTCTGCACCATGTGGTAATGCAGCATGCTCTCGATGGTGCATTTGTAGAGGTTTGTGAGGACAGGACTGAAAGACGTAGGAGCAGGTTAAGGGTTATGCGTAGTACCTTGTATCAGTGTCCACAGCCACTCATCCAGTCAACTGGCCCGAGCCGGTGGAGGTGAAATAGACTGGAATGCAGCTCTACGGCTCATGTTCTTCACTCATGTTCTCATTATGATATGGACAGGGTGGCCATTTTGAGTAGAGGAGGTGGTTGATATGGATAATGTGGCCATTTTGAGTAGAGGTGGTTGAGGTTTGCTTCTCAAACAAAACATTATTAGGCCTAGGCTATCCAAACCCTGCCTATTCTCCAGTCACCCCAGTGGTGGTCTTCCCCATATGATCTGTTTGAAGGCATGAAGGGTGTGTGATTGATACTGAGGTATATACTGGTATAGTGACTATGGAGTCCAAGTTTATTAATAGGCTGAAACTGAAACCTGAAGAAGATACAAGACGATGCCAGCAGTACGTACCAGAGCAGCAGCGAATGCCCATGACCAAAGGGTCCCACACCTACTGGCACAACAACCAGGGAAAAACATGGCCTTCCATGGCAGTTTGCAGTTCTTTGGACAACTGCTCTGGAATAAGCTGGACTTATCCACAAGGCAGCTAGCTAAGATGTCCGCCTTCAAAAGAGCTGTACACAAATCTAGTCGGATATGTGAACGTGATTTTGTATTTATGCATCTGCGTATGATGTGTGTGCATCTGTGTATGTTGTTTTTATCTAGTCAACTTTTATGTGATGTGTATGTTTTTATTAATAACCACACACTCTTTTGGGGCGGCAGGTAGCCTAGTGGTTAGGGCCAGGGCGTTGGGCCAGTAACTGAAAGGTTGCTGGATCGAATTCCTGAACTGACAAGATAAAAATCAGTCGTTCTGCCCCTGAACAAGGCAGTTAACCCACTGTTCACCTGTAGGCCGTCATTTGTAAATAAGAATTTGTTCTCAACTGACTTGCCTAGTTAAATAAAGGTCCAATTTAAATTTAAAATAAATAATATGGAACCCAGGACTAACTGGAAAACGGTGGCATTTGTTAAGAGTGGACTATCCTGGCTAAATCAAATGAAAATGTATCTAAAACTGGACCATTACCCCTGACTTTTTCACACTTGGAGTTGTATATACAGTGCATTCTGATAGTATTTTGACCCCTTGACTTTTTCCACATTTTGTTACGTTACAGCCATATTCATCAATCTACATACAATCCACCATCATGATGAAGCGAAAACAGGTTTTTAATAAATAATAAAATAAACAGAAATACCTTATTTACATAACCATTCAGACCCTTTGCTATGGGACTAGAAATTGAGCTCAGGAGTATCCTGTTTCCATTGATCATCCTTGAGATGTTTCTACAACTTGATTGGAGTCCACCTGTGCTAAATTCAATTGATTGGACATGATTTGGAAAGGCACACACCTGTCTATATAAGGTCCCACAGTGCATGTCAGAGCAAAAACCAAGCCATGAGGTCGAAGGAATTGGACTGGATTGTGTCGAGGAACAGATCTGGGAAAGGGTACCAAAGACATTTCTGCAGCACTGAAGGTCCCCAAGATCACAGTCTTAAATGGAAGACTTTTGGAACCACCATGACTCTTCCTAGGGCTGGCCGCTCGGCCAAACTAAGCAATCTGGGGAGAAGGGCCTTGGTCAGGGAGGTGACCAAGAACCCGATGGTCACTCTGACAGACCTCCAGAGTTCCTCTGTGGAGATGGGATAACAATCCAGAAAGACAACCATTTCTGCAGCACTCCACCAATCAGGCCTTTATGTTAGAGTGGCCAGACGGAAGCCACTCCTCAGTAAATGGCACATGACAGCCCTAAAGGACTCTTAGACCATGAGAAACAATATTATCTGGTCTGATGAAACCAAGATTGAACTCTTTGGCCTGAATGCCAAGGGTCACGTCTGGAATGAAGGTTCACCTTCCAACAGGACAACGACCCTAAGCTCAAGGCCAAGACAACGCAGGATTGTCCTTGAGTGGCCCAGCCAGAGTCTGGACTTGAACCCGAACTAACATCTCTGGAGAGACCTGAAAATAGCTGTGCAGCGAGGCTCCCCATCCAACCTGACAGTGCTTGAGAGGATCTGCAGAGAAGAATGGAAGAAACTCCCCAAATACAGGTGTGCCAAGCTTGTAGTGTCATACCCAAGAAGACTCAAGGCTGTAATCACTGCCAAAGATGCTTCAACAAAGTACTGAGTAAAGGGTCTTAATACTTTTATTTTTTATACATTTGGAAAAATGTCTAAACCTGTATTTGCTTTGTCATTATGGGGTATTGTGTGTAGATTGATGAGGGGAAAATCTATTTTATAACTTTTATAACAAGGCTGTAATGTAACAAAAAGTCAATACTTTCCGAATGCTCTGTAAAACTGGAGTACTGTACTGGTGTACTGTTATTTACATTTTATAGCAGGACAGTTGTTTTCATCTTATTGCATCTTCAGGACATATTGTAACACACACACACACACACACACACGCTGAATTCATCTATTGCCACAGTGACACGCACTCTTAAGATTGAAAGAGTTGTGTTTTAAATCCTTAGATAGGATTTTGTGTTTTGATTTGCTTCCTTTTTGTTGTTCAACAGGCAGGTGTGAAGGGGACTTTAGGTCGCCTAGTTGGAATATTTGAGGTGAGTTTATGTTATGACATGCTTAGGCATGCTAAAGCATGTTTGGGAGTGGAGAGAAAATATTGACTTTGTTCCGGGGGAAAAAATAAACTGTCTATCTTACAGAACCGAGAGAGGAAACACAGAACCTATGTCTACATTCTTATCGTGACTGAGGTCCTGGAGGATTGGGAGGACTCGGTCAACATTGGTGAGTGGTTTTCATTTCAACCTGATTTTATATGACATTATTTGAATTCTGGTTATAGATGCCTCATGTCTGTCTTTCTTAACTTGTGCCAAAATGGTGTCTGTTCTTGTTCCTTTAACAGGGAGAAAAAGGGATTGGTTTAAAATAGACGATGCAGTACAAGTGTTGCAGTGTCACAAGCCTGTGCAGGCCACATACTTTGAGCCTCTCAAGGAGGGTTGCCTGACCAGCAACGGGACGCCCCTGGTGGCCACGATAGGTGGAGACCTCTCCCCCACCTACAACATCAACCAGAGCGCCGTGTCGGGTATCAGATAACTAAAACACAACGCTGACAGAACCCCAGGACTCTCGCTCTTACTTCTATTACTTGTCTTTTCTCTTTTTTTGGTCCCAAATAACAACATGGTTTGCGTTGCCAACTCTCTTGTGCCAGAATTGTGGTGCAGACTTGACAAGTGTCAGGTGGAGATTCCGAAACACTTTGTAAATGTATATTTTTGAACCCTTGTTTTATTCGTTTTATTGAAAATTGCATGAAGCATCCCTCACTCCCTCATTCTCCTACCTTAACACACCCGTAGCGTGGCGTTTTAATTGAATGCAAGAACAACTTTTTACTGTTGTGATGTAAAAGTGTATACTTAGTGCTTAAGCTCAATGCTTTCAGTGGTCTCCACCTTTGGTTATTGTCTGTGTGTGACTGTGCCCAAGAGTGTGTTTTCCCTCTTGTAAGGATAGGACATGTTCTCTGTATCTGTGTAGACAGTTGTAGGAAGTGACTTGTTTTGCATGAGCACTGGCTATGTTTTCTCTTGCACATTGGGGTGACCTGACACAGACTGGGCAGCAGATAGTCTTTGGCGGTAACTAAGATATTTGAATTCTCTTCATTTGGCTCCACGTTGTGGATCTTGGTGTTAATATCTCGCAGGTTTCATCAGAAAGACGAGACTCTTTTCCACATTTTATGTCAAGTAACCTGTACATTTTCCTTTAGTCTGGAAGCTAGCTAGCCATTTCAATATTCACTTTTAGGCAGGAAGAAATATAGAATGTCTACTCGACTAAATATGTAGCACAGTCCCCTTTTTGGTGAGTTTCCGTTGAGGATTTACTCTGGTGTTTTACCCAATAGACTGAGACCCTTTCTTTCTCCACAGTGTCTTTACCTACTTTAACGGTCTCCTAGTCTGTTGGCAGTGGTTCACTACAGACACCGAAACTGTTAGCAGATCCCCTACCGACCAACGTTATCAGTTTATCATTTGGAATTGCATGGTGTGAACAACTGCAGTCCTCCATTTATTTTCCAGAGGGTGAGAGGACTACGGATTGCAGTGCCATCCATGACAATTGCCTTCACCCAACACACCACCTTTTATCCAATTTTCTGATTACATACCCTTACTTTAATCTCAGTTTTATAGCAGATGTTTACATGATGTTCATAACATTTATTTTTCACTTAAACAAGCACTAAATAGGTATTTTAGAATAATTTTATTTTGGGGGTCGGAGGCGGGGCTTTTCAGTAAAAATGTTTTACCCTTTTCTAGTAACACTCAAACATCTGCTTTATATTGAAAGTAATTGAATCTAAAATGCTGTCGTTGGCAAGATGCAGAACAAACTAACAAGCCTTGTACAGTTTGAGACTTAACATGTAAAAATGCTTTTGAATACTTTTTTCTTTTGTCTTAAACGTCTGGCAAGTCTCTCTAGCCAACTTGCGATACTTGCCTTAGATGTGGCATGGAGTAGCTGGCTGAATACTGTGAAACTGGAGGCCCTGTAGATAGCATGTAAGACGTTTTATTGTAAATTGTTTATTTCTGTATAGATCAAAGGTGAGTTCAAATGAGAAATCAGTTTCTGTTTCATTTGTTAGTGCTATATTTTGCTCAACCATGGCTGTAGAGTTGACTCGATCCCTAAACCAAGGGTGGCGTTGGCTTTGTAACGTTTGTTGACGAGTTGCTTTAATACGCCGTACATGTTAAGGCTAAAGAAGAAGTAAATGTTGCTGGCTTTGTGTATGAGGGAGCAGGTTGAGGTGAAGAGAAGACCCCATTTAGAATTAATGATATAAGCAGCAGCGATGCCTCAGATGTTCTACAAAGACCATATGTAACTTGAGGCTGAGGTGTAATAAAATGAAGTCCATCCCAGTTGAATTGTTAACATACAAAATCTAGGTTCTCCACTGGGCGGAGTGCTCTATCCAAACAACTAGTCTACTGTACATACCACTAAGCTTTTATGTCATTATCCTAGTCCCTTGACAGAACCAATGCTTATATGTACTGGACTACATCTCCCCATTATCTCTTCGGCCCTGTCGTTGTTTCGCCCTCCAAAATGAGCATTATTTACACTCAGTGGTCAGTTTATGAAAATGGTTAGCTCCTACAGACATTGAGTCACGTGGCCATGGCTTGCTAAAAAAAAGGAGGCATCCAGTTACTGTTCACCTAAGCAACTTTGAGCGTGGTACGACTGTCGGTGACAGGGGCGCCGGTTCCAGTATCTCAGAAACAACCGGCCTCCTGGGCTTTTCACGCACAATAGTGTCTAGGGTTTACCAAGAATGGTGCGAAAAACATTGTCCGCGGCAGTCCTGTGGGCGAAAAAAACTGCGGGCACGTTAACAGGCAAATAACGGCAAAGTACAACAACGATGTGCAGAACAGCATCTCGGAATCCTTGTCACGGATGGGCTATTCCACTCCTAGCGGCTAAAAAGAAGCAGCTCCAGTGTGCACGCGATCACTAATGTCACCTGGCCAAACGAATCCCGGTTCCTGTTGAGTCATGCTGATGGCAGTCAGGATTTGTCATAAGCAGAATGAAGCAATGGTGTTGAGAATATTTTCCTGCCACGTTATGTCCCTTGATACCAATTGAGCAACGTTTCCATGCCTTGAAGAATTCAGGCTGTTCTGGAGGCAAAGGGTGTCCGACCTGGTACTAGATGGGTGTATCTAATAACTGGCCACCGAGTTATCTATGTTATATCCAATCCCAGACTTAATGATATAGGCCTATTCTATTATTTAAGGGTTGTAACTAAATTGCTGAGTGTTTTACTGATATCAATAGAAATGCTACTTTGAACCATGATTTATTGCTTTTTATAAACTGGGTGGTTCGAGCCCTGAATGCTGATTGGCTGACAGCTGTGGTATATCAGACCGTATTCCATGGGTACAACAAAACAATTACATTGGTAACCTGTTTATAATAGCAATAAGGCACCTCAGGGTTTCTGGTATATTGGCCATATACCACACCCCCTTGGGCCTTACTGCTTAATTAAAGCAAAAGGTGTGGGGGGCAAAGTCTTCGAACTGTCTAATGGAAACCAATTTGTCCAACACCACCTCAGCCCCACAGAGCAGAATACATGTAGGCATATTATTGAATTCTGTGGTCAGCCTCCCTTAAAGTCCACCATTTTATTTATATGATAATGCTCCGTTAATCAAATTAGAGCTGAAATTGGAAAATCTCTTGACTGACAAAGTGAAGGGCTTCAATTCATAGTTGTATAAGCGAGAGCAATGAACCAATGAATGTGTGGCTATCCATATGTAACAGCCAATGAATGACCACTTGTTCTTTTAACGTTTGTACTTTGTCGATTTTCTTGTGTTCCTGACAAGATATCTTGTACATACTCGCAAAAGCAGCACATAGCTAGAGGCTCTCCGATAAACCTTAGGCTTCAGTCAATAATTCATTGTATTGTTCCCCTTTCCGTCTCATACATAATTCTGTTAACTACTTTTGTTAGTACAATTAGCAATGGAAGTTGAAGTGGAGCGGGGTTTATGAATGAAACATTTCTCATTAGTAGAGGGATCAGAACTGTATGTATAATATACCGAGCCCTTTAGAAATGCATTTCTCTTCCTTAGGTTAATTTCACAGCACGCAGTGAAAGCCAGGAGTTGATGAATGGAGGCATTCTAAAAGGCTCATAAGGTCCTTCACCTCAGTGATGTAAAACTAGCCTATCACACCACCTAGTGGTCAGGCAGTGTTCTGCAATGCATGTGAAACTATTTTGCCGCAGTCAGTGATTGTCCAGTTGAGGATTCTTGCATTCTCAGCAGTATTTGTTTCATTCATTGCATTTTGATAGTGGCTACTCTTGACAGCTTGATTATTTTTCTATTGGACCATCCTGTAGTTCGGGTGAAACTCCCTTGCTATATACAAATTGATAAGGCAAAATCGTAATCAGATGTGATACAGTGAAGAACGCTATTTGGACCTACCTAAAATATTAAAATGTGCACATTTCCTTCAGCACAAGCCCTTGAACTCAGCCTTGAATTTCCCTACATATTTGTAGTAATTGTTTTCTCCAAGGTCTACGTCACTGGAATATTTACTCGTCATTTGGGACTGTGGAATAAACCAGTGTGAGAAGACTGAAGATTGTAATATAAATGTGCCAACAAATAAACAAGTATTTCAGAACTGGATTCCATTTGCCTGTTCATGATCATTGTAACAGTAGGTGTCTAGCTACATACTATTCTGTTTTTAATACCCGTATTTACTATAGGTTGTTGATAAACATCTGACTAAAGGACTGCACTTTGAATAACCTCCGCCAAGCTTTAGCTAGTATAATCACTGTAGTGTGTAAATTAACAAACATTGTAAATCCTATTGTAGAAAGAACGCTACATTAATCCAGAATGGTCCATATTTAAAGTAATGACACAGCTGTGTCGTGTGTTTATTGTAAAGTAATTGATATACATTTACTCCTGAGGAGGCTGCTGTCCTCGGCCACGTCCAAATCCACCCCTCTGAAAATAAAGAGAAGAGAATGAGGATAGTTGGGTCAGGAAAACAAGTGTCATACGGTTATGTTTACAATTCATGTCCCAAATTTGTCTACCCAAATAACTTTACTCAATGCGTTAGAACAGTGCGTCTGGCTACCCAATGTGTGCAGTTTTTTTTCAAACCAGGGTATCATCAATGTCATATTGTCAAGTCACAATTTAAAAGCAGACAATTAAGGCTCTGAATTTGCCTATTCTAGTACCATATAGGCATACAACCTTTCAACAGTGGGCTATCCAATAAACTTAAAATTGTTTTTGACTAGTTATTATTTCGACTTGTCATGGTAACCACATTACCATTAGGAAATACAGTACTTACGAATTGGAACTCAGTGGCTGAACCAGCGCCTGCCTCTGCTTTCTTGTCTCCACCAGCTATAAAGAGAATAGCTTGTAAGCAAAACATTTTCCAGAATGCTTTAAAGTTATTGCCATTTTTCACCCATTCAACATTCATACCAGTCAAAGGCAGAGGAAACAAGTCATTACTTTTTCATACTGCCGCTCTATGTATCATGTACCGTGTATCTGTCTTTTGTGTACTCTCGTTGTGGCATTTTGCACCTGCCCTGTGTTTTGTTGTAGCTGCTTGACAATGAAATTTCCCCCCCGGGGGATCAATAAAGTATCTATCTATCTAACAAGAACAAATGTGTTCACCAACTACTGGACCTCAATGCAGGGTTACGGTCAGTGTATTTGGAGCTACAAAAGCACACTAGACAGCAGATCGTGAAACGCCCAGTTGGCTGAAAGCGATTGTTCGGATTAGAGGGATCCTGTAAAACTATACATACGTGGTGCAGCAGATCTTCTGTAATTGTCTCGATCACCCCCATCACGGTTGAAGCGAGCGGGCCTCTCTCCCCTCTCCCCCCTCTCTCCCTCCATACCTGGAAAACAAAAGAATGCTCAGCTGGGTGGGATGTCAAACTCAAAAACACAGGAAGGAACATCAGGTTTAGGTCCAATCAGCACCTATGACTTTACAGTACAAAATCCAATAGTCCTCACTGTCCAGTTGTTGAGGGCTGCAGTGTATGCAGACTTGTTCCAGCCCGGCTCGAACAGACCTGATTCAAACAATCATGGTCTAAATCAAAAGACCACAATTAGTTGAATCAGTTGTGTTAGTACAGGGCTGGTACTAAAGCCTGCACACTGCAGCCCCCATTCACATACTGTGCTGGCTTGGATACTTTCTGTTCATATATTCATTTCCAGCAACTACGTGGATGTGTTATAGTGATGGGGTAAAATAATACATTTAGGAAACATGTCGCACTATTTTGGACAATATAAAATCGGACACTTCGCCTCCAAGTATCGATTTGATCATCTCTTCACCCGTATAGTCCACTCACATGACAAGTCACCTTGCTGAACCAAAAAAAACAGAATTCAGATACAACAGCCTGTTTAACTCGCCAACCACACAGTTCATGCTACTTGACACAAGAACTGCACCCCAGTCTCAAAGGATAGAAACAAACATAAAACTTAAAGTAGAATCAATATCTCCTAAAGTTCAAGTGGCTCTCAACAGCATTGCTTTCGTCACATGAAGGTTGGGCACGTTCGTCTGCAAGCTTGAGGTGCTTGGGCAGATGGAATTTTTTCCACAACCACGGTCCCAGAGGACCAGGGTTGGAAATCACTGTGAAGTAGAGTTAGCTAACGCTAGTCAGCTGTACATGCGCCAAAACTCCCATATTATTCATCCTATAGCTTGCTCTCCATCTTTTTTAAATAGTAAAACGTTTTTCCCCCAGCACTTTTATTGCCTAGATAGATAAATCTATCTATATACTCATACAATGCCCTTGTCTCTCTGAAGCAGACATATAGGCAGCAATATGTTTGGAAGATCAAATCGCAGTATTGAATCGTAATACATAGTTTCTGATAAGATATGTATTACTATTCTCACTTCCTAAGTATCGTATCGCAATTCCCAGACCTAAAGTATACCCAGTCCAGCTCATTAGTGTGAAAATGGTAAGCCTATAAGTGGACGTACCCTTGGGCCGGGGCCTCGCGGTCTCAGGACGCATCTGGCGGCGCAGGGTGGCGGGAACAATCTCAGGTGGAAGGTGCAGGAAGTCTCTCAGGTACTGGATACCTTCATTGGTGAGGTACCAGTAAAAATGGCGCCAGGCAAATTGCTCCTTGACATACCCAAGTGACTTCAAGGACTGAAAAACAAACATGAAAAAATATATATTATTTCTTAAGACAAAGCCCCAAAATCAAACAGAGACACTTCAAATCTCAGAGATGACATGACATGCTAAGAAAACATTTTCTGTAGCCCAAGTGTTACGCTTCGGACACACCAACTGTGTTATTGCATTTTGATACACCAGAAGTACATTAATATCCAATGGAAAGCTGCATTTGCCTTGCAGTTAGTTCAATCTAAGGAAATAATTCATTAGGCCCCAATCTATGGATTTCACAAGACTGGGCAGGGGTGCAGCCAAGAGTGTGCCTTGGAGGGCATAGGCCGACCCACTTGGCAGTCAGGCCCATTTGTTCCGAATGAGTTTATCCCCACAAAATAGCTTTATTACAGACAGAAATACTGTTGTGACAAAACTGCATATTTTAGAGTGGCTTTTTATTCTCCCCTGCACAAGGTGCACCTGTGTAACCAGCTTCTTGATATGCCACACCTGTCTGGTGGATAGATTATCTTGGCTAAGGAGAAATGCTCACTAACAGGGATGTAAAATTTGTGGACAAAATTGAGAGAAATTCACATTTTGTGCGTATGGAAAATATGGCATTTTAAACTTGAAACATGGGACCAACACTTATACGCATTTATATTTTTGTTCATTTGTAATTTCACTCGATCAATTTCTTGCATGTTTTCAGTATGATCATTTAGATTGCTGCTGCCTGATACTACGATAAATCACATGGTGACGATGTTTTCTATCAAGCTATCAATGTGCATAATATCTAACAAGTGGGGCAAGAGTAGAGAAAAAAGATTAAAGATTAATGCACATTTTGACTGAGTGACAGCAAACTTGGCTGCAAATTGAGGACAGACACAATGAGTGGGCAGGGAGGCATTTTGCCAACATCTATTTACGCATATTAAAACACTCAAGTTTTTTTCCTATCACACGATCTGACTATCACCTCAATTTACAGATACGATTACGAGTATGGCCAAGTCCGCACACCACTAGAATAAACCAGAGATATGCATCTCATCACTGTGACACTTCTAGTCCACACACATGAAAATTCATCTTGCTCAGGTCATCAACACATGTAACAAAACTCCCAGAAGTCACAGATACATTCCAGTCTTTGTTTAACTCGCCAGCCACAGTTTATAACCAATGCTTAACAAGAACTGCACCAGTCGCAAAGGATAGAACCAAAATATAAACTCAAAAAGTTGAATCAATATCTCCTAAAGTTAGTGGCTCTCACCAGCATTGCTTTCATCACATGAAGGTTGGGCACGTTCTTGTCGGCCAGCTCTGGGTGCTTGGGCAGATGCACATCTTTCTTTGCCACCATGACGCCCTCTTTGAAGAGGAGCTCATAGATGGCAATACGGTTCTTCTTAGGCATCAGCATCTATTCACACAACCGACAATGAGACAAGTGTTAGCGTGCATGCAATATAACAGGGATGTCCACCTATCCACATACTGGCTGGCTAACATTACTACAAGATAGTACTACAAGATTGGGAGCCCTATATGTCAATTACCACAGCCGGTTGGAAACGTTAAGCTAGCCAGCTTGTTCGGGCAACTAAATATGGCCTCATTTCCCAGGTGAGGTAGGTAACGAACATTTTACCAGGCTTATACAGATTATATTGATAACACCGCATTTGGAACGAGTTAAATTGTTACATCTGGTACACTAGCGTTGAAAAAAATATAGTGATACGAGGACATAGCAGGGGTAGCTAGACTACCCTGTGTATTTTAACCTACATCTCGAATAATATAAGGCTTTTGGGGGAAATGTGTGGCTGTTTATATCAATGACATACACATATATATGAAATTGAGAGTAACAGCTTCATAAAATGTAAGATGTATGAGATTTATTCAGATTATTTTTGCCGGGCATTTGCTTACCTTTGCACTGGCTAGGGGACCGGAACCGGAAAGAACGACGGGAGGCTTCTCAAGAGCGTTTATGCGCAGACAATGGACCTAGCAGCTTTATCGCCATCTACTGAACTGATGGAAAAAGTGCAATAGAATTGCCGATAAACAGGGAATTATTATTTCTAATATTCATTTTTGGAAATTAGCCTATGGGTAAAATAGACATGCACTTTTGTTGATAAAATACCCAATTAATTTACCCATCTCTGCAGGAGGCCTACACTGTCTAAACTTACACCACTTATCAAAGTGCTTTTCAACCTGAACCACCACTCATTCTTTTTTGGAAATACGAGCTTGTTTAATTTTTTTACATTATAGGAAGCTTCAGATACATTTTCAGGTCTTGTGTGGGGATTCAGCCAACGTTATTTGCACTGGGGTGTTCCTTTTAAGACCATAACTTCAGTCTTCCATTGGACCATCCAGGGCCGGCTCCAGGCATAAGCGACATAAGCAGTCCATTAGGGCCCCAGGATGCTAGGGGGCCTGTCATTCCAAATAACGTCCCCCGGCCAAATACTGTCCCCCTCTAAGTCACAATGGGATTCGATAAACTATTAGCGTCTGTTGCTATATCAACATTGTGATGACCTAATTGTTCTAATTTTGGAGATCATTACAGCCTATATTACGTTCTTTTCATAATCGCTATGCTAACAAGATTGATTTCCGCAACAGTTTTGCTGTTTAAACAAGTTGCGTTTAGCTAATAAAATGAAAACATGAATTCAGACTATTTTTGGGTACCTTGTTAACATTACAACATGAAATCCATGTCTTAAACGTTGCTACGTTTCGGAAATGGCAAAGAAAATGTGTAATCTGCTTGACACAAAGTTACTTACCTTGCAGATCACAAAGTCAGCTAATTTCCACTCCATTCATATGCAAATCCATTTGATTCATACAGCTTGTCTGTCTGTCATGTTTTTATTTTAACCTGCCCTTCCCTCATCTACACTGAGATAATATAATTTCAGTGGTCCTCTATTATGATTAATATGTTTCTATCTCGCATAGCTCATTAGTACACACTTGTGGTTGAATAAATATGCATCTATTGTAGGTCCTAGGATACAACAATGAATAATGTGTAACAAATAAATACAATCTAAGGATACCTTACAACTTACAATAATGAACACCTTGTGAAACAGCTGTGAAAACCAACCTGGCAATATTTAAGATTGTAATACACCAATTGTAACTTTTTTTGATACAGGCGTGTCAATCATTTATGTTTACAGATAAACTTGGCTATTTATATAGTTGGTGACAGAATCTAGCCTATAATATTATTATCTTGTTCCAGAGTTCACGACCTCAGTCACTCAAGATGACCTCAGGAGCACCGTTGGTGTTGAAGATGTCCATCATCGCCTTGGAGGTGGCTTCGCCGGTCTTGTCCTTGATGGGTATCATACAACATAAAAATAGTTGTTTTGGTTCCAAGAACCCTTTTTAATGGGTTACAGAGTTAAACACATTTTTCTTCCTTTACTGACCTTAATGGATATTGTAATCAGTCGTCGTCAGACACCAGCGATTGCCATTCTTGGATTTCGTGAAGGGTCCGATGAGGTCCACCCCTAACATTTAAAGTGTTAGAGAGAAGATTACTTTATTCTTAGCCGTATCTGTGTCATACAGTACGCAGTTTTCATATTTGTAAGGATACTGACCATGAAGGCCTGATTCTGCTCTGAACAGTTGATGTTGAGATGTGTCTGTTACTTGAACTCTGTGAACCATTAATTTGGGCTGCAATCTGAGGCTGGTAACTCTAATGAACTTATCCTCTGCAGCAGAGGTATTTCTGGATCTTCCATTCCTGTGGCGGTCCTCATGAAGCTGGTTGAGAGAATGCCATGAGTGTGCAAAGCTGTCATCAATGCAAAGGGGGGCTACTTTGAAGAATCTCAAATATAAAATATATTTTGATTTGTTTAACACTTAGTGCAAATAAAGAAAAACCCTTGAATTATTAATATTTCTAACTTTTGGCCCCCAGTGTATATGGTAAATAAAGAGTTCTCTTTCTAGTCTTTTCGGTCCTGTGAGGCAGCAGATAGATAGATAGGTACTTTATTGATCCCCGAGGGGGAAATGTCTTAAGCAGGTTGTCACCGTCAAAAACACAGTCTTTGGAGAGCAATTCTGAGGTAATAATTTTGAGCGGACTGAGCGAGCGCTGCTGAGGTAAAATAGAACTCGAACTGCCGGCGTCCTGCTTCCTTCGTGACCACTTCGAGGTAAAATAGAGTCGAGCAACCAGCATTGCAACCGACGCTTTGGCTCATTACGTAATCCGGTCAGAATTTTGCAAATTCTAGCAACAGCCCTAGCAACAGAAGCTAGAACTCATCTAATCCCATTGTGACGTAGAGGGGGACACTATTTGGCAGGGGGACGTTATCTGGTATGACAGGCCCCGCCCCCCAACACGTTTTTAGGAACTGTCTGTTAGAATAGTAGAATACACAAGGTGTAAATTGGAAATTTGGTTGTGCATCAGTATTTTCTCTCTTATTTTGTCAGTCACTCAATTAGCCATGTCAGCTAACATTTTTTAGATTGTGAAATTAGTCTAGCCAGTAATCTAACTTTATAGTAATCATGGCCGAATTCCAACTGGGCATGCAGAGCACATGCCCAGGGGTCCTGGCCTCCAGATTTTGTTAGTCACTCTCAATCAGATATCATTAACAATGCAAAATTTGTAAAATTGCAGGAAATTTGCTTTAAAAACTGCAACAAGTTTTCTCCACACCATGGCAAAATGGGTAGAATTGCAGGAATGTATCTCTGCCGAATGACAAAATAGAATTGCATGAAATTTGTTATAAAATTGAAAAATGTTCTCTCTTCCACATGTCAAAATGTGTAGAATTGCAGGAAATTGACTTTAGAACATGCATTTTTCTATCCGCCATCAAGAGTGGGGCCACTTTTTTTTTATCCGCTTGGTAGGCGGGTCCCCAAACAAATCTTGCTTAGGGCCCCCAAAAAGCTAGAGCTGGCCCTGGGACCATCCGAGAGATCGAGAGAGATCCTTTATTGATCCCCGAGGGGGAAATTTCTTTGTCAAGCAGCTACAACAACAAAACACAGGGCAGGTGCAAAATCCCACAACGAAAGTACACAAAATACAGATACACGGTACATGATACATAGAGCGGCAGTATGAAAAAGTATAGAAATACAAGATATCTGGAGTGCAAAAAAAGCTATAAAAAGACATTGCATAGTATGGGTGGTTGGCTGAATATGTACACTATACATTGGTGGATGTTGGATGGTTAACTATACAGGTCGATGGCAGAGAAATACTTCAGTAGCTTAAAATGCATATGATATGAGAGAGGGTAATAATAGTTTACTTAATAGACAGACTGGCTAAATTAACAGGCAAGCAAATATTTTGCATGGTTAAATAAGCTGTACAGGTAAATATACAGTTATATTTACAGATAAGTGAATACTTGCATGGTTACACGAACTGTACAGGTAAATGACAGGAAGAGATACTTAAATAGCTAAATGTGTGTATGATATAATTTGGGGTAATAATAGTAATTCCCTTAAAATACAGTCCTTAGTGCACAGGGTTTAATTACAGACAGCTGCACGTATTACACATTCGATATACTAAAAGCAATGAGAAAAGGTGCAACTGTGTCAGGCTCTGGCCATAGAGAAGCCCATTTTCTTCTCTATGTAGCCATGGTCAGAGTCTGACAGTTCTATTCTTTCTGTTTCTGGTGGTGGTTTGTGTGGGATCCCTAATTAGAGGCAGCTGTAGCGCATCGTATCTAATTAGGGATCCCAGTCCCGGTTAATGGTCCCGCTCCATGGCCGGAGCCGTTTGCCCCACCGGTGCCCAGTCCGGGCCCGGTTAATTGCCCAGCTCCATGGCCGGAGCCGTTTACTCCACCGGTACCCAGTCCGGGCCCCGTCATAAGGAGTGGGCACGGGAGAAAACTGGCCACTTCGCGGAGACTACTTTCCACTGATGTAGTCTCTCCAGCTCTCTCTTCACTTGGTTGGTGGTGAAAGCCAGCCCCGGTGGGGAGGTGGGGGGAAGGGGGGTGTTGAGGATCAGTCCAGGGGGAGCAGGGGTGGAGGAGGGGTCACTGATTGTCTCAGCAGAGGTGTTGTGAGCAAAGTGGGGGTGGGACAGCCGTGAGGGTGTGTGGTCTGGGGAGCTGGAAGGGAGGTGGACAGGGCCAGTAACAAACCTGTTAAAAAATTGGTTCAGCTCATTGGCTCTGTCCTGGGTCCCCTCCGTCTGCCCACTGTTTGACTTTTTGAAGCCAGTGATATTTCTCATACCCTTCCACACCTCTCTCACCTGGCTCTGCCTCAGCTTGTCCTCCATCTTCTCCTTATACCCTCTCTTCCCCTCAGCAATCCGCAACTTCAGCTCCCTCTGGACGCATTTCAATTTGTCTTTGTCCCTGTCCTTGAAGGCCCTCTTCTTCTCATTCAGCAGGGCCTTCAGGTCGCTGGTGACCCAGGGTTTATTGTTTGGGAAGCAGCGTACCTTCCTGGTGGGTTCAGTGTTGTCTACACAAAAATTAATATAGTCTGTTATGCAGTCAGTAAGTCCATCGATGTCCTCCCCATGAGCCTCACAGAGCACATCCCAGTCTGTTATTTCAAAGCAGTCCTGTAGGGCCTCATTCGCCTCCGGGGACCATCTCCTAATGGTCCTGGTGGTTGCAGGCTGCTGTTGGACCAGATTCCTGTAGAGTGGGGTGAGGTGGACAAGGTTGTGATCCGATCTACCGAGGGGAGGGAGTGCAGTGGAGTTGTATGCGTCCTTCACATTAGCATATAACAAGTCCAGAGTTTTATTATTTCTGGTTGGGCACTTCACGAACTGTTTGAACGTGGGCAGTGTTGAAGAGAGAGATGCATGGTTAAAATCCCCCGAAATGGCAAAGAAAGCACTGGGATGCGCTGTCTGTAACCTCGCGATAACAGAGTGGATGACGTCACACACTGTGTTAATGTGTTAATGTGTTAATGATGATAATTCTGTAATTTATTTCTACTCTATAGTCTATTTATTGTCCTACCTCCCAACCTTACTGCATTTTTGCACTACATTTTGCACTCTGTTTATAGATTTTCTATTGTGTTTTTGACTGTTTGTTTAATGTGTAACTCTGTGTTGTTTTGTTTTTTTGTCGCACTGCTTTGCTTTGTCTTGGCCAGGTCGCAGTTGCAAATGAGAACTTGTTCTCAACTGACCTACCTGGTTAAATAAAGGTGAAATAAATAAATAAATAAAAGTAAGCAGAGGGCGGGATGTAAACAATAACAGCAATGGCCGCCGTGAATTCCCTCGGCAAATAGTATGGTCTCAGGCTAACGGCTAACAGTTCAATGTCCGGGCTACAAAACTCTTCCTTAAGAGTAATATGTTTCAGATTACACCATCTGTTGTTAACTAATAAAGCCAGCCCACCACCCTTGCTCTTACCGGAAGAGACGTGATCCCTGTCCGCTCTGATGGTCTGGAAACCGTCGATAGTGACGTTCTCTATGGGGATGTTATCGTTCAGCCAAGTCTCCGTGAAAAACATTAGGCTCGTTTCCCGATAAATCCTTTGTCCACGGACAAGACCCTCTAGCTCTTCCATCTTGTTATGGAGTGACCTCACATTGCCCATAATGATAGACGGTATAGCCGGCTTGTACTTGTACTTCCTCCGCTTTGCCTTACATTTCAATCCCGCCCTGCGTCCACGGCGTCGCCTTTTCAACTCGTCCGGAATATCAAACTTTTCCCTGGGGAGCAGCAGCGCTGCGTGGGCTAAATCCAGGAGCTGGGCTCTGTTGTAAATAATAACAGTTGACGACTCCTGTCGACGTTCAGCTGCGAAAAAATCCATAATCCTGAACTATTATAGTTCAACTGTAGCAAAATAAATAATAAAACTAAAGAAAAGAGATGGAAAAAAACTAAAACAACAATTATGCACGAACAACGGGAGCTGCTTAACAGGCGACCACTCAGGGCTATGCTATTCCCCATGGAGACATCCATTAATTGTTTGCCTCAGTCATTGTAATTTGTACCTACAAGCCTCCTTGTCACGTCTTCTGTCCACAATCTTAATCCTACGGTAAAAGACACCGCATTTTATTTAGCAAAATCACTGGTTTTATCCATTTCCAGGTTGTGTAGCCTGAAGATGCATTATTTGCAATAGTAAGGGTTACACACACTGAGACAGAGGGGCGCTGTTTCACTCACTCAGATGCTTTATCTGAGATTGATGCGTCTTTCTGTCAGCGTGAGTCTCGGTCAAAGAAATTATTAATATTTAAATATTTAATTTGGACGAGCAAGGAGGCATGGTAGGGTGGGTCAGGCCCCCCTTGGGGGAGTCACATTCTATCAGTAGCCTATGTAAAATGTTATATGAATCAATTAAGTGTCCATCCGGTCAATTAAGGCAGTTAGGACTGTTTAGAATTACAAAAAGCCACCATGGCGTTATTATTCCCACCACAGTGTTATTTTATCCACCATGGTGTTATTATATGCATCATGGGTCCAGTACCTACAAGAGTACCTTGTGATAAGAATACCTCATGATAAGCTGTAGGCCATACTATTTACCAAGAGAGTTTTCATATATATTCTTTGTAGCTGTCTATTTACCACCACAAACAGATGCTGGCAATAAGTCTGCACTAAACGAGCTGTATAGGGCCATAAGCTCCTTGTGGTGAAGAGGCGGCGCTCCTAGTGGCCTTTGATTTGAATGCAGGGAAACTGAAATCCCTCTTACCTAATTTCTACCAGCATGTCACCTGTCCAACTAGAGGGGAAAAACTCTAGACCACCTTTACTCCACAATCAAAAAACGCATAAAAAGCTCTCCCTTGCCCTCCATTTGCCAAATCTGACCATAACTCTATTCACCTGATTCCTGCTTACAAGCAAAACCTCTAACAGGTAACGCACTCAATGCTGTAGTGGAGCTTTGTCTGGTTTCAAGTTCCTAGGTGTCCACATTACTAAGGATCTGTCATGGTCTGCACACACCACACACCAACACAGGAAGAGGGCACAACAACGCCTCTTCCATCTCAGGAGGCTGAAAGATTTGGCATGGGCCCTCAGATCCTAAAAAGATTCTACAGCTGCACCATTGAGAGCATCTTGACTGGCTGCATGACTTCTTGGTGTGGCAACAGCTTGGCATCCGACCACAAGGTGCTACAGAGGGTAGTGCGTACGGCCCAGTATCAAATCAAATCAAATGTATCTATAAAGCGCTTTTTACATCAGCCGATGTCAAAGTGCTATACAGAAACCCAGCCTAAAACCCCAAACAGCAAGCAATGCAGATGTAGAAGCACGGTGGCTAGGAAAAACTCCCTAGAAAGGCAAAACCTAGGAAGAAACCTAGAGAGGAACCAGGCTCTGAGGGGTGGCCAGTCCTCTGGCTGTGCCGGGTGGAGATTATAACAATTCATGGCCATTAAGGCCAGTTCTTTCTCCAAGATGTTCAAATGTTCATAGATGACCAGCAGGGTCAAATAATAATAAAAGTAGTTGTGGAGGTTGCAACAGGTAAATACATCAGGAGGGAATGTCACTTGGTTTTTCAGTGCATTAGAGCGCAGGTGCAGTAGAGCGAGAGCGAGATGAAAACAGCAGGTCTGGGACAAGGTGGCACGTCCAATGAACAGGTCAGGATTCCATAACCGCAGGCAGAAGAGTTGAAACCGGTGCAGCAGCACAACCAGGTGGACTGGGGACAGCTAGGAGTCATCAGGGCAGGTGGTCCTGAAGCATGGTCCTCCGGGTAGGCTCAGGTCCTCCGGGAGAGGAGGTAGAGTGGGAGAGAGAGAGAATTAGAGGGAGCATACTTAAATTCACACAAGACACCGGATAATAACATCAGATTTAACAAACTGACCCTAGCCCCCCGGCACATAAGACTATTGCAGCATAGATACTGGAGGCTGAGACAGGGGGGATCAGGAGACACTGTGGCCCCCTCCGACAATACCCAGACAATACCCCCGGACAGGGCCAAACCAGGCAGGATATAACCTCACCCACTCTGCCAAGCACAGTACACTCTGCCAAGCACAGTACATCCCTAAAAATGGTCAAAGACTCTAGGCACCCAAGTTGTAGACTGTTCTCTCTACTACCGCACGGCTAGTGGTATCAACAGGACCCTGAACAGCTTCTACCCCCAAGCCATAAGTCTGCTAAATAGTTAGTTAAATAGTTAACCAAATAGCTACCCGGACCATCTGCATTGACCCTTTTTGACTCATCACATTACTGCTCCTGTTTATTAATTGTCACCTTATTCCTAGTTATAGTAATAAAAATAAAAACAACTATCCAAAACACAGAACATAGAACACAGACAACAATCAAAGCTATATACAGGTGACGTCAGATTGGGAGGACAATAGAACAGAATTAGTAGACTTCCTTGAAAGATTTTCTGAGTTGTGCCTTAAAGGAGGACAGAGACTCTGCAGCCCTTATAGTATCTGCAAGTGTGTTTCGCAGCCTCAAAGCGCATAACTGAAAGCCCTGTCACCCATCGTTTTTAGTCTGCTGCGGGGCTTCTGAAGTGAGACAGACTTGGAGGAGCGAACGGTATGTGTGGGGCAAGAGGGTAGGATGAGGTCAGACAGGTACTTGGATCCAGAGTTGTGGATAACTTGGTAGGTGTAAACCAGGATTTTGTAGTCAATGCGTGAGCATATAGGGAACCAGTGAAGGTTGAACAGTACTAAGTGATGTGCTCGTGAGCGGAGAACACTTCTGGACATCTTGTAGCCTGTTCAGGCATGTCAGGCTTTCTCTGGTTCTGAACCCAAACGCAGATCGGACAAGGTAGGGGGGTGAAAAAGGTGAGTATTTATTGATCACAATAGAATAATGAAGATGGTACGGCAGAAAGGGGAGTACAGATGATGGGGGGCTGAAGGTGTAGTCTTGTGTTCAATAGACGGTAGACGGGTCTGGTAGCCAGGCAGGAGAGACGGGAATTCAAGGTGAACGTACTGAGGCAGAGAGAACAAGAAATCAGATGAGCAGGCAGGCTTAGATGAACAAGGCAAACTGAATATATCAAAATAACTATGGTCTGATGCGCAAGCACAACATACTGAGTGTGACTAACGATCCGGCAGGGACTGGATGTCAGGTCTCGGCTTAAGTATGGTTGTAATGATTGATCAGGACCAGGTGTGATAATTACTGACGAGGAACATGTGAGAGCAGGTTCAGGTGATCCTGGAATTCCCGTCTTACACTCGTTGCCCAGCAACCTGAACAGGGCACGTTCAAGAACACAACACAAAGCAGACAGACAGACAGGAAAACAGGCTCACAGGGACGGGGTCGTGACAAGGCAAGGTCTTGACAAAGACGGTGGGGATAGGGTCAAGTGAGCAAGTGATGGGCCTCATTGTCCTAACCAGCTTGGTAACATCAACTGCAGCCACTGTGGTGAATCAGGACTGGATATCTCAACTACCGGGGCTTTGCTTTGGAAGAAGCACAGGTATTGATTGCAACGTTCTGGGGAAGCTGAGGTAACAGAATTGTTCAAAGGTTGGAGGAGCTTGCTCACAGTAGAGAACAGCACCCAGGAGTTACCACTGCCTTTGCTGATCAGTTGGGAATAATAGGATGTCTGAGCTGCATTTAATATATAGATATATACTTTGTCGTGACGTGACTTTCAGTCATGACTGTTTATCGAATCAACTACTGTAACTATGTTTAATTGTTACCCGATTAAATTGATCATGTAACAATTAACTCAAACTGAATTTGGGGCACCAAAGAGTTAGAATTACCATCTCCTGAATTAAACTCTAAAACATAAGTTATATATCGATAACAGTCACTTATTAATCATTACCTCATATCAGTCTCATTCTGAATGGTTGTAGACCTCTTGGATCAGCAAGAAACCCAGCTTTACTTATGATGCAGCACTACACAAATTGGTTTAATTATTTATTTACTAGCTAACTAAATAATAACAAAATAACATAAGCACTTAATACATGAGAAAAAGTCCCTAGCGGACTAACAATAGCATGACTGCTTGGTTATCAAAAGAGGGAGGGGTAAGGAAGAGAGAGGGAGAGAGAAACAAAGAGACACTCATTGTTGATACATTTGGAAACTACCCTCAAAGTAATAATTTACTTTGCACACAAACCACCGCCCTTTTGGAGTAAGAAATCATGAAAGTATTTACTTGTGAATGCCGTCGTTCGTCGTCTCTCTGTTGAAACCAATCAATCTTTCTATGGGGAAGGGGTCGGTTGGAGTAAAGCTCCAGAGGTCACAATGTC
The DNA here is from genome assembly GCA_023634145.1 of Thymallus thymallus. Lineage (NCBI taxonomy): Eukaryota > Metazoa > Chordata > Actinopteri > Salmoniformes > Salmonidae > Thymallus > Thymallus thymallus. The sequence goes on from CM042410.1 coordinate 42,070,210, forward strand.
CTTCTTAGTTGTCTTGGTCTTGTAGTGGAGTGTTCAAATAGAACAACTACTTAGCTTGTGTGGATAGTCAGAGTTTGGACCCCTTTACACGCACATCTGCAGACTGGCAATGTTCGGGTCTAGTCTGGGAGTTGTTCTTCACCTCTTGTTGAAGTTCAAAGTTCTAACCATTTCAAACGTGTGGACTACCGTCGCATGTCTTTCTGGTCTAATGTAAATTTTGTTACCAAGGCTTTTTATGCACTCTGGGTAAAAGGGGCGTTCCATCTATCTCTGACCTCACTCGGGGCGTGGCTAGTTACTGCATAGCTTATATGAAAACAATTCTCATTAGAAAACTAAAATCACATTCCTATCTTAACAAAAATACTCTCATCATTAATATTTTGGCTGTAAACTTGACAGATGGAACTTTCCAAGTTACTGTATTTTCTTTATACCATCCTCAATGACATCACAAAATAATAAACAATGTGACATGATCATTCCCCACATTTTTATCTTAGAAAATATTGTTTCAGAATTCACTTTTGGACGTTATAGTTTTGGTGGCAAAAGTCTTCTGGGGGACAAAGCACATTCCAATCACTATACTAGAGGGCCAGAGATTGATTCCGTTCCTCTTAGATTTACGACCGGGTTAGTGAGTTGTTAAAATCAGCCCAACCCCCCCCCCCCCCCCCTCTCTTCTTCTGTCGGTGAGAGGGGGTCAGGCTATTGTCAACCATTTCCAAGATAATCTGAGGCCATGGATCCTCACCCAGGAGAGTCATGACAACTTATATGTACATATCTACCTCAATTACCTCGTACCCCTGCACATCGACTGGGTACTGGTACTGTATACAGCCAACTTATCATTACGCATTGTGTATTTATTATGACTTGTATTATTATTATAATTATTGCTTTCTAGTATTTCTCTATTTTCTTTCTCTCTGCATTTTTGGGAAGTAAGCGTTCCCCTGTTAGTCTACACCTGTTGTTTACGTAATATTAGAGCATCAGAGGGAAACAGAAGCAATTAACACCAGATTATTTTACACCAGACACCTCACCAGAACTGCAGACCTGCCCTCGTGTCTGTTGGTGCTACTCCCACCATTGTCAGGAATACATGCGTCATGTATCGAGAATAAAAACTAAAATAAAGAAATGAAAAGCCTGCAGGTGGTATGGTACATGATACGCTGCTCCCATGCTTTGATTCACCTGCACCACAATACACATACAATGTTTCAGCTGCAATAGCCTTCATCCGGTGTCTATAAAGTCTTTCTTCAGGGTGATACATTTTTTTTATGTGAGCAGCATTTAGCGTGTGCACTCTTTCTTTCTTTATTCATCAGTATTTACTATTGGCTCAGCACCCAGTGTGGGAATTTTAGATGTGCATATCATTTCCACAGCCAACAGAAAGAAAAGTTTGGAGTCAGTCTTGTGTAGTATCCAGCAGGAGAGAGAAGCCTTTGTGTTTGAAGTGTACTAGAATTAGTTTGATCAGCTCCCCTCTCAATCGGAGTCAATCCAACTACACATTCTCTCTATCGTTCCCTGAGGTGCTGCCAGAAAGGGAGGGAGGTGTGTGTTGAAAACAGACAGTATGAAGAGTCTATGAAATTAGTCAGCTGCTGTTGCTTATATGCTCTGAGGCAAGCTTTTGATGGTTGGGAGGGATTCCGCACCCCCCCCATCCGACAGCACACCTAACAGGACTCCTCAGTACCCAAAACACACCTAACTAACTCTCCTAACAGGACTCCTCAGTACATACAACACACCAAACAGGATTCTGCAATAACTACAACACACCTAACACGACTCCTCAGTACATATAACACACCTAACAGGACTCCTCATTACATACAACACACCTAACAGGACTCTTTAGTACATACAACACACCTAACAGGACTCTTTAGTACATACAAAGCACCTAACAGGACTCCACAGTACATACAACACACCTAACAGGACTCCTCAGTACATACAACACACCTAACAGGACTCCTCAGTACATACAACACACCTAACAGGACTCCTCAGTACATACAACACACCTAACAGGACTCCTCAGTACATACAACACACCTAACAGGACTCCTCAGTACATACAACACACCTAACAGGACTCCTCAGTACATACAACACACCTAACAGGACTCCTCAGTACATACAACACACCTAACAGGACTTCTCAGTACATACAACACACCTAACAGGACTTCTCAGTACATACAACACACCTAACAGGACTCCTCAATAACTATAACATACCTAACAGGACTCCTCAGTACATACAACACACCGAACAGGACTCCTCAATAACTACAACACCTAACAGGACTCCTCAGTACATACAACACACCTAACAGGAATCCTCAATAACTACAACACACCTAACAGGACTCCTCAGTACATACAACACACCTAACAGGAATCCTCAATAACTATAACACACCTAACATGACTCCTCAGTACCTACAGCACACCTAACAGGACTCTTTAGTACATACAAAACACCTAACAGGACTCCTAAGTACATACAACACACCTAACAGGACTCCTCAGTACCTAAAACACACCAAACAGGACTCTTGACTATTTATCTCCAGCCCCTCTCTCCTAGCCCCTCCCTCTTTCTCTCCAGCCCCTCTCTCTTGGCCCCTCCCTCCTTCTCTCATGCCCCTCTCTCCCTCCTGCCTCTTTCTCTCCAGCCCCTCTCTCCTGGCCTCTTCCTCCTTCTCTCCAGCCTCTCTCTCCTGGCCCCACCCTCTTTCTCTCTTGTCCCCCTCTCCCTCATCCTTCTTTCTCTCCAGCCCCTCTCTCCTGGCCCCTCTCTCTTTCTCTTCAGCCCCTCTCCTTGCCCCTCCCCCTCCTTCTCTCATGCCCCTCTCTCCCTTCTGCCTCTTTTTCTCCTGTCCATTTTCTCTCCATGACAACGGTTCTCCTTGAGGCTTCCTAGCAATGTGTCAGACAGACAGGGAGGGAGTGCCCTCATTGGCAGCTGGCTAACTATTGATGGCCTTGCCTGTCTTCAGGAGGATGTGTCAAAGTTCAGTTGGTGTGTGTGTGTGTGGCGGGGGTGGTTAGACAACAGGGTGTGCCATCTCCTTCAGGTTTATAGCCGTGCTAGTTGCCTCCTGCACTGTCCGTCTCGAATGACATATCTCGCAAGGTTGGACACAGATCGTTCAGAGTGTTGCTCACAAGGACTTAGCCAGCACACACAGACAAGAGTGACCAGGTACAGTACTGTTGTTATGTTACTCTAAAATAAACAATACATATCAATATATACTTTCAGAAGTATTTAAAGTTTGAATAACTTAGTCTACATAAACATCATGTTAAATGTTATAAAAAATTAAGGGTCTTTAGAGAACTCCTATTCTTATGATATCAGTGGAGTCTGCGGATAATAATAATAAATAATGGCTGGAACTGAGTGGACGGAAACCATGTGTTTTATGTATTTGAAACCATTCCACTGATTCCGCTCCAGCCATTACCACAAGCCTGTCCTCCCCAATTAAGGTGCCACCAACCACCTGTGTTATGATTGGTTGATAATGTGAACAATGTTGTTTAGTTTTTTCTATCCTGATTAGATAGTTTTCATCTGCTCCTCCACTGAAGAATGTATTAAGATCACTGTAGACATTCAAACAGGATGGTGGGCCTTTGGATAACATGTTGAGAAATCAATCCATCTGGCAAAAAATGATATTTTCTCTAAAAAGGGTACATTTGTTTAACTTCAGCTGCTCACGCTCTTGAAATCCCCTTAAATGTGTGGGTGGTAGAGGGTGTTGTTCTCTGATACCTTGGATACACGTGTTGCTAAGCAAATAGATGTCATAATTGATGTACATATGATGTCACCACAATAGGGAAGTGTGTATGGCTGTTTTATGGATTTACTGCACTTTGTTATGCTCTTGTCCTTTTCTCTCATGGCCTTATTTTCTCATTGAGCCCCTCTTCCATTTTGTGACACCGGGTGCCGGACACTCTTAGCCTCGTTCGAAACATCCTGATCTCACAATCTTACATTCCGTTTGGCTGACATTCTGTATCGAAGGTAGGGGCTTAAACGGTTTGAATCCAAGGGACCAGGGTTCCGGGTCTAGAAGCACGGTTTAGACTGCTCCTATTGTTTTCATTCGGGACTGCTGTTTAACTGACGCCCAGCCCAGAAAGACAATTTCCGTAGATGGCCACGTAGAGAATTCTAATAAGAGACCTTTAGTCATCACCTTTGTGCACATAACATCCATTGAATTATTCAAATGATTGGCTGATTGTTTTTCCATCACTCACAGATATTCAAATGTTATATTCATCCAATGTTTGCCATGTTTTTGGAATGATGTGATGACATCGTCGCTGCTCCCTGTGTGCACTGAGTGCTAGTGTGCATGTGATGTTGATCTGTATAAACTGGATGCAACCTGGATATAGACGGTCCATGAAACGGCGTATGCGAACGTGAGTAGATTACCTTGAAAACAACGGTCAGACATATTGGACGCAGTCTCCAGTTAATATTATACCTCAGTGATTGAATCTGGCCGGGGCCAGGCTGTATCTGTGTAGCAAAAAAATGTAAACTTGTGAGATCAGGATGGTTCGTAAGAGGCTAAAGCACTCCCATCCCGAGGAGGAATCGGTTAGGAGCAGCTCTTTTTGCTGTTTCCTTCGCTGTTAGTCCACTGTGTAGTCACCTGTAGAGTGACTCATGCTTTTACTCTTATCAAAGGCGAACATGCATAAAGAGGGCAAAATTCAGATATGAGTAATTGGGACAGAGTAGACATTAATTTTAGCACTATCCACAAGTGTTGGTCCCATCGTCCTGTCCAGCCATCGAAAATTATTGGTTACGTACACATATTCCTAGCTCCAACAGTGCAGTAATTTCTAACAATACACAACAATGCACACAAATATAAAAATTTTAAGAATTAAGAAATATAGAAATATTAGAACAAGCCATGTCGGAGATGTATAGACAATATGGATAGAATATGTAGTATATTTGAAGAACAGTGTATGTACAGCAATAGTAAAATAGGATAGGCTTTGACTAGAATACAGTATATCATTATGAAGTGGGTTAAACAGTGTGTAAACGTTATTAAAGTGACCAGTGTTCCATGACTATGTACATAGGGCAGCAACATCTAAGGTGCATGGTAGAGTAACCGGGTGGTAGCCGACTAGTGACGATGACTGAAGTTCACGACAGGGTACTGGGCGGAGGCCGGCAGGAAGTCTAGGACCCAGTTGCACAGGGCGGGGTTCAGACCCAGCTTAATGATAAGCTTGGGGGGGTACTAGGGTGTTGAAGGCTAAGCTGTAGTTAATTAACAGCATTCTTACATAGGTATTCCGCTTGTCCAGATGGGATAAGGCAGTGTGCAGTGCGATGGTGATTGCGTCAATTCTGGCTCTATTGGGGCGGAATGAAAATTGCAGTGGGTCTAGGATGTTGGGTAATATGTGATGGATGTGATATGATCCTTAACTAGCCTCTCAAAGCACTTCATGATGACATAAGTGAGTGCTATTAGGCAGTCATTTAGTTCAGTTACCTTCGCTTTCTTGGGTACAGGAACAATGGTGAACTTCTTGAAGCAAGTGGGGACAACAGACTGGGATAGGGAGAGAATGAATATGTCTGTAAACACTCCAGCCAGCTGGTCTGCGCATGCTCTGAGGATGTGGCTAGCGATGTCGGCAGCCTTGTGAGGGTTAACACGCTTAAATGTCTTACGTTGGCCACGGAGAATGAGAGCTCACAGTCCACGGGAGCGGTGGTGGCCCATGTCGGCGGCACTCTGTTTTCCTCAAAGTGGGTGAACAAGGTGTTTAGCTTGTCAGGGAGCATGACGTCTCTGCCACATACGCCTTGTGTCTGAGCCGTTGAATTGCGACTCCACTTTGTCTCTGTAACAAGTCACCTTGCCATGGTTGAATGCAGTGGTTCGCACTTTCAGTTTTGTGCGAATGCTGCCATCTATCCACAGTTTTTGGTTCGGTTTTTGATAGGTTTTATTCGTCACAGTGGGAACATCCCATATACACTTCCTAATGAACTCAGTCACCGTGTCAGTGTATATATCAATGTTATTCTCAGAGGCAACCTGAAACATATCCCAGTCCACGTGATCAAAACAATCTTGAAGCATGGATTCCGATTGTTCAGAACAGCGTTGAACAGTCCTTACCATGGGTACTTCCTGTTTGAGTTTTTTCCTATAGGAAGGGAGGAGCAGGATAGCGGCGTGATCTGATTTGCCAAAGGGAGGGAGGGGGAGGGCCTTGTAGCCGTCCCGGAAGGGAGAGTAACAATGGTTGAGAGTTGTTGATGCACGCGTGGAGCAGGCAATGTGTTAATAAAACTTTGGTAGCATTTTCCTCAGATTTGTTTTTTGAAAGTCCCCAGACAAAATAAATGCTGCCTCAGGATGTGGTTTCCAGTTTGCACAAAGTCCAGTGTAGTTCCCTGAGAGCCGTTGTAGTATGAGGTTGAGGGGGAATATACAGTACAGGGCTGTGACGATGACCGAAGAGAATTCTCTTAGGACGTAATGCGGTCTGCATTTGATGGTGAGGTATTCTAGTTCAGTTGAATAAAAGGACTTGAGTTCCTGTACGTTACCACAATCATACCATGAGCAGTTAATCATGAAACATACACCTCCGCCTTTCTTTTTCCTGGAGAGTTCTTTATTCCTGTCTGCACGATGTACTGAGAACCCAGCTGGCTGTATGGACAGGGACAGTATATCCGGAGAGAGCCATGATTCCGTGAAAGAGTATGTTACAGTCCCTGATGTCTCTCTGGAAGGAGATCCTCACCCTGAGATCATCAACTTTATTGTCCAGGTACTGAACATTAGCAAATAAATGTACTCAGAAGTGGTGGATGGTATGCACACCTCTTGAGTCAGACTAAAAGTCCACTCCAAATACCTCTTCTCCCCTGGCGGTGGCTTGGAGCAGTCTCTGGTATAAGTGGAATTGCCTTGGGGAGTACGAACAAAGGATCCAATTCAGAAAATACTTATTTCTGGTTGAAATGCTGGTGAGTTACTGCCCCTCTAATATCCAAAAGTTATTTCTGGCTGTATGTAATACTGCAAAAGATGTTCTGAGCTAATAATGTGAGAAATAACACAAAAAAATGTAATACTACAAAGTTGCTTAGGAGCCATGAACAGGGTGACCATGTCTATCAGCGACATCTTGTATTCTGTGAACATGACTTTAAATAGAACCATGAGGAAACCTGCAGAAAACGATATGCTGAAGTACTGAAATTCTCACAGAAGAACGTTGTTTCTTAACGTTCTAGAAATATAACCATAAGGAAACCTGTAGAAAATGTTATGAAGTACACTTGCAGAATATATTTAAAAAATATATCAGGGCAAAGGATGGACAGACTACAAATGTCCCTCAACATTTACAAGTCCATCATCCTGCTGAGTTCGCTACTCTGGGACAGAGTAGACATTTGGCGGCTCACGTATAGATCTGGCATTGAATGAACGACGGAGATTGAACATCAGCACGCATAATGCAAAGGTAAAAGAGAACCGTGAGATTTTGAAAGACCTAGCTAATTAATGCTACATCATGATACCTACAGTAGTGAAAGACCTAGCTAATTAATGCTACATCATGATACCTACAGTAGTGAAAGACCTAGCTAATTAATGCTACATCATGCTACCTACAGTAGTGAAAGACCTAGCTAATTAATGCTACATCATGCTACCTACAGTAGTGAAAGACCTAGCTAATTAACGCTACATCATGATACCTAGGTAAACAAGAGTTGGCATTTCGTGGCAACGAGTGCCAGCTCATCAAACAGGCCCAGTGGCAACTATGGGGGCCTTTTGGGGGCCCTAAACAAGTTTTGGTTGGGCAATACAATACAAAACTTACACATAGAAGACAACATACAGATGCACACAAACATCAACAACATCACACCTGCCCAGACCCACCTGATCTCACCCCTATCTCCAGTGCTCTGCCACATGTCCTCAAATTGTACCATTTTGTTCCTCTCTGTCGCCCACACTCAATTGTCTTAACAATGGAGGATTGGTTGATTTCCTTTTTTTTAAGATAATTGATGAGAAGAGTAGGGTTTGGTGGTATCCAGATTTTCATATCGTCACAATGCTTGTCTGAAGGAAGAACAGAACTGGCTCTGGAGCAGCATGTGTACACGTTGTGTCTGTGTGGAGTCTGGAGTGACCAAGGCAACGGGCCTGCCAGCTCTCAACGGAGAAGAGGGGGGAGGAGCAGACGACGAGAACAGAGAGGAGGAAAAATGCAAGAAAGATAGCAGTGGCAACTGTCAAAATGAACGACAGCTAACTAGGCACATTTAACATGAAATACAAAATTGTCACATTTCACAACATACCTGCATGGAATGGATACAAATACAAGGCAAAAGTTAATCATGCCATCTGGACTCCCATACAAGTATATTTGACTGATAAAAGACAAAAGACAGTGCAGAATGCCCGTGAGAAAATCGCCAGAAAACTCTTGACATCTGCACCTGAAAGAGACCCTCTCCCGCCACAAAGCTAACGGTAGCTGGGCTAGCCTTGCAAAGTTGCAGTCATATTTGCACTCAAACATTATCCCCATTAATACACTAATATATATATATATTCCTACAAACAGTCATGCAACACTAAATCAGTGACAATATAATTTTTGCTTGTCATTTCTTGTGCATTTATGAACATTGTGCATTCAAAAGACCGGAGCATACATAACACACCTCTCCTCATCACGCTCTGAGCAAACTGAGGAGTAAAAGCATGGCTCCCGTTGATGACATCACAGCATTAACACAATTTAGAAAATAAATACAATCAAATAGTTCACTCTTGAAAGTAGTGTAATACAATAACCTTAAAATAATACATTCAAATAAATGAGGGATTTTCGGTGAAATAAATAAAGTATATTTTACACCAAAATCCTGAATGCATATCAAACAAGATATAAAGCACAAGGGACAACAAACTCTACTGAGTCACTACTGGCACAAGTGAACACCCAGATCTCATCTTTGGTCTCTGCTATACAAGCCAATCGTCTGGGCAGATTCAGAGGAATCTAAGGTTGATCAGGCCCGAGACCTCCTAGACAAATACGATGCCAAGTACATCATACAACACTCGCCTTCACATCACTTTATCCCTTGACACCATTCTACACATCACTTAGATGGGTCTATATATCCATGAATATCCCTCAAAACAGAAGAAATAAAGAAAACCCTTTTTAAAACAGAGTTAGAAGAGACAGGGACTTCTTTCCTAGTTTGGTGGCTATGCCCTTCATAGTGAATGGTCTCTGAACCTGGAGGTTCTGTGTCAGGGACTACAGCTACACTGTTATAGTCAAGAATGCTAATGGCAGTCTCATTATCAAGAGATAGCTCAGCTTGACGGTCTTGGTCTGGATTGTCCCTACAGCTGAACGCTGACTGTTCTTGCTCCATCTCATCTCTGACTGACTCCTGTTCCTCCGAAGTTTCCTGACTTGCAGGGTCATCTACTCCACTGAGTATCCATGAACTGGTCATATCTCCAGAGCTTTCCTCGTCTGAAATGTCCATTGACTGACCCTCACACTATGGATCTACAGCTCCATCTGATTGAGATTCACATGAAATCATCCTTAGGCGTTTCTACCGGCAGAAAGCTGATGTCTAGAAGAAGGTTCCGATGTACCACCTTGGTGTTTCCTTTATCATCCACCAGCTTTTATACTGTATGTGTCTATGTAGGTTTTTGTCAATGACCGTGTACACCTTAGCTTCCCACTTGTCGGCAAGTTTCCTTTTTCCCCCTTTCTCCTTTGTTAGCGAGAAGCACCCGGTCTCCTTTGTTATGGTGAGTGCCCCTGACTTTTCTATCATAATGTTTGGCTTGTTGTTCCTTAACTGTATGCTGTTGAGTGATGCTTGCTGCTTGCTGCTTCATGGAGATGGGACATCAGTGTTTTGACATAGCTACTATAGTCAACAACCACAGGATCCTCAAAACTTGCTTGAACATTACATCAACAGGAAGAATCAGAACGCGACCAAACATGAGCTGAAATAGAGCATAGCCAGTGGTCTTGTGTACAGTAGCATTGTAGGCAAACGTTAGAGTTTGTATCTGCTGCGGCCATTTCTCTTTAGCTTTTAGAGGGAGTGAGCAAAGCATATTTCCCAGAGTTCGATTGAACCTTTCCGTTCCTCCATTCCCCATGGGATGGTACGACGTTGTGTGTGAACACCAGAGAGCTTGAGAAGTCTGCGATTAGCTCACTCAAAATTGGCACCTTGATCCTTGTGCATCCGCTCAGAAAATCCATAAACACAAAATACATTGTCCCATATCTTTCTAGTAATTTGCTTTGCCGTTTGATTTGTGCATGGAAAGGCGTGAGCTAACTTGTCAGAACCAATACATCCACTGAGCGCTGCTTGTTGTCCTCAGCACTCCAAAAGTCGAGACATACTAACTCCATAGACGCGGAGGTTCTGATGCTTTCAAGGGGAGCTCGAGCAGACAGCTCACGAGACTATGCCAGGATGCATCTCTGACAGCACTTGACATACTCTTTCACATCATGCTCCATCTTGGGCCAGAAGAAACGCTGCCTTGCCAAATTAAGAGTTCTAGCTTGCCCTTAGTGGCCAGCAAGGTCATGCACACCACTCAATGCTTTCTCTTTCATACTTTTGGGCAGCACATACTGATGTCTCATTTGTTTGCTCAAAGGGTTCTTTGTCACCCTGTAAAGCACTCCATCTTGGAGCCTGAGCCTTTCCCACTGCTTGATGAGTGCAAGGGTTTGTGAATCATATCCATCCCTCGCTCGTCTTGAAGACAGTCTTTTGCGGTTGACAAACAGGACAGCCTTAGAGATCGTAGGATCAAGTTCTTGACTTCGCCGAAGCTCCTCGAAAGAGATCGCAGGAAGGGAGTCTTGGCTTGGAGATATGAGTTGTTTCACAGACTGCACTAACTGTACTGCTTGAGCTTCGGTCACTACATACCGCTGATCATAGACTTCATAGATCGCTTTCACTACTGCAGAGCGACCGATTTCCAGAGATTTTCCCTGCTTTTTTTTTTTTTCACTATGTGACTCTGGACTTTCAAGCAAAACACATATTGAATCCCATCTTCTCCTACAGCATCGGCTTCAGCAAGCAGACTGACAGTTCTCACTGATCACACGATGTTCTTTGTACCTGCTATGTGCTTCAGATCAAATGAGCAGGGCACTAATTTGACTACCCAGCGTTGCTCGCAGGCGTTGAGTTTTGGTTTCGTCATTATGTACGTGAGGGGATTATTATCAGTCCAAACTGTAAATGAATGTCCCTCGAGCCAGTGGCTAAACTTCACACACACACCATTTCAAGGCCAAAACTCGAGTCTGTGGGCAGGATCTCTTTTGTGTGCCACTCAGTGTTTTACTGGCAAAAGCGATGGGACGTGCTCTATCTTCACCAGCAGGTGTTTGAGACAGTATAGCACCCAACATGTCCAGGGAGGCATCAATTGACATGTTCAATGGCCTTGTGAAATCCAGACGGCCAAGAACAGCACAGTTTAACAACTTCTCCTTAAGGTTGTTAAGTGAAGAATCACACTCATTAGTCCAGTCAGTAGGTTTCAACTTAGTGAAGCTGTCAGCTTGCTTCTCAGGCTTCACCTTCCCCCTTTTCTTCTGACCTGCAGTGAGAGCGAAAAGCGGCTTGGCAATAGCAGAACAGTTTGGAATTGGAATTTTGATAGTAGAATATCATTCCTAGGAAGGATTTGATCCTTCGTACTGAAGACGTGCACCCATCTTCCTCCATTAGATCCGACTTTGTCATCTTGTATATCACATCCACCTTCGTCGGGTCCACAGCAACCCCGTCACCATTAATGACATGACCCAAAAATCTCACAGACTTACGCAGGAAATTGCATCTTTGGGCTCAGGAACACCAGCCTTGCCAAGGCTTCTCTTTCACTTGGCGCAAACACCAGGAGGTCATCTAAGTAACACAGCAGGCTACTGAAGTTTAGGTCTCCAAAAACACTGAGCATCGTCCTCATAAATGAAGCTGGACTATTGCGTAGACCCTGCAGCATTCAATTGTATTCATGCAGACGCAGTGGGGTAGTGAAGGCTGTAAACTTTTTATCCTCCTCAGACATACAGTGGGGAGAACAAGTATTTGATACACTGCCGATTTTGCAGGTTTTCCCACTTACAAAGCATGTAGAAGTCTGTAATTTTTATCATAGGTACTCTTCAACTGTGAGTGACGGAATCTAAAACAAAAATCCAGAAAATCACTTTGTATGATTTTTAAGTAATTAATTTGCATTTTATTGCATGACATAAGTATTTGATACATCAGAAAAGCAGAACTTAATATTTGGTACAGAAACCTTTGTTTGCAATTACAGAGATCATACGTTTCCTGTAGTTCTTGACCAGGTTTGCACACACTGCAGCAGGGATTTTGGCCCACTCCTCCATACAGATCCTTCAGGTTTCGGGGCTGTCGCTGGGCAATACGGACTTTCAGCTCCCTCCAAAGATTTTCTATTGGGTTCAGGTCTGGAGACTGGCTAGGCCACTCCAGGACCTTGAGATGCTTCTTACGGAGCCACTCCTTTATTGCCCTGGCTGTGTGTTTCGGGTTGTTGTCATGCTGGAAGACCCAGCCACGACCCATCTTCAATGCTCTTACTGAGGGAAGGAGGTTGTTGGCCAAGATCTCGCAATACATGGCCCCATCCATCCTCCCCTCAATACAGTGCAGTAATCCTGTCCCCTTTGCAGAAAGGCATCCCCAAATAATGATGTTTCCACCTCCATGCTTCACAGTTGGGAGGGTGTTCTTGGGGTTGTACTCATCCTTCTCCTTCCTCCAAACACGGCGAGTGGAGTTTAGACCAAAAAGCTCTATTTTTGTCTCATCAGACCACATGACCTTCTCCCATTCCTCCTCTGGATCATCCAGATGGTCATTGGCAAACTTCAGACGGGCCTGGACATACGCTGGCTTGAGCAGGGGGACCTTGCGTGCGCTGCAGGATTTTAATCCATGACGGCGTAGTGTGTTACTAATGGTTTTCTTTGAGACTGTGGTCCCAGCTCTCTTCAGGTCATTGACCAGGTCCTGCCGTGTAGTTCTGGGCTGATCCCTCACCTTCCTCATGATAATTGATGCCCCACGAGGTGAGATCTTGCATGGTGCCCCAGACCGAGGGAGATTGACCGTCATCTTGAACTTCTTCCATTTTCTAATAATTGCGCCAACAGTTGTTGCCTTCTCACCAAGCTGCTTGCCTATTGTCCTGTAGCCCATCCCAGCCTTGTGCAGGTCTACAATTTTATCCCTGATGTCCTTACACAGCTCTGGTCTTGGCCATTGTGGAGAGGTTGGAGTCTGTTTGATTGAGTGTGTGGACAGGTGTCTTTTATACAGGTAACGAGTTCAAACAGGTGCAGTTAATACAGGTAATGAGTGGAGAACAGGAGGGCTTCTTAAAGAAAAACTAACAGGTCTGTGAGAGCCAGAATTCTTACTGGTTGGTAGGTGATCAAATACTTATGTCATGCAATAAAATGCAAATTAATTATTTAAAAATCATACAATGTGATTTTCTGTATTTTTGTTTTAGATTCCGTCACTCACAGTTGAAGTGTACCTATGATAAAAATTACAGACATCTACATGCTTTGTAAGTAGGAAAACCTGCAAAATCGGCAGTGTATCAAATACTTGTTCTCCCCACTGTAGGTATGTTGTAAAAGCCTGACGTCAAGTCCATCGTACTGAAGTAGGTGTTGCCCCCTAGGGCTGCAAGACAGTCAGATTGGTGTGGAAGTGGGTGTGCATCTTTGAGTGTCCTTGCATTTAGCCATCTGAAATCTGTACATATACAAAGTCCACCGTCTTTCTTCCACACCATTACTAGAGCGGAAGCATATTCGCTGACGGATTTCCTGATTATTTCCTGTTCCTCTATTTCCATCAATACTTGTCGTAGTTTCTGGTAATGGGCAGGCTGAACCCTACGATATGGTAGGCGAAATGGTCTGTCATCTGTGAGCCGAATGCGATGCTCAAAGCCCTTGGAGAACACATCATTGTAGTTAATAAGTAACTGAACTAATCCCTCTCTTGTTGCTTGACTGATTTTACAGGGTTCAATGCCTCTCCCAACACTACATCTAGCAGTCTCTGTTTCAAATCCACGGAGCTGGTTGTGATGGGCTGCTTTCCTAGAATTCCCCCTCCATCTTGCAGGAGCCTTGGAAAACTGAAGTCCTCCACAGCCAGACAGGGAGACACATCAGCCAGCTTGCAGTTTCTCTTTAGAGTGATAGGTTTGTCCAATAGGTTAGGGACTTACATGGGTACCCACCTCTCGCCCCACATGGGTGTGATGACTCGGCCCACCATGATGTTTCATGGCATGGTCTTGGATGAAGTGGGTTCGACCACAATAGTGCTCCCTGAAGACTGTTGGGAAGCCTCCCCCATACTAGATGCTCTGGTTTAGCAAGGAGTGTGACAGGCTGGTTGAGTATGACTGTCCCTATGTTTCTGGGCATTTCTTCACTCTGCCAACATGTCAGGCTAGTCATCATGTTCAAGAAGTATTGACCTGCAGATGATGGCTGATATGAGTCTCCAGTACCCTTCCTTTGATGCATGAGGTGCTTTATCAAGTTTGTACCGAGAATGAGATCACGCTGACCTGGGATTATGACACAAGAACTAAACAACTAATCCCGTACACGTTAAGGCAGACCTGGGCATTGTACGGATGATTCTGACCGGCCCGCGAAAGATTACATGATCATTAGAAAATAAAACATATTTTCTAATTATCTTATGGGTGGACTAAAACCGCATTGCTTTTATTTTGAAGCCCATTTATTCTCACAGCACACAATCGTGCACGTCAACTGTGCACGTGAAATGCGTGTGATTGACAACATGTCTTCCTTCCGTGTCACCCCTGAACTGTCTACCTTCCTTGTCACCCCTGAAAAATGCGAAAATGTCGGCTCATGCCAAAAAGAGGAAAGTGGATGCCGAAAGCAGAACTTTCAAACAAATATGGACTACTAATTTTTTTCTTTACTGAAGTCAAGGGTAAACCTGTGTGTTTGGTTTGTGGGGAGCATGTCGCCGTGTTTAAAGAGTACAATTTGAAAACGGCATTACGAGACGAAACATGCCGAGAAATACAAAAACTTGACTGATGCCGAACGAGCGCGGACATCAGCAGATTTACTAGCAAAGCTAGAAAAACAACAAGGCTGTTTTACAAAGTTGCATGGAGCCATAGATGCAGCGACCAGAACCAGCTTTGTGATAGCCCACAAAATCGCCCAGAACAGTAAGCCATTCTCGGAGGGGGAGTTTGTGAAAGAGTGCATGGTCGAGTCTGCAGTACTGCTACGCCCAGAGAAAAAAGAAGCATTTGAAAACATCCCGCTGTCCTGCCGCACCGTGACGAGAAGGGTGGAGGACATTGCAGAGAATCTGGAGTTTCAGCTGCAAAGTGAAGTGGGAAGCTTGGACTTTTTTTCTTTGGCTTTGGATGAGAGCTGTGACAAAACTTAGCCATGTGGTTGATGTTGTTACTACAACAGTTAATTTCATCAGAGCGCGAGCATTAAATCACAGGCAGTTTGTTTCACTATTGGAGGAGCAAGAGAGCGAACATGGTGATGTCAGGTACCACACAGCTGTCAGATGGCTCAGCCTGGGCAAAGTGCTAAAAAGGTTTTGGGTTCTGAAATCAGAGATAAAAGAGTTTTGTGAGATGAAAGGCAAAACCATCCCAGAGCTGTCTGATAAGGATTGGATGGCATATTTAACATTTGCTGTTGATGTGACTGCAATGATGAATGAACTGAACACACAACTGCAAGGGCCTTTTTGCTCATAAAAAGCATAGCCATGTGAAAGCCTTCATGACAAAGTTGCAATTAATTTCAAGGCAACTAGGCAGCAACAATCTCGAACACATGAACCCTGAAAGAAGTCAAACCATCAGCTGATCACCGGCACAGGTACTCATCCATGTTAGGAGCACTGCATGATGAATTTTCAAGGCGTTTTCAAGATTTCAAAAAGGTTGAGGATGAAATGCAGCTGGTTTCCTCTCCCTTTACCTGCAGTGTTGATAGTGCACCCACTGATGTTCAGCTTGAACTCATTGACCTGCAGTCTGATTCACTACTGAAAGAGCACTTTAAGTCAGCATCACTGCTAGAGTTCTACTCTGCTCTGCTCTCAAGGAGGAGAACTTTCCAAACATGAGGAGACATGCTCAGAAGATGTTGGTTCTCTTTGGATCCACCTACATATGTGAACAGACATTCCCAGTCATGAAGTTCACCAAATCCAGGTACAGATCCTCTCTCACTGATGAACATCTGTCAGCTGTGCTTCGCATCTCCACCTCAGACATTCAACCTGACTTTGATGGACTTGTTAAAGCTCAGAGACTGGATTTCTCACACTGAATGAAAAAAAAGAACTGAAGAACACTAAAATGTGGCAATATAACAAGTGAAATGGGACACTTGATATTTTTTTGCACAGTTCTGAAAACATTAAATGTTTAATATAGGCATGTAAAGTCAAAAAGGCTGGGACACTTTTCTTTACACAGTTAAGTGACATGTCTTGTTTATTTTGGCTACAAAGATGATGTGATGTCTTTAGAAAGCTAAGAAAATCCTTGTTTCAATAGTATATGAAACTCAAAATGCCCTTTGTTATTAATGTGACTGAAAATGAGTCAAATGTTTCACATTTTGTTTATCATTTTGGAAATTCTATTTGAATAAATGATATTTTTGAAAGCTAACCTCACCTTTTAATTGCCAAATAATAACATACACTTTTACCAGCGGTCAAAACAATGCCATTTACTGCTTTTTATATAGAAATAAAATGTATATTATCCATAATTGAGTTTGGCATTTTGGCCCGGCCCTCCAAAATGTTTTCAGTTGCTCATTTGGCCCCCTGGGAAAAATAATTGCCCACCCCTGCGTTAAGGTCTACTTCATACTGGCATTTTGGTTGTGCAATTTTCCCTCCTACACCACTGAGAATGACTGGCTCTGACAGTGGCTTCTTCTCTAGACTAATATTTTCCGCAAGAATTCTTTGTTCTGCTGCCTCGCTTAAAGTACAGGCCATGGAGTCGGTGTCAAGCAATTGGAACTGATTATTTACAGTGACTGGGGCATAAAACAGCTCATCAAATGGCGTTACTCTTTGTATATTCTGCACTATGACCCGAACCCCTTCTGGTGCTGCATTACATGCAGCACATATCGTTGTTCTAAATCTTCATCACACTCAAGGGTTTGTTTCTCTTGACCCACATATCCCCCCTCCAAATGCGTGCCCGCTAGTTTAACGGCTCCGCTCCATGGGTTGCTTGTGGGCTCCTCACTGTATCTAGGCCCAGGCTTCCAGTGACCTGACTCAAAACATAACAAACACAGACCCTCCCTACAGTGTGTAAGCGTAGAGTGGTTTGTACCTTTACACACCGTGCAGTATTTCCTGTAAGAGTACCCTTGGTTAGGTGGATGCTGCGGTCTTACTGTTGGCAAGAGGCATGGATGATTATGTCAACTCACTGAAATGCTGTTTCAGTATACCTATTATCACTTTAGGGTTCTCGTGAGGTTTCAGAGATATAATGAAAAACCATCCCGTGGCTATTTCAAAATACCCCAGTATACAGTGTATATATACTGCCCAAGCCTAGAGAAGAGTATCTTCCAACCCATCAGGTATCTCACTCCACCCTCATATGACACCATATGACGCGGATGCCATGGCACAGAGAAACTCAGTTTTACAGCTAATTCCTTGCAATTCTACACATTTTTACATGACTTAAACCATGTTAATGATATCTGAGTGAGAGTGACTAACAAAATCTGGGCACGTGCCTTGCATGACCGGTCGGTATTCGGCCATGTTTACTACTAAGTTTAGGTAGCTTGCTAGACTGATTTACCAATCTCACATTTTTTAGCTGACATGGCTAATTGAGTGACTGTCAGTGACTGACTTAAGTAGAGAAAAATTATTGATTACAAAACCAAATGTCGAACTTGCACCTTGTGTGTTCTACTATTCTAACTCTCAACAGTAAGTTGAGAACCCGACTGAGTTCCTAAAAAATGAAATAAAGGTTTCAGTTAAAGCAAGTTTTCTGCAGTTCTATACATCTTACCATGGGACAGACAAACAGTAGGCTTGAATGAGGGAAAACCAATTAATTAATAATTCTGGCACGGCAACCAGGGCCATAAAGGTTGTAGTTTACCATTTAGACAAGTTGCAGCCTCCTCCATACTGTGAGAGGTGTTGTGGAAAATCCAAAGGTGGAGACTGGGGTTGGAGTAGCTGAGTAGAACAGGGTAATGGTCCGGAGGGGAATCCAAGGTGGTGGTGGTGAGTGAAATGCAGAGCAAGGTAGTTGGGTGGTGAGATGTGTAACAGGAGCCAGAGACAGAGCGGTCACTGCAATGAGAGGATCAACAGTGTCAGGCAGGGAAACAGGATCTTGAATAATCAAAAATGTCAAGAATCATGAACTGACTAAGCAGAGATTACGATCTGGCAGAGTGGAAGTGGCAGGACCAAGTACAGTGGGGAGAACAAGTATTTGATACACTGACGATTTTGCAGGTTTTCCTACTTACAAAGCATGTAGAGGTCTGTCATTTTTATCATAGGTACACTTCAACTGTGAGAGACAGAATCTAAAACAAAAATCCAGAAAATTACATTGTATGAATTTTAAATAATTAATTTGCATTTTATTGCATGACATAAGTATTTGATCACCTACCAACCAGTAAGAATTCCGGCTCTCACAGACCTGTTAGTTTTTCTTTAAGAAGCCCTCCTGTTCTCCACTCATTACCTGTATTAACTGCACCTGTTTGAACTCGTTACCTGTATAAAAGACACCTGTCCACACACTCAATCAAACAGACTCCAACCTCTCCACAATGGCCAAGACCAGAGAGCTGTGTAAGGACATCAGGGATAGAATTGTAGACCTGCACAAGGCTGGGATGGGCTACAGGACAATAGGCAAGCAGCTTGGTGAGAAGGCAACAACTGTTGGCGCAATTATTAGAAAATGGAAGAAGTTAAAGATGATGGTCAATCTCCCTCGGTCTGGGGCACCATGCAAGATCTCACCTCGTGGGGCATCAATGTTCATGAGGAAGGTGAGGGATCAGCCCAGAACTACACGGCAGGACCTGGTCAATGACCTGAAGAGAGCTGGGACCACAGTCTCAAAGAAAACCATTAGTAACACACTACGCCGTCATGGATTAAAATCCTGCAGCGCACGCAAGGTCCCCCTGCTCAAGCCAGCGCATGTCCAGGCCCGTCTGAAGTTTGCCAATGACCATCTGGATGATTCAGAGGAGGAATGGGAGAAGGTCATGTGGTCTGATGAGACAAAAATAGAGCTTTTTGGTCTTAACTCCACTCGCCGTGTTTGGAGGAAGAAGAAGGATGAGTACAACCCCAAGAGCACCATCCCAACCGTGAAGCATGGAGGTGGAAACATTATTCTTTGGGGATTCTTTTCTGCAAAGGGGACAGGACGACTGCACCGTATTGAGGGGAGGATGGATGGGGCCATGTATCGCGAGATCTTGGCTAACAACCTCCTTCCCTCAGTAAGAGCATTGAAGATGGGTCGTGGCTGGGTCTTCCAGCATGACAACGACCCGAAACACACAGCCAGGGCAACTAAGGAGTGGCTCCGTAAGAAGCATCTCAAGGTCCTGGAGTGGCCTAGCCAGTCTCCAGACCTGAACCCAATAGAAAATCTTTGGAGGGAGCTGAAAGTCCGTATTGCCCAGCGACAGCCCCGAAACCTGAAGGATCTGGAGAAGGTCTGTATGGAGGAGTGGGCCAAAATCCCTGCTGCAGTGTGTGCAAACCTGGTCAAGAACTACAGGAAACGTATGATCTCTGTAATTGCAAACAAAGCTTTCTGTACCAAATATTAAGTTCTGCTTTTCTGATGTATCAAATACTTATGTCATGCAATAAAATGCAAATTAATTACTTAAAAAATCATACAATGTGATTTTCTGGATTTTTGTTTTAGATTCCGTCACTCACAGTTGAAGAGTACCTATGATAAAAAATTACAGACTTCTACATGCTTTGTAAGTGGGAAAACCTGCAAAATCGGCAGTGTATCAAATACTTGTTCTCCCCACTGTATTTGTAGAGGTCTTGATTATGGAACGAGTTGCAGCTGTTGGGGATCTGCTCTGACTCCAGCACACCTGTCTCCAACCACACAATCAAAGAGAGAGAGAGAGAGAGAGTACAGGGGGAGTAACTGCAGGTCAAGAAGACACCAGATGATCACCAGAGGGCGTAGAAGGAACAGATGAGACAAAATGTGTCTGAAGCTGTTTTAATGGTGTCAAAGTCTCTTGGCATGCCTTTCAGGGATTCCTGTGTAGCCACAACCATTCGATGGGCAGACAGGATGTCCATCCCACTTGTCTGCAGGTATTTGGACAGTGGTGACGTGTTCTCAAATATCCAAATACATATTTGAGCTGCCAGTATCGTCTCATAAGAGCCTCAGTAAATCCTCTTGCCTTCACCCGAACAGTTGTGTTCATGTTGGTCTGTCCTTGTATGGCTGATAGTGTGAGGAGTACTTCAACATAGAGACCCTGGTCTGGTTTTCCAAAGGATTTCTTCAAAGCACTATCCTTAGCCCACCAGCGTGTTTCTCCGATTGGAGATTGGCATCTGTGTCACATGTCCTGGCTCTTCTTCTCCCACACATCCATCCTTTGGTAGGATTCACGGAGTAACACAGCAATATCGTTAAGGAGAGAAAACAGAGACCCACTTGCTAAGACAATTTCAGTTGTGTCTGACAAAACCAGATTAAGGACATGTGCATACATGCACTTGATTGGGGGACTTTGAGGATAACAGAGTATGCCCTGCATATTGGATGCTCCATCCGTAGCATTGCCAATGCACTTGCTCATGTCTAATTTTAGTTTATCCACGACATCTGTCAACAACTGGACAAAGTACTGTCCAGTGGATGCCTCACACTTCACAACAGCCACAAGCCTCTCTTGTACGACGTCTGTCACATATCTCACATTGACAGAGTACTGGTCTTGAGAAGTTATGTCCTGAGTTGTGTCGATCTGGACAGAGAACAATCCAGCTTGCTCAATTTCACTTGACATGGTCTCTTGGATAATGCTCTGAATTGTGTGAAGGATGGTGATGACAGTATTTTTTGAGAGGAGTGTGGTTAGAGAACCTCTGCCTCTTGCCCCGGACCGATGTAGGTTCTTGTTTTTCTCAATGCATTTGGTGAGATGTTCTTTCAAGCAGACGTCATACTTTCCCAGCAGTATTATAATCTCCAAGCAATTACCGTGATCGATGCTGGTGTCCTCTAATGTATACGCAGCCTCAGACTGCATCCCCCTGTAACTGAGCCCCCTCTTGCCAAGGACTTTCACTTTGTCTATGACACGTTCCAGCACCTGCCTTCTCCTGCATACCTGCTCTCTGTGGGCAGACACCTGACTGCCACTGAGCAGACTTTGAATGTCTGCTTTGGAATACCTTAAAAAGTATGCCTCAGCACAGCTACTGTGCATATTGCTCTTCTCATGCTTCTACCTTTTGGTGAACATGTTTCCAATCCGTCATTCCACTCATAAAAATACTGCTGTCAGTAGACCATACAAATTCAACAGTATAACGCATGGCTTTCTTCGTTGTATGACAGCCATTTCCGATTGGTGTCGTCTTTAGAACAGAAAACCCTCTGTACCACAGAATTTTTTTAAAACAAAAAAATGTTTTTAGGTCATCTGACTTGGGTCTCTGAAAATAATCAAAAGTTGGTGTGGCATCCTGGCCTTCCCTGACTCTCTCTTCCACTGAAACTGGACTGGGCCTGTCATCAACATCAATGCTCACTTCCACTGAAACTGGACTGGACCTATTATCAATAAAATAATATATTAATTAACTAATAAATGTACAAAAACACAGCAGCAGCCCCACTATTTCATATCAAGTGAATGAATGACAACACAACACGTTTTTTTGTGTGGCTTTACTCGCCGTTCACACCGGACTGTTAGCATGATGATGAGTTTCAATGCATTGTCTAGATAAAGGTGAAGTGGTAGGAACCGTGGTGATGAGGATCATAGATAGCAA
This sequence comes from Thymallus thymallus, assembly GCA_023634145.1. NCBI lineage: Eukaryota > Metazoa > Chordata > Actinopteri > Salmoniformes > Salmonidae > Thymallus > Thymallus thymallus. The sequence continues at coordinate 42,092,579 of CM042410.1, forward strand.
ATCACTGTAGCCATATTCTCCCGCACAAAATATTAATTTGAGAGGGAAAGGACTTGATTGGTTTTACAATATGAATACTATTTGCAACAAATGTCTGTATAGACAAGAACATTTGCTAATTAACGTTTGTACAGTATATGTCCTAATGCAATTTAGCGTTTAGAACGACAAGGCAAAAGCAATCAGAATCAAATGAAAATGCTTATTTTAGCTAAGTAAAATAATACGACAGTAAATCACTGATACTCAAGTGATTGCCATTTCCCACAAAATCCCCACATGATGGTGAAATCTAGGCATTCAGATCTTTGCTAGGCGTCAAATTAGATTTTTTCCGCTAACCGGTTTGAACACCCAGTTACTGTACGTCTATACCTCAAATCTTTCTTTCTGGTACTAGTACTACTACTACCGAATAAGTTGGTTAGTTTTTTACATTTACTTGCATTTGAGTGAAGACTTTTGACTCTTTTGTCTCTTAACTTTTCAGCCACACCCTTACGTTTTTTACTCTGCTTTTCCATTTTCTTTTGTAGCTAGTTTTCGAGCTGTGTCAATGTGTGTGTGAGTATGAGCGAGACAAAGGGTGCAGGGCTAAGGGTTGCCAACCTTTTTGGTGCTCCCGGCGGCCATTCCGCTACTGATTGGGGCCACCATGTTTATGCACCTCTGTTAGACATTGATTGTGTGGCCAGAGAGAGCTAGGCCACTACAGCTCCCTTCAGCTCTGTTCAGCTGGGGAGTGAAGTGGGGTGTGCAGAGCATCAACATAGTCTCCCAGGGAGGGACGGGTTAGGTTATCCTGTCATTGTTCGTAGAGACCCGAGCAAGCCAGGGAATTTTAATGGCCATGTTTTATTGTAGGAAGGTGTGGTACGGTTAGTTAGTGTTTGATCGGTTTCTGAGGGCAGGCTGGGCTTGATATTAAGGTACACAGAGAGAGAGAGGCTGTGTATGTCACAAGGAGGAGTCAGAGGTAAAATGAGGATTATACACTGAGTATACAAATTTAAAAGCTCTTTCCATGACATAGACAGACCAAGTGAATCCAGGTGAAAGCATGCTAAATAATGTTTTTTAAGCCTTGAGACAATTGAGACCACATGGCATAAGTCATGGCAAAATGTGTAGACTTTTGGGAAGTTAGCTTCAAAACTGAAAGAATGTCTCTCCACCCCTTGACAACATGTGTAGAATTGCAGGAAATTGGCTGTAAAACTGGAGAAATAAAATATCTCTTCCCCATGGCAAAATTAGTAGAATTTCTCGCTTAGGGCCCCCAAAAGGCTAGAGCCGGCCCTGGTCTCCTGAATAAAATGAGTGCTGCATATGACCAACATTGCCAAGATCCTAATGTAGTGGGATTTGTGGTGCAGCAGGGGCAGCAACAGTTGAGGATTTGAGGAACACACAGACAGTGTGTGAGTGTGTACATGCGTGCGTTTTCTTTGGGTGAGGGTAATTGAGCCCACTAGGCCTACATTTTCACTCCCATTGGGTGCGTTAGATAGGCCTATTTGAAATAGCTTCCCGGCCTCCTCTGTCAGACTGAAAACCTCTTGTGGTTGTCAGTGTAATAATATTCCATCTGTCAGACTTCCCTGGCAGTGCCGCTTCACTGAACACTGTTTTAGAAGCTGTCAGCAACCTTTCACACAGATGCTTTGGTCTTTGAGTACTGTATCCTGCTACAGATTTGGAGTACTGACAAAGCTAGCACAGTGGATTGTTCAGGGTTTTGGTCTTTCTATTTGGTTTACAGAGTGACATGAATGAATGAGGGTATGTGTCGCTCCAATTTTTTACCCAGAGGAGAAACATTTTATAGGATGATCTTTTTATGTTATGTTATAAGTTGTTATAGCGCTATATGAACTGGTTAATGCAGTCGCTATATGAACTAGTCCAACGTGTCAAGAATGGACAAAAGCCGGTTCCACACATGACAGCTTACAGCAATTCACAGTAGCTCTTCAGGAGGTGGAATACAATGCACTAACCAGTGGCCTGATGAATATGAGTCAGTGTTGATCCTGCTTGCTCTCGTATGCACGTTTAGCTCACACCACTTTTCAGACACAACCGCAACAAGTCAGTCAGTCTTAGTGTAACAATGACAAATTATTAATTTTGTATCAAATCAGGACATGTTAGGTTCACAACCACAGCCATCTGTCATCATTTGTCAGGGTACATTAGTAGCTGCAGAAAGCATGTTTGCATTCATATTTTGTACTCTGTTACAGTTGGCTTTCATTACCTAGAGGATTTAACATTTGTTGGTATGGCCCTGTGAAACTGGGACTTAGTTTGAACGTCTTCGAATTTTTCTTAATTTGTGGTTTTGTGTCTTTGTGTCTTTATTCAGACTTTAATGTGAAGAACAGATGTAGGCTGCAAATTAATGGCTCCCATGGAGACGATTACCTTCAAGGGGAATTCCCAAAGCACATAAGTGCTTTAGACTGACGGACTGTGTTTTATGTAAAGGAAATCCGTTGTACAGTGAAATATTCCTTAGAATGGGGCATGTACCAGGAATTGATTCAGTTGTTTAGATTTTTTTTTTGAAGAGAATAGGATTACATTTTGACTTTAAAAGCCCCAAGATAACTTTATTGATATCAATTTGCAGTTAGCAATATTGGGAAGGGTTGTTTCCTGAATATTTCCTCTACCTGTCCTCTGGTGTCTCAGCGCTGCAGTCAGAGAGATGTTTAGGCAGCATATTGAGTTTTTATGATGAATAGCTGCTGTGCTGCCGTGGGTTCTGAGGTGCAGAGGACCTTCCCTGCAGTGGAATTTTAATGTGGCTGGCTGGGAGCTGTTGCTGTGGACCCCTGATATTCTCACACTGCCCTCACCCTCCCCCATCCTCACCCTCTTCTTCCCCCTCTCTCCTTTATTTTCCAATGTCCTTACCCTAAGGCTTTTGTTGCTATGATGGAGTGGAGGGAGGGAGGCTGCCTGCATTCTCCAACTTTTTGGGTGCATTTATTTGTCTTGGCTACAGCCCAGAGTGGTTTCTCACTCTCTGCTTAATGCAGTCGGTTGATGTGCTGGTGTGTTTGAGGTTGAGGCGTCTGTGTTGTGATCTTCTTCATAGTGTTGTGATCTTCTTCATGGTGTTGTGACCTTCTTCATAGTGTGGTGATCTTCTTCATAGCATGGTGATCTTCTTCATAGTGTTGTGATCTTCTTCATGGTGTTGTGACCTTCTTCATAGTGTTGTGATCTTCTTCATAGCATGGTGATCTTCTTCATATTGTTGTGATCTTCTTCATAGTGTGGTGATTTTCTTCATAGTGTTTGATGGTGAATTTGATTAATCAGAATGAACGTGTTGTTACTGCTTTTGTCACTGTAGGTTTAACAGTGTTATTTTGTGTAAAAGACTAGTAGGCCCTAATACATTTAAGTTTTGGTAAATGTCATATTACAATGGTTTATGAATATGCTGTCTGTCAGAAAGCTAGTTACGAGTGGGGAGGTGTGAGGTGGTGTGTGTGTCCTACCACCTAGCCTTGTTCTTAGAGGGGGCTTTCCTACACTAGAACAAAAGCCTCCTCTTGTGATTTGATGGATTAACCAACTGTAGTGCACATCCAGCTCTTTCCCATGCAGCCAAAGCCCTTTTTCCAACCAAAGCCATTCTGCTCATGTTTTCTGGGTAGAAACTTTGTTTCAATTCACAATGACTCACCGTCTTGTCTCCAACCCCGCTTCATAGACCCTCTGACTCTCCACTCACCCTCAGTGTTCTCCCTTCTCGTTCCCTTCTCTTGAGCGTGGGCTTGTTTCTCATCTAACGTGATGCTGTACGGCAGGCAGCTCTGTGTTCCACAAAACAGAGGGAGGCACTCATCACGCACCCAGGCTCAGCTCTCTCCGTTGGGACTGAACAGATTCTGTTGTATACTAACCTGGCCTGCAAGGGTTACACTGTGGTAGTAGTGAAGACACACGACTGGGAATGAGACTAGCTGGTTATGTGTGCACAAGGCCTTCCCCGGTGAGTATCTGATGAGAAAGAAACATCCAGTCGTTCTTGGAGTACAATATTGCCTTGATTAAGGACTTGAACCAACTAGCAACCCTGTGGTCTCATAACAAATTCTTATTTACAATGACGGCCTACCCCGGCCTCCCCTACCCTGGCCTCCCCTAACGCGGACAACGCTGGGCCAATTGTGCGCCGCCCTATGGGACTCCCGATCACGGCCGGTTGTCATAAAGCCCAGGATCAAACCAGGGTCTGTAGTGACGCCTCGAGCACTGAGATGCAGTGTCTTAGACTGCGCCACTCGGTATACATATTATTTTGCTCTGAGGTTAATTATTCCTCATGATTGCTGCAGTGTTTTTAATTAGGTTTTGAGAAACAGGAACAGTGTCAGTCGTGAATGAATAAGAGAGAAGATTGTGCCTACATTACAATTAGAATACAATGAATTTTCCAAACTGAGAGAGCCATTTAGTCACTGTGACAAAGAACAGACAACATTCCCCCAAGAGAGCAACAGAGCGACTTACAGTAAAGCGCAAATTGACGGACAGCGACCCTAAAACTCTGACGCTGCTAATGGACAGACAGACAGACAGACAGACAGACAGACAGACAGACAGACAGACAGACAGACAGATGGATGGACTAACAGGCAGGCGGGCGGGCGGGCGGGCGGGCGGGCGGGCGGGCGGGCGGGCGGGCGGGCGGGCGGGCGGGCGGGCGGGCGGGCGGGCGGGCGGGCGGGCGGGCGGGCGGGCGGACGGACGGGCGGACGGACGGACGGACGGACGGACGGACGGACGGACGGACGGACGGACGGACGGACGGACGGACGGACGGACGGACGGACGGACAGACGGACAGACGGACAGACGGACAGACGGACAGACGGACAGACGGACAGACGGACAGACGGACTAACAGACAGGCAGGCAGGCAGGCAGGCAGGCAGGCAGGCAGGCAGGCAGGCAGGCAGGCAGGCAGGCAGGCAGGCAGGCAGGCAGGCAGGCAGGCATACCAACATACAGTTTCTAAATAACAGACTGTTTAACTTTCCATAAAAACCACAAGAAGAGTTTAGTAACGTTCTGAGAAAGTTGTAAGATTTTTAAATAAAAACAAATACTGTACATTCCGTTCTCAGCATCAATAAAACTCCTTAATCTTATTAACTGTGTTCAGGTGTGTTGGCACACCCACTAATTGGCCACACTGGATCTTAATGAGTGCTTGTTTCCTTTGAAATTGGATCTGAATAGAATCAAATGAACAGCTTTGTATGCATAAAATGAACATGGCATGCTAGCGCTATCCTGGTGGACTAATTCCATGGATAGAGAACAGAAGATCATAGGTACTGTCACAATAAAAAAATAAAAAATGTTTTGGCATGATGTGGCATGGTTAATGCCTAAGCAAATTAATTTCCATATGTCATATCTGTGCTTGGAGTTCAAAACAGTTAACCCAAACTAAGCTAGCAGTGTTATTAAAAGTCTTATTGAAACATTCCGTAAAAGTTATAAAAAAAAACTCCAAATAACCTTTGAATTCTGCTTAAAACAATCACAACATTTAGGGATTGTTCTCAGAATGTTATTTAGATTCCTTCAAATAAACTATAATTTCCATTTTCAGAACGCTAATAAAACCTCCCAGGAAAACGTTAAAGGAACCATAATATAATGTTCTCAGCAACTCCCTGCAACCTAAAAATGTTAGTTCCCAGAACAGGCAACATTCAGAATGTTCTCAGAATGTTTTAAAAACCAAAAACCTAAAATGTACGTTCCCACAACTTCCAAGGAACCAAATGTACTAGCTGGGTACAGTTGACTCATCCATAATGCAAGGGGCCACAGCAGTGATTCCTTTATTAACAGGAATCACTGCTGTGCTTTATTAACAGATAACTCAACCTTGTCTTGGCACAATGACTGTGTCATATTTCAGAATGAGTAACTTGATCACTTACGTAATACTACCACCTGTATTTGAAACTGGTAGCTTGCATACTGTATTTATGAATTTGGAGGGACTGAGGGAAGACAATAACTGAGTAAAACTGTTGTTTTCTGTTGCTCTTTTGTCATTAGTTCTCTCACATATTTTACGTATGAATAACATTTAATGATATTACGAAAGAAAGGGAACATTATGTTCACATGGATTAAGAAGGACCACTTAAATAGTTGGTTTTCGATTCCCACACGCAACCTCTGAAATGGCCTCTGCGTATTTTTTGTTGTTTGGAAAAAAGCAACCGACCACATTGTATTGCTATTATTGATGATCCTCTCTCTCCTCCCCTCAGTGCATGACTCTGCTGCAAACTCCCACAACCTCCTCAAGCCTTCTAGGATCATGTCGGGCGCCTACGATGAGTCGGCCAGTCAGGAGGATGGCACAGACAGCTTCTGGGAGGTGAGAACAGACTACAACTGTTTGCCTCTAGAGATACATGTTACTACTGCTACTACTGCTAACACTGCTACTACTGCTACTATTACTACTACTGCTACTACTACTACTACTACTACTACTACTGCTACTACTACTATTGCTACTACTGCTACTACTACTACTACTACTGCTAACACTGCTACTACTGCTGCTACTACTACTACTACTACTACGACTACTACTACTGCTACTGCTAATACTACTACTGCTACTACTGCTACTACTACTACTACTGCTACTGCTACTACTGCTAACACTGCTACTACTGCTGCTACTACTACTGCTGCTACTACTACTGATACTACTGCTACTACTACTGCTACTGCTACTACTGCTAACACTGCTACTACTACTGCTACTACTACTACTACCCTGCTACTGCTGCTACTACTACTACTGCTACTACTACTGCTACTACTGCTACTACTACTACTGATAATACTGCTACTACTACTACTACTACTACTACTACTACTGCTACTGATACTACTGCTAACACTGCTACAACTGCTACTGCTGCTACAACTGCTACTGCTACTAGTGTGACAGGAACGTCAGTATGACGTGTTTGTATGTCATCTTATTCTGGCTGTAAACTAGTTGAAAAAATAAGTATTTTTACCGCCATACGACCAGCTGGTCATACTTTTAATCTCTATCTGACCAGTTGGTCATAATTCATACATTTGGATATAAAAAACATTGTTCATTACATTTATATTTGTTTCCATAGGCACCAATACAATATAAATCTACAACATATTCTTACATTTAATAGATCAAGCAATGTACATCTGCGTGAAGTAAGAAACAATTTTGTAGTTCTGTGTCTGCTTTAATCCAATGTAAAAAACACCATTTCAAATTTTGCTACATAAGACCGAATCAAGGCGGTAGATTACATATGCGCAAATTGCTCATTTTTGAAGACATCTCTAACCTAGAATTGCCACAAATTTATTCAACTAGTACCATGGAAATACTTTAAGGCAGTTGAATCCAAAGTTAATTCATCAATGTCTTTTAAAATCTCAAATTGATAAAGTTGTAATGCGCTGATTCTCTTTACTGCATCTCTGACCCATTATACCATTTGAGAAACAATGGGAAAGTAATTTTGCTTCGAAAGTTGATAAACTTGTAACCTCACTTTTGAGAAAATGGCCTTTGAATGTTTTGGTACCTACTAGAGAGCTCTTCTTTGTCTACACCCATTCAGCATCGTTCACACCCTCTTAAGCTTTAGCCCCACTCATCTCTTTAAGGGTTGATCCGAGCGTTCTGGCCTAACAACAGCAGTCAAACACCCAAGCTAACTGGCTAACGTTGACTAGGTTGCTAGCTACTTCCAGACACAATGCCACGGAGAGGAACTATGATGTTGGGAATTGGGAGCTCCTCTCGGTGAAGCAGCCGTTGGAGGAATGGAGGCACTGGCTGGAAGGGGCAGAACATCCGTTCATCGTTTGGACGGACCACAAAAACCTGGAGTATCTCCGCACCGCCAAGCACCTCTTCTCCAGGCAAGCGAGGTGGGCCATGCTGTTTACCCGGTTCAATTCTTCCCTCTTCTACCGGCCGGGTCCAAGAACATTAAGCCGGATGCCCTGTCTCGCCACTATAGCCTGACGGGAAACACCCGGGGGCCCGAGACCATCCTTCCCACCTCGGGCCTGGTGACGGCACTCAGCTGGGGTATAGGGAAACAGTTCCGGGGGACGCAGTGGTCTCAGCCGAACCCTGCAGGGGGCCCAGACAACAGGATGTTTGCGCCTGACACTGTCCGCTCCGTGGTCCTGGAGTGCGCCAATTCCTCCAGGCTTGCCTGCCATCCGGGTTCCCAGTGGACCCTGGACTTTGTGCGCCAACGCTTTTGGTGGCCTACCATGGTTCCGAATGTAGCCGCGTTTGTCGCCGCCTGCACGGTCTGTGCACAGAGCAAGACTCCTCGGCAAGCTCCGGCTGGCCTGTTGCAACCACTTCCTGTCCCTCATTGTCCCTGGTCCCGTATCTCTCTGGATTTCATCACCAGTCTCCCCCCGTCAGAGGGCAACACTGCCAACCTGACGGTGGTCGACCAGTTTTCCACTTCATCCCTCACTTCATCCCTCTTCCCAAACTGCCAGCGACCAAGGAGACGGCCCAACTCATGGTGCAGCACGTCTTCCGGATCCACAAACTCCCTGTGGACATGGTTTCCGACCGGGGTCCCCAGTTCTCTTCCCGGTTTTGGAAGGTGTTCTGCACACTTATTAGGCCGTTGGCCAGCCTGTATTCCGGTTTCCATCCCCAGTCCAACGGTCAGTCGGAATGAGCCAACCAGGACCTAGTCTCCGCCAACCCCACCATCTGGAGTATGGGTCGAGTACGCCCGGAACACCCTTCCTTGCTCTGCCACGGGTCTCTCACCCTTTGAATGCTCCCTGGGCTATCAGCCCCCGCTCTTCCCCGAGCAAGAGGAGGAGGTCGGCCTACCTTCGGCCCAGATGTTTGTCCGCCACTGTCATCGTACCTGGAGGAGAGCCCGGTCAGCCCTTCTCAAGACCACCTCCGCCTGTCATCGTATTTTACGGTTTTAATTAATTTTCAGATGTTTATTTATTTATTTTTATTCCACTTGGATATTGTGGGTTACCGTGTGTAAATAAAGCTGGAAAAAGTATAATTTTATGTGTTTTAATTTCAGGCAGTAAGGCAACTAAAGGTGAACATTTTGAAAGGGGGTGGTGATTTTCTATACCCACTCTATGCAATTCAGATTCTCCCCTCGCATCAGGTCATTGACATGTTTTAGGGACTATAAAGACAGAGATGAATCATAATTAACCATTATCTAAGGTATTCACTAAGTTAGACTTAACCTAGCAAGTACATTGACTATGTTGCCCTTCAGCAATCTCACAGTCAGGCAGTCATATGGAGAGAGATAGAGAGATATAGAGATAGACAGCATTTACATTTCTTAGTCAGCCGGCTGGATAACTTCTGTACTCCTTCCCTTTGTTCCCTCCTCCATCCGTCCATCCAAACTACAAGATGACTACAAAAAAAGAGAGTCAATAATTGAAATAGGCAGTTAAGGTGTAACATTAGAATGAGTGTTAAGGTGGAGCAGGGATCGGTAAAATGTATTGTATTGTCAATTACAAAATACACATAAATACAAGGATCCCAGATTAATCGTGTTTTCATGTACGTATGTGTATTCATTAAACATCTCTCTCCCACACACACACAGACAGCGTGACAAAATGTTGACATGACAATCTTCACACACACACACACACACACACACACACACACACACACACACACACACACACACACACACACACACACACACACACACACACACACACACACACACACACACACACACACACACACACACACACACACTTACTGTCATTAACTAAACGATATCAAAAAGCTAGCTAGCTACAACCAATGGTTTCAACAGGTCAAAATGAAAATGTACCATGTCCATGGAGGATTAGCCAGAGAGCTAATGCTAGCTAGTTCAAATTAGCCAGCTAAATTAGCTAACGTTAGCTAGCTATCAAGTCTGTCATAAGTTTTCTTGATGTTCTTCTCCCCAAGAAACCACTGCTTTACTTACAAAAGTGAAACAAGAATGCAGGAGAACAGGAATTACTATTTAGCAGATTAGAGATCTATTGCTGCATGCAAGGCACAGATTCCAATGCAGGTTTAATGCGTAATTTATTTATCTACTAATACTACAATTACTGCACGCATTATGTTAATTGCTTAAAAGCTTTAAGTGTCAGGCTCTGGCCATAGAGAAGCTTTGCTTCTCTATAGTTCTATGGTCAGAGTCTGGCAGATCTAGTATTTCTACTTCTGGGTGGTGTTGTGTGTGGGATCCCTAATTAGAGGCAGCTGCTATGCATTACCTCTAATTAGGGATCCTACTTATATGTCTATGTTCCACTCCCTTGGCGTGGTTCATTGTTATGTTGTACTTGTATGTCCCGTGTTCGTGCTACGTGTGTTTTATATTGCATTTGTTATTTTGTATAATTCGATGTCCAGTCTAGTTTATTTATTTAATAAACGATGTCGAACTATCGCTACGCTGCGCCTTGGTCTCTCTACACACCCGAACGTGACATTAAGGGACAATATAATAGTCATATTTTCAGGGTCAAATTATATTTGACTAAATATAGATTATTTTTTAAATGCTATAAATCCTGGTAAATTGTAGTAGGATATTGAAATAAAATACATAGGCCTATGTGTTATTTATTAAAGTATGAAAACAAATGTAGTCATAATTGAACTTCAAAATTGCATTCAGTTGAACACAACAATGAACAGTGCAATTAGCTAACACAGACAAAATATTACCATAAGAAGCCAACACACACAACAAGCTACCAGATGTCATTAATAAAACAACCATTATTTCATTGTACCACAGTTTTACTGCATTTTAATGACAGTGATTTTTTGGGGGGGTATCCTGTTTTATTGTGCATGTTTATCTTACATGCTGGTAGCCTAGAACAAATGTTATGGAAGTGAATGTGCACTTTTCAATTAGGTGGACTGCAACTATGAAAAACACTGCAATGGCCTGTAGTAAAAGCACAAGCCTTTATAGCATCAGAGATTCTCTTAATTAGGGACCATCTCTGATGGCTAGAGGACCGCAGAGATTGTCACAAAGTCTAGCAAATTAAATACAGGTGAAATATATCACATTTCTTAGTTTTTTTATTTATATTTCATCACCTGCTGAATAAAAACCTCAAATGGTCCTACTCCTGAAAAAGTTAATCGGTCGGATAAACTGAAGTGCACTCGGCCCGAATACCATTAGCCGGAGCCCAGAGTAATATGATTCTGCCAGACTTGGGAAGATCTCGGGGCGGCAGGTAGCCAAGTGGTTAGAGTGTTGGGCCCATAACCGAAAGGTTGCTGGATTGAATCCCCGAGCTGACAAGGTAAAAATCTGTCGTTCTGCCCCTGAATAAGGCAGTTAAAACCACTGTTCCTAGGCCGTCATTGAAAATAAGAATTTGTTCTTAACTGACTTGCCTAGTTAAATAAAGGTTAAAAAAAAATAATCTCTGCCCACCTAAAGCCCTCCAAGTCTGAGTCCATGCCAAGTCCACCAAGTCTCAAATGGAATAGGCCCGGATAAACTGATCGGATAAACTGAAGTGCACGGCCCGAATACCATTAGCCGGAGCCCAAAGTAATATAATTCTGCCAGACTCGGGAAGATCTCTGCCCACATAAAGCCCTCCAAGTCCACCGAGTCTCAAATGGAATAGGCCCGAGCCCAGCATGTTGACTGGGTATAGTATGCCGTGAGACCGTAACCCACTTTGGTGCCATCTGTTATTTTCTAACTGTGCTAAGCTGAATCATGCAAACCCTGCTGAAAAATAACATTACTCCAATTTAATAATTGTAATGGTTCTAGTGTCTTATATCCAACGGGTGCACATGTTTATATAGATTGGTGTCGAATAATTTAGTAGCATTTAGATAACTGGTCAGTAATTCAATCAGATTTAAACCAAAAAACAGATATGAACTAAAATAAGACATATTTTTTATTTTTTTATTTCTCCTTTATTTAACCAGGTAAGCAAGTTGAGAACTAGTTCTCATTTACAACTGCAACCTGGCATGTAAAAAGACATAATGTAAAAGACGTCTTAATCTGGTTGGGATCTGGTTATAACCCGTCCCAACCAGACGTCTTTAACATGTCGTATGCCCACTGGGATAAGGATTCTAGCTTTAAGGTGACACACCACATTCGACAATGCGCTCCGTATGGAGGTTGTGCAGCAATTGCAGAGCCTCCAGAGGCTTGCAAAGGCCAAATCAAGCTGAACATGCACCTACCAAATTTGGTAAAAATGCGGAGAACTATGTATAGCTCTGCATTTACATAATTGGTTGACAGTAGGTGGGGGCGGTATGTCCTGTATAAACACAAACTCACTTCCTTGACCACTTCAAAACAGCTCTGCTCCGCAAAGCGCAAGAAGTATGAAAGCCCTTACTTCTGCAGAGGCCGCATCGCAGTAAATGCTGTATGGCCAATGTAGATCCCAGAATTACCATAAATTGTGTTTTAATGTTGGAATGTGTTGAATGTAATTAAAATGCCTCTCATTCTGGTGCCTATGAAAGGTGGGAAACTACAAGCGGGCTGTGAAGCGGATTGATGACGGCCACCGGCTCTGCAATGACCTGATGAACTGTATACAAGAGCGTGCCAAAATCGAGAATGCCTACAGCCAGCAGCTGACCGACTGGTCCAAGAGATGGAGGCAGCTGGTGGATAAAGGTAGGAGGGGAGAAGGGGAGACACAACCCCAGCAGCTCACAGTGCTTTGGAAGAGTTATTGCCACCTGTAGGTGCCCAGTAATCAAAATTACATCTGCAAGAGATGGAGACAGCTGATGCCCAGATAGCAAAACGTTGAAGTTATGTTCATTTTAGGTTCCGAATAAAAGGTGAAAATACTTATTTTTATGGACGTGCAAAATATGTATTTTCCAGACGTTGGCATCAGGTTAATTTTCAGTTCTGAATGAAAGTTGAAAATACATATTTTTCGGAAATTGCAAATATGTATTTTCCGGATGCTCAAAATACGTATTTTCCGGACATTGAAATCAGGTTCATTTTCAGTTCTGAATGAAAGTTGAAAAGACGTAATTTACCGACATTGAAAATATTGGTTCTATGTCAAATTTCAACTGCACATTTTGTACATTCTCAATGAAATAAGCATTATATCACAGTAATACTTTTGTAATCCATTTAATCTCGGAAAATGGAGCCAACCGAAGATTGCAACATATAATATTTATTATTGCTCCTTTCTGTCACATGTACTTATGTTAGCTTTATGATGTTCAAAGTAGTCAAACCTACTTTTCTTCTTCGTTGGGGATTTATGGCGGTGCATACCAATATTAGGTGAATTACCGCCACCTACTGGGCTGGAGTATGATAGAGACTATGGAGGTGTTCTACAGTCGTGGCCAAAAGTTTTGAGAATGACACAAGTACTGGTCTCCACAAAGTTTGTTGCAGTGTTGATGATGGCAATTTGCATTTACTCCAGAATGTCATGAAGAGTGATCAGATGAATTGCAAATAATTGCAAAGTCCCTCTTTGCCATGAAAATGAACTTAATCCCCCAAAAACATTTCCACTGCATTTCAGCCCTGCCACAAAAGGACCAGCTGCCATCATGTCAGTGATTGTCTCATTAACACAGGTCAGAGTGTTGACGAGGACAAGGCTGGAGTTCACTCTGTCATGCTGATTGAGTCAGAATAACAGACTGGAAGCTTTAAAAGGAATCATGGTTACCTTCAAGGAGAGAGGATCAATTGTTGTGAAGAAGGCGTCAGGGCGCCCAAGAAAGTCCAGCAAGTGCCAGGACCGTCTCCTAAAGTTGATTCAGCTGCGGGATCGGGGCACCACCAGTGCAGAGCTTGCTCAGGAATGGCAGCAGGCAGGTGTGAATGCATCTGCACGCACAGTGAGGCGAAGACTTTTGGAGGATGGCCTGGTGTCAAGAAGGGCAGCAAAGAAGCCACTTCTCTCAAGGAAAAACATCAGGGATTCATCAGACTGATATTCTGCAAAAGGTACAGGGATTGGACTGCTGAGGACTGGGGTAGAATCATTTTCTCTGATGAATCCCCTTTCTGATTGTTTGGGCCATCCGGAAAACACCTTGTCCGGAGAAGACAAGGTGAGTGCTACCATGAGTCCTGTGTCATGCCAACAGTAAAGCATCCTGAGACCATTCATGTGTGTGGGGTTGCTTCTCAGCCAAGGGAGTGGGCTCACTCACAATTTTGCCTAAGAACACAGCCATGAATAAAGAATGGTACCAACACATCCTCCGAGAGCAACTTCTCCCAACCATCCAAGAACAGTTTGGTGACGACCAATGCCTTTTCCAGCAAAAGTGATCATCGACATTTTGGGTCCATTGCCAGGAAACTCCCCAGACCTTAATCCCATTGAGAACTTGTGGTCAATCCTCAAGAGGCGGGTGGACAAACAAAAACCCACAACTTCTGACAAACTCCAAGCATTGATTATGCAAGAATGGCCTGCCATCAGTCAGGATGTGGCCCAGAAGTTAGTTGACAGCATGCCAGGGCGGATTGCAGAGGTCTTGAAAAAGAAGGGTCAACACTGCAAATATTGACTCTTTGCATAAACTGAATGTCATTGTCAATGTGTAACGAATGCCCCGCGCAGAGCTGCGGGACCTCCTCCTCTCCAGCGTTCCTCCTCCCCGGCGTTCTAACCGGCGGTTGTGGGAAGATGGCAGTAACACCCTATAGCCATATAGCTCTGTGTGTTTGGTTCACCCCTCGTGGGTTATTGTTTTCTTCTTTGTGTATTGCTGTCTTCGTTATTTCTGTTACATAATCTCTGATTCTCACCCCTCGCAATATCACACAATGAAAGCCTTTGACACTTATGGAATACTTATAATTATACTTCAGTGTACCATAGTAACTACTGACATAAAGATCTAAGAACACTGAAGCAGCTAACTTTGTGGAGACCAATACTTGTGTCATTCTCAAAACTTTGGCCACGACTGTACACTCTGCACTGTAATCTATATGAATGGAGGAAGGAAATTATTGCTGACTTTGTTCTGGACAGATTTTTGTAAGTTGGGGAGGGTGAAACTTATTCCCAGGGATGTGATCGTTCTTCTGAGCATTTGCCTTTGATGTTCGTAGGTATGACAGTTAACGAGGATGTGGTCAGTAGTTTCTGCTGTAGGACAGTTGGGACATGAACCTGTTTTGTGTTTTCCTATCTTATGGAGAGAGTGGTTGAGGCCATTGTGGCCTATTCGCAGACGGGTGATGATGGTTTCTGATCGTTTGAAAGTCCTTTGTGGTTTTTGCTGATTGAAACCAGTGGTTGTCTACACACCACATACAGTGGGGAGAACAAGTATTTGATACACTGACGATTTTGCAGGTTTTCCTACTTACAAAGCATGTAAAGGTCTGTCATTTTTATCATAGGTACACTTCAACTGTGAGAGACAGAATCTAAAACAAAAATCCAGAAAATCACATTGTATGATTTTTTAATAATTAATTTGCATTTTATTGCATGACATAAGTATTTGATCACCTACCAACCAGTAAGAATTCCGGCTCTCACAGACCTGTTAGTTTTTCTTTAAGAAGCCCTCCTGTTCTCCACTCATTACCTGTATTAACTGCACCTGTTTGAACTCGTTACCTGTATAAAAGACTCTTGTCCACACACAATATCAAACAGACTACAACCTCTCCACAATGGCCAAGACCAGAGAGCTGTGTAAAGACATCAGGGATAAAATTGTAGACCTGCACAAGGCTGGGATGGGCTACAGGACAATAGGCAAGCAGCTTGGTGAGAAGGCAACAACTGTTGGCGCAATTATTAGAAAATGGAAGAAATTCAAGATGACGGTCAATCTCCCTCGGTCTGGGGCACCATGCAAGATCTCACCTCGTGGGGCATCAATGATCATGAGGAAGGTGAGGGATCAGCCCAGAACTACACGGCAGGACCTGGTCAATGACCTGAAGAGAGCTGTGACCACAGTCTCAAAGAAAACCATTAGTAACACACTACGCCGTCATGGATTAAAATCCTGCAGCTCACGCAAGGTCCCCCTGCTCAAGCCAGTGCATGTCCAGGCCCGTCTGAAGTTTGCCAATGACCATCTGGATGATCCAGACGAGGAATGGGAGAAGGTCATGTGGTCTGATGAGACAAAAATAGAGCTTTTTGGTCTAAACTCCACTCGCCGTGTTTGGAGGAAGAAGAAGTACAACCCCAAGAACACCATCCCAACCGTGAAGCATGGAGGTGGAAACATCATTCTATGGGGATGCTTTTCTGCAAAGGGGACAGGACGACTGCACCGTATTGAGGGGAGGATGGATGGGGCCATGTATCGCAAGATCTTGGTCAACAACCTCCTTCCCTCAGTAAGAGCATTGAAGATGGGTCGTGGCTGGGTCTTCCAGCATGACAACGACCCGAAACACACAGCCTCTACTGTACAGTATTGTGCTGTGCTTTCCAAACTTGTGAAACATAGTTTGACATCTATGTTTGGGCTAAATATAGGCCAGTCCAGCCTTGATTTCAACAACCACAGACATCCGGTTGGACCAAATATTGACCAAACATAGATGTCTATGATTGGTTCAGAAATCAAGGCTGGTCCGGACCGCACCAAAAACAGACCAATAAAAGATGTCCTGACAGGACCAAAAAAAGACATACAAACGACGTCGGATGCATGCTATTTTTAAGCAATACGGTCTGAGGGGGTGTGGTATATGGCCAATATACCACAGCTAAGGGCTGTTCTTAGGAAAGACACAACGCGGAGTGCCTGGACTCAGCCCTTAGCCATTGTATATTGGCCATATATCACAAACCCCCAAGGTGCCTTATTGCTATTATAAACTGGTAACCAATGTAATTAGAGCAGTAAAAATAAATGTTATGTCATACCCCGGGTATGCTGTCTGATATACTGTACCACGGCTATCAGCCAATCAGCATTCAAGGCTCGAACCACCCAGTTTATAATTTATAATAAACTCTTTCAAGTAATGTCAGTACCATAAACGCAATGTGCGGGATCTTATTTTCTCTTGACAGTTTAGTTATGGAGTCATGGAATAAAACTTTTATTAGTCATGAAGTAATACTGGAGTAATCTGTTTCTAAAATTGCTAATGGACCTCCCCATTCTCCTTCTCCCTCAGGACCCCAGTACGGCAGTGTGGAGAGGGCCTGGGTGGCAGTGATGACAGAGGCTGAGAAGGTGAGTGAGCTGCACCATGATGTGAAGAACAACTTAGTTAACAATGACTTTGAGAAGGTGAAGAACTGGCAGAAGGACTCCTACCACAAGCAGATGATGGGAAGCTTCAAGGAAACCAAAGATGCAGAGGAGGGCTTCAAGAAAGCCCAGAAACCATGGGCCAAGAAGCTCAAGGAGGTGAGGGGCAACCACCTGAACTACACTTAGAATGATGTAACATTTCCCCCAAATTGAGCTGTCATTGACATAGAGGTTTGGATCAGAACATGCACCACGGTCTGCTGTAACCTTGAAGTAGTTTGCATTCAAATTATATCCCCAAAGGGTTCATGACCTTCTAAAGTATACTATATCTTTTCTCCTCAGCTTGAGACTGCCAAGAAGACGTACCACCTGGCATGTAAGGAGGAGAAGGTGGCGTCCATCAGAGAGGCCAACAGCAAGGCAGATGCCTCAGTCACGGAAGACCAGCAGAAGAAGCTCCTGGACAAGGTGGACAGGTGCAAGCAGGATTCTCAGAAGGTGAGCTACCCAGACCCCTACTGCCCAGATCAGGGTGTAAGAGCTTACATCCACCACCAAGGCAAAGAAGTAGCACCCATCTGGCTGAGACACAACAGCCATTTTGTACCAGAACGCTTATTACCATACATCAGCTATCATCATAATGAAGAGTCCTTTCTGCTAATCAGTATTCACACTGAGATCTGCAATCAAGGCGAGGAGAGAGGAGAGGGTAAATCAAATCAACTCCAGCTATTTTAAGGCTCCTCTGGGTCACACACTGCAGAGCTTAATCCTGCAGGTGCCACCCTCCATTGCTCAATCCTCTTCTTCCTCCTTCTTATGTTAGGGAGGCCTCTCCCATTGCCATTACTAGTTCCAGGAGTTTTTCTTGACTATTCATCCTGACCTGTTAAAGATCTATGCCCAGTTACCTATTTACTAGTATAGTGGACTTTACTCTGCTGAGCCCACTGGGATGATATCACAGCCTTGCTACCCCTTGACCCACTCAAACCATTACATGTTCAATAATCCTGTCTTACAACTACGGAGAGGACCACTAACTGTCATTCTACCTTGGTCAACATCAATCACCACCTACTTCTCAGTAACCTCAAGCCTCTTAAGACCTTGAGATGCAGAGGCTAGAAAAATCGAACCAACCAAAAAAAAAGAAAAGTCACTGTAACGTGTACAATTTTGACATAAAAATACACACTATGAAAGGTCTCTGAAGCATTAACATATTAGGAATATTAAACTCACTTTGCAGGGGTCAACGGCCCCTCAGCTCTGAACTGTACAGGCTGTGTGGTTGTTTATCCCTGACATGTTATTAACATACTGTGTGATCTTCCCCATGCAGGCTGAGGAGAAGTATGAGAAGACTCTGGATGAGCTGAGGAAGTGTACGCCCCAGTACATGGAGAACATGGAGACCGTGTTTGACACGTGTCAGCAGTTTGAACATAAGAGGCTGCACTTCCTCAGGGAGGTGCTGTTGGACATCAAACGACACCTCAACCTCACTGAGAACCAAAGGTAGGGCCATTCTCACACATACATGCACGCACGCGCACACACACACACACACACCTTGGCCCACCACCTGGGCACCACCATAATCAATCAAGTCAATGAATAATAATAAATGAGTGTGTCAAAACAGAGGTGCAACTGCTATCTATCTCTATCTGTCTTCAGCTACGCCACAGTGTACAGGGACCTGGAGCGCACCATCACCTCTGCCAGCGCACAGGAGGACCTGAAATGGTTCAGCAACAACCAAGGCCCTGGCATGCATATGAACTGGCCCCAGTTTGAGGTACACAACCACTGCTTCCCAGTTAGCCTCACAATACATGTGTTTAATTGATCAGTTTCAACTCATGGTATGAATTCATTTTAATTTACTTCCCCCATTGACTGAATAGGAAAAACTAGGCATTGACTCGTAGCTATGGCTTGCTCCCTGCCTTCCTTCCTTCCTTCCTTCCTTCCTTCCTTCCTTCCTTCCTTCCTTCCAGGAGTACAACCCAGAGATCACTCACATGATCAGCAAACGAGAGAAGTCAAAGAAAGGGGCAGACGGTATCATGCTGACCAATGTGACAGCGGCACCAGACCATGTGGCTGCACTGACTGGAGACTGGGGCAGGTAGGTCTCACAGACATCTCCACCATTACGGTTACCTTCTGTAGTTGAACAGACATGTCTCTCTAACATGTAGAATAACTGTGAGTGTCATCACAGATAGCATTTTCATCTTTTAGCAATACTAATCAGCAGAATTTATCTCAAGACATCTCTTTTTACGATGTGCAGTGTGTCAGTGGTGTACAGTAATTGTCATTGTGCAATAGTAAGTAAGTAGTAAGCCAGAATGGCCCATAGGTGCAATAGGCAATTGTGCAACAGGCTATGTATGAGTTCTGTGTTTGAGATGTTGTATCTGTTGTTTGCTCAAGACCATTTCTCCCTTGTATTGGGGGCTATAATATGTATCTTATCTTGTCTTGTCGGATGTCCTTATCTGATGTCCATGAGATGGCAGCAATGGCGTATGTGGATGTAAAGTAAACAGCTCATAAATACAAAGCACGCAATGTTATCTCAAGCTACGGTATCAATAACTCAATGTGAAATGTCACAGTTGTGTTTGGTAATAACTCCACAAGGGCAGAAGATGATGTCACCCCAGTTGTTTTTATACTGTCAGGACGATCCATGGCAGAACAGAGAAGTGGGTTTTTATTCTGTTGCATGTTTTCTCCTGCTGGGTCAACATGAATGTACGAGAGATCAGCTTTTAAAGGACAAAGGAAGTGAAACATCCAGTTTGTGTCTCCAATTCGCTCACCTTGGTTCGACTGGAAGGTAGCAACAGCCCTTTCTCCTCTGTGCTGGTAACACGATGACCATGATGACGGATAATGATCCTAGTTACTAGAGGAAACGTGTGGTCAAGTGTTCTGCAACTGAACAGTGATGATGATGATGATGGTGTTTGATGTTGAAACGTCTCCTCCTTCACAGTGTGAGCAGCTCTAATAAGAACCAGGCCTACTCCTCCCAGGAACAGTCGGCAGATGGGTCAGACGATGAGCAGGCTGCACCAAACTCCGGCTCAGACACCAACGGGGGTGGGGCTAACCCCTTTGAGGTGGAGTCAGCGAAGGGTGTGCGGGTGAGGGCGCTGTACGACTATGACGGACAGGAACAGGACGAACTCACCTTTAAAGAAGGTGAAAATCCCAACGAGAACTAACAACTCTATTTGGTTGTTTGGTTGTGATTCTGTCATGCTGTCATGTCTATCTTTTTAAAATGTAATGCCACAAATCAATTTCCCATTTGGGACAATAAAGTGCTACTACTACTAAGAACTGAACCTTTTAGAAACCTGTTGATTGGGTACTGTAAGAAAAACACACAATTTTTCAATATTTATTTTGTTATTTGTTTTATATATGATTCAAAACAAAACATTTAACTAACCCACAGTAGGATAAAAGGTTTCCAGAGAAAAAAATGAAGTTTTTTTTTTGTCTCGTTACCTTTTTCATCCCAAAAAGACAACAAACAATAGCAACACCCACGGCCCTGGCATGCATATGAACTGGCACCAGTTTGAGGTACAGTTTGCAAAAAGTCATCAACATACACATCTCAAATTTAACCCAGATTTCAACCAAAAGTCAACAACAGAGTTTCGAGGTTTGGTTGATTTCAAATAGAATTGTAATTGAATTCATGTTTGATGATAACTCAATCAAATATCAATCAAAATTGTATGTCAATATCTCTTTCTATCTTCTCTCTCTCTCTCTCTCTCTCTCTCTCTCTCTCTCTCTCTCTCTCTCTCTCTCTCTCTCTCTCTCTCTCTCTCTCTCTCTCTCTCTCTCTCTCTCTCTCCTTCCTCACAGGAGATGAGCTGACTAAACTAGAAGACGAGGATGAGCAGGGTTGGAGTAAAGGCCGGTTGGACAGTGGCCAGTTGGGCTTATATCCTGCTCATTACGTGGATCTCATCTAGCTGCTTGTGTACGTGGAGGACACTGCCCCATTGGTTAGTCAGCCAGAATGAAACGTCTGATCATACTGCACGTTACAAGAGACGTCAAAGCAATGCTTCCCCATCCCTCCTCTCTACCTGAGCAACCAACACACAGACTGACCAGTCTTTATTTAAACACTCCCTTAGGATCCACATCAGACAGAGCCAGTACCAACACGGCCAACACATATCCACCACAACGCTGGGCTTGGGACCACAGTCAAACCATGTTAGTATATGTGTGCCAACAACAAAGATTACAACCCCAACAGCATTTTTGTGTAGCTGTGTTCTATTCCAATGTTGTGCAAGTGGTTATGATGACATTTACATGGCAAAATGTAAGTATGTTCCCTCATAACACTAGCGATATGGTATAGTAAATGGTGCCTGCATAGCCAGAATGAGCTATGCACTGTGCATTGTAAATATGTGAGGTTCTAAAAGGATCATTGACAAATCAGAGCCCAGCAGTACTATGCTGTTGAGCCTTGTTCAGTGTAAGGGTATAGAACAGTGTTTCTCTACCCTCGTTGTACCAGTGACTGGCAAGCTATGGTTCTCATCCTTGGATGACTGTTTAGATCAGACGATATTGGTGTCAGACAGATGAGGGACCACTCCGTAACGTCTCAGGGGCCGGTGCCGGACCATGGACTGAGGGTTGAAGAAACACTGGTATAGGACATATTCTTTCCCAAGAGCAGCATTGAGTTAATGTACTTGTAGTACCTCCGACTAGACCATGTTGATCATGTGTTCCTGACCCCACTGCTTTCTGGACTCTTCACTTTATTGTGTTTTGTTTTGTCTAAAAGCTGTGTTCGTTGAGAAATTTGAAAAATATGAATTATTGTTGGCATTTCTTTCGTTTTTTTCTTCTTTAGCATGTATTGGGTTTAGGTAGTGCATTCCTCAGGCTATGTGGCGTTCAGCACAAATACATCTACCCAGCACCACCCTACTCCATCAATGGGTTAAATGGTTTGTCATCACAAATGAACTGTCGCTGACAAAATGAAATCCTGGGAATTCACTGTATGGACAAACCAACGAGAGCCCCACTGCCCCATGCGAGATACTAGATTCTATCCATAGATATAGAACACATGTATTTTTTTATGAACGAAAACGAGTCACCCTAACTGTATCCCAGCTCAGTCTCTGTCTCTCTCCACCTTGCTGTACCTGATCTAACGGTCGCTGCATGCTGGGTCACATTAAAAGCTGTTAATTACTACTGAAAGTGTGCTTACTGTACATGTTGACCAAATTGTTCATTCTTCTTAGTTTATGTTTTTATCCTGTCAGTTGAATCCTTAACATAATCTTAGACACTGATGCCAATGATTTGTGTCTCTTAACTGGCAAAATTGAAACTAATCATTATTCAATTGTTTTTAACTTGAATCTATACAACACACAATCCTTAATTCTTGTCTATTGAACTAGTGAATCAAAGAGAATCTACAGCAGAGATTATACCTGTAAAATGTGTGACTGTTATAATATAAATATACAGTATATGAAACAGCTGTAGTATTAGTTTCCTTTACAACCCTTTAAACACCAGGGATGTACTCTTACTGGCACGGGGCGAGAAAGCTACAGTACAACGTACACTGTAAAGAAAGGCAGAAAGAGGAGCCTCCACTGAAATATTGATGAGGAAACTGTATTTTCTGCTGCTAGAAGTTCAAACCCAAGTCTAAATCAGTAATCAGTAAATGCTTCACCTGAGCCACACCACCTATACCCACAACACACACACTAACAGGGAGAGAACGAGAGCATGCGTACACACTGGCTCAGTGCATCTGGAAAGACCCATTTCAATTACCACCATGCAAAGACACGACTAGTGTACATATTATTTTAAACTATTGTAGACTCCTTTAGCCAGTTCAACATACCAATAACATGTATATAGTACAGTATTGTTCATGTACCCAGCAAACAAAATGCAAATCAGAATGGGATTGTTTACAATACTGTTGTAAACATGTGTCATCTAATTTGATGATGATGCAACGTACAGTAATTTACATAATGACTATAGCGTTCACACAGGCACTCACGTGAAGCCGTGAAAAGACGGTGCATATGTAAAGATGTTTTAACCTTTTATTTGACCTCATTTTGCATACAGTGTGTGGGGGAACCAGTGGTAGGACATGTTGTGGGAAAGCCTTAGTGGTCTAGAAGTGTGTCTGTTTAAAATAATAGTTCTGTAATACTCAAACTGTAGTGAATGTTCATCCGCATTACAACAAAATAAAAGGCTTTGTCAGAACATTGGAACGACTGTTGTGATGATAGGTGTATGCATTCTCTGGATAGACACATCCATAAAATACAACATTTCCCAGGTGCTGGATCCAAGAGGATAACCTAGTATGAATCTCTTAAAGTATGCACTCTGTGGATCTGTAAACATAGGGTCCATTTATGTATATTCTAGCCCAGGGGGTTGGCAACTAGATCGGGGGGACGGAACATGATTATAATAATTTGTACACAGCAAATTGACTATTTGATTACATTGAGACACGATCACTTGTCTTGTTAATAATTAATTAACCTGCAAGCTCTAAGTAAAGTGTTACCCAACTCACCACTAGAGGTCATCAGTAAACACAAAGAACTTCAGGTCCCACTCTTTATGGATCAAATGACACTTACTAAAATATGATCACTATTGGGGTCGATGTCTAATAGGGGGAGTGACATCTACAAATACAGTGCAATGACTTTTTATGTATGAATTAGATGATGGTTGCAGATAAAAAAGTTTATATTATTTTTATGGCACTGTTTTATTTATTCCCTGAGCGAGACATTATCTCTGACCTTTTGATCAAGGCGCCATATTGACCTTGAGGTGATGTAAATTGAGCTTGGTATGACTTGGTATGAGATGAATCTTTCCATCCTGTATGGACTAATAAAGTACAGCCTGTGAAATAAGTATTGAACACGTCACCATTTTTCTCAGTAAATATATTTCCAAAGGTGCTATTGACATGAAATTTTCACCAGATGTTGGTAACAACCCATACATACATACAAAGAAACCAAAACAAATAAGTTCAGAAATTAAGTTATGTGTAATAATGTGAAATGACACAGGGAAAAAGTATTGAACACATGAAGAAAGGGAGGTGCAAAAAGGCATGGAAAGCCAAGACAACAGCTGAAAACTATCAGTAATTAAAAAGCAATCCAGCCCCCTGTCAGTGCAAATTAATATCAGCTGGTTCAGTCCCAACTGATGGCCTACAAAAAGGTCTCATTGCCAAGGTATCACACAAGACACATCTCATGATGGGTAAAAGTAAAGAGCTGTCTCAAGACCTTCGCAACCTAATTGTTGCAAAACATAATGATGGCATTGGTTATAGGCGCATTTCTAAGCTTCTGAATGTTCCAGTGAGCACTGTTGGGGCCATAATACGGAAGTGTAAAGACAATCATTTCACCACAAATTTGCCTCGACCAGGTGCTCCTCGCAAGATTTCTGACAGAGGAGTGAAAAGAATAATCAGATGAGTTGTCCATGAGCCAAGGAACACTTGTGGAGAGCTTCAAAAAGACCTGCAATTAGCAGGTACTGTTGTCTCAAAGAAAACAGTAAGTAATGCACACCACCGCCATGGCCTGTATGCACGCTCACCACGCAAGACTCCATTGCTGAAAAAAAAGCATGTTGAAGCTCGTTTAAAGTTTGCTGCACAACATTTGGAAAAGCCAGTGAAATACTGGGAGAATATAGTGTGGTCAGATGAGAGCAAAATTGAACTGTTTGGATGTCATAATACACACCATGTTTGGAGGAGAAATGGCACTGCACATCACCCTAAAAACACCATACCAACAGTGAAGTTTGGAGGTGGGAACATCATGGTGTGGGGCTGCTTTTCAACAAATGGTACTGGCAAACTTCACATAATTGAAGGAAGGATGAATGGGCAAATTTACCGAGACATTCTTGACAAAAATCTGCCAGGATGATGAAGATGAAACGAGGGTGGACATTTCAGCAAGACAATGATCCCAAACACACAGCCAAGGAAACTCTCAATTGGTTTCAAAGAAAGAAAATAAAGCTGCTAGAATGGCCCAGCCAATCACCTTACTTAAATCCCATTGAAAATCTATGGAAAGAACTGAAGATCAAGATTAATAGAAGAGGCCCACGGAACCTTCAAGATTTGAAGACTGTTTGTGTGGAAGAATGGGCCAAAATCACACCAGAGCAATGCATGCGACTAGTTTCTCCATACAGGAGGTGTCTGGAAGCTGTCATTACCAGAAAAGACTTTTGTACAAAGTATTAAATAAATATCAGTAAGTGTGTTCAATACTTTTTCCCTGTGTCATTTCACATTATTACACATAACTTAATTTCTGAACTTATTTGTTTTGGTTTCTTTGTATGTATGGATTACTTGGGTTGTTACCAACATCTGGTGAAAATTTCATGTCAATAGCACCTTTGGAAATATATGTACTGAGAAAAATGGTGACGTGTTCAATACTTATTTCACCCGCTGTATATCTTATCTCTTCATATTTCAACTACTATTTAAATAGTGCAGAGCTTACGGTGTTGTCTATCCCTTACAGGAACCTTTTTTGGCAGCTGCATTCATAATAAAGACCAAAGATGATTGTGTTTTTACAGTTCATGGTAATAAAATACCAATTAAAGGCAACAAATACAATGTAACAAACAATACACTAGTCCATGTTTAACATAAAGATAAATATTTGAGGATAGCATGATAAATTAGGTTAGAACAGGCAGGGTAGACAGCAGTATACATAGAGGCTGGAAGTGGAATATTTGTGAAGAGATTACCCTTGTCCTTATTACCCTTGTCCAGGCCCTGACTGACTAGTGAAATCTGACATCACATACAGTGCTTTCAGAAAGTATCACATCCCTTAACTTTTTCCACATTTTGTTGTGTTTTAGCCTGATTTTAAAATATATTACATTGAGATTTTGTGTCACTGGCCATCACACAGCTCCCCATAAGTGGAATTATGTTTTTATGTTAATAAATTAATAAAAAATGAAAGCTGAAATGTTTTCAACAATAAGTATTCAACATCTTTGTTATGACAAGCCTTCAGGAGTAAAAATGTGCTTAGAAGTCATATAATAAGATGCATGGACTCTGCGTGTAATAATAGTGTTTAACATTATTTTTGAATGACTACATCATCTCTGTACCCCACACATACAAGACCAGGGAGATTTTTCAATGCCTCGCAAAGGAAGAAGCAGACATTGAATATATATATATATCCCTTTGAGCATGGTAAAGTTATTAATTACACTTTGAAGGGTGTATCAATACATCCAGTCACTACAAAGATACAGGCATCCTTCATAACTCAGCTAAGCAGAGGCAAAATCCTAGAAGAAAACCTGATTCAATCTGCTTTCCAACACTGGGAGACAAATTCAGCCCTGTTTATACCTGGTGCTAAAATGTGTCCAGTGGTCTGATCTTTTCCACATTCTGATTGTGTCCACATCATTATTCCGCCCTGTAAAATCATGGACCGGTAACACCATTGACTAATAGCATCAATAACTGTCTTAAAAAATCTAATCATATAATATTTTCCTAATGTTTTATAATGCAGATGCAGTTGACAGATAAGAGCAGGGGTGCAACTTTCACTGGGGACGGGGACGAGGGAGGGAGTTGACCTCTCCCACATTCTGAAATTCCCCAAAAAGCGGCATAGGTGTGCTTTAGTACTATGCGGACGCCTCAGAGAGGTCGGTTAGGCTGTTTGGTGGTTTCAGACGGCTGGATTTAGGACTGTGCGGACACCACAGAGAGTGTGAACAGAGGCTGCTGTTGTCTGTGTGTGTTGTGCTTTTTCTCAGAGTTGTAAATTTTATTTGACTGATGTAGCTGGCAAGGGAACTGCTGTTTGACTTAACAGAAAAAAATGATTTAATCCCAGTGCTGAGCTAGTAGTGTAACTGACATGCAACGTTGGCTACTGTTTCATCCCCTCTCGACTGAAGTTATGTTTGAAATGAATTAACTAGCTAGCTAGTTAGTAGCTACCACAGCTAGTTCAGCTCTAGCATCTGTCAGGTAGCAGTATGTAACAGCTGTAGTAGAAGTAAATTAACTTGGCTCGTTTTCGCCAGTCGATGTACCATTAGAGCTAGCCAAAAGTTGGCTAAATTTAGATATCATTTTTTCCCCAATCACGGTCAGTTTATCATATTATTGATCTGTCAGTTTCCCTAGTTAATCCCCTACTTTTCACACTGGCACGGTCATGGTGCACAGTCAGTACACAACACTATGCTCATCATGTATTAACAGGATCAGATGGTCGACAGCTGTCGAATCAGGGTCAGACAGCCAGGGAAGAATAGTCTACGGAGCTCAGGTGAATTTTGCAGTGTATTAGGGTAGGCTACAGTCTTGGATCTAGGAATATTGGTAGTTTTACTTATTGAACCATTGATTCTATTTTTGGATAATATCATGTATAAATATACACCAAGGTAATTCTTTGTCATGCCTCATCTGAGCAGGATCAGATGGTGACCCGGATCTCAGCAGGGT
Organism: Thymallus thymallus; assembly: GCA_023634145.1. Taxonomy (NCBI): domain Eukaryota; kingdom Metazoa; phylum Chordata; class Actinopteri; order Salmoniformes; family Salmonidae; genus Thymallus; species Thymallus thymallus. The sequence continues at coordinate 42,120,604 of CM042410.1, forward strand.
CAGGCAACCAGGGAAGACCAATCTCTGACGGCACTGAGGTGAACTTTTGCAGATGCAACACTTTGTTCTCTCTGTGCAGCAAACCCTGGACAAGACAGGAGCTTTAAACATTGAAACTATTTTAAGGCAAATGTCAAGATATGTATCACTAGATTTGATTTCTTACAAGATTAAGTGTAAACTGTGCAACTTTCATAAGGTCTGGATGCCTTGTATGGAATACTGTACGACAAAAGGAGTCTGTATTGAAAACAAGCCCACGTCAGGGGAGATACCTATTTAGGCACTCCCTATCTGCTGGGCTGCTCAGTCTTGGACCTGGGGCTCTGCTTGTCACTCTGGCCTTGGCCTAATATCCTAAAGCTGAGTGTGGTGTATTGGGTTGGGGTGCTGCAGGGCGGTGGACCCCTAGGGGTAGGACGGGGCGATCCAGCTATATTGTGTGCAAGTTAAAAGAGCTCTACAGTACTATTATGGCTATGATATGAATGTAAGTGCCCTCCGTAATTTTGGGGACAGTGAATAATTTTCTAGATTATGATCAGTGATTAGTTCATTGACTATAACTGCCTTGGAAGTGAGGGATCTAACATTAAGTAACCCTATTTTAAGAAGTGAGATATCACAACCTCTTTCAATAATGACAGGAATGGAGTTGGTCCTTATTCCAGTGAGATTACTAAGGCGAACACTGCCATGTTTAGGTTTGCACAAAGTAGATTGAGGCACAGACACGGTCTCAATGGGGGTAACTGAGCTGACTACACTGACTATGCTAGTGGCAGACTCCTCTAAACTGACAGGCTGGCTAACAGCCTGCTGCCTGGCCGGCACCCTATCTCATAGTGGAGCTAGAGGAGTTAGAGCCTTGTCTATGTTCATAGATAAAATGAGAGCACCCCTCCAGCTAGGGTGGAGTCAGTCACTCCTCAGCAGGCCAGGCTTAGTCCTGTTTGTGGGTGAGTCCCAGAAAGAGGGCCAATTGTCTACAGATTCTATCCTTTGGGAGGGGCAGAAAACAGTTTTCAACCAGCGATTGAGTTGTGAGACTGCTGTAGAGCTCATCACTCCCCCTAACTGTATTGTATTCTTAGTATTAAAGTAGTACATTTTTGGTCCCACATTCATAGCACGCAATGACTACATCAAGCTTATTACTTTACACATTTGTTGGATGCATTTTCTGTTTGTTTTATTTTGTGCCCAATAGAAATTAATGGTAAATAATGTATTGTGTCATTTTGGAGTCACTTTTATTGTAAATAAGAATACTACCATGATAACAGATAATCCTGAAAGAATCGTGAATAATGATGAGCGAGAAAGTTACAGACTCACAAATATCATACCCCCAAGACATGCTAACCTCTCACCATTACAATAACAGTGGAGGTTAGCATTTTATATCATACCCCCAAGACATGCTAACCTCTCACCATTACAATAACAGTGGAGGTTAGCATTTTATATCATACCCCCAAGACATGCTAACCTCTCACCATTACAATAACAGTGGAGGTTAGCATTTTTGGGGGGGTATGATATTTGTGCGTCTATAACGTTCTCAGTCATCATTATACACAATTTATTCAGGACCATCCATAATCATGGTAGCATCCGCATTCATGTAAAAGCATTTAGAAACATATTATATTCTTATTTACAATTAAAGTGACCCCAAAAGCATATTATTAGATTGTGAGGAAATGTAGGAAATTAGCATTAGATGCCCAATAATTCTGAGGGAGGTCCCCCAGACCGCCCAGCAGGTTATTTCCACCCACTTCTTAAACCAAAGTTGTGCCCCTGTATAAGAGAAACCTTTTATTACCATGTGCAGACTTAACAGATACTAATCAGATAGTGATTCTATCATCTTGATCCGGTGATGAAAGCCTCATGTTAGTTAGCTCAAGGTGTGAATGAGGCTTTTGTTTAGACTGTATTGTATTCTTAGACTAATATATCCAGTTCGCTGGAACTATACAAGGCACCAAGGTAAAGCAGATACTGTAGTTAGCTTGAGAGTTCACTTGAGATCGTAATAATGCATGGGGACAACAAGGCATTAGCTGAAGTGAGCCACCTACGATTCCCCACATGGCAGCTTCTTGCCATTGTTGGTAGATGGCTGTTCAGAATCATAACACCACACGGCCATCTATGTCATCGATGCATGCTCATCAGTTTCAAGTTGTCAGCCAACCTGTCTATATGGAACCTTGCTCATAAGGTTCTAAATGAAACCTGTATGGTGCTATAAAGTTTCCTAATGTTTTATAAAGAACCATAAAAAAAGGTTCTGTATAGCACCAAAAAAAAGGGTTCCGCTATGATTACAACCCTTTTTGGGGCTATATATAACCACTTTTATTTTTATTTACGGAGAATGGTCTATAAATAACCTTTCTCAATCTCAATGGTTCTTTGTAGAACCATACATGGGTTTAAAAGCCATTGTATACTGTTAAAATTCCATTGTTTTTATTATTGTGTTTATTAAAAAGTTAAATTAGGTGTGGTAGCTCTGGGGTGGGGGGGGGGGATTGGGGGGGGGAATTGATAACTACTGACTTAGTAAACCGTTCTCAATTGATACAAGGCCATACGTGAGTCTTTCCCAAGATGCCATCACTGGCCATAGTCATATATAACATTTAATAGCATTAGACAACAGATTAGATCAACTGGAAGGACACTCTTACTCACGGTTGCACAAAAAGAGCTATGAACAAGCCAAGACCCCAAATATTTGAATGAGCTGCTGCCGCTACATTAACATTTTTCAAACTGCAAAGAACCATTGAAGTGCTCAAAGGGTTCTTTGGGTCATTATGAAGAACCCTCATTTTTATTGTATACTTCATAGAATTCAACAGAATTGGTAATGACCAATCATGAGATTAGTAATGCTGCTTGTTTTAAATAATTGAATCTGTATTGCAATGGTGAAGATGGTGTAGGATACAGTTTTTGATGTAGATATTTCTATCTATATTATTTTGTTACACTTAAAAATAAAAATTGCAATTACAATTAGACGCAAGCAAAAGGTACAAAACGAATGACATATAATATGGTAATATACAGGGGTCTGGTGCTTTATAAGTGTTTTCTATGGCAGGGTGGAAACCAACAGCTTTTTCCAGCCAGTTACAGACTTTGACTATATGAGTTTATTATGAGGGGGTTGTTGCTGCACTCCCATTCAGGTTAAGAGAACTGCTCTATTGTAAAGGCCTTTCGGGAGAGTTCCGAAGTGTGCCATGTGAATAAAGAAAAAAAGAGTGAGCTGTTTGCCTCTCTGGATGAAAGCCAGAGCCAGAGCTGAACCCTAGGTGAAGCAAAACCACATTCCCAGAGGAAGGAGGAGAACAGGCTCTGATAATCAAACACACACAGACTGTTCTTCGTCCTACAGACAGGAAAACAGTAGGTACAGAATGTTAAAGGTATAACTGTGGGAAATGGGAATGTCTCTTCCTTATGTTTGATGACAATCAAATGTTGTCTTGAGTTGTTTTAAGATACTGGTTATTGATTAAATTATATAATAGGACAAAAGGACAGGCAGATCATGCAATTGAAAAAAGGCAGTTCAAAGGTTTTCTTCTTTCTTTTGTTGTTTTGTCGTTTTGAGGAGAAAAATCACTTTCATTTTAGTTTCTTCTCTGCATTAAAAAATATGAAATCTTAATTTGCCAGCATTGGCTGCTGACACTTCAGTGCTGGCAAAGGCTGTGTGTACTTACAGGGGTTGGTCATGCTTGCTAGTTTTACCCCTTTTTCAGCTTGGTGTTGGTGTAATGTACAAGTTCAAGGTGTGATCGTGTGGGCCTTTCTTTGGAGGCCTCTGTCCTCCTCTGTCCCCTCATACTGGGTGGACAAACTGGTAGACCAGTCTCTGAGAGACAACAGGTTTGCGGATGATGCCTTTCTTGTAGTACTGCCGTATGGAGCGACTCAGTTTGTCGTAGTTCATTGCTGGACGGTTCTTCCTCAGTCCCCAGAGTCTCGCCACATGAGCAGAGTCCTCAATTTTGAAAATACCTGGCAGACAGCAGAGTGAGATTAGATATGGATTCCTTTGTCACTGCGTTCAATTGTAATTCTCCGTCTTTTTTTAAATGAAATTAGAATTCATTGTTGGAGAGGAGAGGATTATTGCATCAGTTCTTGGCAGTCACACAGCCTTTCCTGCTCACCTTTCTCCTTGTTGAGCCAGCGGATACAGCGTCCGTAGTTGTGGGGTTTGAGGAGCAGCTCTCTGAGGAACTGCCACAGGTGGATGGGCTGGCCTGAGCACGATGAGTCTGCCTCCAACCACAGCTCCTCTCCGCCTGCACCGAGGGAGGAGGACACGCACAGGCATTATTTCCTAACGTGGAGCTATGAACACACACCCACACACACACACATATTTGCTAACAAGACAGAACTATACATGACCCTCTGGTCTTTTTCCTAGGAGCTATGAACACACACAATTGCCACTACTCCTTCCCAAGGACCAAGAGCACTCTGGCCCTTGAGAAATTACATTCATGTCACTTTCTTTCCTAGCAAGGCTAATAGAGAAGAAGCTAAAACTACCTGTGATTTTGCTGTCTCCAACGGAACATCTCTCTTTCATCCAGGCAGCTGTAGAGAGAGAAAGAAGGTGAGAGAAAGAGAGAGAGAGATGTATTGTTGTATTGTTTGAACAGAATGATACTATATTCATTATCCTGGGAAGGAAAACAGTAGTAAATTACATTATGTGCAGAATGTCTGTCTACACCAGTCATCAGAGCCAGCCCCAGGCATAAGCGGCATAAGTGGTCGCTTGGGGCCCCCTCCCAAAAAAAATGGTAGTAATCATGGCTGAATACCGACCAGGCACGCAGAGCATGTGTCTAAGGGGACCTGAACTCCAGGGGGCCCGATTGATTTTGTTAGCCATTCTCACTCAGATATCATATTAACATGGCATAAGCTTAGAGCCCCCAAAAGGCTAGGGCCGGCCCTGCCAGTCATACAGCAATTATAACACACCTGACTTCCAGATGTCCAGGTGGGCGTGCAGGGTGTCTCCACACTGAGGGGACCTCTGCCTGAAGTCCTCTTCACTCATGGCACACAGGTCTTTCCCAGTGAGCTCCTGGAAGGCCTTGCCGGCTTGAGGCAGTCTGTACAGGTGCTCTGTCCACAGCAACCACTTCTGGACGTTCCCCGAGCTCCACTCTATGGGGTCTGGGCATAACAGATAAAAAACAATAGCATAAACACTTTATTTTGGATAGTCCCCTATTACATCTATAGATGTTGAACAAACTATTATCAAACTAGCAGTAACATTTACGGTAAATGTCAACTGCATGTCTGTTGGCCTGTAATAGGGAGGGATCTATTCAGGATAGAGGGTCACCAAAACAACCGTGAACACAGTGGAGACCCTAGATGTGTGTCGTCCCCATACTACAGTATCAGTTGATCTCTGGTTACACACACACACACACACACACACACACACACACACACACACACACACACACACACACACACACACACACACACACACACACACACACACACACACACACAGATTGCAATCAAATGCTCTCAATCAAAGGCCAATTACTGTCTTCACCTCAAAGTGTTTATTTGACTAGTCTTTTCTTTGCGAGGTTCGCTCTGGTTAAACTCCAATAGCAGGAGTGGTCTGGGGAGAATGGTGGTTTGCATAAGGTGGGGTACTGTTCTGTTGTGTACTCTACAATCACACCATGAGACCACATTTTGGATACAGCAGTAGCAGCAGGAGGAGAAGTAGGGGCCCTGTGATGTCAGGGTGTGACTGACAGAAGACATCTTACAGTGCACACAGTACTGTATGCCCTCGACCTGATGTTTGCTTTGCCAGTTGAACAGACCTCACCCATGCACTGTGTACACGGCTGTTGGCAGGCGAGCAGCACCGTCATTCCCACTAAATCCTGTTGGGTATTTGTTAAACGCATGCAAAGGTTGGGATTATACAGATCCTGGAGCAGACAAACATGACTTGCGTCAGTGAGACAGGTTATCATTAAGAGCTGTCATCCATGTCATTATGATCTAGCAGTATGCTGAAATAAGCTAGAATGAGCGGCTAGGGTGTTTTTCATGCTCTTGAAAGGGAGACAGGATCATGCAGTAGTGGCAGCCATAGATTATGGAATTAGGAGAAAGTGTAAAGTCCCTCAGTCCTCACTGACTATGGCTCATCAAATATGAAAGGCACAAAATGCTGATGTGACAAGGATTAATTAATCATACAATTCCACATAGAATCGGTACTCACCACAAAACATAGCTTTAAACAGGAATGCCCATTCTACTGTTTTATTTAGTTATTTTATTTCACCTTTATTTAACCAGGTAGGCCAGTTGAGAACAAGTTCTCATTTACAACTGCGACCTGGCCAAGATAAAGCAAAGCAGTGCGACAAAAACAACAACAACACAGAGTTACACATGGGATAAACAAACGTACAGTCAATAACACAATCTATATACAGTGTGTGCAAATGTAGTAAGATTAGGGAAGTAAGGCAATAAATAGGCCATAGTGGCGAAATAATTAGAATTTAGCATTAACACTGGAGTGATAGATGTGCAGATGATGATGTGCAAATAGAGATACTGGGGTGCAAATGAGCAAAAATAACAATATGGGGATGAGGTAGTAGGGTAGGCTATTTACAGATGGCTATGTACAGGTGCAGTGATCGGTAAGCTGCTCTGACAGCTGATGCTTAAAGTTAGTGAGGGAGATAGGAGTATCCAACTTCAATGATTTTTGCAATTCGTTCCAGTCATTGGCAGCAGAGAACTGGAAGGAATTGCGGCCAAAGGAGGTGTTGGCTTTGGGGGTGACCAGTGAAATATACCTGATGGTGCGCATGCTATGGGTGGGTGTTGCTATGGTGACCAGCGAGCTGAGATAAGTTGGGGATTTACCTAGCAAAGACTTATAGATGACCTGAAGCCATTGGGTTTGTCGACGAATATGTAGTGAGGGCCAGCCAAAGTCAACGAGAGCATACAGGTCGCAGTGGTGGGTAGTATATGGGGCTTTAGTAACAAAACGGATGGCACTGTGATAGACTACATCCAATTTGCTGAGTAGAGTGTTGGAGGCTATTTTGTAAATGACATCGCTTAAGTTAAGGATCGGTAGGATAGTCAGTTTTACGAGGGCATGTTTGGCAGAATGAGTGAAGGAGGCTTTGTTGCGAAATAGGAAGCCGATTCTAGATTTAATTTTGGATTGGAGATGCTTAATGTGAGTCTGGAAAGAGAGTTTACAGTCTAACCAGACACCTAGGTATTTGTAGGTGTCCACATATTCTAAGTCAGACCCGCCGAGAGTAGTGATGCTAGTCCGGCGGGCGGGTGCGGGCAGCGTTCGATTGAAGAGTATGCATTTAGTTTAACTAGCATTTAAGAGCAATTGGAGGCCGTGGAAGGAGTGTTGTATGGCATTGAAGCTTGTTTGGAGGTTTGTTAACACAGTGTCCAAAGAAGGGCCAGATGTATACAGAATGGTGTCGTCTGCGTAGAGGTCGTCAGAGAGTCACCAGCAGCAAGAGCAACATCATTGATATATACAGAGAATAGAGGGGGCCCAAGAATTGAACCCTCATAGAGACTGCCAGAGGTCCGGACAACAGGCCCTCAGATTTGACACACTGAACTCTATCTGAGAAGTAGTTGGTGAACCAGGCAAGGCAGTCATTTGAGAAACCAAGGCTATTGAGTCTGCCGATAAGAATGCGGTGATTGACAGAGTCAAAAACCTTGGCCAGCTCGATGAAGACGGCTGCACAGTACGGTCTTTTATCGATGGCGGTTATGATATCATTTAGGACCTTGAGTGTGGCTGAGGTGCACCCATGACCAGCTCAGAAACCAGATTGCATAGCGGAGAAGGTACGGTGGGATTCGAAATGGTCAGTGATCTGTTTGTTAACCTGGTTTTCGAAGACTTTAGAAAGGCAGGGCAGGATGGATATAGGTCTGTAACAGTTTGGGACTAGAGTGTCTCCACCTAACTCTATTAATTCTAGCATGAGAGTGGCAGGTTACTACTGTAACAGTACCTACCTGGGATGATGTTGAGCAGCTTGCAAGCCGTCTCGATGTCCTTCAGCACCTCCCCGACCACCATGCTTTGGACCTGCTCCAGGGAGCGCTCCTCCTCCTGGCCCTCCAGCCCCGGGGAGAGCCCCAGGGCCTGGCTGTCGATGACAGGGCACTGCTCTGGCTCCTCACGGGGCTCTGTCCTGTTTATGTGGAGAGGCACGGGACAAGCCTGACCCGAGGAGGCCTCGGTCACCTTCACCAGCCAGGTGGAGTCCTCGGTGAAGAGCATGTCGAAGCAGGACAGATGGAAGCCTGGAAGGCTGCGATGCTCAAGAGCCTCCATGCAGGGCTTGGTGTCCTCCATCTCCCAGGCCATCCCAGCCTCGGCTCCGGTCCTGTCTCCCAGGGGGCTCTCGGGCAGACCTAGGCGGGATGGAAACAATGGGCTGCTGCCCTCTGATGATAGACTCTCCCCTGGACTCGACATGGCTGCTGCCTCCTGGTGAGGGAAGAAGAATAGATATTTACTTTACAATAGTCATAAAGATTTACAGATGTCAAGAAGGTCAAAGTTGTACCAACAGTATTTCCTATTTGATATGTTAATATACTGTGGGTGTGGAGATACAGTACAATCATACAGTTCATACAGTTCATGACAAAATAATGAAAACCAGCAGTTTGTCATCAAACGTGGTTTGATCCTGCAGCCTTCCCTGGATAATTCTCGGACAACTTCCCATAGTAAACAATTGTTTCTTCATTTGAGTGGGAATGAGCAGATCACACTCTAGTTCTCTTTCATATATCCAATTCCGTTTGATGTAGGACTGGAAAAAATGAATGATTCTTTCACTGAAAACCCTGTTTCCAAATTTGTAATAGCATCTTGGAATTATTTAAATTTGTCTGATATTGGATGATATTCCCGCAGTAATTCAAAATCACAGTACCTTCAAGAAACTATATCTTCGTGCCCAAAGCTCCGGCTGCTAAACGTGCAACAATTTCAAAACATTAAGAAAGTCCATCAGAGGGACTGCGGGTGTGACTCCTCCCGAGTGATGCACAGTGAACAGAACATAAACTGAGGTGAGAGCGTGTTTGCTGAGGCTCTTTAAATGTGTCCTGAGTCAAGTGAAGATACGGAGGGAATGACCCTTAAGAGAGTGCACAGAACCAGCAGAGCAGGCATGGGGCAAAATGGATTGCACTGAGTCTCTTACTTGTGGGTCAGTGGCCCAGAATGGGTGGTGACTTGGGGGTAGGTGACTTGTATTGAGGCCTAAAGCGGTTCGACCGCATGCCTTTTCTTTTCAAGGTGCCGTCTCCGCAGCCCTCTGGCTCCACTGTCAGCTGGAATTTTTAATCAAATGAAAAAAAGATAAAGTGGAGGAGAAGACACCTCAAACGTGGCATGACAGTGTTGTTGTCTGCTCAGGAACAGTTTCCGAAGAATTTGGAGGAATTTGTATTTCAATTCACTCTGTTTACGTACACTCTGGTTTCAATGGTTTTGCCCTGCCTCTTGTAAAGCGACCCAGAGTTATTCCTCACCACGTGACCTGAACAGGAAAAACGCCTTGCCTTAGAAACTTTCTTCACAGGTGCAATTCTACTGGCATTATAGTGGCATCCTAAGTCAACATCAGAGGTTGTCAGCTGTACCACTGACCAGTGTAATAACAGGATGACCTCACTTGACAGTGTACATGGCTACCTGCTGCCACAGGTGGTAGATGGGAAGAAAATTAGATGTCATAGAGACAGGGGTTATCAGTAGTCATGCTGTGGTAAAAGATGCCTGCTCTCGCAGAGCACATGTTCAAGGAGAGACATGGTTTGTTTGCCCAGAGAGACTATAAGCCACTGTATTCATAAAACCGATGTATCACTACTGTACCACACCCAGCAACATCAATCAAAACCATCTATATTTATGTTGATCAATTGTTCCACTTATATGTTATATTGTTGTTTTTCAAAGAAACTAAGAAACTGTCAGATCAGACATTGAATATTCCTTGGGGTGAGGATAAGGCTACTTCAGTGTTACCACAATAATCCTAGCAGGAACAAACTTGACAGACTGTACCAGTCCTAGAGCTGTTTTAACCCTAAAGGAAATTAAGTTATCCTCTCCAAAAGAGTTTTCCTCTCTATCTCTCCATTCTCTTTGTCTCCAAACCCCCAGTCTACCCCCCTCCCCATTCCTCATTTTATCTCCCAAGGGTCTGGGGATAACCCAATGTCTCTTCTCTTCATCAGGAGTCAGATTAAAAAGCGCCAGACGGTGTCCCGGCCAGCCTGCTGTGTCCACTCTCCTCTGTAACAGCTTGCGCTAAGCTCATTAGCCCGGCAAATTTAGCCATATTAGCTTTTTCCAAAAGGGGAAGGGATGGGAGAAAGAGGCGCAAACATGCTCCCCAGGGGAAGGATTATGGGTCTGACTGATCTCTAAATGAGTTTGGTCAAGACGGTGATATTCATTTCAGGAGAATTAGGCTTCGCTCCATTTGCTAGCCAGGCCTTAGACACACAGTCAGAGGGACTAAAGGCATGAAGGCAGCCATCCTCCCTGGTAACCATTAAACCACTTTTTATTTCTCTTTTCTTTTTTTGACATTCTCAGCATCAAGCCTGCTTGTAATAAACGCATGGATGAGTCTCTCTGTATCATATTGAGAGAGAAACGGCTGCACCTTGGCAATGTTCCTCAGGTGGTAAAAAGCTATTTTGGTCACTTTCCTAGTGTGTGATTGGAAATTTAGTTCGGAACCTAAAATGTTTTTTACCTGGTGTTTATCTTTATTGCCTGTGAATTAAAATGTGCAGCTAGATTCTCTCTGTGCTTTGGCTCCAACAATAAGTATCTCGGTCTGTGAATTAAAATGTGTGGCTGTTCTTGCTTAGCTTTGGCTCCAACAATAAGTACCTCAGTTGGTGAAATAAAATGTGCGGACAGATTCTCTTTCTGTGCTTTGGCTCCAACAATAAGTACCACGGTCTGTGAATTAAAATGTGTGGCTATTCTCGCTTAGCTTCGGCTCCAACAATAAGTACCTCGGTCTGTGAATTAAAATGTGTGGCTATTCTCGCTTAGCTTCGGCTCCAACAATAAGTACATCGGTCTTGTCTTGATTTAGCTGGGGGAACTTGTGAGCCATCCAAGTATTTAAATCACTAATACAGTCACTAATTTATCTGTGGAGCTAAAATCCTCTGGTGACAGAAATGTAAAGTTGTGTATCGTCTGTGTAGCTCTCGATTGGCGCTGTGGTCTAAGGCACTGCATCTCAGTGCTAGAGGTGTCACTACCGACCCTGGTTCAATTCCAGGCTGTCACAATCCAGATGTGATTGGGAGTCCCATAGGGTGCCGTGCAATTGGCCCAGCATCGTTCGGGTTTGGCCCGGGTAGGCTGTCATTCTAGATAAGGATTTGTTCTTAACTAACTTCCCTAGTTATATAAAAGTTAAATAAAACATACAAAAATAAATGCTGTGCTTTCTGATAACACAGCCAAGGGGTAACATAGGAGCTACAGATTTTTTTCTCTTCAGGAACAGGAGTTGAATACCCTGACTGCTTGGTATTTTACAAGACTGGTATATCTGCTTTAAAATGACTCTTGAAACTAAACTGTGCATCAGTAATAGATATATGGAAACACAACAGTCACCAGATGTCCTCTCCCTGTGCTCTTCCAAAGTAAAGGCTCCCTTGTTTGAGTTAAAGAAGTGTATATAGTCAGGTGTGACTGTTTGCTGTGTGTGTACGGTTTAAAGAGATTTGGGGCTCTATTCAATCACATCCGCTTTAGCCGACATCCGCATAGTGGTTGTTTTGGCGGTGTCTTAGGTGGAACTGAGTTAGAGCTGTCAAACCCACAAGTGGCTCTGATATTATACCTAAAGCGGGCATTGCCATTGGCTGCATGGAGTCGCATTACAAGAAATCCCATGCAGCCTTGTTTACAAGTTTGAACACTGGAATGTGAGATGTAGGCTTATCTACACCTCCATTAGGCTGATGGAAATCAAATTTAAAATTTGAGCGTAATTATTTCTATATAGCCTACACTTTCTCGTTCTGAACTTCTAACGCAGATGCGACAGGTGTGGCTTACTTACACCAATTTGACAGCTCCAATCTAGTTACACCTCTGACACATACAAAACAACTATGTGGGCATCAGCTATTGCCGATTAACACGTGCTCTGATTGAATCTATGCCTTAGACGAGCCTCAGGGATTCTTTGTTATTATTTTTCATGGGAAACTTAGAACCATCCAGGGAATTCACCAGAGTTTCATAACATTCGGGGCACAGCCCTGAAGACCAGGGGCTTACGGCGATCTGCAAAATAATTTCCTGCAATTCTACGCCATTTTACATGACTGGAGACAAGTATATTTTTTAATACCACACAAATGACCAAAATGACAAGAAACTCTGACATTGACATACTGAGATCAATAAAACGAACGACCCATGTCTTAATTGCAACCAATAGCATAGGCCATTCAGAGCCGGCCCTCCCATTAGGCAAGATTCGGCGATCGCCTAGGGCGGCACTTGAATTTGGGGCGGCATTTTGACAATTTGCTGTTGCCTTCCGGTGCCCCTGATTGGTTACTACACCGCCGGCGGCACTCCAGCTGCCAGCTCATAGCATTGCTGCAGTTCCTGCCCCCACCTGCTTCTCCCAGGGGGTGCGGCGGTGTATTAGCGAATCAGGGGGGCCTGATAACGGATATCTAGGAAAAGTTTTCAAAATGTATGCACTAAAAATATATCTTTTGGCAATTCACAGCATTACCATCGAGTCTGCTTAAAAATAATGAGGTCCACACTTCTGAAGCATCGTATGCTTTGCTTACAGGTTAACTTATTTCTCGAATATTACTGCACAGCCAAAATAAAAAAATTTAGCTGCTTGATTTACATAAAATTGGACCAACCCGTGGCACTATAGTTGCTACATTTGTTTTCCAAACTGTCGCTACCGTAGCAACCGTCTGCAGTTAGTATGTTTACATTTCCACGCTTGCGAGACCTGTAACAGACCTGTAACAGAATATTATTTGTTGTTCCAGTGGTAGTAGTTTCTATGAGCACCAAGAAACCGAAAATCTACTACTTTCAACAGTGAGTGGAAAGAAGATTATTATTCTTCGGGGTAGACCGCGTTAGGAAGAGGGTGGAAAAAGTAGATCCTATGTAACTAAAGTGTCTGGGCACCCCTTGCATAGGCCAATGAAACTAATGGATACACAGATTGTAGGCCTACAATATGAGGTGGAAATTATAGTCCACCAACTTTCCAATTGTACTTTTGAAATATTGCAAAATACATTTTAGCTACTGCCTGCTGTTTATTGACAGCCATATTGGCAGCCACAACTCAACAATCAGCTGTTTGATATTTTCAGCCTAATTGCGGGATTCCCGACTGTAGGCCTATGACTTGATGTGACATAATATACAATCCACAGCAATTTTTTAAAAGAAGCTATTGATCCTTGGTGGCTAAATTATGCACTCTGGTGTAGTATTATTTATGATTTCATTTATTTCTGTACAGACAGGAGTAATTTGCCAAATGTATTTAAATTTACTGCAGCACTTCCAGCACCTCTTCCTGCGGCTATGTGTTCCTCCATGGATTGTTTCCAGTAACCCCATACGATGTTATTGCATAGGCAGGCCTACTGTTGCAATAATATTAAAATAATCTACAATTACAAGATAATAAATTCAGTAGGCTATGTCAATGAAGCCAATAGTGGTTTCAGCTATATTGTTATAGAAACTACTGTATGTAGGCCTTATGACTTTTTGGACCACTGTAGCACAGTTTCAATGTCCATAAGACTAATAACAAAAAATGTAAAATTACTTGAAAGGTGTAAAAAATGTGTATTCACATTAGTAGGTCACTGAAATGCATCGTAAAAGTACTGGAAAGTTCAGGAAAACATCAGGGAAGCTCATCCGGTAGGCTATATCCCTAATGTGTGTGTAGTGAAGATCTTCATTACTTTCAATTGAAAGACTAATGATCATGAGCCCTCACCTCAATTGTAACCGAATATCCAAATGACGATTCAGTGACAACAATAATCGGACATTGATTGATTTATCAAGACCAGTTCCCATGCTTGTCTTAAAGTAGCGCAATGATGCTGTCCCAATCAAAACGGTGCTGAAATTATCAGTTGATTTATTATGTAGTGCTATTTTTTTAGGTAGCCTACCAGAACGCAATTTCCTATTAATATATCGCCATCATTACTGAATGAAAGTTTGTAGCAAATGAATCCTACCTTATTTTAAATGACTGTCAATCGTGAACGATAATTATTCATGTTTTACGGGTGAAATGTCCATTCTGCATCCATGCCAACCATTTGATCCCAATCAGTATCATAGGAATATTCAGTGGCGATTTTAGCATATCAATCTGGGTGGGGCAAACAAAAAAAATGTGGGATGCATGCCAGCAAAGCCACTACACAACACAACACTAAACAATACATTAATATCACTATAACGGTGACAAACGGTTCCCACAAACTGTTAGGGCCGACAAAAAGCTGTCCCAACAGCAGAGTCCCAACAGCAGTCCCAACAAATTACCATTGCTACACCTGGCTATCAGCAGAGCCTTGTGGCTGACCTGCTGATATGGCTGACTTGGCTAAACAAATGTGGTTTCTACTGACAATTGAGATGTACAAACTATGGCACAAGGGGACGCCGAGCGGATAAGAGGCAATCTGTAATTTCAATTAAAACAAAGTTAGCGAGCTAGGACAGACGTAGTCAATATAACTATCTGTTCAGCACTTTTGAAATGTACAGCGACAGAATTCAGATCATGGGCCGTTCTTACAGTATTCTCCCTGTACACCAAGTCAGAACCTTAGGATAAATATAGAGGGCATATAAGCAGACAATGAAAGCTCTTACAATATTCGATGATGAAATGTATCTAAAACAAGCTATAGTCTACATGTGCACCACCAAGTCAGAACAGTAAGTTATGAGGGGGAAAGGGACTACATTATTAGGATGAGGCACATGGGCTACTAACAGCTTACTACACAACATACACATAGTATTACTTTCTTAGCTTCAGTATACATATCTCCCTGGCATATTACATAATTTATGCAGCAGCATACAAGACATTTTTGAACTCACCTTGTTGTGCTGTGCTCACTTGAACAGGAATGTGGCATGGCAGTCCTCCGAAGTTGAAATTTTGTCATCAGACTTTGTCATCAAGTCTGGAATTCTCTGGAGTTATGGTGCTTTCAAGACAACTGGGAACTCTGGAATTTTTTGGGGAATCATCATGACGTTAGTGATCTTCAGGTCGTAGCTCTAGAAAGAGGCCCGAGTTCCGAATGTACAATTCCGAGTTGGATGAAAGTTCAAAACATATTTTTCTAATCGTAGCTTGTTTTTTCCAGGTTCCCAGTTGTCTTGAATTCACTAACAATTGTTTTGAGCGCGGCACAAATCATGCTTCATTAACAGCATGGACAAATGACCCTTAATCTTAGACTTGGGACCACACAGCCACTCCACTGAATAGCAGGCTAATGATTGCTTTGCAATGCTTACAATTAGCCACTGATTCCTTCCAAACAAGTCATTGTTGAATTTGCGATTTCCAACTTGTTGTGTATTGCCAATGAGTACTGATACATTTATCTATAATTTATCTTCATTATTTCTCTTCATATGACAAGGATTAAAACAGATTTGCCAGTAGATTGTCGACTTGATTCATGATGATGACTGCTAGCTAAGATTTTGAAAGTATGATGTTGACATGAGCAGTCCAATCAAAACTACTGTAGATATAATGTGATTTGACGTCATTTTATCTGTGGCCAATGACCTTGAGCCTTCTTGGATGGGCACTTCTAAAGTAACTCTATGGCAACACCCAAGGGGCTTGAATTTTCGACCTCTACCCTTATACTTGGCGGTGACGTAGTGTCCCCATGCATGACAGAACACTGAGCCAATCATGGCTGAACACTCGTATTTTCTGCTGGTTTGCCCCACCACCACAGAAAGCACTGAGCTAGGCTCAAACACATTTCTATCGATTTTGGAGCTGCCTTACTCAAGAAAACAAAAAATAAACCATGTTTGTATAAGGCTTTATTAAGTCAATGATATATATACAGTGGGGAGAACAAGTATTTGACACACTGCCGATTTTGCAGGTTTTTCTACTTACAAAGCATGTAGAGGTCTGTAATTTTTATCATAGGTACACTTCAACTGTGAGAGACGGAATCTAAAACAAAAATCCAGAAAATCACATTGTATGATTTTTAAATAATTAATTTGCATTTTATTGCATGACATAAGTATTTGATCACCTACCAACCAGTAAGAATTCCGGCTCTCACAGACCTGTTAGTTTTTCTTTAAGAAGCCCTCCTGTTCTCCACTCAATACCTGTATTAACTGCACCTGTTTGAACTCGTTACCTGTATAAAAGACACCTGTCCACACACTCAATCAAACAGACTCCAACCTCTCCACAATGGCCAAGACCAGAGAGCTGTGTAAGGACATCAGGGATAAAATTGTAGACCTGCAAAAGGCTGGGATGGGCTACAGGACAATAGGCAAGCAGCTTGGTGAGAAGGCAACAACTGTTGGCGCAATTATTAGAAAATGGAAGAAGTTCAAGATGACGGTCAATCTCCCTCGGTCTGGGGCACCATGCAAGATCTCACCTCGTGGGGCATCAATGATCATGAGGAAGGTGAGGGATCAGCCCAGAACTACATGGCAGGACCTGGTCAATGACCTGAAGAGAGCTGGGACCACAGTTTCAAAGAAAACCATTAGTAACACACTACGCCGTCATGGATTAAAATCCTGCAGCGCACGCAAGGTCCCCCTGCTCAAGCCAGCGCATGTCCAGGCCCGTCTGAAGTTTGCCAATGACCATCTGGATGATCCAGAGGAGGAATGGGAGAAGGTCATTTGGTCTGATGAGACAAAAATATAGCTTTTTGGTCTAAACTCCACTCGCCGTGTTTGGAGAAAGAAGAAGGATGAGTACAACCCCAAGAACACCATCCCAACCGTGAAGCATGGAGGTGAAAACATCATTCTTTGGGGATGCTTTTCTGCAAAGGGGACAGGACGACTGTACCGTATTGAGGGAAGGATGGATGGGGCCATGTATCGCAAGATCTTGGCCAACAACCTCCTTCCCTCAGTAAGAGCATTGAAGATGGGTCGTGGCTGGGTCTTCCAGCATGACAACGACCCGAAACACACAGCCAGGGCAACTAATGAGTGGCTCCGTAAGAAGCATCTCAAGGTCCTGGAGTGGCCTAGCCAGTCTCCAGACCTGAACCCAATAGAGAATCTTTGGAGGGAGCTGAAAGTCCGTATTGCCCAGCGACAGCCCCGAAACCTAAAGGATCTGGAGAAGGTCTGTATGGAGGAGTGGGCCAAAATCCCTGCTGCAGTGTGTGCAAACCTGGTCAAGAACTACAGGAAACGTATGATCTCTGTAATTGCAAACAAAGGTTTCTGTACCAAATATTAAGTTCTGCTTTTCTGATGTATCAAATACTTATGTCATGCAATATAATGCAAATGAATTACTTAAAAATCATACAATGTGATTTTCTGGATTTTTGTTTTAGATTCCGCCACTCACAGTTGAAGAGTACCTATGATAAAAATGACAGACTTCTACATGCTTTGTAAGTGGGAAAATCTGCAAAATCGGCAGTGTATCAAATACTTGTTCTCCCCACTGTATATATATATTTTTTACATTGTTTGCAAACTGATATGTGACACGTATTAATTCCAAAATAACATGCAAAACAGGCAAGCCCCCCTCCAAAAAATGTGAGGCTCAACTGGTCGCCACTGGATTTTGATCTTCTTGAATGATATAGGCTAAGTAGTCTAACTACTGTTTAACAGAATTTTAGAACAGATGGAGTTGAACACAGACACCTGCATTTTGTTTCAATCAAACCTATGGCGCACGCTGTTGAGTTCACATAATTTTATTTTTCAGACAATTCAGCACAATCAACCTAAATTGTCATGAGAAACGATGTGTTGTTTTTGGTCTAACAGGATCCTAACATTATCTATGATATTATATTTTGTTTGGGATGTAGAATACTAATTAAGCATTAAGTGATCTTGTGAGACATCACACCGTTCTGAGAAGTGGTGGAACATCTCTTCGCAGCACTACACTCCTGATTATAACAGCTGGATGACTTTGGGAAGTTCACATAACCACAGCTCTACGAACCATGCGGCGCAAAAGATTAGGGGCTGATTCAAAATCATTCGGGCTAAAGCCCCGAAAGACAGGTCTTGGTGAATCAACGAATGAAAAAAAAAATCCAAGATGATAGAAAATAAAAGAGAATGAGGCTACTATGAGTGCTGGGGAGATCGATAATACCCAGCAACGCCTACTGTTCTTACAAGGAAGTAGCCTTGCTGAGAAAAATATAACCTAAAAAAGCACCTTTAACTCTCAGACCTGTAATTTATTATTTAACCTTTAATTCACCAGGAAGTCCAATAGAGGTCAGAGCCATGTAGGCCCACGTGACATATCCCTACTGTTGGTGACTGCATGTTAGTGAGAAGAAGCCCAGGATCCCATCACCATTCAAGGGTTACAAAGCCCTTTGGTATGAATCAATCAATAAGCAATAGTGAAAGGGAAGGGAAAGGGGGATACTAGTCAGATGTACAACTACAGCATTCAACTGAAATGTGTCTTCCGCATTTAACCCAACCCCTCTCAATCAGAGAAGTGCGGGGGGGCTGCCTTAATCGACATTCACGTCTTCGGCGCCCGGGAAACAGTAAGTTAACTGCCTTGTTCAGAGGCCGAACAACAGATTTTTACCTTGCCAGCTAGGGGATTCGATCCAGCAAACTTTCGGTGGTTGAATCTACTTGGCTGGCTATCAATGAGGGATGCTGTTTTATTTCCTGGTTTCCAAGGGGTTGGTATTTATTTTTATTTTTTATTTTTTTAACCTTTATTTTACTAGGCAAGTCAGTTAAGAACAAATTCTTATTTACAATGACAGCCTAGGAACAGTGGGTTAGGAACAGTGGGTTAACTGCCTTGTTCAGGGGCAGAACGACAGATTTATACCTTGTCAGCTCGGGGATTCAATCCGGCAATCTTTCAGTTACGGCCCAACACTCTAACCACTAGGCTACCTGCCGCCCAAATTAGGCTGTATCTAGATTTGACAGTTCATGCAGCTTTGGTATTCTGATCATAGAATTCCAAATGCGTCATGCGTCTACACCTTCATTTAAATGTGTCTACCGTGTCCACAGTGTGTCCGGATTCCCTTTTCCTGCGCTAAATTCAAATGCCAGTATGCATTCTACAAACTGTGGTATAGGCAAAATATGATAATAACACAACAACTGATGGCAGTTGCTAACTAGCCAGCTAACCTCTGTAGCTAGCCAGCAAGCTATCAAGCAATGCTAAAGGGATTATAACATAACATAACGTACATAACTAATTTTTTTAATTTAAATATTAGCTAGCTGGCTAGCATTTATGAGGCCAGCAAACACGTTTCTCACACACTAGGAACGTATTTCCTCCATTGTTGTAATGTTAAGGTGCCTTTCGGTCCCAAAACACACGTTTTCTGGAGACTTGTGGGAGAAGTGCTGATGACGTTGCCTGCTGTATGTGCATTCAGTAGCCTGATTGCGTCTAGACCCGTCTTTTCAATGCATTCTTGATAGCAGAAGTGGTGTGTAAGTGTCAAGTGTAGACATGACCTTAGTGA
Organism: Thymallus thymallus; assembly: GCA_023634145.1. Classification (NCBI taxonomy): domain Eukaryota; kingdom Metazoa; phylum Chordata; class Actinopteri; order Salmoniformes; family Salmonidae; genus Thymallus; species Thymallus thymallus. The sequence goes on from CM042410.1 coordinate 42,140,569, forward strand.
ACGGTTTCTTCGTGTGCCACGCTGTTTTGCAGGTGCAATGGCATCAGGCCAGGTTCTTCAGAGAGTAACACCCTTTTGAGTGAGTGGCTACAGTTACATACAGTATATGGGGGGTGTGCCAACCTGAAAATATTGGTATTCATAATCGTAGGCCTATTAGTAATTGACAGTTGATAATCCGATCAGATAATACTTTTGATCGGGAAAAAAGCAAGTCGATGCCTGAATAGATGTTGGCAAAAAGCCAATCTCTGCAATATAAACGGTATATTAGGTTCAGCTCGTGGAGGGGTGTGTGTGTCTGTGTCCTCAATTTGCAGCAGTCAGTTTGTTGTCACTTTATTCAGAATGCGCATCCACATCCTACCCTCGCCCCGCTTGTTAGATACAGTACTATGCACATTGATAGCTTGAGCAAACATCCTACCCATTTGATTTATCATAGTAGCAGGCAGCATCAATAAATGATAAGATGGAAAGATGGAAGGAGAAGTGGTCAAGTTAAATTATTAAGCGAAGTTGTTTTTAAAAAAACAACTTAATTCTATCCAATCAGAGCAGCAGGATCAACGTACTGCCCGCCCTTCTCTTTACAGACAGGCAAAATAGCCAGTTGAGTTATTTAGACCACGTACCACCTTGCATTTTATTCAAAGATGCGCCCCGGGTCTGGCACCCGAAAAATGTTTTCGTTCACGGATAAGCTAATAACAAAAAAACTCTGATTATAATCGTATCAAGACAATTACACATATCTGTTAAGATTCTAGTTTTGGCCTATTAGGCTACTCGGCACAGCCATACATTTTACCATTTCAAAATTCTCACATAACACTGAATCTTGACATAAATATTATACTTACAGCACTACACACGTACGTTTTGAGTGTATTGTGCTATTGAGAACCTGTACGCTTAATATCTTTGAAGAGATGAAATGCGCTCTGTTATTTCTGTGGTGACTTACTTTTCTGTAAAATGTACAGTGCCTTCAGAAAGTATTCACACCCCTTGACCTTTTCCACATTTTGTTGTGTTACAACCAGAATTTTAAATTGATTCAATTTAGATTTTTTTTGTCACTGGCCTACACACACTACCGCATAATATCAAAGTGGAATCATGTTTTTGTCTACATTTATTTTTACAATTTTATTTTTTTTAAAGCCACAGAACTGGCTCCAGGGTGTGTTCTTATGAGTCATTCATCTGGTGCTGGTCTCTCTGCGTTGGTCTTTAACATTTCCGAAAGAAAATGACTTTTCAGTTATCTCATGTTGTAAAGGTATATGGGTTTACATTTTACGGAGATAGATCAATCACATTGAGTTTGTAGCTCCTATGCTGATAAAATATTCTCATTTCCTGTCATACTGAAATGTCTTGAGTAAATAAATATTCAACCCCTTTGTTGCGGCAAGCATGGTTGTGATAAGAGAAAACTTAGGATGTAGTTACTCCACAACACTAACCTAATTTTGTATTTCTTTATTTTTATTTAGCCTTTATTTAACTAGGCAAGTCAGTTAAGAACAAATTCTTATTTACAATGATGGCCTCCCCTTACACGGACAACACTGGGCCAATTGTGCGCTGCCCTATGGTACTCCCAATCACAGCTGGTTGTGATACAGCCCAGGATCGAACCAGGGTCTGTAGTGACGCCTCTAGCACTGAGATGCAATGCCTTAGACCGCTGCGCCACTGACAGAGTGAAAAGGACGCCTGTACAGACTAAAAAATATTCCAAAACCTGTTTGCAACAAGGCACTAAAGTAGTACTGCAAAAAAAGAAATCAAAGCAATTCAATTTTGTCCAGAATACAAAGTGTTACGTTTGGTGCAAATCCAATACAACAGATTACTGAGTACCACTCTCCCTATCTTCAAGCATAGTGGCGGCTGCATCATGTTATGGGGTTGCTTGTAGTCATTAAGGACTGGGGAGTTTTTCAGGATAAAAAATAATTGGAATGGAGCTAAGCACAGGCAAAATCCTAGAGGAAAACCTAGTTCAGTCTGCTGGGAGATGAATTCACCTTTCAGCAGGACAATAACCTTAAACACAAAGCCAAATCTACAGTTGTTTACCAAGAAAACAGTGAATGTTCTTGAGTGGCCCGAGTTAGTTTTGACTTAAATCTGCTTGAAAATCTATGGCAAAACCTGAAAAACGTTGTCTAGCAATGATCAACAACCAATTTAACAGAGCTTAAAGAATTATGAAAACAATAATGAGCAAATATTGCACAATCCAGGTGTGGAAAGCTCTTAGAGACTTACCCAGAAAGATTCGAACATGTATTGACTCAGGGGTTTGAATACTTACTGTATCTAATCAAGATATATTATTATTATTTTTTTTACACGTTTGAATTTGTCTTCCACTTGGACATTGCAGAATATTTTGTGTAGATCATTGACAAAACATGACAATTAAATCAATTTTAATCCCACTTTGGAAAAAGACAAGGGGTGTGAATTCTTTCTGACGGCACTGTAAATCCATCAGGCACCTGTGCAATTCTGGTCGTCCACCAGGGGAGAATTTTGGACAATGTCTTATTCCTCGTTTTTATTACCTCAGTGATCCTTCACTATCTCTAATTGGAAAGATACCTTTCATGTTATGGAAGAGAAATCAGTTTGTGGTTGGATGGTGATTACTGTGATTGATTGACAAACATCAGAAGTACTCAGACAGGTGCAATGTTGCACAGTGGGGGCATACAGATTCTCTAGTACCTTTGTGTTGAATAAAATACAATAAAATAAAAAGCCATGCTTGCCGCAACAAAGGGGTTGAATATTTATTTACTCAAGACATTTCAGTATGACAGGAAATTAGAATATTTTATCAGCATAAGAGCTACAAACTGAATGTGATTGACCTATCTTCGTAAAATGTAAACCAAAACACCTTTACCCCATAAGATAACTGAAAAGTCATTTTCTTTCGGAAATGTTAAAGTAAGACCAACGCAGAGAGACCAGCACCAGATGAATGACTCATAAAAACACACCCTGGAGCAAATTCTGTGGCTTTTTTGCACATACGTACACACAGACTCCACAAAAAGTAAATTCTGACTACCTGTGCGACTCCTTACCTGGGCCAAGGTGTGCTGGCCTCTGGGTAATCTCTGGCAGGGCTGATGCTGAGTGTAGACAATACAGGACCGCAACAGGTGTAAGGTTGACTAGTGATGATGATTACCTCTGGTCCAGTTACCTCAGATTCCAGTCTCTTCTTTTAGTCTGCAGGTGTCTTGTGTTTTCTGATCGGCCAGGAGATTCGCCAGGCAGGCAAGCAGGCAGGCTGCGGTTAGGGAACGCAAACCTCTAAGTCACCCTGAGGACTGTGGGCCTGAGGCTGTCTATTAGACTCTGATGTAACACTCAGCGGATTTAAAAGGCGCAGCCCAAAAGCACTAACGCTATCAGTGACAATGTACCTGCTGTGGGTGTAACAGAGGGAGAGTGAGAGTGTGTGAAGGAATTCCAGTTCCATTGACTGCAGGTCATATTTATACTAGGGCAGCCTTGTTTACCTATGTGTGTGTGTGTGTGTGTGTGTGTGTGTGTGTGTGTGTGTGTGTGTGTGTGTGTGTGTGTGTGTGTGTGTGTGTGTGTGTGTGTGTGTGTGTGTGTGTAACTCACATACAACAAAGTCATTTCTCAACTCTGTTAGTACAATATAATCAAAGTAAATGGGGGTATGAGTGTCCATGACAACTTCTTCTTTAATCTGGAAGATTCTGTACAGGTTAAGTGACATTTCATGGGAAAATAGACAGTACGTCAGTTTGAAAAATTATTCAGGTGTTTAGAAAATTGTACTTGAAAATAGGTATTTAGACATAAAAAAAATAATCTAGTTGTCTTCTTTACTTGAATGTAGTTAGTACTTTACTCTACTTCACATGTCCAACGAACTTGGAAAATTAGTTCAACATAGATACAACAAAAATATAAACGCAACATGTAAAGACCCAGGTACATGAGCTGAAATAAAAAATCCCAGAAATTATCTATACTCACAAAAAGCTTATTTCTCCCACATTTTTTGCACATATGTGTATTTCATCCCTGTTAGTGAGCATTTCTCCTTTGCCAAGATAATCCATCCACCTGACAGGTGTGGAATAATCAAGAAGCTGATTAAACAGCATGATCATTACACAGGTGCACCTTGTGCTGGGGACAATAAAAGGCAACTCTAAAATATGCAGTTTTGTCACACAACACAATGCCACAGATGTCTCAAGTTTTGAGGGATTGTGCAATTGGAATGCAGACTGCAGGAATGTCCAACAGAGCTGTTGTCAGATAATATAATGTTAATTTCTCTACCATAAGCCGCCTCCAAAGTTGTTTTAGACAATTTGGCTGTACGTCCAACCGGCCTCACAAGCGGTTTGCTGATGTCAAAGTTGTGAACAGAGTGCCCCATGGTGACGGTATGGGCAGACATAAGCTACGGACAGCGAACACAATAGCATTTTATCGATGGCAATTTAAATGCACAGAGATACCGTGACGAGATCCTGAGGCCCATTGTTGTGCCTTTCATCCGCCGCCATGTTTCAGCATGATAATGCATGGCCCCATGTCACAAGGATCTGTACACAATTCCTGGAAGCTGAAAATGAAAATGACCCAGGGGGATGGCAGTAGCAAACCTGCGCTACTCAGCTCCTATTTCATCCCCCGATCAATGAATCTCCACATCAACAATGACACATCAAAGTGTGCCAATCTCCTACAACATTGCAGCAATATCTTTTGGATAATTTTATTTAGGCAATATGTCACTGAGAAAAGGCAACACTATACCTTAAAGATGCAGTCTGGGATCTAAAGCACAATACATTTTTAACATATTGTACAAATTGGATTCGTATTTAAAAAAAAATATGTAACATATCATACAAAATGGATGACGTAGTACGTAATTGGATTGCACAGTACACACGTGAGCACCACTTTCAAAACTACTGGCTGAAATTTAACAAAATGACTGTTCAATCTTCAGGGAATTAAGCTGTGTGAACTGATACTGAGGATATACTGTATCCTGAGAGGAATGTGTGATAGTGTGTAATTTTCACTACATTAATTATTACACCCCTGAAGATCCCTTCACTTGATGGCATCAATATCTTAGGTGCCACGTACTGCAGACTGTGATTATTGGAGGTGTTGGGGGGGAAAGCAGAAGACAAATTCTTCTTCTTCTTCTTCTTCTTCTTCTTCTTCTTCTTCTTCTTCTTCTTCTTCTTCTTCTTCTTCTTCTTCTTCTTCTTCTTCGACCTGGACCTGGACCTGGACCTGTATTTATAAAGTGTCTCAGAGTAGGAGTGCTGCTCTAGTATCGGTTTCGCCCTTTACATCACAATTAATAAGATAACAAGGACAAGAGGAGACCTGATTCTAGATCAGCATTCCTACTCTGAGACGCTTTATGAATACGGTTCCTGATCCGTTAGAATCTAAAGAGAGTGAATGACAGCAGATGGACTAACGTAAAGGTTCTCCCCTTTGGCAATAAATGACGCATGCTCCCCTCAAATGGCAGTAGAGTATAGCTCTTTCCCCCATTCATTTCTTTGTATTTACACTGTAAGCCATTCATGAATTGTTATCAGGATGACCAGACCTTAAAATATGCCACAATGCTGCTCCCTTAGCTATGGGGGTGTTGTGTTTAAGGAACATTAGGGTAACAGGACATCATTTGGTTTCATGTGTGAAAATACCTGTGGGAAAGGCATATGAAGCTATGAATCCATTCTTTACACAATGCACGTATTGACACAAGTGATAAACGGCTCAATGGAAAAAATCTAGTGAATAACCTCTAATCAACTTTTTAATCCGTAAGAGTACATTTTCTATGTTTTTAAAATATCAATAGTGTGGGTTAGAGGGCACGACAAAGCCTATTCCCTCTCAGGAGACTGAAAAGATTTGGCATGGGTCCTCAGATCCTCAAACAGTTCTACAGCTGCACCATCGAGTGCATTCTGACTGGTTGCATCACCGCCCGGTACGGCAACTGCTTGGCCTCCGACCGCAAGGCACTACAGAGGGTAGTGCATACGGCCCAGTACATCACTGAGGCCAAGCTTCCTGCCATCCAGGACCTCTATACCAGGCGGTGTCAGAGGAAGGCCCTAAAAATTGTCAAAGTCTCCAGCCACCCTGATCATAGACTGTTCTCTCTGCTACCGCACGGCAAGCGGTACCGAAGCATCAAGTCTAAAAGGCTCCTTAACAGCTTCTACCCCCAAGCCATAAGGCTCCCGAACAGCTAATCAAATGGCTACCTGGACTATTTGCATGTCCCACCCCCTCTATTATGCTGTTGCTACTCTCTGTTTATTATCTATGCATAGTCACTTTAACTCTACCCACTTGTACATATTACCTCAATTACCTTGACTAACCTGTGCCCCCGCACATTGACTCTGTACCGGTACTTCCTGTATAGAGCCTCGCTACTGTTATTTTACTGCTGCTCTTTAAATATTTGTTATTTTTCTATTTATCTTCTTTATTTTAAGTTTTTTACTTAACACTTATTTTTATTAAAACTGCATTGTTGGTTAAGGGATTGTAAGTAAGCATTTCACATGTGTCGAATACACTTTGATTTGATTTGATTACGCGTGCAGTGTGCGAATGGAGTAATTGTGAAATAGGGAGAGGGAGTGCTGCTAGCTGCGTCACTGGGTAGACACGTTGGCCTTTAGAGAGACGGAGCCTGGCGTGTGTTGACTGTTAAACAGACACACCAATACAAACCCACATGAGACCTGCCATTTTACACCTGCAATAATCACAGGAATCACGAAAGACGGCCTCCTCTCTCTGGACCTTTATAATGGACCCAAAGGCTGGTGAGAGTGTGTGTGTGTGTGTGTGTGTGTGTGTGTGTGTGTGTGTGTGTGTGTGTGTGTGTGTGTGTGTGTGTGTGTGTGTGTGTGTGTGTGTGTGTGTGTGTGTGTGTGTGTGTGTGTGTGTGCGTGTGCGTGTGCTTGTGCGTACCTGCGTCCATGCGTGTGTAGCTTATTGCATTATGAAGCATTTAAGTGTGTAAAAGGCTGGTATTGTAATACTATAGAGTATATCCAGACTGAACTTGCCTGCAAAAATTATAAAATATCTTGCATTGGGGCTACACTTTAAATTGTCCTAACCACATTCAATGAAATTATCCTAACCACATTCAACGTTACCACAATGAGTCAAATTCCATAAAAAAAAAGTATCTCAGTTGAGCTGTGACACATAGCTCACTCTCTTCTGTTTGTTTGGGGGTTTGCCGACATCCCATATGAAGAAATTTGCATGGCAGTTACTTGAACTATGGGGAGAAAAGTTGTTGCTCTTTTATCATTTAGAAAACATTTCTTTAGAATAACATTCTCATGGTAGAGGCAAGTATTTTGGAGTTGAATATTCATCAAGTTGTCACAGTTCCAATTTACCTTGATGTTATTCACCCCACTGTAACCTTCCTCTGTGACTTTCAGGGTTGGAACCGTAGGATAAAAAGTCATAACCGTAGGATAAATAAAGGGGGCATATAAGCAGACAATTAAAGCTCTTACAATATTTGATGATGATTTCTTTAAAAGGGGCCAAATTATTAAGGTGAGGCACTTGGGCTTCTAACAGCTTTACTACACAACATACTTTCTTAGCTACAGTATACATATCTCCCTGGCATATTACATAATTTATGCAGCAGCATATAAGACATTTTTGGACTCTTGTTGTGATGTGCTCACTTGAACAGGAATGTGTCGTGGTTGTCCTTCGTGGGAAAATTGTCCTCAAAGAAGGAGAAAGAGGCCGAATTTACAATTCCAAGTTGGATGACCGTTCAAAGCGTATTTTCCCAGTCTGAGCTCGTTTATTCCCGACTTCCCAGTTGCAATGCTTGCAGTTAGCCACTGTCACCGATTCCTTCCAAACCACTCACTGTTGAATTTGCGATTTCCAACTTGTTGTGTAATGTTTATGTCCAATGGCCGATGAGCACCGATACGTTTTATCTATAATTTCTCTTCATATGAAAATGATTAAAAAGGATGTGCCAATAGATTGTTGACTTGATTCATGATGATGACTGCTAGCTAAGATTTTGAAAGTAAAACGTTGACATGATTAATCCAATCAAAACTACTGTACATATAAGGTGATTTGATGTCATTTTATCTGTGGCCAATGACCTTGAGTCTTCTTGGAAGGGCACTTCTAATGTAACTCTATGGCAGGACCCAAAGGGCTTGAATTTTCGGTGTCTAGCCTTACTAAGGCGCTACTGAAGTTTGACACCATAATGTATTTCAGAATGCGAACTTTAACAAAAACAATAAACAATGCTAACCACTACCGTAACGTGAGTGCAGCTCAACCAGAACAGAACACTACAATAATCCACAAAAACAGTGGGAAACAATAGAACTTAAATACCCGGGACCATAAAACAAAAATGGGGGAGGGTTAGGGAGGGAATTGGCGTCGGTGATGGTTCTGGCCCCGGCGCAGTGGATAGCTCCGGCCATGGATCTGGGCTGGATGCCAGTCCCGGACTTGGCACCGGCGCAGTTGAGGGCTCCGGCCATGGAGCTGGGGTGGCAAACCGGTCCCGGACTGGGCACCGGCGCAAAGGACAGTGCCGGCTCTGGAGCGGAGCCGACGACCGGTCCCGGACTGGGCAACGGTGAAGCGGACGGCTCCGGCTCTGGAGCGGGGCTGTCGACCGGACCCGGACTGGGCACCGGTGGAGCGGACGGCTCCGGCTCTGGAGGTCTGGTGCGGGGAGCCGGCACAGGACGTACCGGGCTGGGGAGACACACGGGAGGCCTGGTGAGTGTAACCGGCACTGGATGCACCAGGATGCACACTCCGGGCACCATTAGCTCCAGCTCCGCCTCGTCGTATACGTCCTCCTCCCCATGCTGCCGGCATTGCTCCAGCATTTACAAAATCCTCTCCTTTATGTACTCCTCCTCTTCCACCGACTTCGTGCTCTGGCTCTTCTTCGTCCCACATGGAGAGTGGTACTGGTGCTTCCTCCTCCTTACCAGACCACCCCCATAGCCCCCCCGAAAATGTACATGGGGTTGCTTTGGGGCTGCTGTCCGTCGTGAACCCCGACGATGTCGCCGTTGCCCCTGCTTCGGCGGTATATCCAACTCCCCAGGTATGCGCTGCTTGGTCCTGGTTTGGTGGATTATTCTGTCACGGTCGGGTGTTAGAAATTACCAAGGCGCAGCGCTACTGAAGTTCGACATCATAATTTATTTCAGAATGCGAACTTTAACAAAAACAATAAACAATGCTAACCACTACCGTAACGTAAGTGCAGCTCAACCAGAACAGAACACTACAATAATCCAGAAAAACAGTGGGAAACTGTTAAATATGGCCCCCAGTTAGAGACAATGCCTAGCAGCTGCCTCTAATTGGGGACCAACACAAAACCACCATATAAATACATAGAGTTCTCCTGTCAGGCCCTGACCATGACAACCATAGACAAAGCCAGAGGCTTCCCTATGGTCAGAGCCTGACAGTGTCCCCATGAGTGACAGAACACTGAGCCAATCACGGCTCCTATTTTCTGCTGGCTTGCCCAACCACCACAGAAAGAACTGATCTAGGCTGCATTATAGAGCTGCCTTACTCAAGAAAACAAAAAAGAGACGATGTTTGTATTCGGCTTTATTAACTCAATTACATTTTTTACATTGTTCGCAAACAGAAATGTGACACGTATTAATGCCAAAATAACAGGCAAGCCCCCCCCCTGTCAGGTCCTGACTATAGAGAGGCCGCTAGGCTTCTCTATGGTTGTCACGGTCAGGGCTTGCTTCTGGACTCCTAAGTAATATTATGTCCTTTCTCTTGCATTTCAAAGACGATGTGACAAAAAAAAAACTACAAAACACATGTTCTTTGTAATTTCTTTTACCAGATTTAACGTGTAATATTCTCCTACATTAATTTCACATTTCCACAAACTTCAAAGTGTGTCCTTTCAAATGGTCTCAATAATATGCATATCCTTGCTTCAGGTCCTGAGCTACAGGCAGTAAGATTGTCATTTTAGGCGAAAATTGAAAAAAAGGGTCCGATCCTTAAGAGGTGACCCCAAACTTTTGAACGGTAGTGTGTATACTGTATATATTTTTTTTAAAATCATACATTTTTTATTTATCTTTTGCTAAAAATGTGGGGCTCAGCTGGGTCGCCACTGATTGTTTTACATTGTACAAGCATGCTTTCTACAAGGACAAACACCATCCATGTTTAACCTCTGACTTGCAACTTTCTTCCCAATAATAAAAGCAACCATCCACTTCACTACCATGACCTCATTGTTGCACCACTGCCTATCTCGTTGATCTGATATTTGCTCTTGAGCCATTTCCTCAATTTTGGAACAACAGCTGTGAAGTGCAGCCTGGACAAGCCCTGTCCTGCAAACATACAACCCAAGCATGCGCGCACTGGCGGATGCAAGGCCATCAACCAGCTGTTTAGACAAGACGAAATATCATGATGTAGCAATTCAGAAGTATGGAGGCCAATACATTTTTCTGATGTGTAAATACACTAAGAGTGGTTGGTGATAAGTTGAATGAAATTCAGTGCAAGTTGTTAGCTAGTCCTTTATGAGGTCTTCAGGGGGACCCACGCCCAGACTGATGTTGTCTCTTGAGCTGTTATCACTGAGGCTTACTGAACTCTCTACCAACCATATGCCATATGGTAATACATGCCCGCTGCCTTGTGTCATTGTGTCCTTGTTGTGTCAATGAGGGAGCTGTAGGCCTACATGGGCGTCCAATATGCTGATCCCAGAACACACAAAACAATTGGATGGAAACACAGCAAGTCTCATGAGACAGACACTTTTTACACCCTACACGTTTCTCTGATCAAATAGCCTAACTTAAAAAAAAAATTTAAAAAAAAAATGTCACCTTTATTTAACCAGGTAGGCCAGTTGAGAACAAGTTCTCATTTACAACTGCGACCTGGCCAAGACAAAGCAAAGCGACAAAAAAACAACACAGAGTTACAGCAACGTAACATGGTAGCAGCACAAAACATGGTAAAAACATTATTGGGCACAGACAACAGCACAAAGGGCAAGAAGGTAGAGATGACAATGCATCACGCAAAGCAGCCACAACTGTCAGTAAGAGTGTCCATGATTGAGTCTTTGAATGAAGATATATGGATCCTCATTGCAAATAGACTCAGGATTATTCCTAATTAAATTGGGTAGCTGATATTTAGAGCTTAAATAAACAAAATGATTAGTCATAGGAATCAGGACTAATAAAGCCAATGCAACTGGCTGTTTTACAAATGTTAGGCCTACCACACAGATGAGCATTCATAAAATACAATTTTTATATTTAACTAGACAAGTCAGTTAAGAACAAATTCTTATTTACAATGATGGCCAACCTACAGTGTCAGCCCCTGCAGCAAATGAGGGTTAAGTGTCTTGCTCAAGGATACATCGGCAAGTTTTTTTTTTGGTACACGTATACAGCTTGGGGCCATGAACATTTTCAGAGATGGACACAATGCAAAAACACCCTCTGGTGGCCGTGGTGGGCTTTTTTCCATGATGGTACAATGTATTTTCCTTCACATCTAATCAATCTGTTGACTTAAATGCACTTGCAGATTACAGATATGATGAGCAGCAGTTTGCTGTATATTTCTTATTTAAGTTGCTCAATGTACAGCAGAGAATTAAAGTCAATATTTGTCCTAATTTGTTCTATTCATACCATGTCTGCAAAGTCCCAATCTAATAATCACTGTCCTGTCCCATCTGGACAAGAGGAATTCCTATGTAAGAAGGCTGTTCATTGACTATAGCTCAGCATTCAACACCATAGTACCCTCCAAGCTCATCATTAAGCTTGAGGCCCTGGGTCTGAACCCCACCCTGTGCAACTGGGTCCTGGACTTCCTGACGGGCCTCCCCCCAGGTGGTGAAGGTAGGAAACAACACCTCCACTTCGCTGATCCTCAACACAGGGGCCCCACAAGGGTGTGTGCTCACCCCTCATATACTCCCTGTTCACCATGACTCCGTGGTCAAGCACGCCTCCAACTCAATCATCAAGTTTGCAGACGACACAACAGTAGTAGGCTTGATTACCAACAATGACGAGACAGCCTACAGGGAGGAGGTGAGGGCCCAGGGAGTGTGGTGCCAGGAAAATAACCTCCCAATGTAAAAAAAACAAAGGAGCTGATCATGGACTTCAGGAAACAGCACGGCCCCCTCAACCTGCTAGGAGGCAGATCACCCGGGAGAGGCCCCGCCATTTCCCTAATAAACACATCTGTAGTCCTTCTGTTCATCCATGGTCCGAAACGTTTCAATCCGGAAAGCTGAGACCTTCTGTTACCCGGGATCTAGGATCCTTGACCTAAATTCCATGCTACCGCTACTCATTAGCAAGCACTCCGCCGCTTCAACTGTCATTGTCCATGTTGGGTCAAGTGACATTAAACTTCAGCAGTCTGAGAAAATTGAGAGATGGTTTTTAGTCGTATGCGCCAATTACACACCTGCTCGATGGGAATTCCGTTTGTGGATAACTTTGCAGCTTTTACAGACCGACCAGGTCTATTTCTTCGGGACAATCTACATCTTAACAGGTGTGGCTCCAGCATCCTCTCCTCCAACATGTCTCTTACTCTTGCCTCATGTAGAGCCTTTGATACGTGACGTTGTGTATCTACGGGGGTTGACTTTTGGGATTATACACTCCCCTATCAGTCTATGTTCAACGCTCCTCTCCCAGTTTAATTAATTAGTCCCTCAATTTCAAATATGGAACTAACTACAGTTAACAAACTTTATGCAATTCCTAAATTATTATCCAATCACCGTATTGCGAATACTACTCACATGCAGAGAGGTATCATTAGTAGTAATCTTGTCCCCATAAAATTGAGCCCTGTCAATAGCTCGACAACGGTTTATTGCTCATCCAGTGCAGCTTCAGGTGCTACCTTGGATCCTCCATCTGATGTGAACTCCCGTAGCAATGACATTGTAATAATTAATTTGAACGCTAGAAGCCTGATCAAAAAGTTGGACTTTATTGAAATTCTGGTCTTACAATCAAATGTCGACGTTGTGGCTGTGTGATTCTGTGCCTGATTCAGATGTTCAGTTGATTGGGTACAATATTTATAGAGCTGACAGAGTTGGTAGAGTTGGTATTTTTGCAAATTATATCAGTGACCACTGTTCTATTGCTTTTATTAGAGATACCAGGCTGAAACACTCTGATCCCTGTATAATCTCTAAGAGAAATTATAAAAATTAAAAGCAAGCTTTTATCCTTGATTTAAATCACTCAGAGCTTTTATCCACTTGCTCCATTCTGGACCTGGTTTTAGCCCTTGCTTTTTTCTCTTCTATATTTACCTCTATGTCTGATAAACATGCCCCTCTTAAGCATTACAGAGTAAGAAATCAAACTAATTCTTGGTTCTCTCCTGAATTATAAAATAAATTCTTGCAAAAGAATCAAGCCTGGGCCTTGGCAAGGAAAACAGGTACTCCAGCTGATTGGCTGTTTTTTAGGCAATTGAGAAATACATTTACTGTAGTTATCAAAAAGGCAAAATCAAACTACTTCCTGTTGTGACAGATTCTGCCGGAGATCCTGCAAAATTCTGGAAAACACTGAAACGGGGGAATTCCTCTCTTTCTCTTCCTAAGCAAATTACCTCAAACTCCTGTATTCTAAGTGAAAATAAATTATATCTGTGATGCTTTTAATAAGCATTTCACCTCTGCTGGTTTTTTATTTGAAAGGAAAAGTGGCCATCGTGGTCCTGGCCAGTCAGTTGATTTTTCGTCTTGCTTTTCAACCGTTACCCTGGAAAATGGTAATCCTGTTTTTAGTTTCCAGAAACTCACTGAAGCAGAGGTCCTAGCTGCCCTGTGTGCCATTGATACTAACAAATCCTTAGGCGCTGACAATTTGGACCCGTACTTACTTAAGTGTGCTGTACCTATCATTGCTGGTTCAGTGACACACATTTTCAATTTAACATTAAGAACAGGAAATATCCCTACGGTGTGGAAAGCAGCTTTTGTTCTGCCATTACACAAGGGAGGTAAAGGTAACAAACAGTTACAATCTTGTCTTTCTGCTAACAGTATTCTTAGCATCAATCAATCTGGTTTAAGATCTAAACACAGTACCACATCGGCCACTATGCTTGTTGGAAATGATAATGCTTAGATGATAGAAAGCACTGTGCTGTGTTGTTTGTAGACTTGTCAAAAGCTTTTGACACGGTAGACTATGCTATCCTTCTGAGTAAGCTGTCATCCATAGGACTGGGCACGGATGCCTGCCGATGGTTTTATGACTATCTTAAAGATAGAACTCAGGCCGTCATGGTCGACGGGGTCCAGTCCGACCCCTTACAGTTACTTAAAGGGGTCCCTCAGGGTTCAATAATTGGCCCACCTTTGTTCTCACTTTATATAAACAACATTGGTGATGATGTCAGATATTGTCATTTCCATTTATATGCAGATGACACAGTGATGTACTCTATTGCGCCAACAGCTGACCAAGCATTAATGCAGTTGGAGTCTGATTTTAAGATACTACAGGAGTCTCTTTTACAGCTTAAACTTGTCTTAAACGCTAAGAAAACAAATGTCATGTTTTTTTCTAAGTCTAAACTCTCAGTTAGAAACACTTTTGTTTCACTAGCTTGAATGGTACTCAAATCAAACAGGTCTCTGCATATAAATACCTAGGGTTGTGGTTAGACGATAGGCTTTCTTTTAAAAAACATGTTACTGAATTGGGAAAAAAGGTCAAATTCAAGATAGGGTTCCTTTCCAGAAACAGGGCTTGTCTGTCCTCTGTAAATAGAAAACATATTGTGCAGGATGCTATTACATCCGTTTTAGATTATGGTCATATTATCCATATGCATGCTTTGGCAAATACATTAAAACCACTATTTATTTAACATTGTGCACTCAGGTTTATCACGGGTGATAGTTACAAATCACTGTATTCTATATCAACATGTGGGTTGGGCCTCTCTATTTATAAAGCATTACATTAGAGACTCCTGCGGTCTCCACAGAGTTGGGTAGGACTGCCTTCAGTTCCTTTGCACCTTATTAATGGAACAAACTGCAGATCTGTCACACATCAACCAAGACGCAGCGCAGGGATTATAGTTCGTCATATTATTTAATATTATTATGTATAAAATAATACAAATGAACGAACTATCCAACACTAAACAAACACTAACGAAACAACGTCACGTTCACAAAAAACGAATGAACGGACGTAACAACTAGCCCACTTACTTTCACCGTGACTGCGAAATACCTCGACAATGACCCACACCAGAGTGAAGGACAGACAAATATATATAGGATCCCTAATTAGAGACAATGCGGTGCAGCTGCCTCTAATTAGGGATCCAACCCAAAACCCACACAGAAACAGAAAAGAAAGACACTGTCAGACTCTGACCATAGCTACATAGAGAAGCAAATAGGCTTCTCTATGGCCAGAGCCTGACAAGATCCAACTTAGGTTAGACACTCTGGTGTCCTTAGCCCATTTAAAAAATGGTATGGAGGATTGTTGTTTTGTCTTTGTTTTGTATGTTTTGACATTTCCTGTCTGTGTGCCTAAAACTGTACATGTCAACATGTTTACACAGGTCAAAGACGTAAAAGAGATGCAGGTCTCAGTCTGTTTTCCCTGTTAAAGTTAAGTTCAAATAAAACAATTAAATAAAAATCTACATCGATGGGACCGCAGTGGAGCAAAGTTCCTCGGCGTGCACATCACTGACTGTCTGAAATGGTGCACCCACACAGAAGAAGGTGCAACAGCTCCTCTTCAACCTCAGGAGGCTGAACAAATTTTGCTTGGCACCTAAAACCCTCACAAACCTTTACAGATGCACAATTGGTACGGCAACTTCACCGCCCGCAATCGCAGGGAAAGGTAAAGGGGAGTACTAGTCAGTTGAATCAGTTGAATCAGAGAGGTGCGGGGGGCTGTCTTAATCGACATCCACGTCTTGGGCGCCCGGGAACAACTCTCCAGAGGGTGGTGAGGTCTGCCAAACGCATCACCGGGGGCAAACTAACTGCCCTCCCGGACACCTACAGCACCCGATGTCACAGGAAGGCCAAAAAGATCATCAAGGACAACATCCACCCGAGCTACTGTCTGTTCACCCCGCTATCGTCTAGAAGGCGAGGTCAGCTGCATCAAAGCTGGGACCGAGAGACTGAAAAACAGCTTCTATCTCAAGGCCATGAGACTGTTAAATAGCTATCACTAGGCGGCTTCCACCCGAATACGTAATCCTGCACCTTAGAGGCTGCTGCCCTATATACATAGACTTGAAATCACTGGTCACTTTAATAATAATGGGACACTAGTCACTTTAATAATGTTGACATATTTTTGCTTTACTCATCTCATACTGTGTATACTGTATTATATTCTACTGTATTTTAGTCTATGCCATGTCATAGAAAAGCTTCCCTCTTTCTCTTAAAAATAAAGCACTTTCAAAGTTTGGAAAAGTAACATAGACTTTTATTACGCAAGCAACAAAAGCCGAGGAGCCCCCGGAGACTTCTAATATTCCCAGACTCCTTTGCTCCACATTTGTGGTAACATAGCATACATAGCCCCTCCCCCTTGGGTAAAGATTATCAACACCTCTTAACAGTCCTCCACTATCGTTTCAAATCCTTTCAACTCTGGTTCGTCTACCTCCTCCTCCTGTCAGCAGTTAAACCTTCAAAATATAAAACACTCCCCCCTTGGCAATAAACCTTCAAGATACGAAACTGTGAAACCATAGTGGCGACCCCCTAGTAATGATAATGGTGCAAAGATAAACACATTCACCCATGAAGGCAACCAGACACACACTCATAAATCTTAACATACATGGACCAAAATTCTTAGTGACTGTTACAACCTGCTACAACCACATCACAATACAGACACTGTTCTATTCAACTATTTTAGTCCTTCTTATATTATAGCTAACGTGTGTCTAAGTGTACCCCATAAAACCATATGATTATCTTCTCTTGGGCTTCACTGACTGCTCTAACTATTGGGCTTTACTGACTGCTCTAACCTCTATCCTGTTGCTATCCTATGCCATTCTATAGTTTACTAAGTAACCTACTGTGGTTTCTAACAATTCTGTTCTTTGGATCATAGTCCTAAAAATATTGAACAAAAGCTTAAAATATTCAACAGCCACTCCGAACATGTGTATGTGACCAATAAAATTTGATTTGTTTTGATAATCACACATTATTTTATTCACAAACCATTATGATACCTGTCCATCATATTCTAAGTAACAGTATTGCTTCCGTCCATCTCCTCGCCCCTACCTGGGCTCGAACCAGGGACCCTCTGCACACATCGTCAACAGTCACCCTCGAAGCATCGTTACCCATCGCTCCACAAAAGCTGCAGCACTTGCAGAGCAAGGGGAACAACTACTTCAAGGTCTCAGAGCGAGTGACGTCACCGATTGAAACGCTACTAGTGTGCACCGCTAACCGCTTCACACCGGTTACATATAGTCAGACAGATACCCTTTCTATTTTTTTTGTGTACAGTAAGGTCTGTGTTATTGTATATCATATTTTTATATATCATTATTAATAAATTGTACCGCAATAACTTTTTACATCTCAAAATAAGTTGTTTTATATTAAGTTCAACACTGGTGAAAAGTGCTGAACAATGCCTAAATATGTATTGTTTGATAAGATACACTCTTAGAAAAAAGGTGCTATCTAGAACAAAAAAGGGTCCTTTAAGAGTTCTACCTGGATCCAAAAAGGGTTCTACCTGGAACAATAAAGCATTCTCCTTCTGTATGGGGACAGCCATAGAAAGAGTGCATGATAAAAAAAAGTATTGTTTATTTATCACCTTATCATCTGATCATAAAAACATTCCAACTTTCTCAATAACTATTATGAGAACTATTATGGAAACCGATTAGGCTATGATGGAGACATGGATCACCCAACACTGCTATTCCAGCTGCTCTCTCTTCAACTGAGTTTTTCTCTCATAGTCCAAGAGCATCTACTAATTTCTCCTAACTGGAGATTTTTTATTTTCTCCCTCTCTCACCTGTCCATCTCCTCATTTGAATTCCATGCTGTCCCTCTCACTCAAGCTTAATGATGTCATCTATCGCCCACCAGGTGCCATTGGAGAGTTCCTCAATAAGCTTGACACCTTGATAAGCTAATTTCCTGACGATAGCTCACCGATCTTTGTATTTGGCGACTTCAACCTTCAACCCTAGGAAACTCTTTTCCACCTTCTCCCCCCTCCCTATGTTTGGGCGACTTTGTCAACCACTTTGAAAAGAAGGTTGACGAGTCCACTGGTCCCACTCACACAGAACTACTCTACGCCTTGACCTCTTTCTCCCCTCTCTCTCCAGATAAAACCCTGCCACTAGTGAGGTCTGGCCACCCGATAACCTGCCTGCTCGACTCCATACCCTCCTCTCTTCTCCAGACCATCTCTGGATACCTTCTCCCATTCCTCACTTCCCTCATCAACTCATCCCTGATCACTGGTTGCGTCCCCTCTGACTTCAAAATGGCCAGAGTCACTCCCCTCCTCAAGAACCCAACACTCGACTCAAAAACTACAGACCTGTATTCCTTCTTTCTTTTCTTTCCAAAACACTTGAGCGTGCTGTCTCTGATTCATTTTCCCGTTATCTCTCTCAGAACAATCTTCTTGACCCTAACCAGTCAGGCTTCAATACGAGTCAGTCAACCAAGACTGCTTTTCTCTGTGTCTCTGTGTCTCTGAGACTGCTCTCCACACTACCAAAGCTGACTGTTCTCATCCTCCAAGAACTATTAGCTGCCTTCGACTGTTCTCATCCTCCAAGAACTATCAGCTGCCTTCGACTGTTCTCATCCTCCAAGAACTATCAGCTGCCTTCGACTGTTCTCATCGTCCTAGATCTATCAGCTGCCTTCGACTGTTCTCATCCTCCTAGATCTATCAGCTGCCTTCGACACCATGAATCATCAGATACTCCTCTCCACCCTCCAAGGGTCGGATTACACTCAAATACTTTTCTCCTTCCCACCATTTGACAACCATGTGGCGACACGCATCTCTGCGTGGATGTCGGCATCAGCTGGATGTCGGCCCACCACATCAAGCTCAACATCGACAAGACGGAGCTGCTCTTCCTCCCAGGGAAGGCCTGCCCTCTCAAAGACCTCTCCATTACGGTCAACAACTCCACAGTGCCACCTTACCAGAGTGCAAATAACCTTGGCGTGAGCCTGGACAACACCCTGTCGTTCTCTGCAAACATCCAAACAGTGACTCTACAACATCCGTATAGCATGTCACCCTGCTCCTCCGCACACTCTACTGGCTTCCAGTTGAAGCTCGCATCCACTACAAGACCATGGTGCTTGCCTACAGAGCAGCAAGAGGAACTGCTCATGCTTACCTTCAGGCTGTGCTCAAACCCTACACTCCAACCCGAGCAGTTCGTTCTGCCACCTCTCATCTCTTGGCCCAGTCCAAGCTTTTCTCTGTCCTGGCACTCAAATTGTGGAACCAGCTTTCCCCTGAAGGACAGCAGAGTCCCTGTCCATCTTCCAAAAGCAGCTGAAAACCTAACTCTTCAAAGAGTATCTTAAATAATCCCCCTCCTCACCTCAACTCAACGAAACCCCTCCCATCCTAAACCAAAACGAACCCCCCCCCACACACATTATTCAGGAAAAGTGTACTTACTATGCCTGGGATATGTGATTGTCACACCTAGCTATCTTAAGATGAATGCTGTATGTCACTCTGGATAAGAGCTTCTGCTAAAATGACTAAGATATCAAAATGTCACACAGAAGAAGTTATAACGGAGAAGAGGATGCGAAACCAGAGGATTTACTCTGCCCAAAATCTGTCCACGTGAGATAAGTCCTTTTTTGTATGGAGGTCTATGAGAGAGTGTTGAATTACAGGAGGCTTATTTGATCAAATAGAGGTTTCATAATGTTTAGGCTGTTACAAATGTACTGATATATGTGGATGCGCGTATCATTTCAGCAATATTGAGAAAGATTACTTGCTTGTGCCTGTTGGTCATACACATATCTGCCCTCTCATTGGCTAGAATGGCCCCACCTGATCTCGTCTGCCTTCAATCATTGAGGACATGTATTTCCATTGTTAGAGTGGTCACGCAGCTATCTTGTTAAAATAATAGATCATCTTTAAAGAAAAACACTGCTACGCTACTGGATCCATAAGCTCAAAGGCACCACCTATCCAGATGTCAATGAGGACAGAGTTCACCCTTTTCCGACACACTCAGGTCTGGTCTTTTTAGAATAGTCTTTAGTAGTTTTATTTCAACCATATTCTATTATCTCCAACATGAATTGGGATTATTTATAAAAAATAAGTAGTGTCTCCTTTTGAGGCACTGTCTTGAATTATGAATAATGCTTGTGATGAAATGTACATTATATTGTCAGTCTGCAACAAGAGATGGGTTGCCTACTGTAAAATGTGCTGTGGGATGATTATACTTTTTCCTTTTCAATTGCTTTTGAGCATGTGTGAACTCTAATCATGATACCACCACTTACAGTAAATCAGTGTACAGTAAGATGAAGTGAGATTTCCTATAACTGAACCGTTTCCCTGGATAGAAGAGCCCACTGTGAGGAAACATACCTTACACCTTGTACCATAAACCAACCGCCACACCATTAATGTGGGAAGCAGCCCCTCTGTCTCAAATACTGCTTACTTCTCACCAAGACTTGCAGTTTCTCTCGGATTCAATGCCTATTTTTGTCATTTGGGGACCGCAGCCTCATCCTGGCAAAAGAGGACATAAAACTGTGCTATGGTCTCTCCCTGCCAACACAGTCTATGACATGAGTCAACAGTGAGTCGATCAATAAAAAAAACTAACAAACATGGTGCCACATTATTTGTTTCAGTGTTAATTTAATCATACAAATTTTAAATTTATACATACAGGAAAAATGCTTTAATTTTAAATTCTCTTCTCATAAATGTTCTATCATAAGACTATGCAAAATCTCCACTCATCATGCCACACTGCTTAAACAATATAATAATAAAAAAAAGCAAATAATTAAACTCTCTCTCCCTAACACACACACACACACACACACACACACACACACACACACACAGCAAGGGACTCCGATGATAAAAAAAAAAAGAGAGTAACACCATGCCCACAAGAAAACAGATAATTTCCATCAGAATAAACCACAAAAGACTCTTGTACAGACATCTACAAAAGCTTTAGTCGATGAATAGCAATTGTCACTAATTTCCTTGTTTTTTTTTGTCAACCTGGTGACACATTGGAAGCAGATAAACCACGACTGCTTGAAGGCGGCGACAGAAAAAAAATAGTTGAAAACGACAACGTTCCAAATGGCAAACAAATTGCAGAACATGATGTTAACTTAGTTTGGTTGATATTCGTAAACAATGATTAACATAACCTCTTATACAGCACTCCACTTTATGCAGAGTACAATCAATTCCAGGGTTGAACCTGTGTCCTTTTGAATGTATGTAGTACCAAATTAATTACTTAATTTGACAATCAAAAACGGGACTCAATACTATGTACAAGTTTGGAAGATACCTATAAAACAAGAAGAATGTATAACACACGATAAGCTTTAGATCCAGACAGCATCCAGAAAGTAAATAGAACCACCACTTGCAAACATCTGAAGTGGCATCGTGCAAACTGCATAAAACAAAACAATGGTGTTGCTATTGCTGAAGTCTATTCTTCCATGATGACGTCCGCCGTGACGTGTCGGAGCCAATTTGGTTTGGTAGTTTAATTAGTAGCACCATCTGCTGGCTCTGAAGAACAAGCTTTACTACTGAATTATGCATCTCTGTGTTAGAACAGTTCAGCAAAGCCTTATTTACAGGGATACTCATTCACAGGCCTGTGTCCTAAATTGTGAAACATCTGTGGAGGTTGTTTTAGAACGAGTATTATATTTAGTTGAATCTATTTCGATGTGTACATAGGTCACCACTTCTTCCTTACAGAAGTAGTATGCACCATTTCATAGTCAAATCCAAAAATAAACCATACACACTTCAGTATAGGCAGACATTGATTTAAAACCTAAAAACCGCTCAACAGGCAAAATAGTCCGATGGCATTTTTCCACTCTCACACATTTCATTTGCTCAAGCTCACACACACATCCATCCCTTTGCTAAGCACACCCAGCAGTCCTTACTCACAGAGTTGTGTTTACGGCAAAAAATAAAGACGAAAACTAAAAGTAGTGTAGTAGTATGATTTTTGAGGAGGATTTATAGCACTCTTTATGTAACATTTACACATGCAGATCTCAGGAGGGTGTTGGTAGGAGGTTATTCACTGGGATTGGTGCGTCCTTGTTCTCTCTGTAGCTTGTGGCAAGGAAGAGGGTTGTCTGGAGTCTTTATGAAATATGTGTCCCTCCCCTCTCCGGTGACCCTGCCTGCAGGTCAGCATCAACATACCCAGGTCTGTTCAGCACCACCTGGCCTGGATCTCCATCTTTCTAACTCGGGCCAAACGGATAGGGGCCATGAATACCCTGAGGACAGACACAGAACACAATCAAATGCATGGTATGAGTTCAGGGAAATGCTAAGAACGTGGCAGATAGAAATGTAATGAACAGCTCTTACACGATTCCCTTATTCTAAGCGAAAGGCAATCATATTTGTTCTAAACAACGCATTTCTATCTGAACATTCTTGGGACAACAGTACTTTTTTCTCCTGCTACACTGGACGTGTAACTTTTTTTTCAGGCATGAGCAGAGCGTGAGTCGCTCTCTCCGATTGTTCTCGGGTGTGAGCTGTGTGCGGCAATCTCGAAATTAGAGCGCAATTCTACACTGAACAGCGCATGTCTCTTCATTTCATTTAAATTAATAGGAGTTTCTCACGGTTTGCAAAGGTTACGCGTCCGGTGGTGTAGCAGTAAGGTCGCAGCAGCCTCCTGAACAGGGCAGGCCCCTACATACTTCACCTGTATCCCTAAGAAAGATAAGCTCAGCAGTATGTAAGAAAGTCCATTATTGAGTCAATAAAAGCTGTGAATGAGCCACAGAGGCATGTTTCTCTGAACAGTCAGGTGTACCCAGCCAGGAGTGGCAGTCAGTTTACAGGCTGGAATAAAAAAGGCTAGATATGACAGAAGTATGAGGTGATTTAGAGCAGGCACGGACACAGACACATCCAAGCATCTCTGAGGGCTATTGCACAAGTATATGGTGGCGAACTGACGAGGGTTATTATCATATATATACAGGTAAATCCATAAAAACAATACAATAGCATGTATCATTAAGGGCAATAAACTGGGTAAAGCAGGTGGTGTACAGCTGCTGTAATGGTGGATGTTGTTGCTCAGTGAGGATATAGTAACCACCAACTGACATATAGGGCCGGTTTCCCAGACACACATTGAGAATGCTTTTAAGTCCAGGACTAGGCTAAAAAAGCTCCAATGCAGCCGTTTTTATCTCAATATCAAATCATTTCTGGGTAACAATTAAGTACTAGGGATGAATATTTTCCCCAAAATCTACTACATTTCAGGAATAATTCATATTTATCCAGAGAGTCCCACTAAATACTGCAAGAATTGGAAGTGCCCATTTAAAACCAAGGTATGGTCACTATGCCAGGGTACTCCCAAAATATATAAAGATTTCACAGAAAGTTAAGCTGATATTTAGTAATGATAGAGTAACTTTGATCACCTGTGACACAGCAGTCAAACAAAAGTAAAATGACCTTTTTGAGTTGCTAAAAACCTGCTAGATAACCTCCAATGAATGACAGAATATCTCCTATTTGGCCAAATCAAGATTATTATACAGATAGCAGATCAGCTAATAAATAACAGGGACATTTAATTGTTTAAATATCAAGGTATCTTTTTTTATATTTAACCTTTATTTAACTAGGCAAGTCAGTTAAGAACAAATTCTTATTTACAATGACGGCCTACCTACAAGGTCAGCACCTGGAGCAAATTAGGGTTAAGTGCCTTGCTCAAGGGCACATCGACAGGTTTTTCACCTTGTCGGCTCGGGTATTCGAACCAGCGACCTTTCGGTTATTTTCCAACGCTCTAACCGCTAGTCTACCAGCTGCCCTTAACGGGGTAACCAATTTATAATAGCAATAAGGGTTTGTGGTATACGGCCAATATACCACGGCTAAGGGCTGTGTCCAGGGACGCCACGATGCGCCGTGCCTAAGAACAGCCCTTAGCCGTGGTATATTGGCCATAAACCACACCCCCTTGTGCCTTATTGCTTCCACTTGTCCTGCAAGAGATCAATTAACCAAATAAATAGAGATTCAGATTGATTATCAGACAAGTCACAGGCTTTTGGCTGGGAGTAGGACAAGCTACTACACGAGTGAAGAGCAAGCAGACTTGTATAACATGCTAGCAAAATGTTCTGATCAGCTAATATATGAATCAAATATGATCATTAGCTTAGTTAACATTTTCCCAGCCCAATTGTTACCAAATATCCAAACGGAGATTCAGTAAAAACAAAAAATCTGACACTGATTGATTTATCTAGTCCCCCACGCTTGTCTCAAAGCAGCAAGATGGCGCTGTCCCAATCAAAACGGTGAATTATAACTATTGCTTTAAATAAGTATAACGGTTGGCTACAACTCTGGGAGTTTCAGTACGAGCAAGAATTTGATACATGCCTTCAATTGCATTATTCCAATATGTTCATCATTCAGTTGATCATAGCTAAAGGTGAGTGTTCCTCTCTCTGTGCTTTTTCTCCGCCACGATGTTCCCAACACCAGTTTAACTCAATATAGCCTACTGTTTTCTAGAAAATTGGCTCTTTTTTTTTCAGGTTCAGACTAATTTAATTTCTGTGAGGTTGGACCAGGCCTGGGCTCGGACTTCAGCTCACCGGGCTTGGGTCGGACCAGGATAAAATGTTCAGTTCTAATGAGAACTAAACTGCATTTGGGTCTTGTGTACAGTGACGACTTTGTGTGTAAATACGCTAGGCTAAAGGCTTCCATTTGACAACCGGTTTAGATAATGCAGCACTTTATTTTATTATGAGTGCTGAAGCGTGTAGTGCATAAAAATTGTCTGTCCTCGGTTGCAACACTCACTACTGAGTTCCAAACTACCTCTGGAAGCAACGTCAGCACAAGAATTGTTCGTCAGGAGCTTCATGAAATGGGTTTCCATGGCCATGCAGCCCGCATACAAGCCTAAGATCACCATGAGCAATGCCAAGCATCGGCTATGAGTGGTGTAAAGCTCGTCCCCAATGGACTCTGGAGCAGTGGAAACGCGTTCTCTGGAGTGATGATTCACGCTTCACCATCTGGCAGTCCGACATACGAATCTGAGTTTGGCGGATGTCAGGAGAACCCTACCTGCCGGAATGCATAGTGCCAACCTTAATGGTCTGGGGCTGTTTAAGGGTTTGGGCTAGGCCCCTTAGTTCCAGTAAAGGGAAATCTTAACGCTACAGCATACAATGACATTCTAGATGATTCTGTGCTTCCAACTTTGTGGCAAAAGTTTGGGGAAGGCCCTTTCCTGTTTCAGCATGACAATGCCCCAGTGCACAAAGCGAGGTCCATACAGAAATGGTTTGTTGAGATTGGTGTGGAAGAACTTGACTGGCCTGCACAGAGCCTTAACCTCAACCCCATCGAACACCTTTGTGATTAATTGGAACGCCGACTGCGAGCCAGGCCTACTCGCCCAAAATCAGTGCCCGACCTCACTAATGCTCTTGTGGCTGAATGGAAGCAAGTCTCCGCAGCAATGTTCCAACATCTATTGGAAAACCTTCCCAGAAGAGTGGAGGCTGTTATGGCAGCAAAGGGGGGGACCAACTCTATATTAATGCCCATGATTTTGGCTCATCTCATTAATGCTCATGAGATGTTCGCCGAGCAGGTGTCCACATACTTTTGGTCATGTAATGTAACTTACCGTGATTGTTTTCAATAGCAGAGGTGCATAAATATGGCAAGTTAGACGTATTGTACATTCCTCTCCGTTACTCTTTTTATCTATCGTCATTAGCACTGTATACATTATGTACATTTTTGCTCCAAGACGCCGGCAATTTAAAAATAAACTGTGGATAGTGCAAAAAAAATGTTCACTGAATTCCGACATCTTTAAGCACCTTCACCATTAAAATGGTCAAAAAGAAACAAAAATAGGTTCTTAGCAAAAAGCAATTTCTCAAGCAAGATTTTTGCTAGGACTGTCTGGGAGTGGTCTGAGTGGGAAACTGAAAACTAGTTGTGCTCTAGCCAACAGCTCGCATATACAGTGCAGGTATAGATTACATAATGAGAATATTACGGACAAGAGTGAAATTATTAGTATTTGTCAAACGTCAGCCAAGCATCGATCATCATGTCACCCTCGATAATTATTGGAAAGGAGCATCAAGCTCATCACCCTGTGAAGTTAATGTTCTTTACTTGCATAAAAAGGTTGGATGGTAACCTGGTTACCGTCTGGTCACTAAGGTGACAGTTAGGCTTACTTTTGAGCCAGGTTAGAGTGCAATACACACTGGACAAATGTGTAACATTTAACCAGTGTCTAAATCACATCATAGCGTTTCATAGATTACTGATAAACAGTGGTGGAGAACATGTTTTCCTCACTACCAAGCACACATACTGTAACTGTTTAGTAGTTACAATGCCTCACTAATGCTGTACTTTTTTGTGACAACAAAAACAGTATTTTGAATCAGAGGTTTCAAAGTCAGTCATGAAGAGAGTTGTTTTTAACGCACATCCAAACATGGCACAGAACAAAAAAATTATAATCACCTCAAGAAATATAGTAACGATGTAACATTGTGCCCAATGTTAAAGCAGAAAACAGTGAGGAGTGGATGTGTTTCGAGGCAAGCCAACCTTGGTTCATCAATTCATACATACCTGACTGTAAGTCACTACTGATAGATTGTTTTGAAGCCCATTCGATGCTCTATTTACAGCATTGTGAGACAGTCCGTTTTGATCTTGCTGGATGGCGTCCTGCGTGCCGTCCCAGGCTCCTCCAGGGTCTTTGAAGTTGTTGTGATCTCCGGCGTTGTGTTTGCTCTTCTGTGGCGAGGCAAAGGGGTTGAAGTCTCCCTCCACGTTGCGGTGCGGCTGGGTGTTGAACTCTGTCTCGAAGGAGGACAGCTGCTGTGTCACGCCCAAAAGGCCCCCCACCTCTACGCTGAGGATCACCCAGATCATGTCTGTGTGGACAGAGAGAGTGACACATACGTTAGAGCTGACGTGTTCTGTCCAGGAGACAGAGTGTTGTGAGATAAATACCCCAATGCTCAGTAATCACAGATATGCCTACCTCTGCATGACATTTTAGTCAAATTGACCAATTTCAAGACATTGATTTTTTTTTTGTTTTTACCTTTATTTTACTAGGCAAGTCAGTTAAGAACAAATTCTTATTTTCAATGACGGCCTAGGAACAGTGGGTTAACTGCTTTGTTCAGGGGCAGAACGACAGATTTTTACCTTGTCAGCTCGGGGATTCGATCCAGCAACCTTTCAGTTACAGGCCCAACACTCTAACCACTGGGCTACCTGCCGCCCCAAGTGATTGACCACTTACTATCTTGAAAAATGACTTCACAGAAACGTATAAAATGTAAAAAATAATAATAATAATAATTACATCCTTGTGTCCACAAAACAACGTGTCTGCGGCATTCGGGACCTACCTCCGTAAAACAGTCCTGTGGCTGTGCACATCCTCCATTGGCCCTGGTACATGCCGGGTGCCACAGGGCTGTGCATCTGCACACTAACGTCTGAGATCTCCTGGGGGTCTAGACAGCGCACCATTGCCATGTTGACATGGCCAAACTGGTCCCCTCCAATGTACTTCAGACATACCCCGGGTGGCCAGGACTCTGCACCTGTGAAACACACAGACAGACAAAGGCATTTGATACACACTTTTCAGGCTCAAAGCGCCCTTGTCAACCATGCAGTTACTCATACGTTACCTCCACCACACACACGTTTACAGGCCAGTGGTTTCCGGGTCTTACATTGCAGTGAAGGTTTTTCTTATTTTGTGACTGAATCATATGTATGGTGATATGATCTGGATGAATAAAAGGTAACCCCACCCGTGTTCTGTATCCTCCACGTCTTTGTGAACGGTGTGTCGGGGGGAACAGACTCTCCCTCACCAATCGTCACATCCTCCAAAAAGGACATGGATGGTGTGTTAATGCTGGGACTCTCAACGTCATAATATGCACCGATGGCTGCCTGTAGATTCCTGTTTTAATGTCAAAACACATTGAGAAGAATGGGTGAGTCAATGCCATTTTTAAATGGCAAGTATTCAACCTGATCCAGTTCCTGAAACTATTTCACAACCATTTTTTATTTATTAAAATAAGTCTCTTGCTGATAATGATTTTCACTGGCAAAAATATGAGTCAAAGTTATTTATCATGTTTGTTTTTTTTTGTTCAGTGATACAAGTCGTGATCACTAGCCTACCATAGGTCACTACCAATCAAATTACGTCATCATATCACAAACACTTGCTAGCTAGGTGTTCTAAAAATGTACTCCTAAACCCCTTGGTGCGAGCTTGTAACTTATTGTCTAGCTAGACCACAAAAAAATACAAGTTAAATGGGTTTCCATAGCATTTTTAACTCTACTGATGATTTTCTAAAAATAAAAAACAATTGCTTTTTATAGGGAGTGTGCAATAAAAAAAAAAGTGCTTTTTATAGGGTGTGTGTGCACACTACAGTATTGGCATGTGCACTCTAGCCAACAGTGTGCAGATACAGTAGTGTATCAGCTCGCTGTTAGCTAGAGGGCATGTATAGCCTGCATGATGAAATTATTATGGACTAAATAGTGAGATTATTTTTATTTGTCAAATGGCAGCCAAGCATCGATGAGACCCTCAATATTTGTTGGAAAGGAGCATCAAGGCCATCGCTTGCAAGTTCACCACCCTGTGAAGTTTATCATAATTTATTCAATCTGTAGCCTAATAAACTGCATACGGTATGCCTTTACTTGCATAAAAACTGGATGGAAGTCTGGTTATTGAGGAGATTCGATGAAAATTTGCACCTGGTGAAAGTTGATTGCATTAGCTTTGGAACCGGGCTGCCTCCCCTGGGTGTGAGCCAGGTGCCCCCCTGTTCAAATCAACTGGGAACTGGTAAATATCTGATTTCCGACAGTGTGTTCAAGACAACTGGGTAATTGGGAAAAAAAGTTTTGAAAGGTCATACAACTCAGAATTCCAAGTCGGAACCTCTGGCATCTTTCTAGAGCCCCGACTTGAATATCACTGACCTCATGATTTGACCTAATTTTTTTCCAAGTTCCCAATGTGCTTTCTAGACAGGGGAAAGGGGGATACTAGTCATTTGTACAACTGAATGCATTCAACTGAAATGTGTCTTCCGCATTTAACCAAACCCCTCAGAATCAGAGAGGTGTGGGGGGCTGCCTTAATCGACATCCACGTCTTCGGCGCCCGGGGAACAGTAGGTTAACTGCCTTGTTCAGGGGCAGAACGACAGATTTTTCCCTTGTCAGCTCGGGGATTCGATCCAACAACTTTTCGTTTACTGACCCAACGCTCCTACCCTCTAGGCCACCTGCCACCCTACTGCTCTTCCGGTCAGAAAGGCAGAGCTCTAGAAAGAGACATGAGTTGGATGACAGTTCAAATTTTCCCAGTCGGAGCTCGTTTATTTCCGAGTTCCCAGTGGTTTAGAATGAGTAGGATTCTGCGTTTACACATGCAAAAGTGATTGTTTTTTATATTTAATGGAAAATAGATGAATGTTTCTGATGCACCATGCTGCCTTGGAGACAACATGACCGAGCAGCGCAGATTACTGTTTGATTTGAGAAAGGCGTTCCTCCCTCACTGCTTTTGCCCGTTCACGTCACGGTCCATAGACCAGTGCCCCGCATCATAATATAACACACCCAATGTATCTGGCGTTAGTTACAGTTTCACAGAGCTGGCGCTAGCCTAGGCATTGCCGCGTTCACGTACTAATCGAAACTAGGAAACTCCGAAATGTCTGACTTGTTAACTGGTTGTAGTTATACATGTGCCGCGTTCAACGAATCAGGAAATCTGAAATGTTCCGATTACCACATAAACGCGGCATACATCCTAGCAATGATTTAGCCAGTTGCAAAGTATCGACACGTAGATATACCTATAACTAAATGAAAGAGAACGAGAGACACACACAACCACAAAACATTTGTTATCTCGCTTCTTTGGCACTAGTCAACATGTAGATAGTTAGCTAGCTACTAGCCAAGTTAGGCCCCACATCCACGAACTCACCAGTTGGTCATGTCAAGGAAGAAGGCGCATCCTGCCGGGTTGAGTTGGAAACCCAGCAGTCTTTGGAACTCTGAGATGAGGACATCCTTGTCAGTGGTGCCCATGCAGTTGAATTTCTGCATGAGCTCCGGGTCCAGGTCTATGTCCATGCCCTCCATTGGCAGGTCTACCGTAGCAGCGACGGCGGGTTCTCTCCTAATTTAATCCGAGGCCTTGTCCAGTCATAACAATCAGTCCAACAACAATAAACTTAATACGCATGGCTGGGGGCAACGTTTGACGTCGGTGCAATCGAACGTCACCTTGCGTCACGGTGTGGCCCAAGGTGTGGACACAGAGTTTCTAAACCCAGAAACGCAACACCGCAAAGACTTTCGTGAACGCTTTGAGAAAGCAGACCAGGCAGGGGTTTGGGGTTGGAGAAGTCAATGAAATAAGTTATAAAATCTTCCTTAGTTGTACATTTTCTAGAAATCTAAAGGCACAACCTAGATTCGAGACAATGTCTTAAGTGGTTGAACATGTTATTACTCCATCCTCGTCAACAAACACTATATTGAGTGCCTTTGAGTTGACGGTCTGCACATGCGCACTTCGGCGCAAGACGACCGTTAGACCCGATTACCTTTTCTGCGCATGTGCTTAGCTGGCCAACGTCGCCATGACATCTTCTTCAAGTGTGATCGAGGATTTCTAATGGAGAAGCAGTTTTTGCACAGAAAGAACAATGAGACTGATATTTCACCGGATGTAAAAAAAAAAAAAAAAAGTGAAGCATCCGCTTGGCGTGTCCACTCACTACCTAATATGGGTAGTGAGTGGAAGACCAGTGGCCGGCATTGGAAGAAGATAGGAGATGGATTTTGGCAGAGAATCTGTAACTTTTCTCACCGATGAAACATTTTATCTCTATATAGTTTTCTGTTCCCAAAACAAGAATTTGTTATGAACACAGTGGGCTACCTTTTGTAGACTTTAACCTTTGCCAAAGTGGTAAAACAATCGCGTTGTTTAGAAGGAGTGCAAAGGCGAATTTAGTTATTGCACTTCAGAGTAGGCGTTCCCTAACGAAAATATGCAGATATATACTAGAACGGGCTAATAGGATCTCGCTAGC
Source organism: Thymallus thymallus (assembly GCA_023634145.1). Lineage (NCBI taxonomy): Eukaryota > Metazoa > Chordata > Actinopteri > Salmoniformes > Salmonidae > Thymallus > Thymallus thymallus. The sequence continues at coordinate 42,172,277 of CM042410.1, forward strand.
TCGTGCTTGGCTCTGCCCACCTCCTTGCTTGTTCTGCCCACTAGGACTAATTTGTTCCCATTAGAAACGACAAGCTGTGGTCTCTTGGTTTAGTGCAAATATTTTAGTCTTCATACTCTTCTGTCAAATCAAATTAAGCTTTATTTATACAGCACATTTCAGACATGGAATGCAACACAATGTGCTTCACGTGAAAAAGCAAAATAAAAACGAAAAAATAACAATAAAAACTGAACGACTACAAAGCACCCTAAGGAAAGGCAAAGCTAAAAAGGTGATTTTTAAGATCTCTTGAAAAATGTCCACAGTTTCGACCCCCATTAGATTCTCTGGCAGGCAGAGCATGTGAAGACCACTGGACGCGTGCCCTGCGGGTCCAGTCCGTAATTCCACCATGATTACTACAAGTTTAAATAGCTGACTAGACTAACTTACCAATCTAAAGTATGTTAGCTGACATGGCTAACTGAGTGACTGACTGAGATAATAAAAATACTGCTTATGTAACAACCAAGTTTAGAAACTCCCCCAATTGTTTTTAGATGCATGCCAGCAAAGCTACTACACAACTCTAAACCATACATTAATTGCACTAAAACGTTGACAAGCGGTGCCCACAAACTGTTAGGGCCTACATAAAGCTGTCCCAACAGCAGAGCTTTCTTTTCAGACCCGTGGAGCGAATCCTTACCACTGCTACACCTGGCTATCAGCAGAGCCTTGTCTGGCTGCGAAAGAGTTCATTCAACCTCATTTACTGCCTTTTTAAAAACCATAGCTGATATGGCTGGCTTGCTTAAACAAATGTGGTTTCTACTGACAATTGAGATGTACAAACTATGGCACAAGGGGACGACGAGCGGATAAGAGGCAATCTGTAATTTCGATTAAGACTTTAATGAGCGATCTAGGACTGACGTAGCCAATATAACTATTTGTTCAGCACTTTTGAAATGCACAGCGACATAATTCAGAACATGGGCTATTCTTACAGTATTCTCCCTGTACACCATGTCAGAACCTTAGGATAAATATAGAGGGCATATAAGCAGACAATGAAAGATCTTACAATATTTGATGATAACATTTCTCTAAAACAAGCTATAGTCTACATGTGGACCACCAGGTCAGAACAGTAGGCTAAGTTATGAGGGGGAAAGGGACCAAATGATTAGGATGGGGCACATGGGCTACTAACAGCTTATTACACAACATACACATAGTATTACTTTCTTAGCTACAGTATACATATCTCCCTGGCATATTACCAGTGGTAGAAAAAGTACTCAATTGTCATACTTGAGTAAAAATAAAGATACCTTAAATAGGAAATGACTCAAGTAAAAGTGAAAGTCACCCAGTAAAATACTACTTGAGTAAAAGTCTAAAAGGATTTGGTTTTCAATATACATAAGTATTAAAAGTAAATGGAATTGCTAAAAAGTACTTAAGTATCAAAAGTAAAAGTATAAACCATTACAAATTCCTTATTTTAAGCAAACCAAACGGCACCATTTGATTTATTTTATTTTATTGATGGATAGCGAGGGGCACACTCCAACACTCAGACAAAATCTACAAATTAAGCATTTGTGTTTAGTAAGTGCGTCAGATCAGAGGCAGTAGGGATGACCAGGGATGTTCTCTTGATACGTGTGTGAATTGGACCATTTTCCTATCAAAATGTAATGAGTACTTTTGGGTGTCAGGGAAAATGTATGGAGTACAAAGTACATTATTTTCTTCAGGAATGTAGTGAAGTAAAAGTAAAAGTTGGCAAAAATATAAATAGTAAAGTGAAGTACAGATACCCCAAAAAACGACTTACAGTGGGGAGAACAAGTATTTGATACACTGCCGATTTTGCAGGTTTTCCCACTTACAAAGCATGTAGAAGTCTGTAATTTTTATCATAGGTACTCTTCAACTGTGAGTGACAGAATCTAAAACAAAAATCCAGAAAATCACATTGTATGATTTTTAAGTAATTAATTTGCATTTTATTGCATGACATAAGTATTTGATACATCAGAAAAGCAGAACTTAATATTTGGTACAGAAACCTTTGTTTGCAATTACAGAGATCATACGTTTCCTGTAGTTCTTGACCAGGTTTGCACACACTGCAGCAGGGATTTTGGCCCACTCCTCCATACAGACCTTCTCCAAATCCTTCAGGTTTCGGGGCTGTCGCTGGGCAATACAGACTTTCAGCTCCCTCCAAAGATTTTCTATTGGGTTCAGGTCTGGAGACTGGCTAGGCCACTCCAGGACCTTGAGATGCTTCTTACGGAGCAACTCCTTAGTTGCCCTGGCTGTGTGTTTCGGGTCGTTGTCATGCTGGAAGACCCAGCCACAACCCATCTTCAATGCTCTTACTGAGGGAAGGAGGTTGTTGGCCAAGATCTCGCGATACATGGCCCCATCCATCCTCCCCTCAATACGGTGCAGTCGTCCTGTCCCCTTTGCAGATAAGCATCCCCAAAGAATGATGTTTCCACCTCCATGCTTCACGGTTGGGATGGTGTTCTTGGGGTTGTACTCTTCCTTCTGATTCCTCCAAACACGGCGAGTGGAGTTTAAACCAAAAAGCTCTATTTTTGTCTCATCAGACCACATGACCTTCTCCCATTCCTCCTCTGGATCATCCAGATGGTCATTGGCAAACTTCAGACGGGCCTGGACATGCGCTGGCTTGAGCAGGGGGACCTTGCGTGCGCTGCAGGATTTTAATCCATGACGGCGTAGTGTGTTACTAATGGTTTTCTTTGAGACTGTGGTCCCAGCTCTCTTCAGGTCATTGACCAGGTCCTGCCGTGTAGTTCTGGGCTGATCCCTCACCTTCCTTATGATCATTGATGCCCCACGAGGTGAGATCTTGCATGGTGCCCCAGACCGAGGGAGATTGACCGTCATCTTGAACTTCTTCCATTTTCTAATAATTGCGCCAACAGTTGTTGCCTTCTCACCAAGCTGCTTGCCTATTGTCCTGTAACCCATCCCAGCCTTGTGCAGGTCTACAATTGTATCTCTGATGTCCTTACACAGCTCTCTGGTCTTGGCCATTGTGGAGAGGTTGGAGTCTGTTTGATTGAGTGTGTGGACAGGTGTCTTTTATACAGGTAACGAGTTCAAACAGGTGCAGTTAATATAGGTAATGAGTGGAGAACAGGAGGGCTTCTTAAAGAAAAACTAACAGGTCTGTGAGAGCCGGAATTCTTGGTAGGTGATCAAATACTTATGTCATGCAATAAAATGCAAATGAATGATTTAAAATTCATACAATGTGATTTTCTTAATTTTTGTACCTATGATAAAAATTACAGACCTCTACATGCTTTGTAAGTAGGAAAACCTGCAAAATCGGCAGTGTATCAAATACTTGTTCTCCCCACTGTAAGTAGTACTTTAAAGTATTTTTAATGAAGCACTTTACACAGCATTTTATGCATCAGTATACAAGACCTTCTTGTGCTGTGCTCACTTGAACAGGAAGGTGACGCGGCGGTCCTTGTGGGCAAATGTTGTCAAAGTCTGGCATTTTCTGGATTTATGGTGTTTTCAAGACAACTGGGAACTCTGAAAAAACATGGTTGATTTATATTCAGGTCTGAGCTCTAGAAAGAGGCCCGAGTTGACCTCATTTTATCTGTGGCCAATGACCTTGAGCCTTCTTGAATGGAATCTTCATATGTAATTTTATAGTAGAATTTTCTATCTCTCTCCGTAGATTTTGCCGTGACGTATTGTGACCATGGGTGACAGAACACTGAGCCATGGCGCAACTAGAGAACATTTCCAACCCCTACGCTCCGTATTTTCCGCTGGCTGCCCCACCACCACAGAAAGCACTGAGCTAGGCTGAAACACCTGCATTTTGGAGCTGCCTTACTCAAGAAAGATACCAATTTGATATGCTACTTTATTAACTCAAGGATACATTTTTTTTTTACATTGTTTGCTAAACTGTGTCCCGTGACAAGAATTAATACCAGAATTACATGCAAAACAGGCAAACTTTTTTTTTAAACAGGTGGGGCTGAAAACAGGTGGTACTCTGCTCCACCTACCCCGATTGACGGGTCGCCACTGCTTAAGGCAAAAAATGAAAAGTAGGGTGCTTTGTCAGGCGTATGACGAATGTCTAGGAAGCCAAAGGTTGCATGTTCAAATCTAAGGACAACTTTAGCTAAATAGCAACTTTGCAACTACTGACTACTTTTAGCTACAGTCATATGCAAAAGTTTGGGCACCCCTGACAATTTCCATGATTTCCATTTATAAATAATTGGGTGTTTGGAACAGCAATTTCATTTTGATCTATCAAATAACTGATGGACACAGTAATATTTCGGTAGTGAAATTAGGTTTATTGGATTAACAGAAAATGTGCAATATGCCTCAAAACGAAATTAGACAGGTGCATAAATTTGGGCACCCCAACAGAAAAATCACATCAATATTTAGTAGAGCCTCCTTTTGCTAAAATAACAGTCTCTAGACGCTTCCTATAGCCTCTAATGAGTGTCTGGATTCTGGATGAAGGTATTTTGGACCATTCCTCCTTACAAAACATCTCCAGTTCAGTTAGGTTTGATGGTTGCCGAGCATGGACAGCCCGCTTCAAATCATCCCACAGATTCTCAATGATATTCAGGTCTGGGGACTGGGATGGCCATTCCAGAACAATGTACTTGTTCCTCTGCATAAATTCCCGGGTAGATTTTGAGCAGTGTTTTGGGTCGTTGTCTTGTTGAAATATCCAGCCCCGGCGTAACTTCAACTTTGTGACTGATTCTTCAACATTATTCCCAAGAATCTGCTGATATTGAGTGGAATCCATGCGACCCTCAACTTTAACAAGATTCCCAGTACCGGCACTGGTCACACAGCCCCACAGCATGATGGAACCCCCACCAAATTTTACTGTGGGTAGCAAGTGTTTTTATTGGAACGCTGTGTTCTTTTGCCGCCATGCATAACACCCCTTGTTATGACCAAATAACTAAATCTTTGTTTCATCAGTCCACAGCACCTTATTCCAAAATTAAGCTGGCTTGTCCAAATGTGCGTTTGTGGCATGTGTGCAGAAAAGGCTTCTTCCGCATCACTCTCCCGTACAGCTTCTCCTTGTGCAAAGTGACACCATCTGCAGCAAGATGGTGTTGTAGGTCTTTGGAGGTGGTCTGTGGGCTGTTTTTGACCGTTCTCACCATCCTTCGCCTTTGCCTCTCCGATATTTTACTTGGCCTGCCACTTCTGGCCTTAACAAGAGCTGTGCCTGTGGTCTTCCATTTCCTCACTATGTTCCTCACAGTGGACACTGACAGCTTACATCTCTGCGATAGCTTTTTGTAGCCTTCCCCTAAACCATAATGTTGAACAATCTTTGTTTTCAGGTCATTTGAGAGTTGTTTTGAGGCCCCCATGTTGCCACTCTTCAGAGGAGAGACAAAGAGAACAACAACTTGCAATTGGCCACCTTAAATACCTTTTCTCATGATTGGATGCAGTTGTCTATGAAGTTCAAGGCTTAATGAGCTCACCAAACCAATTGTGTGTTCCAATGAATCAGTGCTAAGTAGTTACAGGTATTCAAATCAACAGAATGACAAGGGTGCCCACATTTTTGCATAGCCTATTTTTCACATCTGATTTAATTTCATACAACTTAATATTGCTTAACTAAAAATCTTTGTCTGGACAGTATCCCAGTACTCAGATTTTATTAGAAAATGAATGGCATGCCACTGTGTGTCAGAGTATTGGTGCGCGATGAGCGCGGAATGGGGGAAAGCAGGCGCAGGGAGACAGGCGTGATGCGAAACAATGAATTTAATGAACACGAAGGCAACGAACATACACTGACACGTAACAATCACGGACAAGAACCATGGGGGAGCAGAGGGAATAAATAGTCAACATACAATTAGTGGGAATGGGAACCGGGTGTGCGATGAGACAGGACAAACGTAAACTATGAAATGGATCCTAAAACCCTAACCCAGTGGTGGTCAGTGCCATTTAAGATGAGGGAGGACGATTTTTTCTTCATGATCATGGCCTTATTTCTATTAAAATTTGAGGTGATCATTAGTCCAACAGTTGCAAACAAGAGTTTATGTTTGACAAATTAAAGTGTGTTTATCCCCATTTCGTTCGGTTTGCTTCCGTTAAAGAAACAATTTTCAATCGAAATCGCTGGAATGAATACACCCCTGATCACACATAAATTAAATGTAATATAGTTTTATCTAAAAATAATAACTTTTTTAATGTTTTACAATTTACATTTTTATGAAATTCACTGAGGATGGTCCTCCCCTGAGGAACCTCCACTGTCCTAATCTTAACGCCTAACCCTTAACCTAGCTAACTTTAGCGCTAGCCACCATCCACAAATTGTACACATTGTAATTTATAACATATCATACTAAATAGATGATGAACATCCACAAATTAATCCATACCATACAAAACGTAACATATTATACTATTTGGAGTGTCTCAGATTTACATTTACTATGTTATGTTTACCCCTGAGTCCAGGTTGCAGTGACCACTCAGCAAATCATCCTAAATTCCCATAAGACATTACGTGGTGTTTTTGGTCTAAACTCATTAAATAGGATTAAGCGGCCGCCTATGGCATCAGATTGACAAGGGCAGCATTTTCTGAGCTATACTGACCAAGACGCACCTCCAACAACACATAAAACCTGACATATTTCTGGCCGAAAAACGATGACAATTTCTCTCAAACAGTGGCATATGTGAAAAAGAAAATACTTCTGCTGTGTAAACACATTGATTCTCATTGCGAATAGGCTCAGGATGAGTTGGGTAGCTGATATTCAGAGCTTAAATAGCCAAATTGATTAGTCACAGGAATCCGGACAAATAAAACCAATGCAACTGCCTGTTTTACAATTGGAAGGCCTACCACATGGATGGATATTCATAAAATTCCATTGCTGGCTGACATGATAGGCTACACCCCAGTACTGGACCGACGCCAACGTTTTTTAGATCTTGTCCGGACTGAACTTCTTGTTTTGGTGTTTACAAATGGTAGACCTAGCACATAGAAGGGCATTCATAAAATGTTATTTCAGGCGACAATGTAAACTACACCCCAGTAAGCATGAACCGACACCGATGCCTTGTGTGTGTCTACAGTCGTGGCCAAAAGTTTTGAGAATGACACAAGTATTGGTCTCCACAAAGTTTGCTGCCTCAGTGTTGATGATGGCAATTTGCATATACTCCAGAATGTCATGAAGAGTGATCAGATGAATTGCAATTAATTGCAAAGTCCCTCTTTGCCATGAAAATGAACTTAATCCCCCAAAAACATTTCCACTGCATTTCAGCCCTGCCACAAAAGGACCAGCTGCCATCATGTGTCAGGCTCTGGCCATAGAGAAGCTTTGCAGAAGAGGAGGAGTATTTGGAGAGACATTTTGGAGACGTTTTGGAGGAGATGTGGGAGATAGCGGAAGAGGTGCAACGGGAAATGTCGGAATGGAATAATCCGTGTCCAGTCGCCTACTCCACTCCCGTGAAAGAGCAGTCCGCTTTACCGGTGCCCAGTTGGGGTCCGGCCGTCTGCTCTACTCCAGTGCCAGAACAGTTCGCTCCAACGGTGCCCAGTCCGGGTCCGGCCGTCTGCTACACTCCAGTGCCAGAGCAGTTCGCTCCACCGGTGCCCAGTCTGGGTCCGGCCGTCTGCTACACTCCAGTGCCAGAGCAGTCCGCTCCACCGGTGCCCAGTCTGGGTTCGGCTGTCTGCTACACTCCAGTGCGCCTCTCCAGTCAGGTACGTCCTGTGCCTGCTCCCCGCACTAGCCCTGAGGTGCGTGTCATCAGTCCGGTGCCATCAGTGCCGACTCCACGCACCAGGCTTCCAGTGCGCGTCTCCAGTCCGGTACGTCCTGTGCCTGCTCCCCGCACTCGCCCTGAGGTGCGTGTTATTAGTTCGGTGCCACCAGTGCCGACTCCACGCACCAGGCTTCAAGTGCGCGTCTCCAGTCCGGTACGTCCCGTGCCGACTCCCCGCACTCGACCTCCAGTGCATGTGCCCAGCCAGGTTCTTCCAGTGCCGGCTCCACGCACCAGGCCTCCAGTGCGCCTCTCCAGTCCGGTACGTCCCGTGCCGACTCCCCGCACTCGCCCTGAGGTGCGTGTCATCAGTCCGGTGCCATCAGTGCCGACTCCACGCACCAGGCTTCCAGTGCGCGTCTCCAGTCAGGTACATCCTGTGCCTGCTCCCCGCACTAGCCCTGAGGTGCGTGTCATCAGTCCGGTGCCATCAGTGCCGACTCCACGCACCAGGCTTCCAGTGCGCGTCTCCAGTCAGGTACGTCCTGTGCCTGCTCCCCGCACTAGCCCTGAGGTGCGTGTTATTAGTTCGGTGCCACCAGTGCCGACTCCACGCACCAGGCTTCAAGTGCGCGTCTCCAGTCCGGTACGTCCCGTGCCGACTCCCCGCACTCGACCTCCAGTGCGTGTGCCCAGCCAGGTGCCTCCAGTGCCGGCTCCACGCATCAGACCGTTGGTGCGCCTCACCAGCCCGGAGACTCCCGTGATGGTCGACAGCCCGGAGCCTCCCGTAACGGTCGAAAGCCCGGAGCCTCCCGCGATGGTCGAAAGCCCGGAGCCTCCCGCGATGGTCGAAAGCCCGGAGCCTCCCGTGACGGTCGACAGCCCGGAGCCTCCCGTGACGCTCGACAGCCCGGAGCCTCCCGTGACGCTCGACAGCCCGGAGCCTCCCGTGACGCTCGACAGCCCGGAGCCTCCCGTGACGCTCGACAGCCCGGAGCCTCCCGTGACGCTCGACAGCCCGGAGCCTCCCGTGACGCTCGACAGCCCAGAGCCTCCCGTGACGCTCGACAGCCCGGAGCCTCCCGTGATGATTGAAAGGCTGGAGTCGCCTGCCACACCCGTGCTCAGTCCTGGCCCGGTTATTTGCCCCGCTCCATGGCCTGAACTTTTTGCCCCACCATTGTTATTTCCAGGACCGGTGGGTTGCCCCTTTATATGGCCGGAGTCGCCTGCCACACCGGTTCCCAGTCCTGGCCCGGTTATTTGCCCCGCTCCATGGCCTGAGCCTTTTGCCCCACCATGGTCATTTCCAGGACCAGTGGGTTGCCCCTTTAAATGGCCTGAGTGCCCAGTCCGGGCCCAGTAGAAAAGGGGAGGAAGTTATCCACTTCGCCGGGGCCGGAACCGCCACCTGCGATGATTGTTGGATGTTTTTTCCCTCCCTGACCCTTCCCTCATGTTTTGTTTGTTTTTCTTGCGGCCGGGAGTCCGCGCCTTTGGGGGGGGGGTACTGTCAGGCTCTGGCCATAGAGAAGCTTTGCTTCTCTATAGTTCTATGGTCAGAGTCTGGCAGATCTATAATTCTACATCTGTGTGGTGTTGTGTGTGGGATCCCTAATTAGAGGCAGCTGCTATGCATTACCTCTAATTAGGGATCCTTCTTAATTGTCTATGTTCCACTCCCTTGGCGTGGTTCATTGTTATGTTGTACTTGTATGTCCCGTGTTCGTGCTACGTGTGTTTTATATTGCATTTGTTATTTTGTATAGTTCGTTAGTCGAGTTTATTCATTTAATAAACATGTCGAACTATCGCTACGCTGCGCCTTGGTCTCTCTACACACCCGAACGTGACATCATGTCAGTGATTGTCTCGTTAACACAGGTGAGAGTGTTGACGAGGACAAGGCTGGAGATCACTCTGTCATGCTGATTGAGTCAGAATAACAGACTGGAAGCTTTAAAAGGAGGGTGGGGCTTGAAATCATTGTTCTTCCTCTGTCAACCATGGTTACCTGCAAGGAAACACGTGCCGTCATCATTGCTTTACACAAAAAGGGCTTCACAGGCAAGGATATTGCTGCTGGTAAGATTGCACCTAAATCAACCATTTATCGGATCATCAAGAACTTCAAGGAGAGAGGTTCAATTGTTGTGAAGAAGGCGTCAGGGCGCCCAAGAAAGTCCAGCAAGCGCCAGGACCGTCTCCTTAAGTTGATTCAGCTGCGGTATCGGGGCACCACCAGTGCAGAGCTTGCTCAGGAATGGCAGCAGGCAGGTGTGAGTGCATCTGCATGCACAGTGAGGCAAAGACTTTTGGAGGATGGCCTGGTGTCAAGAAGGGCAGCAAAGACACCACTTCTCTCCAGGAAAAACATCAGGGACAGATTGATATTCTGCAAAAGATACAGGGATTGGACTGCTGAGGACTGGGGTAGAGTCATTTTCTCTGATGAATCCCCTTTCCGATTGTTTGGACCATCCGGAAAACACCTTGTCCGGAGAAGACAAGGTGAGCGCTACCATGAGTCCTGTGTCATGCCAACACTAAAGCATCCTGAGACCATTCATGTGTGGGGTTGCTTCTCAGCCAAGGGAGTGGGCTCACTCACAATTTTGCCTAAGAACAAAGCCATGAATAAAGAATGGTACCAACACATCCTCTGAGAGCAACTTCTCCCAACCATCCAAGAACAGTTTGGTGACGACCAATGCCTTTTCCAGCATGATGGAGCACCTTGCCATAAGGCAAAAGTGATAACTAAGTGGCTCGGGAACAAAACATTGACATTTTGGGTCCATGGCCAGGAAACTCCCCAGACCTTAATCCCATTGAGAACTTGTGGTCTATCCTCAAGAGGCGGGTGGACAAACAAAAACCCACAACTTCTGACAAACTCCAAGCATTGATTATGCAAGAATGGCCTGCCATCAGTCAGGATGTGGCCCAGAAGTTAATTGACAGCATGCCAGGGCGGATTGCAGAGGTCTTGAAAAAGAAGGGTCAACACTGCAAATATTGACTCTTTGCATAAACTGAATGTCATTGTCAATGAAAGCCTTTGACACTTATGGAATACTTGTAATTTGTCAGGCTCTGGCCATAGAGAAGCCTATGGTCTTTTCTTTCTCTTTCTGGTGGTGGTTTGTGTGGGATCCCTAATTAGAGGCAGCTGTAGCACATCGTCTCTAATTAGGGATCCTACATAGGTTGGTAGATTTTCACACTGGGTTGTGGGACGTTGTCGTTATATGTCGCAGTCAAGTGTGCTATTTGTTACGTCCGTTCATTTCGTGTTTGTTTTTGTGAACGTGATGTTTTGTTCATATCATGTTTGTTTGTATTGTGTAGTTTTTTCATTTGATAAATTTATATACATAGTAAATAAATATAAAATGTCGATCTATAATCCCTGCGCTGCGTCTTGGTCGAGGTATGCACCCTCTCGTGACATAATTATACTTCAGTGTTACCATAGTAACTACTGACATAAAGATCTAAGAACACCTAAGCAGCAAACTTTGTGGAGACCAATACTTGTGTCATTCTCAAAACTTTTGACCACGACTGTATTATTGGTGCAGTCTGGACTGGTCTTGATTTCCATGTCCACTTTGGTTTTTGGTCCAATCTGGACCAAATCTGAACCAAAGATTTGGTCCGGTCTGGACCGGCCTTGATTTGGTCCAAACATAGACGCCTATAAATTAAGTATTTTCAAGATTCATTCAGAACAGAAAATGAACCCGATTTCAACATTCGGTAAATATGATTATCATTTTACCTTTTATTCTGAAACTAAATTGAACCTAACTTCAACGTCTGTAAAATATGTATTTTAGACTTATTTTCAACACATTTTTAGTTTTGCAAGGGTGGTAATTTGTTTGTCTCACCTGGGGCGGCAGAACAGCCAGAACGTTATAAAGTAACGTTTTTTATTTATATTTAACTAGGCAGGTCAGTTAAGAACAAATTCTTATTTACAATGACGGCCAACCTACAGGGTCAGCACATTGAGAAAATGTGGGTTAACTGCCTTGCTCAAGGACACATCGACAAGTTTTTTACCTTGTCAGCTCGGGTATCCTTTCGGTTACTTGCTCAACACTCTAACCACTAGGCTACCTGCCGCGTTATATGCTATTGCGAGAAGTGGCGGAGCATCGCTCCCGTGCGCTCCGGCTGCACTACACCACAAGATCAACCATATACTGTAAACAGTACCCTACATTCTCCAGCACCTAACAAACATATTCCCACACTCAAAAACTGTAGCCATGGTTTTGAAATAAGAAAGATATCAGAAATATGTCATGTGTATATGAGACTTTTATTATGACATTTCCATACAGACTTTATGCTATTTGTAGCTTCCATCAATGTAATTGTCTGCATAATTTTCAATCCCCCATATCAGTGGAGGCTGGTGACTTGAACATTTGAGGAGGAGGAGGATGGGAGACCCAAGGTATAGGCGCGGAACGCACGGAGATGACAAAGTGTGTTTCAAAAATCGTCAAAGACTAATTATTTTAACCTAAAGCATTTAATAAAGACATTTATAGTACAATATTATGGGGAATGGGAATGAGAGGACTATCTACACAGTGTTGAAAAGGGCTCACTCAGTGATTGAATGAGGGTATGAGGCATGAGTTGAGGTGTTTAGAGGCTTGACCAGTGCAGGACAGGATTTGACTGGGAAGACCAAAAACAATAACACAACACACTACACAGTTAGACAAAAGAGCTAAGAATTAGTTAGTCCAAGCAAGGAGTAAAATAATGTATGTGTAATAATGTGATTGTTTTTGTGTATTTGATTGACTGTACATACAGTAATGAGAGATTGGAGAGGAAACATACAATATGCAAGTGGATGAGCGGTCACATGAGACGTGGCTTCAGTTCATGTTAGGAGAGAGTTGACAATGGTAGTGGAGTGGTCATCGCCACTTAATCAGGGAACAGGAGGGGACTTAGCTGTAAATATAAATAGCAGATACATTAAATTAAAGCTGCGCCATCCTAGGTTTGGACAACGAGTTTCTATATGAAGTTAAACAGACATCTCAAAATTCATAAAGTCAAACACAGACTGCGCATCTCGCCTACTTGACACATCAAAGTAGCCCAAGAAACGTTCCTGAATAAAACCCTGATCATCCACATACCTGACAATAACTGACAACTGCGAGCGAAAGCTGATGTCTGTGGTTTCATCCATTTGCCATGCGAAAAACGGCGCTGCGTCCACCTCTCTTTTAATCTCACTTTTAATGGATGATGCGATGGAAGCTATCGAATCATTCTGGATTGATTTCAACATCCCAGAAAAGACAGTAGAAAGTTCCATACGTTCAGCAAGTAACACATCACAACGTGCTATTACCCCTGCAAGCTCCTTGTGGTTGCCTTTCCCTCTAGTCATGTCCTGTGAAAGCTAATTATTTGATGCCCAATAATGCAGTGGTGTCGATAAGCTGCTTGAGTACATCCCGGTTTCTTCTTACTTTCTCGTTGTGTCGCGCCGTTTGAATACAGCATACCTTCGTCCATTATATGATCGATGGGGCTTTTTGTTGAATCTGATTTGGTCATTTATATGCTCCCTGCTTTTGTGATACCGTTTACCTGAACGAGCAATGTTTTTCAGATCACAGTACCCCCCCCTTCGCCCAAGGCTCAGACTTTCCAAAAGGAAGGCAAGGCCGGCTTGATGAAAGGCTTCATGTTAAGAACAAATTTGTATTTACAATGGCGGCATACCTCGGCCTCCACTAAACCGGACGACGCGGTGGCAATTGTGCGCCGCCATGTGGGACTCCCGATTACGGCCGGTTGTGATACAGCCCGGGATCGAACAAATTAGAACGTTGAGCCACTCGGAAGCCCAAATAAGACACACTGGCTTGTCATTGGGGAAAAGATGGTAAGATGAAAGCAAATCTCTCTGTACATTCTTCCTTCAAACTTCAATTTTCATTATCCACTTTTCTTTTGATATAAAGCTAATTGTTCTGAACGAATGTTGACGTTAAAAATAGTAATGTAGCCTACTGTAGGCTACGTAGACCTATTTTTCCCCACCAATCAACGAACAGAGAAATATACAAAATTAAACAGAGACATGGTGATTTTATGAGCGTAATCAGATCGAAATTATTATATTGTAATAAACAGGCAAAGTGAGCAGGTCTCGAACCCTCAACCTTGTATCCCAAAGTCCAGCGCGCTATCGACTGTGCCGGAAAACCATGCTTAAGCAGCAGTCGACATCCACGCTTATAAACCCAGGGTCGTTACAATATTATTATCACTGAATTTATTTTGTCCTAATCAGATGTGTGAAACATTTTGTTCGATTTGTAGTGTAGGCCAATGAATTGTGCTAATATTATATCATAATAATGTTCTGGCCCACCGACTAGTAGCTCAGAAAAAATGTGGTCGCAAATGCTTGTTGCATCGCAAACTATGCTCCCAGTCCCATCCGAGTTCAGCGGATGGATGATGCGTCGCTGCCATTTACTTCGATGGGGAGTTGGACGAACGCTCCTCCAGATCACGATACCCAATGATGGAAAACAACAGTGTAGTGATGGATCGTTCGCGAACGAAGGGATCTTTTTGGTGAACGTTGGGAACCGAATTCATTTGGCTCTCTGATTTTCGTCCTGCTACTGCTTTTTGAGCAACAAACAACGTTTTTCTGTAGATAAGTTACAAAATTAACTAAATGGGGTGAATCCTCACTGCAGGAATAATAAATAGTAGGGAGAGCGCGTCAATCTGGTCCACGCTGAATTATTTTATGTTTAAAATTTGCAGGCCATCTAATAATTTCGCCTGGTAAAAATTTATTTGAAAGCGAATTTCACGATCTGACATAATGGTAGCCTACCTTTTGGCATTTATATTGTATATTTGCAAATGTTTCATTGTTCTAGATCGATTTAAAATATTTTTGAACGAAGATCCGTTTAGGAGCCAGATGAGCCGTCTCTTTTACGTGAACTAAGCCAAATGAGCCGGCTCACTGAAAAGACTCAAATCAAATCAAAGTGTATTTGTCACGTGCGCCGAATACAACAGGTTTCATACCTTACAGTGAAATGCTTACTTACAAGCCCTAACCAACAGTGCAGTTTTTAATTATAAAATAAGTGTTAGGTAAACAATAGATGAATAAAGAAATAAAAAACAATAAAATGACAGCAGAAAATAACAGTAGCGAGGATATATACAGGTGGTACCGGTACAGAGTCAATGTGCAGGGGCACCGGTTAGTCGGGCAAATTGAGGTAATATGTACATATAGTTATAGTTAAAGTGACTATGCATAGATGATAAACACAGAGTAGCAGTAGCGGAATGCCAATCACTACAACAGTGGAGAGATTAGATCGACGAGAGCACCACAATCAACAGGCACACTCAACGGGCAGGCGGTTAGACTGTCACAGGGACAAACCAATAAGAGGTTATAATTGATTGGAATAAGCGGGTCTTGAAGTAAAGTTGGCCAATTGAAAACGGATCAAATCTATTCTGGTGTCCGGAACAGGTGTAGTCCAGCAGGTGGTGATGGTGACCCACTTAGCAGTTCGCACTGGACAGGTGCAAGAGAGATGAAATTGTATGTTTGTGTGTACCGACATGGCTGTTATGTTATTACTTTGTGTACTTACTAAACACCTAGATTTGTATTGGTGTGGGAAATAAATGTCTTTATCAATTATGAATAGCTAAACCAATATCGACTTTTGAACCACTAGCTGTTAAATCAAGCATGCGCGGAAAACCGATTATGACGCGCAAGAGTTTCAAATGACGCAACAATACAGCTCCAGGCCAGATACAGTTAATGTTATTATTAAAGATATTATTCAGTTGCACACTAAAACTGCGATTTGACAAGTGTGATTTGAGGTGAGTCAAATATTCACAAACGTTTACAATAAACTAACCATCATAGCCTATTTAACCTATAGTTCTGTCATAGTAAGATAACAAATCGGAAGGTGAAAGTGAATGTATTCGAAATATGTTTTCTTTCTGACATTATATATATATCCTTGTGAAAAACAATTATTTAGTATAGCTGTTATTTCAGTTGATATCAATCACTCCATCTATATCTACTCCTGTCTGTCTGTATGTGTACTGTCTAGCCAGCACATGCCAGAAAGGTTCTTTCTGATAGGCTCATATTCAAAATGTCTCATAGTAGGAGTGCTGATCAATTATCAGTTTTGTCTTTTAAATCATACTAAATACGTTTTTATAGATAGGCGATTAGCACTCCTACCCTGAGACACTTTGTGAACACAATCCAGGTGTATTGTGATTATGAAGTTGTAATGAGGTATTATTATTTTAGTCATGCTGATGCATGATGGGTTTTAGGCTAGAGTTTTAGTACTGTCGTGTGTAGGCTATTTCTTAATTCACTGACCTGGTAAGTCAATGATGTATACAATGGCACCATCTAGTGACAGACACACAGAAACACACATGGTTGCTGCAGTCAACTGACCAAATCGCCCTCTAGTGGCCTCATGGGTGGAATATTATTATTGTTTAGCCAACTAAAAACTAAACAGCCTTTAATCACACAACTAACACAACTGTGACTTACACTACGTGAATGTGATGAGTTGACTGTCCAGGATGGCCAGAGGTAGCTCTGGTCCAGGGCATTATGTGCTGCACGCTGAAGGAAGGCAAGCCATACGTAATGCCCTGGACCAGAGCTACCTCTGGCCATCCTGGACAGTCAACTCATCACATTCACGTAGTGTAAGTCACAGTTGTGTTAGTTGTGTGATTAAAGGCTGTTTAATTGAGCAGAAGTTGAATTATTATTTTAATATTGTAATAAATTGTCTGCGTTGACTTCCTAAATAATATGTTACCTTTTCTCCCAGCTACCAGCAGGCAGAGATGGAGGTTCAGTTCCTGAGAGAAGAGAAGAAGAGCTGTACAGAGAAGGAAGCCCACATGCTTGAGTTGATGGGGAAGGATCGAACCATCCGAAATCAGAAGAAGGAGATGGACAGACTTCAAGTGTGCCTCTGGGAGGAGGAGAAGAAGAAGAAGACGGAGAAGGACAAGATGGTTGAACAATTACAGTCTGAGACAGACAATCTCAGAGCCCTTTTAAAAGACGAAAGGAGGAGTAGAAGAGTAGAAAGGGGTAAAATGAAAGAGTGGAAGGCTGAGATCCTGAGACTGAGGGAGGCAGAGAGCCAGAGGGAGGCAGAGAGCCAGAGGGAGGCAGAGAGCCATAGGGAGGCAGAGAGCCAGAGGGAGGCAGAGAGAGCCACAGAAGCAGAAGAGAACCAGAGAAAAATGGAGGAGATCAAAAGACTCAAACAACTACTGGATCTACTGAAGGTGAAGCTAGAACTGGCCCAGGTAAGACATGTCATTGTTATTAATAAAAGGCAGTGGATATTTACCCTGCTGAAACTGAATGGTGGTGGACAGCGGTATGCTAACCCTATGTTAACTTTGATGCCTTTACCTTAACCTCAATGAAACTATACCTAACCTTAACCTTAACCCAACCCTAGGTCCTGAACTTAACCATTACCCTAACCTTATTTTTTCTCAACCCCTATGTCTTTCTTCTGCTGGTTGAATATCCACTTCCTTATTAATATCATTACTGTTGTTGTTGTTGATAACAGTATGTGTGCAGGTTGTAAATTATTGTATTAGTGAAACATCATTGGTAGGAGTAATTTCTACAAGCATAAACATCAGAGGCAAAATGTATGTAACATCACACAAATTGAAACGGTAATTGAATGGGCAAGCTAGTTTTGTGTTTTTTATTTGTACAGATTTGGAACATCATTGATTGCATAACGTCTCATAATATTTTCAAACCATGTCAGTACATTCAATGACAATAAATTGACCAGATTAATTGGTCAAAAGGACCCTGCTATTGATGTTGTCCAGTGTTTGATTCAATTACCTAGCTCTAGGTTGTACTTCTATCATTCATGCAAATCCTTTGAAAGTATGTCTTGGTCATAGATTATAACTAATTTTACATTTTAAAAATGAAGCAAGAGATAGCGATATTGAAGCTATGGCAGAAAGTCATGGAGGACCAGCGACCAAGACTGGCATGGAACAACAAACATATTGAGACGGAAAGAGAGAGGGAAAGAGAGAGGGAAAGAGAGAGGGAAAGGGAGAGAAAAGCAGAATTGGAGAGAAAAGAAATGAAGGAGAAAGTGAAACAGGCAGAGGAAACAATAAAAGTGTTAGAACGAGAGATTGAGAGATTGAAAGAGATTGAACAGAAAATAACATTTGAAAAAAAAACAGTCATGCGTATCGCAGAGAAAGAGAAAGTCCAACTGGTTAACAAAAAGGTAAAAGAGTTAGAGAGAGAGGTTGACAGATTGAAAGAAGATATGACAACAAAAGAGATTCAATACAAAAGAACAATTGAAAGAGCGAAAGAAGCTTGTAGAAGACAGAATGAGAGAGTGAAACAGGTTAACCAAAATGTACTAGTGTTAGACAGAGAGGTTGCAAGAATGAAAGAAGAGATTAGATTGAAAGACGAGACTGGACCAGAGAGAAAATTTGATAGAGACAGAGAGAGAGGAAATGTTTGGAGACAAAGAGAAGAGGAGACAGTCCTCATAAATGACAAAAATACATCTGAATTGGAGGAAATGTTCAAGAAAATCAAGGAACAGATGATAGAATTAGAAAATATGCAATGTAAATGGAAACAGAACCAAATGGACATGGAGGAGAAGACAGAGGGGGAGAACGACACACAGAAAGAGGTAGAAAGAAAGAGAAAGGAGAAAATACCAAAACAGAGACAAGAAGAAGAAGAAGAGGAGAAGGAGATGGAGAGAGAAGAAGAAGAGGAGAAAAATAAAGATATGGAGAGAGCACAAGAAGAGGAGATACGCAAACAGAAGCACAGAGAGATGGAAGAGGAAGAAAGAGAGATGGAGAAAGAGAGACAGAGAGAGATCAAAAGAAAGAGAATGGAGAAGAGACAGAAAAATATGGAAAGAGAAGAAGAGAGACAGAGAGAGAATGAAAGAGAGCATGAAGAAGAACGATGTAAACAGAAGAAAATAGAGATGGAAGAGGAAGAAAGAGAGAAGGAGAGACAGAGAGAGATCAAAAGAAA
The DNA here is from genome assembly GCA_023634145.1 of Thymallus thymallus. Lineage (NCBI taxonomy): Eukaryota > Metazoa > Chordata > Actinopteri > Salmoniformes > Salmonidae > Thymallus > Thymallus thymallus. The sequence goes on from CM042410.1 coordinate 42,191,283, forward strand.
GAGTATGGAGAAGAGACAGAAAAATATGGAAAGAGAAGAAGAAAAACAGATGGAGATTGAAAGAGAGCATGAAGAACAACGATGTACACAGAAGAAAATAGAGATGGAAGAGGAAGAAAGAGAGAAGGAGAAAGAGAGACAGAGAGAGATCAAAAGAAAGAGAATGGAGAAGAGACAGACAAACATGGAAAGAGAAGAAGAAAAACAGAGAGCGATGGGAGAGAAAGAGAGACAGAGAGAGAGAGAAAGAAAGAGAATGGAGAATAGACAGAGAGAGGATACAAAAGAGAGGAAGGAGATGGAGATGGAAACAGAGAGAGAGAGAGATGAAGAGGAAAGACAAAGAAAGTTAAAGAGAGAAGAACAACAAGAGGAGAGAAAGAGACTGTTTGAGAAAGATGAAGAAGAAGAAGATAGATGGAAACAGAAGCATATTGACATGGAGAAGGAGGGAAGAGACAGGGAGAAAAAGAGACAGAGCGAGAGAGACGATAGAAGAGAAAGACGACAACAACAAGAGGAGAGACAGAAACAAATGGAGAAAGAGAAAGAAAGGGAGAAAGACAATGAAAATCAGAGAGAGATTATTAAATTAAAATATCAGCAACAGAAAGAGATGGAGGAAGAACAGATGATGATGAGAGAGATGGAGGAAGAACAGATGATGATGAGAGAGAGGGAGGAAGAACAGATGATGATGAAAGAGATGGAGGAAGAACAGATGATGATGAAAGAGAGGGATGAAGAACAGATGATGATGAGAGCAAGGGAGGAAGAACAGATGATGATGAGAAAGATGGAGGAAGAACACATGATGAAGAGAGAGAGGGAGAAAGAAAAGATGATGATAAGAGAGATGGAGGAAGAACAGATGATGATGAGAGAGATGGAGAAAGAACAGATGATGATGAGAGAGAGGGAGGAAGAACAGATGATGATGAGAAAGATGGAGGAAGAACAGATCATGAAGAGAGATAGGGGGAAAGAACAGATGATGATGATGAGAGAGATGGAGGAAGAACAGATGATGATGAGAGAGAGGGAGGAAGAACAGATGATGATGAGAGAGAGAAAGAAAGAACAGATGATGATGAGAAAGATGGAGGAAGAAGAGATGATTAGAGAGAGGGAGGAAGAACAGATGATGATGAGAAAGATGGAGGAAGAACAGATGATGAAGAGAGAGATGGAGAAAGAACAGATGATGATGAGAGAAAGGGAGGAAGAACAGATGATGATGAGAGAGAGAGAGGAAGAACAGATGATGATGAAAGAGAGGGAGAAAGAACAGATGATGATAAAGGAGAGGGAGAAAGAACAGATGATGATGATGAGAGAGATGGAGGAAGAACAGATGATGATGAGAGAGAGAAAGGAAGAACAGATGATGATGAGAGAGATGGAGAAAGAACAGATGATGATGAGAGAGAGGGAGGAAGAACAGATGATGATGAGAAAGATGGAGGAAGAACAGATCATGAAGAGAGATAGGGACAAAGAACAGATGATGATGATGAGAGAGATGGAGGAAGAACAGATGATGATGAGAGAGAGGGAGGAAGAACAGATGATGATGAGAGAGAGAGAGAAAGAACAGATGATGATGAGAAAGATGGAGGAAGAAGAGATGATTAGAGAGAGGGAGGAAGAACAGATGATGATGAGAAAGATGGAGGAAGAAGATATGATTAGAGAGAGGGAGGAAAAACAGATGATGATGAAAGAGAGGGAGAATGAACAGATGATGATGAGAGAGAGGGAGGAAGAACAGATGATGATGAGAAAGATGGAGGAAGAACAGATGATGAAGAGAGAGATGGAGAAAGAACAGATGATGATGAGAGAAAGGGAGGAAGAACAGATGATGATGAGAGAGAGAGAGGAAGAACAGATGATGATGAAAGAGAGGGAGAAAGAACAGATGATGATAAAGGAGAGGGAGAAAGAACAGATGATGATGATGAGAGAGATGGAGGAAGAACAGATGATGATGAGAGAGAGAAAGGAAGAACAGATGATGATGAGAGAGAGAAAGGAAGAACAGATGATGATGAAAGAGAGGGAGAATGAACAGATGATGATGAGAGAGAGGGAGGAAGAACAGATGATGATGATGAGAGAGATGGAGGAAGAACAGATGATGATGAGAGAGAGGGAGGAAGAACAGATGATGATGAGAGAGAGGGAGAAAGAACAGATGATGATGATGAGAGAGAGGGAGGAAGAACAGAAAGTGTTTAAGGAAGCAGAGGAGGAGGAAAGAGAAAAAGAAGAAGAGAGAAGAAAGGGAGTAAGCATGAAGAAACATGAAGTAGTTAATGTTAAAGCAAAAGCACGGGAAGTCTTCAACAGGCGTAAAGAGAGGAGGTTAGAAGTGTTGAAGGGGGAACGAGAACAGATAGAAAGAGGACAACAAATCAGGAGGGAGAAGGAGGAAAGACGGCTGGAGATGGAAAGAAAACAGGAGAGGGCAAGACAACAAGAGGAGCAGGATAAAAAACAAGAGATTGAGATTGCTAGACAGAAAGAAATGTTCAGACTAAGAGAGGAAGAGAGGCAGAGAGAGGAAAAGAGAGAGGAGGAGAGAAAGAGAGCCATTAAAGAACATGTGGCTTTAATCAGAGAGAGAGAAAAGATAATAGAGGCAAACAAAAGGGAGGAGATGGTAGAAGAGGAAAAAAGGGAGATCCTGGAGAAGTACAAGAGGGGTGAGTTAGAGAACCCTGAAGAGGAGGAGGAGAAATCTGAAGAGGAGGAGAAGAAGGAGGACGTCAAGGAGGACCTTGTCCCACCCGATAAAAGTATCAGAAGGAGAGCTGTGGGCTGGCTGAATAAGAAGTGGGAGAAGAGGAACCTCAGAAAAATAGAGAGAACGTATCAGAGAGAGGAGGAGGAAGGCTGTGACATCATCCACTTAGGTAAGACCTGTTTTCCCTCTGCTTATGACATCATCATCTTTATTCTCCTGTACACACACATACGTTCCACACCAGTCATCGTGTTGCATTATTGTTTCAATATAAAACTACTGGACAAAATGGTCAAGCTGATCTGGTATCAACTTAAATGTAATGTACACAGGGAATGTAGAATTGAAAACCCAACTGGATCTCAATGGCCCTGGTCAAAAGTAGTCCACCATAGCCTTTTGGGGGCCCTAAGCAACATTTTGTTTTTGAAAAGATTTCCTCCAAATCTATACTTTGCTATTGGGCGTAGAGAAAATGTTGCAGTTTTTAAACAGGTTTGCTGCAATTCTACACATTTTGTCATGGGGAGAGAATATTTTACAATGATATAAAACATTTGATTGTATTCTACTAACTCTGCCATGGGGGACGGAGAGAAGAATTTGTAGTTTTAAATATCATATCCTGCAGTTATAAACATTTTGCCATGGGGTTAAGTGAAAACTGCAGTTTTAAAGCTAATATCCTTACATTTTACACATTTTGCCATGGGGTTGAAAGAAAATGTTGCAGTTTTAAATCTAATTTCTTGTAGTTCTACACATTTTTTTCCGATGATATCTGAATGAGAGTGACTAACAAAATCAATGGGGCTCACTGCAGGTCAAGGCCACTGGGCGCGTGCCCTGCGTGCCCAGTCCGTAATTCCACCATGATTACTACAAGTTTAAATAGCTGACTAGACTAACTTACCAATCTAAAGTATGTTAGCTGACATGGCTAACAGAGTAACTGACTGAGATAACAAGAAAAATACTGCTAATGTAACAACCAAGTTTAGAAATTGTACCTTCTGTCATCTACTATTCTCGTAAGTTGAAAGCCCGAAAGAGTTCCTAGAAAATACACACAAAAAAAGTTTTTAAACGTTTTTGATGGTTTCGGGGGGCCCCTAGTGGCTAAGCGATCGCATATGCTTATGGCCGGCCCTGGCACTATACAAGGAATAGGTGCAATTTGGGACTCATGTTAAACTTAGGGTCAAGTCAATTTGGACAGGAATTATTGCACTTTATTGACCAATTCCATGCCTTGCTCAATTGAAAAGAATATAGAATCATTGAGATCCAATTGGGTTTTCTATTCTTAGTTCCCTGTGTCCATTGCATTTAAGTTGATACCAGATCCCCTAAGTTGAATGTGAAATCTGCTTCTTCTCTCCTCCCAGTCAAACCTGGACACACAGGGCTAATGTACACCATGACCCGGGCAGAGAGAGAGAGGGAGAAGAGGAAGGAGCTCCTTATGGCTGAGGAGAAAAGGAAGAAGATGGAGGATTTCAATAAGCAGTGGAGAGCGATGTCCCTGCTTAAAAAACAGACTGAACAGAAACTTAAAGAGGAGAGGGAGAGGATGAAGGAACAGTACCTAAAAGAAAAGCATGAGAAATGGCTGGAGCAGATAAATCTGGAGGCTGATGCACAAATCAAAAAGTTCAGCACCCGGTGTCTAACCACCCAACACAGCCACGACTACAACCACGGTCAGGAGTTGCCGGGGTGGAGCACGGGCCAGCAGGTAATCCAAGAGCCCGTTGGATCTGGAGATGGCCAGCAGGACGGGCCAAAGAGGTCACAGGCATGGACAGAGAACCAGCAGGGGGGGTCAGAGAACCAGCCGGGGGGGGCAGAGAACCAGCTGGGGTGGGCAGAGAGCCAGCAGCTAGAGGCTCCAGAAGAGGATGTGACATCAGAGCTAACCTCCAAGAAAAAGAAAAAGCCAGGCATCTGGAAGAGAATTCAGATGGGGTAAAGAATGTTTCAAAATGTATTCATGTTTTACACTGTTAATATATATGATGCCACTTTAAAAAGTGACATTATCCAAATGTAAGGTTTTACTGTACATGCAACACACATGTAAATATATAGATACTTACCTGTCTCTGTGATTTCTTACAGCGTTCCTCTGCTGTCTGCTTAGAGCTGGAACTCGATGAAGCAATAGTACCACTGGGGTTACGTTGGTAATTAAACGCAAGTGTCGCCCAATAATTCCTTCTCCTCTTCAAGTCATCAGGCCACGTATCCTCTTCATCAAGTATCCTCTTCATCAAGGCAACAAACCGTCTATGGTCAGTGACTCTCCTCCCCAGACCAGAGATTCTCATCTTCATCCTAGTTGAATTAATCTCTGCTCACCATCTCTACTGTCCTATAAATATCCACAAATGGACATGGTTTAAACAGAAGTCCTCCCCTCAGACCAGTGGCTCCACAGACCAGAGTTTCTCATCTTTATTCAAGTTGAACGCAACTCTGATCAGTTCCACCACCTCACCTGTCCTAGACCTAGAAGGTATCTCCCAATAAATTATGACCCAAGTTGAGCAGCACAAGGACAGCCATGGAGCAGCACCCTTCGGATGAAGAGCCATTTCAGGATTCAGTGCCTTGCCCTAGGGCACAACGACAGGAGATGGTCCCTGGGAGCAGAGCCTAGCAGCCCCACGGTTGTTAGTTCAGTTCCCACTGCTGGTCTTAAGAGGTGTTAAGGGGAGGTGCTGAGGAGGAGGTCTTGGAGGAGGTCTGCAGGTAGCCTGGGCTGGACTGGTAGCAACTGAGTTGCTGGCTCAATCCCCAGGCAGAGCTGCTCAAGTCAGGCCAGTGATGATGTCATTGTTGTTTACAAAGTTAAGTTTGAATAAAAGCATTAATTAATGCATTAATTAAAAAGCAATATTGTTGTTACGGTGTCGATTGTTTCGTTATTTATTAGAATTGAAACATCCAGTAGTCATGGTAGATGTTAGACTTTCAATGATACACCTAACATTCCATCAGTTTGCTACAATGTGTGACATGTCATATTAGAGAGGAGTCATCTATACACATCTATTTTAGACCATAGGAGAAATATCAGACTAAAATAGCTTCTCTAAACTAAGAATCTGAGGAGAGAGCAACAGTAGACGCATCGTTAGCTCTCCAACCTACAGTACAGTAATTTAATCAACCATAAATCCCCATGTAACATGATAGGGGGAATGGAATTTAAGCTTAGCAAACATATGTAAATTGTTTTAACATTTCTAGACTGTCTATCTATTGGTAAAAGTGTTGATATGTTATGCTTGACCCACCCAGTGGTGATGTTAGCATGCAAATCTTGGTGGGGTAAACTCCCCCAATTGTTTTTAGATGTAAGCCAGCAAAGCTACTACACAACACAACTCTAAACCATACATTAATTGCACTAAAACGGTGACAAGCGGTGCCCACAAACTGTTAGGGCCTACATAAAGCTGTCCCAACAGCAGAGCTTTCTTTTCAGACCCGTGGAGCGAATCCTTACCACTGCTACACAGCAGCACAAGTGAACTCATCACATTCACGTAGTGTAAGTCACAGTTGTGTTAGTTGTGTGATTAAAGGCTGTTTAATTGAGCAGAAGTTGAATTATTATTTTAATATTGTAATAAATTGTCTGCGTTGACTTCCTAAATAATATGTTGACGTACCTTTTCTCCCAGCTACCAGCAGGCAGAGATGGAGGTTCAGTTCCTGAAAGAAGAGAAGAAGAGCTGTACAGAGAAGGAAGCCCACATGCTTGAGTTGATGGGGAAGGATCGAACCATCCGAAATCAGAAGAAGGAGATGGACAGACTTCAAGTGTGCCTCTGGGAGGAGGAGAAGAAGAAGAAGACGGAGAAGGACAAGATGGTTGAACAATTACAGTCTGAGACAGACAATCTCAGAGCCCTTTTAAAAGACGAAAGGAGGAGTAGAAGAGTAGAAAGGGGTAAAATGAAAGAGTGGAAGGCTGAGATCCTGAGACTGAGGGAGGCAGAGAGCCAGAGGGAGGCAGAGAGCCAGAGGGAGGCAGAGAGCCATAGGGAGGCAGAGAGCCAGAGGGAGGCAGAGAGAGCCACAGAAGCAGAAGAGAACCAGAGAAAAATGGAGGAGATCAAAAGACTCAAACAACTACTGGATCTACTGAAGGTGAAGCTAGAACTGGCCCAGGTAAGACATGTCATTGTTATTAATAAAAGGCAGTGGATATTTACCCTGCTGAAACTGAATGGTGGTGGACAGCGGTATGCTAACCCTATGTTAACTTTGATGCCTTTACCTTAACCTCAATGAAACTATACCTAACCTTAACCTTAACCCAACCCTAGGTCCTGAACTTAACCATTACCCTAACCTTATTTTTTCTCAACCCCTATGTCTTTCTTCTGCTGGTTGAATATCCACTTCCTTATTAATATCATTACTGTTGTTGTTGTTGATAACAGTATGTGTGCAGGTTGTAAATTATTGTATTAGTGAAACATCATTGGTAGGAGTAATTTCTACAAGCATAAACATCAGAGGCAAAATGTATGTAACATCACACAAATTGAAACGGTAATTGAATGGGCAAGCTAGTTTTGTGTTTTTTATTTGTACAGATTTGGAACATCATTGATTGCATAACGTCTCATAATATTTTCAAACCATGTCAGTACATTCAATGACAATAAATTGACCAGATTAATTGGTCAAAAGGACCCTGCTATTGATGTTGTCCAGTGTTTGATTCAATTACCTAGCTCTAGGTTGTACTTCTATCATTCATGCAAATCCTTTGAAAGTATGTCTTGGTCATAGATTATAACTAATTTTACATTTTAAAAATGAAGCAAGAGATAGCGATATTGAAGCTATGGCAGAAAGTCATGGAGGACCAGCGACCAAGACTGGCATGGAACAACAAACATATTGAGACGGAAAGAGAGAGGGAAAGAGAGAGGGAAAGAGAGAGGGAAAGGGAGAGAAAAGCAGAATTGGAGAGAAAAGAAATGAAGGAGAAAGTGAAACAGGCAGAGGAAACGATAAAAGTGTTAGAACGAGAGATTGAGAGATTGAAAGAGATTGAACAGAAAATAACATTTGAAAAAAAAACAGTCATGCGTATCGCAGAGAAAGAGAAAGTCCAACTGGTTAACAAAAAGGTAAAAGAGTTAGAGAGAGAGGTTGACAGATTGAAAGAAGATATGACAACAAAAGAGATTCAATACAAAAGAACAATTGAAAGAGCGAAAGAAGCTTGTAGAAGACAGAATGAGAGAGTGAAACAGGTTAACCAAAATGTACTAGTGTTAGACAGAGAGGTTGCAAGAATGAAAGAAGAGATTAGATTGAAAGACGAGACTGGACCAGAGAGAAAATTTGATAGAGACAGAGAGAGAGGAAATGTTTGGAGACAAAGAGAAGAGGAGACAGTCCTCATAAATGACAAAAATACATCTGAATTGGAGGAAATGTTCAAGAAAATCAAGGAACAGATGATAGAATTAGAAAATATGCAATGTAAATGGAAACAGAACCAAATGGACATGGAGGAGAAGACAGAGGGGGAGAACGACACACAGAAAGAGGTAGAAAGAAAGAGAAAGGAGAAAATACCAAAACAGAGACAAGAAGAAGAAGAAGAGGAGAAGGAGATGGAGAGAGAAGAAGAAGAGGAGAAAAATAAAGATATGGAGAGAGCACAAGAAGAGGAGATACGCAAACAGAAGCACAGAGAGATGGAAGAGGAAGAAAGAGAGATGGAGAAAGAGAGACAGAGAGAGATCAAAAGAAAGAGAATGGAGAAGAGACAGAAAAATATGGAAAGAGAAGAAGAGAGACAGAGAGAGAATGAAAGAGAGCATGAAGAAGAACGATGTAAACAGAAGAAAATAGAGATGGAAGAGGAAGAAAGAGAGAAGGAGAGACAGAGAGAGATCAAAAGAAAGAGTATGGAGAAGAGACAGAAAAATATGGAAAGAGAAGAAGAAAAACAGATGGAGATTGAAAGAGAGCATGAAGAACAACGATGTACACAGAAGAAAATAGAGATGGAAGAGGAAGAAAGAGAGAAGGAGAAAGAGAGACAGAGAGAGATCAAAAGAAAGAGAATGGAGAAGAGACAGACAAACATGGAAAGAGAAGAAGAAAAACAGAGAGCGATGGGAGAGAAAGAGAGACAGAGAGAGAGAGAAAGAAAGAGAATGGAGAATAGACAGAGAGAGGATACAAAAGAGAGGAAGGAGATGGAGATGGAAACAGAGAGAGAGAGAGATGAAGAGGAAAGACAAAGAAAGTTAAAGAGAGAAGAACAACAAGAGGAGAGAAAGAGACTGTTTGAGAAAGATGAAGAAGAAGAAGAAGAAGATAGATGGAAACAGAAGCATATTGACATGGAGAAGGAGGGAAGAGACAGGGAGAAAAAGAGACAGAGCGAGAGAGACGATAGAAGAGAAAGACGACAACAACAAGAGGAGAGACAGAAACAAATGGAGAAAGAGAAAGAAAGGGAGAAAGACAATGAAAATCAGAGAGAGATTATTAAATTAAAATATCAGCAACAGAAAGAGATGGAGGAAGAACAGATGATGATGAGAGAGATGGAGGAAGAACAGATGATGATGAGAGAGAGGGAGGAAGAACAGATGATGATGAAAGAGATGGAGGAAGAACAGATGATGATGAAAGAGAGGGAGGAAGAACAGATGATGATGAGAGCAAGGGAGGAAGAACACATGATGATGAGAAAGATGGAGGAAGAACACATGATGAAGAGAGAGAGGGAGAAAGAAAAGATGATGATAAGAGAGATGGAGGAAGAACAGATGATGATGAGAGAGATGGAGAAAGAACAGATGATGATGAGAGAGAGGGAGGAAGAACAGATGATGATGAGAAAGATGGAGGAAGAACAGATCATGAAGAGAGATAGGGGGAAAGAACAGATGATGATGATGAGAGAGATGGAGGAAGAACAGATGATGATGATAGAGAGGGAGGAAGAACAGATGATGATGAGAGAGAGAAAGAAAGAACAGATGATGATGAGAAAGATGGAGGAAGAAGAGATGATTAGAGAGAGGGAGGAAGAACAGATGATGATGAGAAAGATGGAGGAAGAACAGATGATGAAGAGAGAGATGGAGAAAGAACAGATGATGATGAGAGAAAGGGAGGAAGAACAGATGATGATGAGAGAGAGAGAGGAAGAACAGATGATGATGAAAGAGAGGGAGAAAGAACAGATGATGATAAAGGAGAGGGAGAAAGAACAGATGATGATGATGAGAGAGATGGAGGAAGAACAGATGATGATGAGAGAGAGAAAGGAAGAACAGATGATGATGAGAGAGATGGAGAAAGAACAGATGATGATGAGAGAGAGGGAGGAAGAACAGATGATGATGAGAAAGATGGAGGAAGAACAGATCATGAAGAGAGATAGGGACAAAGAACAGATGATGATGATGAGAGAGATGGAGGAAGAACAGATGATGATGAGAGAGAGGGAGGAAGAACAGATGATGATGAGAGAGAGAGAGAAAGAACAGATGATGATGAGAAAGATGGAGGAAGAAGAGATGATTAGAGAGAGGGAGGAAGAACAGATGATGATGAGAAAGATGGAGGAAGAAGATATGATTAGAGAGAGGGAGGAAAAACAGATGATGATGAAAGAGAGGGAGAATGAACAGATGATGATGAGAGAGAGGGAGGAAGAACAGATGATGATGAGAAAGATGGAGGAAGAACAGATGATGAAGAGAGAGATGGAGAAAGAACAGATGATGATGAGAGAAAGGGAGGAAGAACAGATGATGATGAGAGAGAGAGAGGAAGAACAGATGATGATGAAAGAGAGGGAGAAAGAACAGATGATGATAAAGGAGAGGGAGAAAGAACAGATGATGATGATGAGAGAGATGGAGGAAGAACAGATGATGATGAGAGAGAGAAAGGAAGAACAGATGATGATGAGAGAGAGGGAGAATGAACAGATGATGATGAGAGAGAGGGAGGAAGAACAGATGATGATGATGAGAGAGATGGAGGAAGAACAGATGATGATGAGAGAGAGGGAGGAAGAACAGATGATGATGAGAGAGAGGGAGAAAGAACAGATGATGATGATGAGAGAGAGGGAGGAAGAACAGAAAGTGTTTAAGGAAGCAGAGCAGGAGGAAAGAGAAAAAGAAGAAGAGAGAAGAAAGGGAGTAAGCATGAAGAAACATGAAGTAGTTAATGTTAAAGCAAAAGCACGGGAAGTCTTCAACAGGCGTAAAGAGAGGAGGTTAGAAGTGTTGAAGGGGGAACGAGAACAGATAGAAAGAGGACAACAAATCAGGAGGGAGAAGGAGGAAAGACGGCTGGAGATGGAAAGAAAACAGGAGAGGGCAAGACAACAAGAGGAGCAGGATAAAAAACAAGAGATTGAGATTGCTAGACAGAAAGAAATGTTCAGACTAAGAGAGGAAGAGAGGCAGAGAGAGGAAAAGAGAGAGGAGGAGAGAAAGAGAGCCATTAAAGAACATGTGGCTTTAATCAGAGAGAGAGAGAAGATAATAGAGGCAAACAAAAGGGAGGAGATGGTAGAAGAGGAAAGAAGGGAGATCCTGGAGAAGTACAAGAGGGGTGAGTTAGAGAACCCTGAAGAGGAGGAGGAGAAATCTGAAGAGGAGGAGAAGAAGGAGGACGTCAAGGAGGACCTTGTCCCACCCGATAAAAGTATCAGAAGGAGAGCTGTGGGCTGGCTGAATAAGAAGTGGGAGAAGAGGAACCTCAGAAAAATAGAGAGAACGTATCAGAGAGAGGAGGAGGAAGGCTGTGACATCATCCACTTAGGTAAGACCTGTTTTCCCTCTGCTTATGACATCATCATCTTTATTCTCCTGTACACACACATACGTTCCACACCAGTCATCGTGTTGCATTATTGTTTCAATATAAAACTACTGGACAAAATGGTCAAGCTGATCTGGTATCAACTTAAATGTAATGTACACAGGGAATGTAGAATTGAAAACCCAACTGGATCTCAATGGCCCTGGTCAAAAGTAGTCCACCATAGCCTTTTGGGGGCCCTAAGCAACATTTTGTTTTTGAAAAGATTTCCTCCAAATCTATACTTTGCTATTGGGCGTAGAGAAAATGTTGCAGTTTTTAAACAGGTTTGCTGCAATTCTACACATTTTGTCATGGGGAGAGAATATTTTACAATGATATAAAACATTTGATTGTATTCTACTAACTCTGCCATGGGGGACGGAGAGAAGAATTTGTAGTTTTAAATATCATATCCTGCAGTTATAAACATTTTGCCATGGGGTTAAGTGAAAACTGCAGTTTTAAAGCTAATATCCTTACATTTTACACATTTTGCCATGGGGTTGAAAGAAAATGTGGCAGTTTTAAATCTAATTTCTTGTAGTTCTACACATTTTTTTCCGATGATATCTGAATGAGAGTGACTAACAAAATCAATGGGGCTCACTGCAGGTCAAGGCCACTGGGCGCGTGCCCTGCGTGCCCAGTCCGTAATTCCACCATGATTACTACAAATTTAAATAGCTGACTAGACTAACTTACCAATCTAAAGTATGTTAGCTGACATGGCTAACAGAGTAACTGACTGAGATAACAAGAAAAATACTGCTAATGTAACAACCAAGTTTAGAAATTGTACCTTCTGTCATCTACTATTCTCGTAAGTTGAAAGCCCGAAAGAGTTCCTAGAAAATACACACAAAAAAAGTTTTTAAACGTTTTTGGTGGTTTCGGGGGGCCCCTAGTGGCTAAGCGATCGCATATGCTTATGGCCGGCCCTGGCACTATACAAGGAATAGGTGCAATTTGGGACTCATGTTAAACTTAGGGTCAAGTCAATTTGGACAGGAATTATTGCACTTTATTGACCAATTCCATGCCTTGCTCAATTGAAAAGAATATAGAATCATTGAGATCCAATTGGGTTTTCTATTCTTAGTTCCCTGTGTCCATTGCATTTAAGTTGATACCAGATCCCCTAAGTTGAATGTGAAATCTGCTTCTTCTCTCCTCCCAGTCAAACCTGGACACACAGGGCTAATGTACACCATGACCCGGGCAGAGAGAGAGAGGGAGAAGAGGAAGGAGCTCCTTATGGCTGAGGAGAAAAGGAAGAAGATGGAGGATTTCAATAAGCAGTGGAGAGCGATGTCCCTGCTTAAAAAACAGACTGAACAGAAACTTAAAGAGGAGAGGGAGAGGATGAAGGAACAGTACCTAAAAGAAAAGCATGAGAAATGGCTGGAGCAGATAAATCTGGAGGCTGATGCACAAATCAAAAAGTTCAGCACCCGGTGTCCAACCACCCAACACAGCCACGACTACAACCACGGTCAGGAGTTGCCGGGGTGGGGCACGGGCCAGCAGGTAATCCAAGAGCCCGTTGGATCTGGAGATGGCCAGCAGGACGGGCCAAAGAGGTCACAGGCATGGACAGAGAACCAGCAGGGGGGGTCAGAGAACCAGCAGGGGGGGGCAGAGAACCAGCTGGGGTGGGCAGAGAGCCAGCAGCTAGAGGCTCCAGAAGAGGATGTGACATCAGAGCCAACCTCCAAGAAAAAGAAAAAGCCAGGCATCTGGAAGAGAATTCAGATGGGGTAAAGAATGTTTCAAAATGTATTCATGTTTTACACTGTTAATATATATGATGCCACTTTAAAAAGTGACATTATCCAAATGTAAGGTTTTACTGTACATGCAACACACATGTAAATATATAGATACTTACCTGTCTCTGTGATTTCTTACAGCGTTCCTCTGCTGTCTGCTTAGAGCTGGAACTCGATGAAGCAATAGTACCACTGGGGTTACGTTGGTAATTAAACGCAAGTGTCGCCCAATAATTCCTTCTCCTCTTCAAGTCATCAGGCCACGTATCCTCTTCATCAAGTATCCTCTTCATCAAGGCAACAAACCGTCTATGGTCAGTGACTCTCCTCCCCAGACCAGAGATTCTCATCTTCATCCTAGTTGAATTAATCTCTGCTCACCATCTCTACTGTCCTATAAATATCCACAAATGGACATGGTTTAAACAGAAGTCCTCCCCTCAGACCAGTGGCTCCACAGACCAGAGTTTCTCATCTTTATTCAAGTTGAACGCAACTCTGATCAGTTCCACCACCTCACCTGTCCTAGACCTAGAAGGTATCTCCCAATAAATTATGACCCAAGTTGAGCAGCACAAGGACAGCCATGGAGCAGCACCCTTCGGATGAAGAGCCATTTCAGGATTCAGTGCCTTGCCCTAGGGCACAACGACAGGAGATGGTCCCTGGGAGCAGAGCCTAGGAGCCCCACGGTTGTAAGTTCAGTTCCCACTGCTGGTCTTAAGAGGTGTTAAGGGGAGGTGCTGAGGAGGAGGTCTTGGAGGAGGTCTGCAGGTAGCCTGGGCTGGACTGGTAGCAACTGAGTTGCTGGCTCAATCCCCAGGCAGAGCTGCTCAAGTCAGGCCAGTGATGATGTCATTGTTGTTTACAAAGTTAAGTTTGAATAAAAGCATTAACTAATGCATTAATTAAAAAGCAATATTGTTGTTACGGTGTCGATTGTTTCGTTATTTATTAGAATTGAAACATCCAGTAGTCATGGTAGATGTTAGACTTTCAATGATACACCTAACATTCCATTAGTTTGCTACAATGTGTGACATGTCATATTAGAGAGGAGTCATCTATACACATCTATTTTAGACCATAGGAGAAATATCAGACTAAAATAGCTTCTCTAAACTAAGAATCTGAGGAGAGAGCAACAGTAGACGCATCGTTAGCTCTCCAACCTACAGTACAGTAATTTAATCAACCATAAATCCCCATGTAACATGATAGGGGGAATGGAATTTAAGCTTAGCAAACATATGTAAATTGTTTTAACATTTCTAGACTGTCTATCTATTGGTAAAAGTGTTGATATGTTATGCTTGACCCACCCAGTGGTGATGTTAGCATGCAAATCTTGGTGGGGCAAACTCCCCCAATTGTTTTTAGATGTAAGCCAGCAAAGCTACTACACAACACAACTCTAAACCATACATTAATTGCACTAAAACGGTGACAAGCGGTGCCCACAAACTGTTAGGGCCTACATAAAGCTGTCCCAACAGCAGAGCTTTCTTTTCAGACCCGTGGAGCGAATCCTTACCACTGCTACACCTGGCTATCAGCGGAGCCTTGTCTGGCTGCGAAACAGTTCATTCAACCTCATTTACTGCCTTTAAAAAAAAAACATAGCTGATATGGCTGGCTTGCTTAAACAAATGTGGTTTCTACTGACAATTGAGATGTACAAACTATGGCACAAGGGGATGACGAGCAGATAAGGACTGACGTAGTCAATATAACTATTTGTTCAGCACTTTTGAATAATAATTCAGAACATGGGCTGTTCTTACAGTATTCTCCCTGTACACCAAGTCAGAACCTTAGGATAAATATAGAGGGCATATAAGCAAACAATGAAAGCTCTTACAATAATCGATGATCAAATGTATCTAAAACAAGCTATAGTCTACATGTGCACAACCAATTCAGAACAGTAGGCTAAGTTATGAGGGGGAAAGGGACTCAATTATTAGGGTGAGGTACATGGGCTACTAACAGCTTACTACACAACATTACCTTAAATAGGAAATGACTCAAATAAAAGTGAAAGTCCCCCAGTAAAATACTACTTGAGTAAAAGTCTAAAAGGATTTGGTTTGAAATATACTTAAGTATTAAAAGTAAAAGTATAAACCATTTCAAATTCCTTATTTTAGGCAAACCAAACGGCAACATTTTATTTATTTTATTTTAATGATGGATAGCGAGGGGCACACTCCAACACTCAGACATAATCTACAAATTAAGCATTTGTGTTTAGTAAGTCTGTCAGATCAGAGGCAGTAGGGATGACCAGGGATTTTCTCTCGATAAGTGTGTGAATTGGACCATTTTCCTGTCAAAATGTAACGGGTACTTTTGGATGGCAGGGAAAATGTATGGAGTAAAAAGTACATTTTTAACTTCAGGAATGTAGTGAAGTAAAAGTAAAAGTTGGCAAAAACATAAATAGTAAAGTAAAGTACAGACTTAAGTAGTACTTTAAAGTATTTTTACTTAAATACTTTACACAGCATTTTATGCAGCAGCTGTGCTCACTTGAACAGGAAGTCTGGCATTCTCTGGATTTATGGTACTTTCAAGACAACTGGGATCTCTGAAAAAAAATGGTTGAATCATGACGTCAGTTATATTCAGGTCTGAGCTCTAGAAAGAGGCCCGAGTTGACCTCATTTTATCTGTGGCCAATGACCTTGAGCCTTCTGGCATGGGCACTTCTTATGTAATTTTATAGTAGAATTTTCTATCTCTCTCCGTAGATTTTGCCGTGACGTATTGTGACCATGGGTGACAGAACACTGAGCCATGGCGCAACTAGAGAACATTTCCAACCCCTACGCTCCGTATTTTCCGCTGGCTGCCCCACCACCACAGAAAGCACTGAGCTAGGCTGAAACACCTGCATTTTGGAGCTGCCTTACTCAAGAAAGATACCAAGATGATATGCTACTTTATTAACTCAAGGATACATTTTTTTTTACATTGTTTGCTAAACTGTGTCCCGTGACAAGAATTAATACCAGAATTACATGCAAAACAGGCAAACTTTTTTTTTAAACAGGTGGGGCTGAAAACAGGTGGTACTCTGCTCCACCTACCCCAATTGACGGGTCGCCACTGCTTAAGGCAAAAAATGAAAAGTAGGGTGCTTTGTCAGGCGTATGACGAATGTCTAGGAAGCCAAAGGTTGCAACTACTTACTACTTTTAGCTACAGTCGTATGCAAAAGTTTGGGCACCCCTGACAATTTCCATGATTTCCATTTATAAATAATTGGGTGTTTGGAACAGCAATTTCATTTTGATCTATCAAATAACTGATGGACACAGTAATATTTCGGTAGTGAAATTAGGTTTATTGGATTAACAGAAAATGTGCAATATGCCTCAAAACGAAATTAGACAGGTGCATAAATTTGGGCACCCCAACAGAAAAATCACATCAATATTTAGTAGAGCCTCCTTTTGCTAAAATAACAGTCTCTAGACGCTTCCTATAGCCTCTAATGAGTGTCTGGATTCTGGATGAAGGTATTTTGGACCATTCCTCCTTACAAAACATCTCCAGTTCAGTTAGGTTTGATGGTTGCCGAGCATGGACAGCCCGCTTCAAATCATCCCACAGATTCTCAATGATATTCAGGTCTGGGGACTGGGATGGCCATTCCAGAACAATGTACTTGTTCCTCTGCATAAATTCCCAGGTAGATTTTGAGCAGTGTTTTGGGTCGTTGTCTTGTTGAAATATCCAGCCCCGGCGTAACTTCAACTTTGTGACTGATTCTTCAACATTATTCCCAAGAATCTGCTGATATTGAGTGGAATCCATGCGACCCTCAACTTTAACAAGATTCCCAGTACCGGCACTGGTCACACAGCCCCACACTATGATGGAACCCCCACCAAATTTTACTGTGGGTAGCAAGTGTTTTTATTGGAACGCTGTGTTCTTTTGCCGCCATGCATAACACCCCTTGTTATGACCAAATAACTAAATCTTTGTTTCATCAGTCCACAGCACCTTATTCCAAAATGAAGCTGGCTTGTCCAAATGTGCGTTTGTGGCATGTGTGCAGAAAAGGCTTCTTCCGCATCACTCTCCCGTACAGCTTCTCCTTGTGCAAAGTGCGCTGAATTGTTGAACGATGCACAGTGACACCATCTGCAGCAAGATGGTGTTGTAGGTCTTTGGAGGTGGTCTGTGGGCTGTTTTTGACCGTTCTCACCATCCTTCGCCTTTGCCTCTCCGATATTTTACTTGGCCTGCCACTTCTGGCCTTAACAAGAGCTGTGCCTGTGGTCTTCCATTTCCTCACTATGTTCCTCACAGTGGACACTGACAGCTTACATCTCTGCGATAGCTTTTTGTAGCCTTCCCCTAAACCATAATGTTGAACAATCTTTGTTTTCAGGTCATTTGAGAGTTGTTTTGAGGCCCCCATGTTGCCACTCTTCAGAGGAGAGACAAAGAGAACAACAACTTGCAATTGGCCACCTTAAATACCTTTTCTCATGATTGGATGCACTTGTCTATGAAGTTCAAGGCTTAATGAGCTCACCAAACCAATTGTGTGTTCCAATGAATCAGTGCTAAGTAGTTACAGGTATTCAAATCAACAGAATGACAAGGGTGCCCACATTTTTGCATAGCCTATTTTTCACATCTGATTTAATTTCATACAACCTAATATTGCTTAACTAAAAATCTTTGTCTGGACAGTATCCCAGTACTCAGATTTTATTAGAAAATGAATGGCATGCCACTGTGTGTCAGAGTATTGGTGCGCGATGAGCGCGGAATGGGGGAAAGCAGGCGCAGGGAGACAGGCGTGATGCGAAACAATGAATTTAATGAACACGAAGGCAACGAACATACACTGACACGTAACAATCACAGACAAGAACCATGTTCAGTCTCCTCAGGACTTTAAACGGCCCCTCAAAACGCGGGCCCAGCTTCCGGCAGGGCAGGCGGAGGGGCAGGTTTCGGGTCGAGAGCCAGACCCTATCCCCCGGTGTGAACACCGGGGCCTCACTGCGGTGGCGGTCTGCGCTCGCCTTGTGCCTTCTCACGGCACGTTGCAGGTGCACGTGAGCTGCGTTCCAGGTCTCTTCCGAGCGCTTAAAACACTCGTCCACCGCAGGAGCCTCGGTCTGACTCGGGTGCCATGGTGCCAGAACCGGCTGGTAGCCTAGCACGCATTGGAAAGGGGAGAGGTTAGTTGAGGAATGTCGGAGTGAGTTCTGGGCCATCTCAGCCCAGGGGACAAACGCTGCCCACTCCCCCGGCCGGTCCTGGCAATACGACCTCAGAAACCTACCCACATCTTGGTTCACTCTCTCCACCTGCCCGTTGCTCTCGGGGTGGAACCCTGAGGTAAGGCTGACCGAGACCCCCAGACGTTCCATGAACGCCCTCCACACCCTAGACGTGAATTGGGAACCTCGGTCAGATACGATGTCCTCAGGCACCCCGTAGTGCCGGAATACGTGGGTAAACAAGGCCTCCGCGGTCTGTAGAGCCGTCGGGAGGCCGGGCAGAGGAAGAAGGCGACAGGACTTAGAGAACCGATCCACAACAACCAGAATCGTAGTGTTACCCTGTGACGGAGGGAGGTCCGTCACAAAATCCACCGACAGGTGTGACCACGGTCGCTGTGGAACGGGTAGGGGTTGTAATTTCCCCCTGGGCAGGTGTCTGGGCGCCTTATACTGTGCGCACACCGAGCAGGAGGAAACGTAAGCCCTCACGTCCTTAGCTAAAGTGGGCCACCAGTACTTTACATCCAGACAGCGCACCGTCCGGGCGATGCCAGGATGACCAGAGGAGAGTGAGGTATGGGCCCACACGATCAGGCGGTCACGGACAGCGGCCGGTACATACCTGAGCCCAACGGGACACTGAGTGGGGGTAATTTCCGTGCGCATAGCCCGCTCGATATCCCTGTCCACCTCCCATCTTACCGGTGCCACCAGGCGGGAGGCAGGGATGATGGGAGTAGGATCGATGGGCCGCTCCTCTGTGTCATACACCCGGGACAGTGCGTCTGCTTTCACATTCTGTGAACCTGGTCTGTATGAGAGTGTGAAATCAAACCGGGTGAAAAACATGGCCCACCTTGCCTGACGAGGGTTCTGTCTCCTCGCCGCCCGGATGTACTCCAGATTGCGGTGGTCAGTCCAGATGAGAAAGGGGTGTTTAGCCCCCTCAAGCCAATGTCTCCACACTTTCAGGGCTCCCACCACAACTAACAACTCCCTGTCCCCCACATCATAGTTGCGCTCCGCCGAGCTGAGCTTCTTAGAAAAAAAAGCACAGGGGCGGAGCTTAGGTGGCGTCCCCGAACGCTGAGACAGCACAGCTCCTATCCCAGCCTCGGACGCGTCTACCTACTATGAAGGACCGAGAGGGGTCCGGATGCGCCAACACGGGGGCCGAGGTGAACAGAGCCTTCAGACGACTAAACGCCCTATCTGCCTCGGCTGACCATCGCAAACGCACTGGTCCCCCCCTCAGAAGTGAGGTAATGGGAGCCGCTACCTGGCCAAAGCCCCGGATAAACCTCCGGTAGTAGTTGGAAAACCCTAAAAACCGCTGCACTTCCTTTACCGTGGTCGGAGTCGGCCAATTACGCACGGCTGAAATGCGGTCTACCTCCATCTCCACCCCGGACGTGGAAATGCGATATCCTAAAAAGGAGACGGCTCGTTGGAAAAACAAACACTTCTCAGCCTTGACGTACAGGCCATGCTTCAACAGTCGCCCAAGCACCTTGCGTACCAGGGACACATGCTCAGCGCGTGTGGAGGAGTATATCAGAATATCGTCGATATACACCACCACACCCTGTCCGAGTAGGTCCCTGAAGATCTCATCAACAAAAGCTTGGAAAACTGCTGGAGCATTTTTCAACCCGTACGGCATGACGAGGTATTCATAGTGCCCAGACGTGGTACTAAATGCCGTTTTCCACTCATCTCCCTTTCGGATACGCACCAGATTATAAGCGCTTCTGAGGTCTAATTTCGTGAAAAAGCGCGCCCCGTGTATCGACTCGATAGCACTGGCTATGAGGGGAAGCGGGTAGCTGATACCCACAGTGATCCGATTTATCCCTCTATAGTCGATACACGGGCGCAGACCTCCCTCCTTCTTCTTCACGAAAAAGAAACTCGAGGAGGCAGGTGAAGTAGAGGGCCGAATGTATCCCTGCCTCAGTGATTCGGAGACGTATGTCTCTTCTGGGACAGAGGATACACGTGACTCCTAGGAGGTGCCGCGTCTACCAGGAGATTTATCGTACAATCCCCTCGTCGATAAGGTGGTAATAGGGTCGCCTTCCTTTTACAGAAAGCGAGAGCCAAATCGGCATATTCTGAGGGAATATGTACGGTGGGTACATGGTCTGGACTCTCCACCGTAGTCGCACAGACGGAAACACCCACACACCTACCCGAGCACCCTTGGGACGATCCCTTCAGAGCCCTCTGTTGCCACGAAATTTTGGGGTCATGATGGGCCAACCAGGGTATGCCCAGCACCACGGGAAACGCAGGAGAATCAATTAGATAGAACTGAATACTCTCCTCATGATCCCCCTGCGTCCTCATTCTTAGTGGCGCTGTGACCTCCCCAATCAACCCTGACCCCAAAGGTCGACTATCTAAGGCATGTACGGGGAAAGGGACACTCAGAGACACAATGGGGATCCCTAACCTATGAGCCAACGCCCGGTCTATGAAATTTCCAGCTGCGCCTGAATCTACTAGCGCCCTATGCTGGGAATGCGGGGAACACTCAGCAAAAACAATACACACAAACATGTGCGCAACAGGGAGCTCTGAATGAGTCCGGTGCTGACTCACCTGAGATGGCACGACAGTGCTCTGCCTGCCGCCTCGACTCCCTGAGGGGCCTCCCCAGCACCGACCTGCCGTGTTTCCTCGGCGGCCACAACTGGTGCAGGAGACGACCCCTCCTCCGACCTCCCTGAGCGCAGCACCTCCCAGCTCCATCGGTGTCGGTGAGGGGAGGCTGAGAGATGGGATCGACGGACCCTGATCTGGACGTCCACGGGTAGCCAGCAAGTTGTCCATCTTGATGGACATGTCCACCAGCTGGTCCAGACTAAGGGTGGCATCCCTACAGGCCAGCTCGCGACGGACGTCCTCCCGTAGGCTGCACCGGAAATGGTCGATCAGGGCCCTGTCGTTCCATCCTGCGCTCGCCGCCAGAGTCCGGAAGTCCAGGGCGAAATCCTGTGCGCTCCTCGTCCCCTGCCGGAAATGAAACAGGCGTTCACCCGCCGATCTGCCATCAGGTGGATGGTCAAAAACCGCCCGAAATCGGCGAGTGAACTCCCCGTAGTGGTCCAACACCGCATCCTCTTCGATCCACACGGCGTTGGCCCACTCCAGGGCTTTCCCCGCCAGGCAGGAGACGAGGGCAGACACTCTCTCGTGTCCCGATGGAGTTGCCAGATACAGCTCCAGCTGGAGCAGGAACCCCTGGCAACCGGCCGCCTTTCCGTCGTACTCCCTCGGGAGCGAGAGCCTAATCCCACTGGGAACTGGGACGGGAGGCGGGACAAGGGGAATCGATGGAGGGGCTGGTGTCGGTGCGGGTGGCCCTCTCGACTCCCAACGGTCCATCGTCAGCAGCACTCGATCCATTGCCGTACCTAGGCGCTGAAGCATGGACTCGTGCTGCTGAACGCGCTCCTCCATGGGGAGCGGAGGGCTGTTCTCACCGGCTGCTTCCATAGACAATCGGTCCGTGATTCTGTCAGAGTATTGGTGCGCGATGAGCGCGGAATGGGGGAGAGCAGGCGCAGGGAGACAGGCGTGATGCGAAACAATGAATTTAATGAACATGAAGGCAACGAACATACACTGACACGTAACAATCACGGACAAGAACCATGGGGGAGCAGAGGGAATAAATAGTCAACATACAATTAGTGGGAATGGGAACCGGGTGTGCGATGAGACAGGACAAACGTAAACTGTGAAATGGATCCTAAAACCCTAACCCAGTGGTGGTCAGTGCCATTTAAGATGAGGGAGGACGATTTTTTCTTCATGATCATGGCCTTATTTCTATTACAAATTTGAGGTGATCATTAGTCCAACAGTTGCAAACAAGAGTTTATGTTTGACAAATTAAAGTATGTTTATCCCCATTTTGTTCGGTTTGCTTCCGTTAAAGAAACAATTTTCAATCGAAATCGCTGGAATGAATACACCCCTGATCACGCGTAAACAGAGTTCACTCTCATAACAGCCACATTGTATTCCTTCTCTTCCCTTCGCTTGTTTACTTCAATGCACAACAAATCAGCTGTATGTGACCAGGAGAAAAAACCTTTCCATCCAAAACTCTACAAATAGCCTACATTGTTGTCACCATATTAGCTAAAGTAACATCATAGTCAACATAGCTAATAGAACTAACGCGTTAGTAAACCCGCTACAATTATGCAGTTACCTTACAGTGTATAGTCAGTAAGCAGTTACACCGGCGGGCCCGGTGGCAATACATTTGTAATACCAAAAGCTTACCTTGACTTGGAAGAGTTCCAGTGTTGTGTTGGAAAGTCATAGCCAGCTAGCTAACATAGCATACCCCTGTTTGAGCAGGGTGTTTCGGTAAGATAAACTAGCTAGCTACATTTGCTAGCTAAGTAAGTGATTTTGGAAGGAATTAATTTGTTGAACAATTGTCTTTCTCTCGCTATGAGTCAACATCTCACCACATTTTATACACTGCAGTGCTAGCTAGCAGTAGACTAATTCTCTGATCCTTTGATTAGGTGGACAACATGTCAGTTCAGCCGCAAGAGCTCTGATAGGCTAGAGGACGTCATAATTACATGAAATTTCCCCCCCGGGGGATCAATAAAGTACCTATCTATCTATCTATCTACTGTTTAAGTCTATGGAAGGGGGTGAAAACCATTAGCGTCCTAGGTTTGTATTAAAGTCAATGTACCCAGATGAGGACGAAAGCTAGCTGGTGCTACCCTACACCATGGTGTAGCTTCTTAGAAAAATCATATTTCTGGCCGAAAAACGATTACAATTTCTCTCAAACAGTGGCATATGTGAAAAAGAAAATACTTCTGCTGTGTAAACACATTGATTCTCATTGTGAATAGGCTCAGGATGAGTTGGGTAGCTGATATTCAGAGCTTAAATAGCCAAATTGATTAGTCACAGGAATCCGGACAAATAAAACCAATGCAATTGCCTGTTTTACAATTGGAAGGCCTACCACATGGATGGATATTCATAAAATTCCATTGCTGGCTGACATGATAGGCTACACCCCAGTACTGGACCGACACCAACGTTTTTTAGATGTCTTCTTTTGGTCTTGTCCGGACTGAACTTCTTGTTTTGGTGTTTACAAATGGTAGACCTAGCACATAGAAGGGCATTCATAAAATGTTATTTCAGGCGACAATGTAAACTACACCCCAGTCAGCATGAACCGACACCGATGCCTTGTGTGTGTCTACAGTCGTGGCCAAAAGTTTTGAGAATGACACAAGTATTGGTCTCCACAAAGTTTGCTGCCTCAGTGTTGATGATGGCAATTTGCATATACTCCAGAATGTCATGAAGAGTGATCAGATGAATTGCAATTAATTGCAAAGTCCCTCTTATCCATGAAAATGAACTTAATCCCCCCAAAACATTTCCACTGCATTTCAGCCCTGCCACAAAAGGACCAGCTGCCATCATGTGTCAGGCTCTGGCCATAGAGAAGCTTTGCTTCTCTATAGTTCTATGGTCAGAGTCTGGCAGATCTATAATTCTACATCTGTGTGGTGTTGTGTGTGGGATCCCTAATTAGAGGCAGCTGCTATGCATTACCTCTAATTAGGGATCCTACTTAATTGTCTATGTTCCACTCCCTTGGCGTGGTTCATTGTTATGTTGTACTTGTATGTCCCGTGTTCGTGCTACGTGTGTTTTATATTGCATTTGTTATTTTGTATAGTTCGTTAGTCGAGTTTATTCATTTAATAAATATGTCGAACTATCGCTACGCTGCGCCTTGGTCTCTCTACACACCCGAACGTGACAGAATGAACCACCACCCGACCAAGCAGCGTAAATCTGGAGCAAAGGAGAAGAAAGGAAGACAGCGGCGTTATCGAGGTAAAGGAGCCTGTAGTCAACCCCAGGAAAATTTCGGGGGGGGGCTATGGGGATGGTCTGGCAAGGAGGAGGACGCGCCAGTACCACTCTCCATGTGGGATACACTGTGCCCAAATTATAAATGGGGGGCGCAAAGTGTAGAAGAGGAGGAGTATTTGGAGAGACATTTTGGAGACGTTTTGGAGGAGATGTGGGAGATAGCGGAAGAGGTGGAACGGGAAATGTCGGAATGGAATAATCCGTGTCCAGTCGCCTACTCCACTCCCGTGAAAGAGCAGTCCGCTTTACCGGTGCCCAGTCGGGGTCCGGCCGTCTGCTCTACTCCAGTGCCAGAACAGTTCGCTCCAACGGTGCCCAGTCCGGGTCCGGCCGTCTGCTACACTCCAGTGCCAGAGCAGTCCGCTCCACCGGTGCCCAGTCTGGGTTCGGCTGTCTGCTACACTCCAGTGCGCCTCTCCAGTCAGGTACGTCCTGTGCCTGCTCCCCGCACTAGCCCTGAGGTGCGTGTCATCAGTCCGGTGCCATCAGTGCCGACTCCACGCACCAGGCTTCCAGTGCGCGTCTCCAGTCAGGTACGTCCTGTGCCTGCTCCCCGCACTAGCCCTGAGGTGCGTGTTATTAGTTCGGTGCCACCAGTGCCGACTCCACGCACCAGGCTTCAAGTGCGCGTCTCCAGTCCGGTACGTCCCGTGCCGACTACCCGCACTCGACCTCCAGTGCGTGTGCCCAGCCAGGTGCCTCCAGTGCCGGCTCCACGCATCAGACCGTCGGTGCGTCTCACCAGCCCGGAGACTCCCGTGATGGTCGACAGCCCGGAGCCTCCCGTAATGGTCGAAAGCCCGGAGCCTCCCGCGATGGTCGAAAGCCCGGAGCCTCCCGCGATGGTCGAAAGCCCGGAGCCTCCCGTGACGCTCGACAGCCCGGAGCCTCCCGTGACGCTCGACAGCCCGGAGCCTCCCGTGACGCTCGACAGCCCGGAGCCTCCCGTGACGCTCGACAGCCCAGAGCCTCCCGTGACGCTCGACAGCCCGGAGCCTCCCGTGATGATTGAAAGGCCGGAGTCGCCTGCCACACCCGTGCTCAGTCCTGGCCCGGTTATTTGCCCCGCTCCATGGCCTGAACTTTTTGCCCCACCATTGTTATTTCCAGGACCGGTGGGTTGCCCCTTTATATGGCCGGAGTCGCCTGCCACACCGGTGCCCAGTCCTGGCCCGGTTATTTGCCCCGCTCCATGGCCTGAGCCTTTTGCCCCACCATGGTCATTTCCAGGACCAGTGGGTTGCCCCTTTAAATGGCCTGAGTTGCCTGCCACACCAGTGCCCAGTCCGGGCCCAGTAGAAAAGGGGAGGAAGTTATCCACTTCGCCGGGGCCGGAACCGCCACCTGCGATGATTGTTGGATGTTTTTTCCCTCCCTGACCCTTCCCTCATGTTTTGTTTGTTTTTCTTGCGGCCGGGAGTCCGCGCCTTTGGGGGGGGGGGGTACTGTCAGGCTCTGGCCATAGAGAAGCTTTGCTTCTCTATAGTTCTATGGTCAGAGTCTGGCAGATCTATAATTCTACATCTGTGTGGTGTTGTGTGTGGGATCCCTAATTAGAGGCAGCTGCTATGCATTACCTCTAATTAGGGATCCTTCTTAATTGTCTATGTTCCACTCCCTTGGCGTGGTTCATTGTTATGTTGTACTTGTATGTCCCGTGTTCGTGCTACGTGTGTTTTATATTGCATTTGTTATTTTGTATAGTTCGTTAGTCGAGTTTATTCATTTAATAAACATGTCGAACTATCGCTACGCTGCGCTTTGGTCTCTCTACACACCCGAACGTGACATCATGTCAGTGATTTTCTCGTTAACACAGGTGAGAGTGTTGACGAGGACAAGGCTGGAGATCACTCTGTCATGCTGATTGAGTCAGAATAACAGACTGGAAGCTTTAGAAGGAGGGTGGGGCTTGAAATCATTGTTCTTCCTCTGTCAACCATGGTTACCTGCAAGGAAACACGTGCCGTCATCATTGCTTTACACAAAAAGGGCTTCACAGGCAAGGATATTGCTGCTGGTAAGATTGCACCTAAATCAACCATTTATCGGATCATCAAGAACTTCAAGGAGAGAGGTTCAATTGTTGTGAAGAAGGCGTCAGGGCGCCCAAGAAAGTCCAGCAAGCGCCAGGACCGTCTCCTTAAGTTGATTCAGCTGCGGTATCGGGGCACCACCAGTGCAGAGCTTGCTCAGAAATGGCAGCAGGCAGGTGTGAGTGCATCTGCATGCACAGTGAGGCAAAGACTTTTGGAGGATGGCCTGGTGTCAAGAAGGGCAGCAAAGACACCACTTCTCTCCAGGAAAAACATCAGGGACAGACTGATATTCTGCAAAAGGTACAGGGATTGGACTGCTGAGGACTGGGGTAGAGTCATTTTCTCTGATGAATCCCCTTTCCGATTGTTTGGGCCATCCGGAAAACACCTTGTCTGGAGAAGACAAGGTGAGTCCTCGCTACCATGAGTCCTGTGTCATGCCAACACTAAAGCATCCTGAGACCATTCATGTGTGGGGTTGCTTCTCAGCCAAGGGAGTGGGCTCACTCACAGTTTTGCCTAAGAACAAAGCCATGAATAAAGAATGGTACCAACACATCCTCTGAGAGCAACTTCTCCCAACCATCCAAGAACAGTTTGGTGACGACCAATGCCTTTTCCAGCATGATGGAGCACCTTGCCATAAGGCAAAAGTGATAACTAAGTGGCTCGGGAACAAAACATTGACATTTTGGGTCCATGGCCAGGAAACTCCCCAGACCTTAATCCCATTGAGAACTTGTGGTCTATCCTCAAGAGGCGGGTGGACAAACAAAAACCCACAACTTCTGACAAACTCCAAGCATTGATTATGCAAGAATGGCCTGCCATCAGTCAGGATGTGGCCCAGAAGTTAATTGACAGCATGCCAGGGCGGATTGCAGAGGTCTTGAAAAAGAAGGGTCAACACTGCAAATATTGACTCTTTGCATAAACTGAATGTCATTGTCAATGAAAGCCTTTGACACTTATGGAATACTTGTAATTTGTCAGGCTCTGGCCATAGAGAAGCCTATGGTCTTTTCTTTCTCTTTCTGGTGGTGGTTTGTGTGGGATCCCTAATTAGAGGCAGCTGTAGCACATCGTCTCTAATTAGGGATCCTACATAGGTTGGTAGATTTTCACACTGGGTTGTGGGTCGTTGTCGTTATATGTCGCAGTCAAGTGTGCTATTTGTTACGTCCGTTCATTTCGTGTTTGTTTTTGTGAACGTGACGTTTTGTTCATATCATGTTTGTTTGTATTGTGTAGTTTGTTCATTTGATAAATTTATATACATAGTAAATAAATATAAAATGTCGATCTATAATCCCTGCGCTGCGTCTTGGTCGAGGTATGCACCCTCTCGTGACATAATTATACTTCAGTGTTACCATAGTAACTACTGACATAAAGATCTAAGAACACCTAAGCAGCAAACTTTGTGGAGACCAATACTTGTGTCATTCTCAAAACTTTTGACCACGACTGTATTATTGGTGCAGTCTGGACTGGTCTTGATTTCCATGTCCACTTTGGCTTTTGGTCCAATCCGGACCAAATCTGAACCAAAGAGTTTTGCAAGGGTGGTAATTTGTTTGTCTCACCTGGGGCGGCAGAACAGCCAGAACGTTATAAAGTAACGTTTTTTATTTATATTTAACTAGGCAGGTCAGTTAAGAACAAATTCTTATTTACAATGACGGCCAACCTACAGGGTCAGCACATTGAGAAAATGTGGGTTAACTGCCTTGCTCAAGGACACATCGACAAGTTTTTTACCTTGTCAGCTCGGGTATCCTTTCGGTTACTTGCTCAACACTCTAACCACTAGGCTACCTGCCGCGTTATATGCTATTGCGAGAAGTGGCGGAGCATCGCTCCCGTGCGCTCCGGCTGCACTACACCACAAGATCAACCATATACTGTAAACAGTACCCTACATTCTCCAGCACCTAACAAACATATTCCCACACTCAAAAACTGTAGCCATGGTTTTGAAATAAGAAAGATATCAGAAATATGTCATGTGTATATGAGACTTTTATTATGACATTTCCATACAGACTTTATGCTATTTGTAGCTTCCATCAATGTAATTGTCTGCATAATTTTCAATCCCCCATATCAGTGGAGGCTGGTGACTTGAACATTTGAGGAGGAGGAGGATGTGAGACCCAAGGTATAGGCGCGGAACGCACGGAGATGACAAAGTGTGTTTCAAAAAACGTCAAAGACTAATTATTTTAACCTAAAGCATTTAATAAAGACATTTATAGTACAATATTATGGGGAATGGGAATGAGAGGACTATCTACACAGTGTTGGAAAGGGCTCACTCAGTGATTGAATGAGGGTATGAGGCATGAGTTGAGGTGTTTAGAGGCTTGACCAGTGCAGGACAGGATTTGACTGGGAAGACCAAAAACAATAACACAACACACTACACAGTTAGACAAAAGAGCTAAGAATTAGTTAGTCCAAGCAAGGAGTAAAATAATGTATGTGTAATAATGTGATTGTTTTTGTGTATTTGATTGACTGTACATACAGTAATGAGAGATTGGAGAGGAAACATACAATATGCAAGTGGATGAGCGGTCACATGAGACGTGGCTTCAGTTCATGTTAGGAGAGAGTTGACAATGGTAGTGGAGTGGTCATCGCCACTTAATCAGGGAACAGGAGGGGACTTAGCTGTAAATATAAATAGCAGATACATTAAATTAAAGCTGCGCCATCCTAGGTTTGGACAACGAGTTTCTATATGAAGTTAAACAGACATCTCAAAATTCATAAAGTCAAACACAGACTGCGCATCTCGCCTACTTGACACATCAAAGTAGCCCAAGAAACGTTCCTGAATAAAACCCTGATCATCCACATACCTGACAATAACTGACAACTGCGAGCGAAAGCTGATGTCTGTGGTTTCATCCATTTGCCATGCGAAAAACGGCGCTGCGTCCACCTCTCTTTTAATCTCACTTTTAATGGATGATGCGATGGAAGCTATCGAATCATTCTGGATTGATTTCAACATCCCAGAAAAGACAGTAGAAAGTTCCATACGTTCAGCAAGTAACACATCACAACGTGCTATTACCCCTGCAAGCTCCTTGTGGTTGCCTTTCCCTCTAGTCATGTCCTGTGAAAGCTAATTATTTGATGCCCAATAATGCAGTGGTGTCGATAAGCTGCTTGAGTACATCCCGGTTTCTTCTTACTTTCTCGTTGTGTCGCGCCGTTTGAATACAGCATACCTTCGTCCATTATATGATCGATGGGGCTTTTTGTTGAATCTGATTTGGTCATTTATATGCTCCCTGCTTTTGTGATACCGTTTACCTGAACGAGCAATGTTTTTCAGATCACAGTACCCCCCCTTCGCCCAAGGCTCAGACTTTCCAAAAGGAAGGCAAGGCCGGCTTGATGAAAGGCTTCATGTTAAGAACAAATTCTTATTTACAATTGCGGCATACCTCGGCCTCCACTAAACCGGACGACGCGGTGGCAATTGTGCGCCGCCATGTGGGACTCCCGATTACGGCCGGTTGTGATACAGCCCGGGATCGAACAAATTAGAACGTTGAGCCACTCGGAAGCCCAAATAAGACACACTGGCTTGTCATTGGGGAAAAGATGGTAAGATGAAAGCAAATCTCTCTGTACATTCTTCCTTCAAACTTCAATTTTCATTATCCACTTTTCTTTTGATATAAAGCTAATTGTTCTGAACGAATGTTGACGTTAAAAATAGTAATGTAGCCTACTGTAGGCTACGTAGACCTATTTTTCCTCACCAATCAACGAACAGAGAAATATACAAAATTAAACAGAGACATGGTGATTTTATGAGCGTAATCAGATCGAAATTATTATATTGTAATAAACAGGCAAAGTGAGCAGGTCTCGAACCCTCAACCTTGTATCCCAAAGTCCAGCGCGCTATCGACTGTGCCGGAAAACCATGCTTAAGCAGCAGTCGACATCCACGCTTATAAACCCAGGGTCGTTACAATATTATTATCACTGAATTTATTTTGTCCTAATCAGATGTGTGAAACATTTTGTTCGATTTGTAGTGTAGGCCAATGAATTGTGCTAATATTATATCATAATAATGTTCTGGCCCACCGACTAGTAGCTCAGAAAAAATGTGGTCGCAAATGCTTGTTGCATCGCAAACTATGCTCCCAGTCCCATCCGAGTTCAGCGGATGGATGATGCGCCGCTGCCATTTACTTCGATGGGGAAATGGACGAACGCTCCTCCAGATCACGATACCCAATGATGGAAAACAACAGTGTAGTGATGGATCGTTCGCGAACGAAGGGATCTTTTTGGTGAACGTTGGGAACCGAATTCATTTGGCTCTCTGATTTTCGTCCTGCTACTGCTTTTTGAGCAACAAACAACGTTTTTCTGTAGATAAGTTACAAAATTAACTAAATGGGGTGAATCCTCACTGCAGGAATAATAAATAGTAGGGAGAGCGCGTCAATCTGGTCCACGCTGAATTATTTTATGTTTAAAATTTGCAGGCCATCTAATAATTTCGCCTGGTAAAAATTTATTTGAAAGCGAATTTCACGATCTGACATAATGGTAGCCTACCTTTTGGCATTTATATTGTATATTTGCAAATGTTTCATTGTTCTAGATCGATTTAAAATATTTTTGAACGAAGATCCGTTTAGGAGCCAGATGAGCCGTCTCTTTTACGTGAACTAAGCCAAATGAGCCGGCTCACTGAAAAGACTCAAATCAAATCAAAGTGTATTTGTCACGTGCGCCGAATACAACAGGTTTCATACCTTACAGTGAAATGCTTACTTACAAGCCCTAACCAACAGTGCAGTTTTTAATTATAAAATAAGTGTTAGGTAAACAATAGATGAATAAAGAAATAAAAAACAATAAAATGACAGCAGAAAATAACAGTAGCGAGGATATATACAGGTGGTACCGGTACAGAGTCAATGTGCAGGGGCACCGGTTAGTCGGGCAAATTGAGGTAATATGTACATATAGTTATAGTTAAAGTGACTATGCATAGATGATAAACACAGAGTAGCAGTAGCGGAATGCCAATCACTACAACAGTGGAGAGATTAGATCGACGAGAGCACCACAATCAACAGGCACACTCAACGGGCAGGCGGTTAGACTGTCACAGGGACAAACCAATAAGAGGTTATAATTGATTGGAATAAGCGGGTCTTGAAGTAAAGTTGGCCAATTGAAAACGGATCAAATCTATTCTGGTGTCCGGAACAGGTGTAGTCCAGCAGGTGGTGATGGTGACCCACTTAGCAGTTCGCACTGGACAGGTGCAAGAGAGATGAAATTGTATGTTTGTGTGTACCGACATGGCTGTTATGTTATTACTTTGTGTACTTACTAAACACCTAGATTTGTATTGGTGTGGGAAATAAATGTCTTTATCAATTATGAATAGCTAAACCAATATCGACTTTTGAACCACTAGCTGTTAAATCAAGCATGCGCGGAAAACCGATTATGACGCGCAAGAGTTTCAAATGACGCAACAATACAGCTCCAGGCCAGATACAGTTAATGTTATTATTAAAGATATTATTCAGTTGCACACTAAAACTGCGATTTGACAAGTGTGATTTGAGGTGAGTCAAATATTCACAAACGTTCACAATAAACTAACCATCATAGCCTATTTAACCTATAGTTCTGTCATAGTAAGATAACAAATCGGAAGGTGAAAGTGAATGTATTCGAAATATGTTTTCTTTCTGACATTATATATCTATCCTTGTGAAAAACAATTATTTAGTATAGCTGTTATTTCAGTTGATATCAATCACTCCATCTATATCTACTCCTGTCTGTCTGTGTGTGTACTGTCTAGCCAGCACATGCCAGAAAGGTTCTTTCTGATAGGCTCATATTCAAAATGTCTCATAGTAGGAGTGCTGATCAATTATCAGTTTTGTCTTTTAAATCATACTAAATACGTTTTTATAGATAGGCGATTAGCACTCCTACCCTGAGACACTTTGTGAACACAATCCAGGTGTATTGTGATTATGAAGTTGTAATGAGGTATTATTATTTTAGTCATGCTGATGCATGATGGGTTTTAGGCTAGAGTTTTAGTACTGTCGTGTGTAGGCTATTTCTTAATTCACTGACCTGGTAAGTCAATGATGTATACAATGGCACCATCTAGTGACAGACACACAGAAACACACATGGTTGCTGCAGTCAACTGACCAAATCGCCCTCTAGTGGCCTCATGGGTGGAATATTATTATTATTTAGCCAACTAAAAACTAAACAGCCTTTAATCACACAACTAACACAACTGTGACTTACACTACGTGAATGTGATTAGTTGACTGTCCAGGATGGCCAGAGGTAGCTCTGGTCCAGGGCATTATGTGCTGCACGCTGAAGGAAGGCAAGCCATACGTAATGCCCTGGACCAGAGCTACCTCTGGCCATCCTGGACAGTCAACTCATCACATTCACGTAGTGTAAGTCACAGTTGTGTTAGTTGTGTGATTAAAGGCTGTTTAATTGAGCAGAAGTTGAATTATTATTTTAATATTGTAATAAATTGTCTGCGTTGACTTCCTAAATAATATGTTGACGTACCTTTTCTCCCAGCTACCAGCAGGCAGAGATGGAGGTTCAGTTCCTGAGAGAAGAGAAGAAGAGCTGTACAGAGAAGGAAGCCCACATGCTTGAGTTGATGGGGAAGGATCGAACCATCCGAAATCAGAAGAAGGAGATGGACAGACTTCAAGTGTGCCTCTGGGAGGAGGAGAAGAAGAAGAAGACGGAGAAGGACAAGATGGTTGAACAATTACAGTCTGAGACAGACAATCTCAGAGCCCTTTTAAAAGACGAAAGGAGGAGTAGAAGAGTAGAAAGGGGTAAAATGAAAGAGTGGAAGGCTGAGATCCTGAGACTGAGGGAGGTAGAGAGCCAGAGGGAGGCAGAGAGCCAGAGGGAGGCAGAGAGCCATAGGGAGGCAGAGAGCCAGAGGGAGGCAGAGAGAGCCACAGAAGCAGAAGAGAACCAGAGAAAAATGGAGGAGATCAAAAGACTCAAACAACTACTGGATCTACTGAAGGTGAAGCTAGAACTGGCCCAGGTAAGACATGTCATTGTTATTAATAAAAGGCAGTGGATATTTACCCTGCTGAAACTGAATGGTGGTGGACAGCGGTATGCTAACCCTATGTTAACTTTGATGCCTTTACCTTAACCTCAATGAAACTATACCTAACCTTAACCCAACCCTAGGTCCTGAACTTAACCATTACCCTAACCTTATTTTTTCTCAACCCCTATGTCTTTCTTCTGCTGGTTGAATATCCACTTCCTTATTAATATCATTACTGTTGTTGTTGTTGATAACAGTATGTGTGCAGGTTGTAAATTATTGTATTAGTGAAACATCATTGGTAGGAGTAATTTCTACAAGCATAAACATCAGAGGCAAAATGTATGTAACATCACACAAATTGAAACGGTAATTGAATGGGCAAGCTAGTTTTGTGTTTTTTATTTGTACAGATTTGGAACATCATTGATTGCATAACGTCTCATAATATTTTCAAACCATGTCAGTACATTCAATGACAATAAATTGACCAGATTAATTGGTCAAAAGGACCCTGCTATTGATGTTGTCCAGTGTTTGATTCAATTACCTAGCTCTAGGTTGTACTTCTATCATTCATGCAAATCCTTTGAAAGTATGTCTTGGTCATAGATTATAACTAATTTTACATTTTAAAAATGAAGCAAGAGATAGCGATATTGAAGCTATGGCAGAAAGTCATGGAGGACCAGCGACCAAGA
Source organism: Thymallus thymallus (assembly GCA_023634145.1). Taxonomy (NCBI): domain Eukaryota; kingdom Metazoa; phylum Chordata; class Actinopteri; order Salmoniformes; family Salmonidae; genus Thymallus; species Thymallus thymallus. The sequence goes on from CM042410.1 coordinate 42,225,745, forward strand.
CTGGCATGGAACAACAAACATATTGAGACGGAAAGAGAGAGGGAAAGAGAGAGGGAAAGAGAGAGGGAAAGGGAGAGAAAAGCAGAATTGGAGAGAAAAGAAATGAAGGAGAAAGTGAAACAGGCAGAGGAAACGATAAAAGTGTTAGAACGAGAGATTGAGAGATTGAAAGAGATTGAACAGAAAATAACATTTGAAAAAAAAACAGTCATGCGTATCGCAGAGAAAGAGAAAGTCCAACTGGTTAACAAAAAGGTAAAAGAGTTAGAGAGAGAGGTTGACAGATTGAAAGAAGATATGACAACAAAAGAGATTCAATACAAAAGAACAATTGAAAGAGCGAAAGAAGCTTGTAGAAGACAGAATGAGAGAGTGAAACAGGTTAACCAAAATGTACTAGTGTTAGACAGAGAGGTTGCAAGAATGAAAGAAGAGATTAGATTGAAAGACGAGACTGGACCAGAGAGAAAATTTGATAGAGACAGAGAGAGAGGAAATGTTTGGAGACAAAGAGAAGAGGAGACAGTCCTCATAAATGACAAAAATACATCTGAATTGGAGGAAATGTTCAAGAAAATCAAGGAACAGATGATAGAATTAGAAAATATGCAATGTAAATGGAAACAGAACCAAATGGACATGGAGGAGAAGACAGAGGGGGAGAACGACACACAGAAAGAGGTAGAAAGAAAGAGAAAGGAGAAAATACCAAAACAGAGACAAGAAGAAGAAGAAGAGGAGAAGGAGATGGAGAGAGAAGAAGAAGAGGAGAAAAATAAAGATATGGAGAGAGCACAAGAAGAGGAGATACGCAAACAGAAGCACAGAGAGATGGAAGAGGAAGAAAGAGAGATGGAGAAAGAGAGACAGAGAGAGATCAAAAGAAAGAGAATGGAGAAGAGACAGAAAAATATGGAAAGAGAAGAAGAGAGACAGAGAGAGAATGAAAGAGAGCATGAAGAAGAACGATGTAAACAGAAGAAAATAGAGATGGAAGAGGAAGAAAGAGAGAAGGAGAGACAGAGAGAGATCAAAAGAAAGAGTATGGAGAAGAGACAGAAAAATATGGAAAGAGAAGAAGACAAACAGATGGAGATTGAAAGAGAGCATGAAGAACAACGATGTACACAGAAGAAAATAGAGATGGAAGAGGAAGAAAGAGAGAAGGAGAAAGAGAGACAGAGAGAGATCAAAAGAAAGAGAATGGAGAAGAGACAGACAAACATGGAAAGAGAAGAAGAAAAACAGAGAGCGATGGGAGAGAAAGAGAGACAGAGAGAGAGAGAAAGAAAGAGAATGGAGAATAGACAGAGAGAGGATACAAAAGAGAGGAAGGAGATGGAGATGGAAACAGAGAGAGAGAGAGATGAAGAGGAAAGACAAAGAAAGTTAAAGAGAGAAGAACAACAAGAGGAGAGAAAGAGACTGTTTGAGAAAGATGAAGAAGAAGAAGAAGATAGATGGAAACAGAAGCATATTGACATGGAGAAGGAGGGAAGAGACAGGGAGAAAAAGAGACAGAGCGAGAGAGACGATAGAAGAGAAAGACGACAACAACAAGAGGAGAGACAGAAACAAATGGAGAAAGAGAAAGAAAGGGAGAAAGACAATGAAAATCAGAGAGAGATTATTAAATTAAAATATCAGCAACAGAAAGAGATGGAGGAAGAACAGATGATGATGAGAGAGATGGAGGAAGAACAGATGATGATGAGAGAGAGGGAGGAAGAACAGATGATGATGAAAGAGATGGAGGAAGAACAGATGATGATGAAAGAGAGGGAGGAAGAACAGATGATGATGAGAGCAAGGGAGGAAGAACACATGATGATGAGAAAGATGGAGGAAGAACACATGATGAAGAGAGAGAGGGAGAAAGAAAAGATGATGATAAGAGAGATGGAGGAAGAACAGATGATGATGAGAGAGATGGAGAAAGAACAGATGATGATGAGAGAGAGGGAGGAAGAACAGATGATGATGAGAAAGATGGAGGAAGAACAGATCATGAAGAGAGATAGGGGGAAAGAACAGATGATGATGATGAGAGAGATGGAGGAAGAACAGATGATGATGATAGAGAGGGAGGAAGAACAGATGATGATGAGAGAGAGAAAGAAAGAACAGATGATGATGAGAAAGATGGAGGAAGAAGAGATGATTAGAGAGAGGGAGGAAGAACAGATGATGATGAGAAAGATGGAGGAAGAACAGATGATGAAGAGAGAGATGGAGAAAGAACAGATGATGATGAGAGAAAGGGAGGAAGAACAGATGATGATGAGAGAGAGAGAGGAAGAACAGATGATGATGAAAGAGAGGGAGAAAGAACAGATGATGATAAAGGAGAGGGAGAAAGAACAGATGATGATGATGAGAGAGATGGAGGAAGAACAGATGATGATGAGAGAGAGAAAGGAAGAACAGATGATGATGAGAGAGATGGAGAAAGAACAGATGATGATGAGAGAGAGGGAGGAAGAACAGATGATGATGAGAAAGATGGAGGAAGAACAGATCATGAAGAGAGATAGGGACAAAGAACAGATGATGATGATGAGAGAGATGGAGGAAGAACAGATGATGATGAGAGAGAGGGAGGAAGAACAGATGATGATGAGAGAGAGAGAGAAAGAACAGATGATGATGAGAAAGATGGAGGAAGAAGAGATGATTAGAGAGAGGGAGGAAGAACAGATGATGATGAGAAAGATGGAGGAAGAAGATATGATTAGAGAGAGGGAGGAAAAACAGATGATGATGAAAGAGAGGGAGAATGAACAGATGATGATGAGAGAGAGGGAGGAAGAACAGATGATGATGAGAAAGATGGAGGAAGAACAGATGATGAAGAGAGAGATGGAGAAAGAACAGATGATGATGAGAGAAAGGGAGGAAGAACAGATGATGATGAGAGAGAGAGAGGAAGAACAGATGATGATGAAAGAGAGGGAGAAAGAACAGATGATGATAAAGGAGAGGGAGAAAGAACAGATGATGATGATGAGAGAGATGGAGGAAGAACAGATGATGATGAGAGAGAGAAAGGAAGAACAGATGATGATGAGAGAGAGAAAGGAAGAACAGATGATGATGAAAGAGAGGGAGAATGAACAGATGATGATGAGAGAGAGGGAGGAAGAACAGATGATGATGATGAGAGAGATGGAGGAAGAACAGATGATGATGAGAGAGAGGGAGGAAGAACAGATGATGATGAGAGAGAGGGAGAAAGAACAGATGATGATGATGAGAGAGAGGGAGGAAGAACAGAAAGTGTTTAAGGAAGCAGAGCAGGAGGAAAGAGAAAAAGAAGAAGAGAGAAGAAAGGGAGTAAGCATGAAGAAACATGAAGTAGTTAATGTTAAAGCAAAAGCACGGGAAGTCTTCAACAGGCGTAAAGAGAGGAGGTTAGAAGTGTTGAAGGGGGAACGAGAACAGATAGAAAGAGGACAACAAATCAGGAGGGAGAAGGAGGAAAGACGGCTGGAGATGGAAAGAAAACAGGAGAGGGCAAGACAACAAGAGGAGCAGGATAAAAAACAAGAGATTGAGATTGCTAGACAGAAAGAAATGTTCAGACTAAGAGAGGAAGAGAGGCAGAGAGAGGAAAAGAGAGAGGAGGAGAGAAAGAGAGCCATTAAAGAACATGTGGCTTTAATCAGAGAGAGAGAGAAGATAATAGAGGCAAACAAAAGGGAGGAGATGGTAGAAGAGGAAAGAAGGGAGATCCTGGAGAAGTACAAGAGGGGTGAGTTAGAGAACCCTGAAGAGGAGGAGGAGAAATCTGAAGAGGAGGAGAAGAAGGAGGACGTCAAGGAGGACCTTGTCCCACCCGATAAAAGTATCAGAAGGAGAGCTGTGGGCTGGCTGAATAAGAAGTGGGAGAAGAGGAACCTCAGAAAAATAGAGAGAACGTATCAGAGAGAGGAGGAGGAAGGCTGTGACATCATCCACTTAGGTAAGACCTGTTTTCCCTCTGCTTATGACATCATCATCTTTATTCTCCTGTACACACACATACGTTCCACACCAGTCATCGTGTTGCATTATTGTTTCAATATAAAACTACTGGACAAAATGGTCAAGCTGATCTGGTATCAACTTAAATGTAATGTACACAGGGAATGTAGAATTGAAAACCCAACTGGATCTCAATGGCCCTGGTCAAAAGTAGTCCACCATAGCCTTTTGGGGGCCCTAAGCAACATTTTGTTTTTGAAAAGATTTCCTCCAAATCTATACTTTGCTATTGGGCGTAGAGAAAATGTTGCAGTTTTTAAACAGGTTTGCTGCAATTCTACACATTTTGTCATGGGGAGAGAATATTTTACAATGATATAAAACATTTGATTGTATTCTACTAACTCTGCCATGGGGGACGGAGAGAAGAATTTGTAGTTTTAAATATCATATCCTGCAGTTATAAACATTTTGCCATGGGGTTAAGTGAAAACTGCAGTTTTAAAGCTAATATCCTTACATTTTACACATTTTGCCATGGGGTTGAAAGAAAATGTTGCAGTTTTAAATCTAATTTCTTGTAGTTCTACACATTTTTTTCCGATGATATCTGAATGAGAGTGACTAACAAAATCAATGGGGCTCACTGCAGGTCAAGGCCACTGGGCGCGTGCCCTGCGTGCCCAGTCCGTAATTCCACCATGATTACTACAAGTTTAAATAGCTGACTAGACTAACTTACCAATCTAAAGTATGTTAGCTGACATGGCTAACAGAGTAACTGACTGAGATAACAAGAAAAATACTGCTAATGTAACAACCAAGTTTAGAAATTGTACCTTCTGTCATCTACTATTCTCGTAAGTTGAAAGCCCGAAAGAGTTCCTAGAAAATACACACAAAAAAAGTTTTTAAACGTTTTTGGTGGTTTCGGGGGGCCCCTAGTGGCTAAGCGATCGCATATGCTTATGGCCGGCCCTGGCACTATACAAGGAATAGGTGCAATTTGGGACTCATGTTAAACTTAGGGTCAAGTCAATTTGGACAGGAATTATTGCACTTTATTGACCAATTCCATGCCTTGCTCAATTGAAAAGAATATAGAATCATTGAGATCCAATTGGGTTTTCTATTCTTAGTTCCCTGTGTCCATTGCATTTAAGTTGATACCAGATCCCCTAAGTTGAATGTGAAATCTGCTTCTTCTCTCCTCCCAGTCAAACCTGGACACACAGGGCTAATGTACACCATGACCCGGGCAGAGAGAGAGAGGGAGAAGAGGAAGGAGCTCCTTATGGCTGAGGAGAAAAGGAAGAAGATGGAGGATTTCAATAAGCAGTGGAGAGCGATGTCCCTGCTTAAAAAACAGACTGAACAGAAACTTAAAGAGGAGAGGGAGAGGATGAAGGAACAGTACCTAAAAGAAAAGCATGAGAAATGGCTGGAGCAGATAAATCTGGAGGCTGATGCACAAATCAAAAAGTTCAGCACCCGGTGTCCAACCACCCAACACAGCCACGACTACAACCACGGTCAGGAGTTGCCGGGGTGGGGCACGGGCCAGCAGGTAATCCAAGAGCCCGTTGGATCTGGAGATGGCCAGCAGGACGGGCCAAAGAGGTCACAGGCATGGACAGAGAACCAGCAGGGGGGGTCAGAGAACCAGCAGGGGGGGGCAGAGAACCAGCTGGGGTGGGCAGAGAGCCAGCAGCTAGAGGCTCCAGAAGAGGATGTGACATCAGAGCCAACCTCCAAGAAAAAGAAAAAGCCAGGCATCTGGAAGAGAATTCAGATGGGGTAAAGAATGTTTCAAAATGTATTCATGTTTTACACTGTTAATATATATGATGCCACTTTAAAAAGTGACATTATCCAAATGTAAGGTTTTACTGTACATGCAACACACATGTAAATATATAGATACTTACCTGTCTCTGTGATTTCTTACAGCGTTCCTCTGCTGTCTGCTTAGAGCTGGAACTCGATGAAGCAATAGTACCACTGGGGTTACGTTGGTAATTAAACGCAAGTGTCGCCCAATAATTCCTTCTCCTCTTCAAGTCATCAGGCCACGTATCCTCTTCATCAAGTATCCTCTTCATCAAGGCAACAAACCGTCTATGGTCAGTGACTCTCCTCCCCAGACCAGAGATTCTCATCTTCATCCTAGTTGAATTAATCTCTGCTCACCATCTCTACTGTCCTATAAATATCCACAAATGGACATGGTTTAAACAGAAGTCCTCCCCTCAGACCAGTGGCTCCACAGACCAGAGTTTCTCATCTTTATTCAAGTTGAACGCAACTCTGATCAGTTCCACCACCTCACCTGTCCTAGACCTAGAAGGTATCTCCCAATAAATTATGACCCAAGTTGAGCAGCACAAGGACAGCCATGGAGCAGCACCCTTCGGATGAAGAGCCATTTCAGGATTCAGTGCCTTGCCCTAGGGCACAACGACAGGAGATGGTCCCTGGGAGCAGAGCCTAGGAGCCCCACGGTTATAAGTTCAGTTCCCACTGCTGGTCTTAAGAGGTGTTAAGGGGAGGTGCTGAGGAGGAGGTATTGGAGGAGGTCTGCAGGTAGCCTGGGCTGGACTGGTAGCAACTGAGTTGCTGGCTCAATCCCCAGGCAGAGCTGCTCAAGTCAGGCCAGTGATGATGTCATTGTTGTTTACAAAGTTAAGTTTGAATAAAAGCATTAACTAATGCATTAATTAAAAAGCAATATTGTTGTTACGGTGTCGATTGTTTCGTTATTTATTAGAATTGAAACATCCAGTAGTCATGGTAGATGTTAGACTTTCAATGATACACCTAACATTCCATTAGTTTGCTACAATGTGTGACATGTCATATTAGAGAGGAGTCATCTATACACATCTATTTTAGACCATAGGAGAAATATCAGACTAAAATAGCTTCTCTAAACTAAGAATCTGAGGAGAGAGCAACAGTAGACGCATCGTTAGCTCTCCAACCTACAGTACAGTAATTTAATCAACCATAAATCCCCATGTAACATGATAGGGGGAATGGAATTTAAGCTTAGCAAACATATGTAAATTGTTTTAACATTTCTAGACTGTCTATCTATTGGTAAAAGTGTTGATATGTTATGCTTGACCCACCCAGTGGTGATGTTAGCATGCAAATCTTGGTGGGGCAAACTCCCCCAATTGTTTTTAGATGTAAGCCAGCAAAGCTACTACACAACACAACTCTAAACCATACATTAATTGCACTAAAACGGTGACAAGCGGTGCCCACAAACTGTTAGGGCCTACATAAAGCTGTCCCAACAGCAGAGCTTTCTTTTCAGACCCGTGGAGCGAATCCTTACCACTGCTACACCTGGCTATCAGCGGAGCCTTGTCTGGCTGCGAAACAGTTCATTCAACCTCATTTACTGCCTTTAAAAAAAAAACATAGCTGATATGGCTGGCTTGCTTAAACAAATGTGGTTTCTACTGACAATTGAGATGTACAAACTATGGCACAAGGGGATGACGAGCAGATAAGGACTGACGTAGTCAATATAACTATTTGTTCAGCACTTTTGAATAATAATTCAGAACATGGGCTGTTCTTACAGTATTCTCCCTGTACACCAAGTCAGAACCTTAGGATAAATATAGAGGGCATATAAGCAAACAATGAAAGCTCTTACAATAATCGATGATCAAATGTATCTAAAACAAGCTATAGTCTACATGTGCACAACCAATTCAGAACAGTAGGCTAAGTTATGAGGGGGAAAGGGACTCAATTATTAGGGTGAGGTACATGGGCTACTAACAGCTTACTACACAACATTACCTTAAATAGGAAATGACTCAAATAAAAGTGAAAGTCCCCCAGTAAAATACTACTTGAGTAAAAGTCTAAAAGGATTTGGTTTGAAATATACTTAAGTATTAAAAGTAAAAGTATAAACCATTTCAAATTCCTTATTTTAGGCAAACCAAACGGCAACATTTTATTTATTTTATTTTAATGATGGATAGCGAGCGGCACACTCCAACACTCAGACATAATCTACAAATTAAGCATTTGTGTTTAGTAAGTCTGTCAGATCAGAGGCAGTAGGGATGACCAGGGATTTTCTCTCGATAAGTGTGTGAATTGGACCATTTTCCTGTCAAAATGTAACGGGTACTTTTGGATGGCAGGGAAAATGTATGGAGTAAAAAGTACATTTTTAACTTCAGGAATGTAGTGAAGTAAAAGTAAAAGTTGGCAAAAACATAAATAGTAAAGTAAAGTACAGACTTAAGTAGTACTTTAAAGTATTTTTACTTAAATACTTTACACAGCATTTTATGCAGCAGCTGTGCTCACTTGAACAGGAAGTCTGGCATTCTCTGGATTTATGGTACTTTCAAGACAACTGGGATCTCTGAAAAAAAATGGTTGAATCATGACGTCAGTTATATTCAGGTCTGAGCTCTAGAAAGAGGCCAGAGTTGACCTCATTTTATCTGTGGCCAATGACCTTGAGCCTTCTGGCATGGGCACTTCTTATGTAATTTTATAGTAGAATTTTCTATCTCTCTCCGTAGATTTTGCCGTGACGTATTGTGACCATGGGTGACAGAACACTGAGCCATGGCGCAACTAGAGAACATTTCCAACCCCTACGCTCCGTATTTTCCGCTGGCTGCCCCACCACCACAGAAAGCACTGAGCTAGGCTGAAACACCTGCATTTTGGAGCTGCCTTACTCAAGAAAGATACCAAGATGATATGCTACTTTATTAACTCAAGGATACATTTTTTTTTACATTGTTTGCTAAACTGTGTCCCGTGACAAGAATTAATACCAGAATTACATGCAAAACAGGCAAACTTTTTTTTTAAACAGGTGGGGCTGAAAACAGGTGGTACTCTGCTCCACCTACCCCAATTGACGGGTCGCCACTGCTTAAGGCAAAAAATGAAAAGTAGGGTGCTTTGTCAGGCGTATGACGAATGTCTAGGAAGCCAAAGGTTGCAACTACTTACTACTTTTAGCTACAGTCGTATGCAAAAGTTTGGGCACCCCTGACAATTTCCATGATTTCCATTTATAAATAATTGGGTGTTTGGAACAGCAATTTCATTTTGATCTATCAAATAACTGATGGACACAGTAATATTTCGGTAGTGAAATTAGGTTTATTGGATTAACAGAAAATGTGCAATATGCCTCAAAACGAAATTAGACAGGTGCATAAATTTGGGCACCCCAACAGAAAAATCACATCAATATTTAGTAGAGCCTCCTTTTGCTAAAATAACAGTCTCTAGACGCTTCCTATAGCCTCTAATGAGTGTCTGGATTCTGGATGAAGGTATTTTGGACCATTCCTCCTTACAAAACATCTCCAGTTCAGTTAGGTTTGATGGTTGCCGAGCATGGACAGCCCGCTTCAAATCATCCCACAGATTCTCAATGATATTCAGGTCTGGGGACTGGGATGGCCATTCCAGAACAATGTACTTGTTCCTCTGCATAAATTCCCAGGTAGATTTTGAGCAGTGTTTTGGGTCGTTGTCTTGTTGAAATATCCAGCCCCGGCGTAACTTCAACTTTGTGACTGATTCTTCAACATTATTCCCAAGAATCTGCTGATATTGAGTGGAATCCATGCGACCCTCAACTTTAACAAGATTCCCAGTACCGGCACTGGTCACACAGCCCCACACTATGATGGAACCCCCACCAAATTTTACTGTGGGTAGCAAGTGTTTTTATTGGAACGCTGTGTTCTTTTGCCGCCATGCATAACACCCCTCGTTATGACCAAATAACTAAATCTTTGTTTCATCAGTCCACAGCACCTTATTCCAAAATGAAGCTGGCTTGTCCAAATGTGCGTTTGTGGCATGTGTGCAGAAAAGGCTTCTTCCGCATCACTCTCCCGTACAGCTTCTCCTTGTGCAAAGTGCGCTGAATTGTTGAACGATGCACAGTGACACCATCTGCAGCAAGATGGTGTTGTAGGTCTTTGGAGGTGGTCTGTGGGCTGTTTTTGACCGTTCTCACCATCCTTCGCCTTTGCCTCTCCGATATTTTACTTGGCCTGCCACTTCTGGCCTTAACAAGAGCTGTGCCTGTGGTCTTCCATTTCCTCACTATGTTCCTCACAGTGGACACTGACAGCTTACATCTCTGCGATAGCTTTTTGTAGCCTTCCCCTAAACCATAATGTTGAACAATCTTTGTTTTCAGGTAATTTGAGAGTTGTTTTGAGGCCCCCATGTTGCCACTCTTCAGAGGAGAGACAAAGAGAACAACAACTTGCAATTGGCCACCTTAAATACCTTTTCTCATGATTGGATGCACTTGTCTATGAAGTTCAAGGCTTAATGAGCTCACCAAACCAATTGTGTGTTCCAATGAATCAGTGCTAAGTAGTTACAGGTATTCAAATCAACAGAATGACAAGGGTGCCCACATTTTTGCATAGCCTATTTTTCACATCTGATTTAATTTCATACAACTTAATATTGCTTAACTAAAAATCTTTGTCTGGACAGTATCCCAGTACTCAGATTTTATTAGAAAATGAATGGCATGCCACTGTGTGTCAGAGTATTGGTGCGCGATGAGCGCGGAATGGGGGAAAGCAGGCGCAGGGAGACAGGCGTGATGCGAAACAATGAATTTAATGAACACGAAGGCAACGAACATACACTGACACGTAACAATCACAGACAAGAACCATGTTCAGTCTCCTCAGGACTTTAAACGGCCCCACAAAACGCGGGCCCAGCTTCCGGCAGGGCAGGCGGAGGGGCAGGTTTCGGGTCGAGAGCCAGACCCTATCCCCCGGTGTGAACACCGGGGCCTCACTGCGGTGGCGGTCTGCGCTCGCCTTGTGCCTTCTCACGGCACGTTGCAGGTGCACGTGAGCTGCGTTCCAGGTCTCTTCCGAGCGCTTAAACCACTCGTCCACCGCAGGAGCCTCGGTCTGACTCGGGTGCCATGGTGCCAGAACCGGCTGGTAGCCTAGCACGCATTGGAAAGGGGAGAGGTTAGTTGAGGAATGTCGGAGTGAGTTCTGGGCCATCTCAGCCCAGGGGACAAACGCTGCCCACTCCCCCGGCCGGTCCTGGCAATACGACCTCAGAAACCTACCCACATCTTGGTTCACTCTCTCCACCTGCCCGTTGCTCTCGGGGTGGAACCCTGAGGTAAGGCTGACCGAGACCCCCAGACGTTCCATGAACGCCCTCCACACCCTAGACGTGAATTGGGAACCTCGGTCAGATACGATGTCCTCAGGCACCCCGTAGTGCCGGAATACGTGGGTAAACAAGGCCTCCGCGGTCTGTAGAGCCGTCGGGAGGCCGGGCAGAGGAAGAAAGCGACAGGACTTAGAGAACCGATCCACAACAACCAGAATCGTAGTGTTACCCTGTGACGGAGGGAGGTCCGTCACAAAATCCACCGACAGGTGTGACCACGGTCGCTGTGGAACGGGTAGGGGTTGTAATTTCCCCCTGGGCAGGTGTCTGGGCGCCTTATACTGTGCGCACACCGAGCAGGAGGAAACGTAAGCCCTCACGTCCTTAGCTAAAGTGGGCCACCAGTACTTTACATCCAGACAGCGCACCGTCCGGGCGATGCCAGGATGACCAGAGGAGAGTGAGGTATGGGCCCACACGATCAGGCGGTCACGGACAGCGGCCGGTACATACCTGAGCCCAACGGGACACTGAGTGGGGGTAATTTCCGTGCGCATAGCCCGCTCGATATCCCTGTCCACCTCCCATCTTACCGGTGCCACCAGGCGGGAGGCAGGGATGATGGGAGTAGGATCGATGGGCCGCTCCTCTGTGTCATACACCCGGGACAGTGCGTCTGCTTTCACATTCTGTGAACCTGGTCTGTATGAGAGTGTGAAATCAAACCGGGTGAAAAACATGGCCCACCTTGCCTGACGAGGGTTCTGTCTCCTCGCCGCCCGGATGTACTCCAGATTGCGGTGGTCAGTCCAGATGAGAAAGGGGTGTTTAGCCCCCTCAAGCCAATGTCTCCACACTTTCAGGGCTCCCACCACAACTAACAACTCCCTGTCCCCCACATCATAGTTGCGCTCCGCCGAGCTGAGCTTCTTAGAAAAAAAAGCACAGGGGCGGAGCTTAGGTGGCGTCCCCGAACGCTGAGACAGCACAGCTCCTATCCCAGCCTCGGACGCGTCTACCTACTATGAAGGACCGAGAGGGGTCCGGATGCGCCAACACGGGGGCCGAGGTGAACAGAGCCTTCAGACGACTAAACGCCCTATCTGCCTCGGCTGACCATCGCAAACGCACTGGTCCCCCCCTCAGAAGTGAGGTAATGGGAGCCGCTACCTGGCCAAAGCCCCGGATAAACCTCCGGTAGTAGTTGGAAAACCCTAAAAACCGCTGCACTTCCTTTACCGTGGTCGGAGTCGGCCAATTACGCACGGCTGAAATGCGGTCTACCTCCATCTCCACCCCGGACGTGGAAATGCGATATCCTAAAAAGGAGACGGCTCGTTGGAAAAACAAACACTTCTCAGCCTTGACGTACAGGCCATGCTTCAACAGTCGCCCAAGCACCTTGCGTACCAGGGACACATGCTCAGCGCGTGTGGAGGAGTATATCAGAATATCGTCGATATACACCACCACACCCTGTCCGAGTAGGTCCCTGAAGATCTCATCAACAAAAGCTTGGAAAACTGCTGGAGCATTTTTCAACCCGTACGGCATGACGAGGTATTCATAGTGCCCAGACGTGGTACTAAATGCCGTTTTCCACTCATCTCCCTTTCGGATACGCACCAGATTATAAGCGCTTCTGAGGTCTAATTTCGTGAAAAAGCGCGCCCCGTGTATCGACTCGATAGCACTGGCTATGAGGGGAAGCGGGTAGCTGATACCCACAGTGATCCGATTTATCCCTCTATAGTCGATACACGGGCGCAGACCTCCCTCCTTCTTCTTCACGAAAAAGAAACTCGAGGAGGCAGGTGAAGTAGAGGGCCGAATGTATCCCTGCCTCAGTGATTCGGAGACGTATGTCTCTTCTGGGACAGAGGATACACGTGACTCCTAGGAGGTGCCGCGTCTACCAGGAGATTTATCGTACAATCCCCTCGTCGATAAGGTGGTAATAGGGTCGCCTTCCTTTTACAGAAAGCGAGAGCCAAATCGGCATATTCTGAGGGAATATGTACGGTGGGTACATGGTCTGGACTCTCCACCGTAGTCGCACAGACGGAAACACCCACACACCTACCCGAGCACCCTTGGGACGATCCCTTCAGAGCCCTCTGTTGCCACGAAATTTTGGGGTCATGATGGGCCAACCAGGGTATGCCCAGCACCACGGGAAACGCAGGAGAATCAATTAGATAGAACTGAATACTCTCCTCATGATCCCCCTGCGTCCTCATTCTTAGTGGCGCTGTGACCTCCCCAATCAACCCTGACCCCAAAGGTCGACTATCTAAGGCATGTACGGGGAAAGGGACACTCAGAGACACAATGGGGATCCCTAACCTATGAGCCAACGCCCGGTCTATGAAATTTCCAGCTGCGCCTGAATCTACTAGCGCCCTATGCTGGGAATGCGGGGAACACTCAGCAAAAACAATACACACAAACATGTGCGCAACAGGGAGCTCTGAATGAGTCCGGTGCTGACTCACCTGAGATGGCACGACAGTGCTCTGCCTGCCGCCTCGACTCCCTGAGGGGCCTCCCCAGCACCGACCTGCCGTGTTTCCTCGGCGGCCACAACTGGTGCAGGAGACGACCCCTCCTCCGACCTCCCTGAGCGCAGCACCTCCCAGCTCCATCGGTGTCGGTGAGGGGAGGCTGAGAGATGGGATCGACGGACCCTGATCTGGACGTCCACGGGTAGCCAGCAAGTTGTCCATCTTGATGGACATGTCCACCAGCTGGTCCAGACTAAGGGTGGCATCCCTACAGGCCAGCTCGCGACGGACGTCCTCCCGTAGGCTGCACCGGAAATGGTCGATCAGGGCCCTGTCGTTCCATCCTGCGCTCGCCGCCAGAGTCCGGAAGTCCAGGGCGAAATCCTGTGCGCTCCTCGTCCCCTGCCGGAAATGAAACAGGCGTTCACCCGCCGATCTGCCATCAGGTGGATGGTCAAAAACCGCCCGAAATCGGCGAGTGAACTCCCCGTAGTGGTCCAACACCGCATCCTCTTCGATCCACACGGCGTTGGCCCACTCCAGGGCTTTCCCCGCCAGGCAGGAGACGAGGGCAGACACTCTCTCGTGTCCCGATGGAGTTGCCAGATACAGCTCCAGCTGGAGCAGGAACCCCTGGCAACCGGCCGCCTTTCCGTCGTACTCCCTCGGGAGCGAGAGCCTAATCCCACTGGGAACTGGGACGGGAGGCGGGACAAGGGGAATCGATGGAGGGGCTGGTGTCGGTGCGGGTGGCCCTCTCGACTCCCAACGGTCCATCGTCAGCAGCACTCGATCCATTGCCGTACCTAGGCGCTGAAGCATGGACTCGTGCTGCTGAACGCGCTCCTCCATGGGGAGCGGAGGGCTGTTCTCACCGGCTGCTTCCATAGACAATCGGTCCGTGATTCTGTCAGAGTATTGGTGCGCGATGAGCGCGGAATGGGGGAGAGCAGGCGCAGGGAGACAGGCGTGATGCGAAACAATGAATTTAATGAACATGAAGGCAACGAACATACACTGACACGTAACAATCACGGACAAGAACCATGGGGGAGCAGAGGGAATAAATAGTCAACATACAATTAGTGGGAATGGGAACCGGGTGTGCGATGAGACAGGACAAACGTAAACTGTGAAATGGATCCTAAAACCCTAACCCAGTGGTGGTCAGTGCCATTTAAGATGAGGGAGGACGATTTTTTCTTCATGATCATGGCCTTATTTCTATTACAAATTTGAGGTGATCATTAGTCCAACAGTTGCAAACAAGAGTTTATGTTTGACAAATTAAAGTATGTTTATCCCCATTTTGTTCGGTTTGCTTCCGTTAAAGAAACAATTTTCAATCGAAATCGCTGGAATGAATACACCCCTGATCACGCGTAAACAGAGTTCACTCTCATAACAGCCACATTGTATTCCTTCTCTTCCCTTCGCTTGTTTACTTCAATGCACAACAAATCAGCTGTATGTGACCAGGAGAAAAAACCTTTCCATCCAAAACTCTACAAATAGCCTACATTGTTGTCACCATATTAGCTAAAGTAACATCATAGTCAACATAGCTAATAGAACTAACGCGTTAGTAAACCCGCTACAATTATGCAGTTACCTTACAGTGTATAGTCAGTAAGCAGTTACACCGGCGGGCCCGGTGGCAATACATTTGTAATACCAAAAGCTTACCTTGACTTGGAAGAGTTCCAGTGTTGTGTTGGAAAGTCATAGCCAGCTAGCTAACATAGCATACCCCTGTTTGAGCAGGGTGTTTCGGTAAGATAAACTAGCTAGCTACATTTGCTAGCTAAGTAAGTGATTTTGGAAGGAATTAATTTGTTGAACAATTGTCTTTCTCTCGCTATGAGTCAACATCTCACCACATTTTATACACTGCAGTGCTAGCTAGCAGTAGACTAATTCTCTGATCCTTTGATTAGGTGGACAACATGTCAGTTCAGCCGCAAGAGCTCTGATAGGCTAGAGGACGTCATAATTACATGAAATTTCCCCCCCGGGGGATCAATAAAGTACCTATCTATCTATCTATCTACTGTTTAAGTCTATGGAAGGGGGTGAAAACCATTAGCGTCCTAGGTTTGTATTAAAGTCAATGTACCCAGATGAGGACGAAAGCTAGCTGGTGCTACCCTACACCATGGTGTAGCTTCTTAGAAAAATCATATTTCTGGCCGAAAAACGATTACAATTTCTCTCAAACAGTGGCATATGTGAAAAAGAAAATACTTCTGCTGTGTAAACACATTGATTCTCATTGTGAATAGGCTCAGGATGAGTTGGGTAGCTGATATTCAGAGCTTAAATAGCCAAATTGATTAGTCACAGGAATCCGGACAAATAAAACCAATGCAATTGCCTGTTTTACAATTGGAAGGCCTACCACATGGATGGATATTCATAAAATTCCATTGCTGGCTGACATGATAGGCTACACCCCAGTACTGGACCGACACCAACGTTTTTTAGATGTCTTCTTTTGGTCTTGTCCGGACTGAACTTCTTGTTTTGGTGTTTACAAATGGTAGACCTAGCACATAGAAGGGCATTCATAAAATGTTATTTCAGGCGACAATGTAAACTACACCCCAGTCAGCATGAACCGACACCGATGCCTTGTGTGTGTCTACAGTCGTGGCCAAAAGTTTTGAGAATGACACAAGTATTGGTCTCCACAAAGTTTGCTGCCTCAGTGTTGATGATGGCAATTTGCATATACTCCAGAATGTCATGAAGAGTGATCAGATGAATTGCAATTAATTGCAAAGTCCCTCTTATCCATGAAAATGAACTTAATCCCCCCAAAACATTTCCACTGCATTTCAGCCCTGCCACAAAAGGACCAGCTGCCATCATGTGTCAGGCTCTGGCCATAGAGAAGCTTTGCTTCTCTATAGTTCTATGGTCAGAGTCTGGCAGATCTATAATTCTACATCTGTGTGGTGTTGTGTGTGGGATCCCTAATTAGAGGCAGCTGCTATGCATTACCTCTAATTAGGGATCCTACTTAATTGTCTATGTTCCACTCCCTTGGCGTGGTTCATTGTTATGTTGTACTTGTATGTCCCGTGTTCGTGCTACGTGTGTTTTATATTGCATTTGTTATTTTGTATAGTTCGTTAGTCGAGTTTATTCATTTAATAAATATGTCGAACTATCGCTACGCTGCGCCTTGGTCTCTCTACACACCCGAACGTGACAGAATGAACCACCACCCGACCAAGCAGCGTAAATCTGGAGCAAAGGAGAAGAAAGGAAGACAGCGGCGTTATCGAGGTAAAGGAGCCCGTAGTCAACCCCAGGAAAATTTCGGGGGGGGGCTATGGGGATGGTCTGGCAAGGAGGAGGACGCGCCAGTACCACTCTCCATGTGGGATACACTGTGCCCAAATTATAAATGGGGGGCGCAAAGTGTAGAAGAGGAGGAGTATTTGGAGAGACATTTAGGAGACGTTTTGGAGGAGATGTGGGAGATAGCGGAAGAGGTGGAACGGGAAATGTCGGAATGGAATAATCCGTGTCCAGTCGCCTACTCCACTCCCGTGAAAGAGCAGTCCGCTTTACCGGTGCCCAGTCGGGGTCCGGCCGTCTGCTCTACTCCAGTGCCAGAACAGTTCGCTCCAACGGTGCCCAGTCCGGGTCCGGCCGTCTGCTACACTCCAGTGCCAGAGCAGTCCGCTCCACCGGTGCCCAGTCTGGGTTCGGCTGTCTGCTACACTCCAGTGCGCCTCTCCAGTCAGGTACGTCCTGTGCCTGCTCCCCGCACTAGCCCTGAGGTGCGTGTCATCAGTCCGGTGCCATCAGTGCCGACTCCACGCACCAGGCTTCCAGTGCGCGTCTCCAGTCAGGTACGTCCTGTGCCTGCTCCCCGCACTAGCCCTGAGGTGCGTGTCATCAGTCCGGTGCCATCAGTGCCGACACCACGCACCAGGCTTCCAGTGCGCGTCTCCAGTCAGGTACGTCCTGTGCCTGCTCCCCGCACTAGCCCTGAGGTGCGTGTTATTAGTTCGGTGCCACCAGTGCCGACTCCACGCACCAGGCTTCAAGTGCGCGTCTCCAGTCCGGTACGTCCCGTGCCGACTCCCCGCACTCGACCTCCAGTGCGTGTGCCCAGCCAGGTGCCTCCAGTGCCGGCTCCACGCATCAGACCGTCGGTGCGTCTCACCAGCCCGGAGACTCCCGTGATGGTCGACAGCCCGGAGCCTCCCGTAATGGTCGAAAGCCCGGAGCCTCCCGCGATGGTCGAAAGCCCGGAGCCTCCCGCGATGGTCGAAAGCCCGGAGCCTCCCGTGACGCTCGACAGCCCGGAGCCTCCCGTGACGCTCGACAGCCCGGAGCCTCCCGTGACGCTCGACAGCCCGGAGCCTCCCGTGACGCTCGACAGCCCAGAGCCTCCCGTGACGCTCGACAGCCCGGAGCCTCCCGTGATGATTGAAAGGCCGGAGTCGCCTGCCACACCCGTGCTCAGTCCTGGCCCGGTTATTTGCCCCGCTCCATGGCCTGAACTTTTTGCCCCACCATTGTTATTTCCAGGACCGGTGGGTTGCCCCTTTATATGGCCGGAGTCGCCTGCCACACCGGTGCCCAGTCCTGGCCCGGTTATTTGCCCCGCTCCATGGCCTGAGCCTTTTGCCCCACCATGGTCATTTCCAGGACCAGTGGGTTGCCCCTTTAAATGGCCTGAGTTGCCTGCCACACCAGTGCCCAGTCCGGGCCCAGTAGAAAAGGGGAGGAAGTTATCCACTTCGCCGGGGCCGGAACCGCCACCTGCGATGATTGTTGGATGTTTTTTCCCTCCCTGACCCTTCCCTCATGTTTTGTTTGTTTTTCTTGCGGCCGGGAGTCCGCGCCTTTGGGGGGGGGGTACTGTCAGGCTCTGGCCATAGAGAAGCTTTGCTTCTCTATAGTTCTATGGTCAGAGTCTGGCAGATCTATAATTCTACATCTGTGTGGTGTTGTGTGTGGGATCCCTAATTAGAGGCAGCTGCTATGCATTACCTCTAATTAGGGACCCTTCTTAATTGTCTATGTTCCACTCCCTTGGCGTGGTTCATTGTTATGTTGTACTTGTATGTCCCGTGTTCGTGCTACGTGTGTTTTATATTGCATTTGTTATTTTGTATAGTTCGTTAGTCGAGTTTATTCATTTAATAAACATGTCGAACTATCGCTACGCTGCGCCTTGGTCTCTCTACACACCCGAACGTGACATCATGTCAGTGATTTTCTCGTTAACACAGGTGAGAGTGTTGACGAGGACAAGGCTGGAGATCACTCTGTCATGCTGATTGAGTCAGAATAACAGACTGGAAGCTTTAGAAGGAGGGTGGGGCTTGAAATCATTGTTCTTCCTCTGTCAACCATGGTTACCTGCAAGGAAACACGTGCCGTCATCATTGCTTTACACAAAAAGGGCTTCACAGGCAAGGATATTGCTGCTGGTAAGATTGCACCTAAATCAACCATTTATCGGATCATCAAGAACTTCAAGGAGAGAGGTTCAATTGTTGTGAAGAAGGCGTCAGGGCGCCCAAGAAAGTCCAGCAAGCGCCAGGACCGTCTCCTTAAGTTGATTCAGCTGCGGTATCGGGGCACCACCAGTGCAGAGCTTGCTCAGGAATGGCAGCAGGCAGGTGTGAGTGCATCTGCATGCACAGTGAGGCAAAGACTTTTGGAGGATGGCCTGGTGTCAAGAAGGGCAGCAAAGACACCACTTCTCTCCAGGAAAAACATCAGGGACAGACTGATATTCTGCAAAAGGTACAGGGATTGGACTGCTGAGGACTGGGGTAGAGTCATTTTCTCTGATGAATCCCCTTTCCGATTGTTTGGGCCATCCGGAAAACACCTTGTCTGGAGAAGACAAGGTGAGTCCTCGCTACCATGAGTCCTGTGTCATGCCAACACTAAAGCATCCTGAGACCATTCATGTGTGGGGTTGCTTCTCAGCCAAGGGAGTGGGCTCACTCACAGTTTTGCCTAAGAACAAAGCCATGAATAAAGAATGGTACCAACACATCCTCTGAGAGCAACTTCTCCCAACCATCCAAGAACAGTTTGGTGACGACCAATGCCTTTTCCAGCATGATGGAGCACCTTGCCATAAGGCAAAAGTGATAACTAAGTGGCTCGGGAACAAAACATTGACATTTTGGGTCCATGGCCAGGAAACTCCCCAGACCTTAATCCCATTGAGAACTTGTGGTCTATCCTCAAGAGGCGGGTGGACAAACAAAAACCCACAACTTCTGACAAACTCCAAGCATTGATTATGCAAGAATGGCCTGCCATCAGTCAGGATGTGGCCCAGAAGTTAATTGACAGCATGCCAGGGCGGATTGCAGAGGTCTTGAAAAAGAAGGGTCAACACTGCAAATATTGACTCTTTGCATAAACTGAATGTCATTGTCAATGAAAGCCTTTGACACTTATGGAATACTTGTAATTTGTCAGGCTCTGGCCATAGAGAAGCCTATGGTCTTTTCTTTCTCTTTCTGGTGGTGGTTTGTGTGGGATCCCTAATTAGAGGCAGCTGTAGCACATCGTCTCTAATTAGGGATCCTACATAGGTTGGTAGATTTTCACACTGGGTTGTGGGTCGTTGTCGTTATATGTCGCAGTCAAGTGTGCTATTTGTTACGTCCGTTCATTTCGTGTTTGTTTTTGTGAACGTGACGTTTTGTTCATATCATGTTTGTTTGTATTGTGTAGTTTGTTCATTTGATAAATTTATATACATAGTAAATAAATATAAAATGTCGATCTATAATCCCTGCGCTGCGTCTTGGTCGAGGTATGCACCCTCTCGTGACATAATTATACTTCAGTGTTACCATAGTAACTACTGACATAAAGATCTAAGAACACCTAAGCAGCAAACTTTGTGGAGACCAATACTTGTGTCATTCTCAAAACTTTTGACCACGACTGTATTATTGGTGCAGTCTGGACTGGTCTTGATTTCCATGTCCACTTTGGCTTTTGGTCCAATCCGGACCAAATCTGAACCAAAGATTTGGTCCGGTCTGGACCGGCCTTGATTTGGTCCAAACATAGACGCCTATAAATTAAGTATTTTCAAGATTCATTCAGAACAGAAAATGAACCCGATTTCAACATTCGGTAAATATGATTATCATTTTACCTTTTATTCTGAAACTAAATTGAACCTAACTTCAACGTCTGTAAAATATGTATTTTAGACTTATTTTCAACACATTTTTAGTTTTGCAAGGGTGGTAATTTGTTTGTCTCACCTGGGGCGGCAGAACAGCCAGAACGTTATAAAGTAACGTTTTTTATTTATATTTAACTAGGCAGGTCAGTTAAGAACAAATTCTTATTTACAATGACGGCCAACCTACAGGGTCAGCACATTGAGAAAATGTGGGTTAACTGCCTTGCTCAAGGACACCTCGACAAGTTTTTTACCTTGTCAGCTCGGGTATCCTTTCGGTTACTTGCTCAACACTCTAACCACTAGGCTACCTGCCGCGTTATATGCTATTGCGAGAAGTGGCGGAGCATCGCTCCCGTGCGCTCCGGCTGCACTACACCACAAGATCAACCATATACTGTAAACAGTACCCTACATTCTCCAGCACCTAACAAACATATTCCCACACTCAAAAACTGTAGCCATGGTTTTGAAATAAGAAAGATATCAGAAATATGTCATGTGTATATGAGACTTTTATTATGACATTTCCATACAGACTTTATGCTATTTGTAGCTTCCATCAATGTAATTGTCTGCATAATTTTCAATCCCCCATATCAGTGGAGGCTGGTGACTTGAACATTTGAGGAGGAGGAGGATGGGAGACCCAAGGTATAGGCGCGGAACGCACGGAGAAGACAAAGTGTGTTTCAAAAATCGTCAAAGACTAATTATTTTAACCTAAAGCATTTAATAAAGACATTTATAGTACAA
The DNA here is from genome assembly GCA_023634145.1 of Thymallus thymallus. Taxonomy (NCBI): domain Eukaryota; kingdom Metazoa; phylum Chordata; class Actinopteri; order Salmoniformes; family Salmonidae; genus Thymallus; species Thymallus thymallus. The sequence continues at coordinate 42,247,333 of CM042410.1, forward strand.
TATTATGGGGAATGGGAATGAGAGGACTATCTACACAGTGTTGGAAAGGGCTCACTCAGTGATTGAATGAGGGTATGAGGCATGAGTTGAGGTGTTTAGAGGCTTGACCAGTGCAGGACAGGATTTGACTGGGAAGACCAAAAACAATAACACAACACACTACACAGTTAGACAAAAGAGCTAAGAATTAGTTAGTCCAAGCAAGGAGTAAAATAATGTATGTGTAATAATGTGATTGTTTTTGTGTATTTGATTGACTGTACATACAGTAATGAGAGATTGGAGAGGAAACATACAATATGCAAGTGGATGAGCGGTCACATGAGACGTGGCTTCAGTTCATGTTAGGAGAGAGTTGACAATGGTAGTGGAGTGGTCATCGCCACTTAATCAGGGAACAGGAGGGGACTTAGCTGTAAATATAAATAGCAGATACATTAAATTAAAGCTGCGCCATCCTAGGTTTGGACAACGAGTTTCTATATGAAGTTAAACAGACATCTCAAAATTCATAAAGTCAAACACAGACTGCGCATCTCGCCTACTTGACACATCAAAGTAGCCCAAGAAACGTTCCTGAATAAAACCCTGATCATCCACATACCTGACAATAACTGACAACTGCGAGCGAAAGCTGATGTCTGTGGTTTCATCCATTTGCCATGCGAAAAACGGCGCTGCGTCCACCTCTCTTTTAATCTCACTTTTAATGGATGATGCGATGGAAGCTATCGAATCATTCTGGATTGATTTCAACATCCCAGAAAAGACAGTAGAAAGTTCCATACGTTCAGCAAGTAACACATCACAACGTGCTATTACCCCTGCAAGCTCCTTGTGGTTGCCTTTCCCTCTAGTCATGTCCTGTGAAAGCTAATTATTTGATGCCCAATAATGCAGTGGTGTCGATAAGCTGCTTGAGTACATCCCGGTTTCTTCTTACTTTCTCGTTGTGTCGCGCCGTTTGAATACAGCATACCTTCGTCCATTATATGATCGATGGGGCTTTTTGTTGAATCTGATTTGGTCATTTATATGCTCCCTGCTTTTGTGATACCGTTTACCTGAACGAGCAATGTTTTTCAGATCACAGTACCCCCCCTTCGCCCAAGGCTCAGACTTTCCAAAAGGAAGGCAAGGCCGGCTTGATGAAAGGCTTCATGTTAAGAACAAATTCTTATTTACAATGGCGGCATACCTCGGCCTCCACTAAACCGGACGACGCGGTGGCAATTGTGCGCCGCCATGTGGGACTCCCGATTACGGCCGGTTGTGATACAGCCCGGGATCGAACAAATTAGAACGTTGAGCCACTCGGAAGCCCAAATAAGACACACTGGCTTGTCATTGGGGAAAAGATGGTAAGATGAAAGCAAATCTCTCTGTACATTCTTCCTTCAAACTTCAATTTTCATTATCCACTTTTCTTTTGATATAAAGCTAATTGTTCTGAACGAATGTTGACGTTAAAAATAGTAATGTAGCCTACTGTAGGCTACGTAGACCTATTTTTCCCCACCAATCAACGAACAGAGAAATATACAAAATTAAACAGAGACATGGTGATTTTATGAGCGTAATCAGATCGAAATTATTATATTGTAATAAACAGGCAAAGTGAGCAGGTCTCGAACCCTCAACCTTGTATCCCAAAGTCCAGCGCGCTATCGACTGTGCCGGAAAACCATGCTTAAGCAGCAGTCGACATCCACGCTTATAAACCCAGGGTCGTTACAATATTATTATCACTGAATTTATTTTGTCCTAATCAGATGTGTGAAACATTTTGTTCGATTTGTAGTGTAGGCCAATGAATTGTGCTAATATTATATCATAATAATGTTCTGGCCCACCGACTAGTAGCTCAGAAAAAATGTGGTCGCAAATGCTTGTTGCATCGCAAACTATGCTCCCAGTCCCATCCGAGTTCAGCGGATGGATGATGCGCCGCTGCCATTTACTTCGATGGGGAGATGGACGAAAGCTCCTCCAGATCACGATACCCAATGATGGAAAACAACAGTGTAGTGATGGATCGTTCGCGAACGAAGGGATCTTTTTGGTGAACGTTGGGAACCGAATTCATTTGGCTCTCTGATTTTCGTCCTGCTACTGCTTTTTGAGCAACAAACAACGTTTTTCTGTAGATAAGTTACAAAATTAACTAAATGGGGTGAATCCTCACTGCAGGAATAATAAATATTAGGGAGAGCGCGTCAATCTGGTCCACGCTGAATTATTTTATGTTTAAAATTTGCAGGCCATCTAATAATTTCGCCTGGTAAAAATTTATTTGAAAGCGAATTTCACGATCTGACATAATGGTAGCCTACCTTTTGGCATTTATATTGTATATTTGCAAATGTTTCATTGTTCTAGATCGATTTAAAATATTTTTGAACGAAGATCCGTTTAGGAGCCAGATGAGCCGTCTCTTTTACGTGAACTAAGCCAAATGAGCCGGCTCACTGAAAAGACTCAAATCAAATCAAAGTGTATTTGTCACGTGCGCCGAATACAACAGGTTTCATACCTTACAGTGAAATGCTTACTTACAAGCCCTAACCAACAGTGCAGTTTTTAATTATAAAATAAGTGTTAGGTAAACAATAGATGAATAAAGAAATAAAAAACAATAAAATGACAGCAGAAAATAACAGTAGCGAGGATATATACAGGTGGTACCGGTACAGAGTCAATGTGCAGGGGCACCGGTTAGTCGGGCAAATTGAGGTAATATGTACATATAGTTATAGTTAAAGTGACTATGCATAGATGATAAACACAGAGTAGCAGTAGCGGAATGCCAATCACTACAACAGTGGAGAGATTAGATCGACGAGAGCACCACAATCAACAGGCACACTCAACGGGCAGGCGGTTAGACTGTCACAGGGACAAACCAATAAGAGGTTATAATTGATTGGAATAAGCGGGTCTTGAAGTAAAGTTGGCCAATTGAAAACGGATCAAATCTATTCTGGTGTCCGGAACAGGTGTAGTCCAGCAGGTGGTGATGGTGACCCACTTAGCAGTTCGCACTGGACAGGTGCAAGAGAGATGAAATTGTATGTTTGTGTGTACCGACATGGCTGTTATGTTATTACTTTGTGTACTTACTAAACACCTAGATTTGTATTGGTGTGGGAAATAAATGTCTTTATCAATTATGAATAGCTAAACCAATATCGACTTTTGAACCACTAGCTGTTAAATCAAGCATGCGCGGAAAACCGATTATGACGCGCAAGAGTTTCAAATGACGCAACAATACAGCTCCAGGCCAGATACAGTTAATGTTATTATTAAAGATATTATTCAGTTGCACACTAAAACTGCGATTTGACAAGTGTGATTTGAGGTGAGTCAAATATTCACAAACGTTCACAATAAACTAACCATCATAGCCTATTTAACCTATAGTTCTGTCATAGTAAGATAACAAATCGGAAGGTGAAAGTGAATGTATTCGAAATATGTTTTCTTTCTGACATTATATATCTATCCTTGTGAAAAACAATTATTTAGTATAGCTGTTATTTCAGTTGATATCAATCACTCCATCTATATCTACTCCTGTCTGTCTGTGTGTGTACTGTCTAGCCAGCACATGCCAGAAAGGTTCTTTCTGATAGGCTCATATTCAAAATGTCTCATAGTAGGAGTGCTGATCAATTATCAGTTTTGTCTTTTAAATCATACTAAATACGTTTTTATAGATAGGCGATTAGCACTCCTACCCTGAGACACTTTGTGAACACAATCCAGGTGTATTGTGATTATGAAGTTGTAATGAGGTATTATTATTTTAGTCATGCTGATGCATGATGGGTTTTAGGCTAGAGTTTTAGTACTGTCGTGTGTAGGCTATTTCTTAATTCACTGACCTGGTAAGTCAATGATGTATACAATGGCACCATCTAGTGACAGACACACAGAAACACACATGGTTGCTGCAGTCAACTGACCAAATCGCCCTCTAGTGGCCTCATGGGTGGAATATTATTATTATTTAGCCAACTAAAAACTAAACAGCCTTTAATCACACAACTAACACAACTGTGACTTACACTACGTGAATGTGATTAGTTGACTGTCCAGGATGGCCAGAGGTAGCTCTGGTCCAGGGCATTATGTGCTGCACGCTGAAGGAAGGCAAGCCATACGTAATGCCCTGGACCAGAGCTACCTCTGGCCATCCTGGACAGTCAACTCATCACATTCACGTAGTGTAAGTCACAGTTGTGTTAGTTGTGTGATTAAAGGCTGTTTAATTGAGCAGAAGTTGAATTATTATTTTAATATTGTAATAAATTGTCTGCGTTGACTTCCTAAATAATATGTTGACGTACCTTTTCTCCCAGCTACCAGCAGGCAGAGATGGAGGTTCAGTTCCTGAAAGAAGAGAAGAAGAGCTGTACAGAGAAGGAAGCCCACATGCTTGAGTTGATGGGGAAGGATCGAACCATCCGAAATCAGAAGAAGGAGATGGACAGACTTCAAGTGTGCCTCTGGGAGGAGGAGAAGAAGAAGAAGACGGAGAAGGACAAGATGGTTGAACAATTACAGTCTGAGACAGACAATCTCAGAGCCCTTTTAAAAGACGAAAGGAGGAGTAGAAGAGTAGAAAGGGGTAAAATGAAAGAGTGGAAGGCTGAGATCCTGAGACTGAGGGAGGCAGAGAGCCAGAGGGAGGCAGAGAGCCAGAGGGAGGCAGAGAGCCATAGGGAGGCAGAGAGCCAGAGGGAGGCAGAGAGAGCCACAGAAGCAGAAGAGAACCAGAGAAAAATGGAGGAGATCAAAAGACTCAAACAACTACTGGATCTACTGAAGGTGAAGCTAGAACTGGCCCAGGTAAGACATGTCATTGTTATTAATAAAAGGCAGTGGATATTTACCCTGCTGAAACTGAATGGTGGTGGACAGCGGTATGCTAACCCTATGTTAACTTTGATGCCTTTACCTTAACCTCAATGAAACTATACCTAACCTTAACCTTAACCCAACCCTAGGTCCTGAACTTAACCATTACCCTAACCTTATTTTTTCTCAACCCCTATGTCTTTCTTCTGCTGGTTGAATATCCACTTCCTTATTAATATCATTACTGTTGTTGTTGTTGATAACAGTATGTGTGCAGGTTGTAAATTATTGTATTAGTGAAACATCATTGGTAGGAGTAATTTCTACAAGCATAAACATCAGAGGCAAAATGTATGTAACATCACACAAATTGAAACGGTAATTGAATGGGCAAGCTAGTTTTGTGTTTTTTATTTGTACAGATTTGGAACATCATTGATTGCATAACGTCTCATAATATTTTCAAACCATGTCAGTACATTCAATGACAATAAATTGACCAGATTAATTGGTCAAAAGGACCCTGCTATTGATGTTGTCCAGTGTTTGATTCAATTACCTAGCTCTAGGTTGTACTTCTATCATTCATGCAAATCCTTTGAAAGTATGTCTTGGTCATAGATTATAACTAATTTTACATTTTAAAAATGAAGCAAGAGATAGCGATATTGAAGCTATGGCAGAAAGTCATGGAGGACCAGCGACCAAGACTGGCATGGAACAACAAACATATTGAGACGGAAAGAGAGAGGGAAAGAGAGAGGGAAAGAGAGAGGGAAAGGGAGAGAAAAGCAGAATTGGAGAGAAAAGAAATGAAGGAGAAAGTGAAACAGGCAGAGGAAACGATAAAAGTGTTAGAACGAGAGATTGAGAGATTGAAAGAGATTGAACAGAAAATAACATTTGAAAAAAAAACAGTCATGCGTATCGCAGAGAAAGAGAAAGTCCAACTGGTTAACAAAAAGGTAAAAGAGTTAGAGAGAGAGGTTGACAGATTGAAAGAAGATATGACAACAAAAGAGATTCAATACAAAAGAACAATTGAAAGAGCGAAAGAAGCTTGTAGAAGACAGAATGAGAGAGTGAAACAGGTTAACCAAAATGTACTAGTGTTAGACAGAGAGGTTGCAAGAATGAAAGAAGAGATTAGATTGAAAGACGAGACTGGACCAGAGAGAAAATTTGATAGAGACAGAGAGAGAGGAAATGTTTGGAGACAAAGAGAAGAGGAGACAGTCCTCATAAATGACAAAAATACATCTGAATTGGAGGAAATGTTCAAGAAAATCAAGGAACAGATGATAGAATTAGAAAATATGCAATGTAAATGGAAACAGAACCAAATGGACATGGAGGAGAAGACAGAGGGGGAGAACGACACACAGAAAGAGGTAGAAAGAAAGAGAAAGGAGAAAATACCAAAACAGAGACAAGAAGAAGAAGAAGAGGAGAAGGAGATGGAGAGAGAAGAAGAAGAGGAGAAAAATAAAGATATGGAGAGAGCACAAGAAGAGGAGATACGCAAACAGAAGCACAGAGAGATGGAAGAGGAAGAAAGAGAGATGGAGAAAGAGAGACAGAGAGAGATCAAAAGAAAGAGAATGGAGAAGAGACAGAAAAATATGGAAAGAGAAGAAGAGAGACAGAGAGAGAATGAAAGAGAGCATGAAGAAGAACGATGTAAACAGAAGAAAATAGAGATGGAAGAGGAAGAAAGAGAGAAGGAGAGACAGAGAGAGATCAAAAGAAAGAGTATGGAGAAGAGACAGAAAAATATGGAAAGAGAAGAAGAAAAACAGATGGAGATTGAAAGAGAGCATGAAGAACAACGATGTACACAGAAGAAAATAGAGATGGAAGAGGAAGAAAGAGAGAAGGAGAAAGAGAGACAGAGAGAGATCAAAAGAAAGAGAATGGAGAAGAGACAGACAAACATGGAAAGAGAAGAAGAAAAACAGAGAGCGATGGGAGAGAAAGAGAGACAGAGAGAGAGAGAAAGAAAGAGAATGGAGAATAGACAGAGAGAGGATACAAAAGAGAGGAAGGAGATGGAGATGGAAACAGAGAGAGAGAGAGATGAAGAGGAAAGACAAAGAAAGTTAAAGAGAGAAGAACAACAAGAGGAGAGAAAGAGACTGTTTGAGAAAGATGAAGAAGAAGAAGAAGATAGATGGAAACAGAAGCATATTGACATGGAGAAGGAGGGAAGAGACAGGGAGAAAAAGAGACAGAGCGAGAGAGACGATAGAAGAGAAAGACGACAACAACAAGAGGAGAGACAGAAACAAATGGAGAAAGAGAAAGAAAGGGAGAAAGACAATGAAAATCAGAGAGAGATTATTAAATTAAAATATCAGCAACAGAAAGAGATGGAGGAAGAACAGATGATGATGAGAGAGATGGAGGAAGAACAGATGATGATGAGAGAGAGGGAGGAAGAACAGATGATGATGAAAGAGATGGAGGAAGAACAGATGATGATGAAAGAGAGGGAGGAAGAACAGATGATGATGAGAGCAAGGGAGGAAGAACACATGATGATGAGAAAGATGGAGGAAGAACACATGATGAAGAGAGAGAGGGAGAAAGAAAAGATGATGATAAGAGAGATGGAGGAAGAACAGATGATGATGAGAGAGATGGAGAAAGAACAGATGATGATGAGAGAGAGGGAGGAAGAACAGATGATGATGAGAAAGATGGAGGAAGAACAGATCATGAAGAGAGATAGGGGGAAAGAACAGATGATGATGATGAGAGAGATGGAGGAAGAACAGATGATGATGATAGAGAGGGAGGAAGAACAGATGATGATGAGAGAGAGAAAGAAAGAACAGATGATGATGAGAAAGATGGAGGAAGAAGAGATGATTAGAGAGAGGGAGGAAGAACAGATGATGATGAGAAAGATGGAGGAAGAACAGATGATGAAGAGAGAGATGGAGAAAGAACAGATGATGATGAGAGAAAGGGAGGAAGAACAGATGATGATGAGAGAGAGAGAGGAAGAACAGATGATGATGAAAGAGAGGGAGAAAGAACAGATGATGATAAAGGAGAGGGAGAAAGAACAGATGATGATGATGAGAGAGATGGAGGAAGAACAGATGATGATGAGAGAGAGAAAGGAAGAACAGATGATGATGAGAGAGATGGAGAAAGAACAGATGATGATGAGAGAGAGGGAGGAAGAACAGATGATGATGAGAAAGATGGAGGAAGAACAGATCATGAAGAGAGATAGGGACAAAGAACAGATGATGATGATGAGAGAGATGGAGGAAGAACAGATGATGATGAGAGAGAGGGAGGAAGAACAGATGATGATGAGAGAGAGAGAGAAAGAACAGATGATGATGAGAAAGATGGAGGAAGAAGAGATGATTAGAGAGAGGGAGGAAGAACAGATGATGATGAGAAAGATGGAGGAAGAAGATATGATTAGAGAGAGGGAGGAAAAACAGATGATGATGAAAGAGAGGGAGAATGAACAGATGATGATGAGAGAGAGGGAGGAAGAACAGATGATGATGAGAAAGATGGAGGAAGAACAGATGATGAAGAGAGAGATGGAGAAAGAACAGATGATGATGAGAGAAAGGGAGGAAGAACAGATGATGATGAGAGAGAGAGAGGAAGAACAGATGATGATGAAAGAGAGGGAGAAAGAACAGATGATGATAAAGGAGAGGGAGAAAGAACAGATGATGATGATGAGAGAGATGGAGGAAGAACAGATGATGATGAGAGAGAGAAAGGAAGAACAGATGATGATGAGAGAGAGGGAGAATGAACAGATGATGATGAGAGAGAGGGAGGAAGAACAGATGATGATGATGAGAGAGATGGAGGAAGAACAGATGATGATGAGAGAGAGGGAGGAAGAACAGATGATGATGAGAGAGAGGGAGAAAGAACAGATGATGATGATGAGAGAGAGGGAGGAAGAACAGAAAGTGTTTAAGGAAGCAGAGCAGGAGGAAAGAGAAAAAGAAGAAGAGAGAAGAAAGGGAGTAAGCATGAAGAAACATGAAGTAGTTAATGTTAAAGCAAAAGCACGGGAAGTCTTCAACAGGCGTAAAGAGAGGAGGTTAGAAGTGTTGAAGGGGGAACGAGAACAGATAGAAAGAGGACAACAAATCAGGAGGGAGAAGGAGGAAAGACGGCTGGAGATGGAAAGAAAACAGGAGAGGGCAAGACAACAAGAGGAGCAGGATAAAAAACAAGAGATTGAGATTGCTAGACAGAAAGAAATGTTCAGACTAAGAGAGGAAGAGAGGCAGAGAGAGGAAAAGAGAGAGGAGGAGAGAAAGAGAGCCATTAAAGAACATGTGGCTTTAATCAGAGAGAGAGAGAAGATAATAGAGGCAAACAAAAGGGAGGAGATGGTAGAAGAGGAAAGAAGGGAGATCCTGGAGAAGTACAAGAGGGGTGAGTTAGAGAACCCTGAAGAGGAGGAGGAGAAATCTGAAGAGGAGGAGAAGAAGGAGGACGTCAAGGAGGACCTTGTCCCACCCGATAAAAGTATCAGAAGGAGAGCTGTGGGCTGGCTGAATAAGAAGTGGGAGAAGAGGAACCTCAGAAAAATAGAGAGAACGTATCAGAGAGAGGAGGAGGAAGGCTGTGACATCATCCACTTAGGTAAGACCTGTTTTCCCTCTGCTTATGACATCATCATCTTTATTCTCCTGTACACACACATACGTTCCACACCAGTCATCGTGTTGCATTATTGTTTCAATATAAAACTACTGGACAAAATGGTCAAGCTGATCTGGTATCAACTTAAATGTAATGTACACAGGGAATGTAGAATTGAAAACCCAACTGGATCTCAATGGCCCTGGTCAAAAGTAGTCCACCATAGCCTTTTGGGGGCCCTAAGCAACATTTTGTTTTTGAAAAGATTTCCTCCAAATCTATACTTTGCTATTGGGCGTAGAGAAAATGTTGCAGTTTTTAAACAGGTTTGCTGCAATTCTACACATTTTGTCATGGGGAGAGAATATTTTACAATGATATAAAACATTTGATTGTATTCTACTAACTCTGCCATGGGGGACGGAGAGAAGAATTTGTAGTTTTAAATATCATATCCTGCAGTTATAAACATTTTGCCATGGGGTTAAGTGAAAACTGCAGTTTTAAAGCTAATATCCTTACATTTTACACATTTTGCCATGGGGTTGAAAGAAAATGTGGCAGTTTTAAATCTAATTTCTTGTAGTTCTACACATTTTTTTCCGATGATATCTGAATGAGAGTGACTAACAAAATCAATGGGGCTCACTGCAGGTCAAGGCCACTGGGCGCGTGCCCTGCGTGCCCAGTCCGTAATTCCACCATGATTACTACAAATTTAAATAGCTGACTAGACTAACTTACCAATCTAAAGTATGTTAGCTGACATGGCTAACAGAGTAACTGACTGAGATAACAAGAAAAATACTGCTAATGTAACAACCAAGTTTAGAAATTGTACCTTCTGTCATCTACTATTCTCGTAAGTTGAAAGCCCGAAAGAGTTCCTAGAAAATACACACAAAAAAAGTTTTTAAACGTTTTTGGTGGTTTCGGGGGGCCCCTAGTGGCTAAGCGATCGCATATGCTTATGGCCGGCCCTGGCACTATACAAGGAATAGGTGCAATTTGGGACTCATGTTAAACTTAGGGTCAAGTCAATTTGGACAGGAATTATTGCACTTTATTGACCAATTCCATGCCTTGCTCAATTGAAAAGAATATAGAATCATTGAGATCCAATTGGGTTTTCTATTCTTAGTTCCCTGTGTCCATTGCATTTAAGTTGATACCAGATCCCCTAAGTTGAATGTGAAATCTGCTTCTTCTCTCCTCCCAGTCAAACCTGGACACACAGGGCTAATGTACACCATGACCCGGGCAGAGAGAGAGAGGGAGAAGAGGAAGGAGCTCCTTATGGCTGAGGAGAAAAGGAAGAAGATGGAGGATTTCAATAAGCAGTGGAGAGCGATGTCCCTGCTTAAAAAACAGACTGAACAGAAACTTAAAGAGGAGAGGGAGAGGATGAAGGAACAGTACCTAAAAGAAAAGCATGAGAAATGGCTGGAGCAGATAAATCTGGAGGCTGATGCACAAATCAAAAAGTTCAGCACCCGGTGTCCAACCACCCAACACAGCCACGACTACAACCACGGTCAGGAGTTGCCGGGGTGGGGCACGGGCCAGCAGGTAATCCAAGAGCCCGTTGGATCTGGAGATGGCCAGCAGGACGGGCCAAAGAGGTCACAGGCATGGACAGAGAACCAGCAGGGGGGGTCAGAGAACCAGCAGGGGGGGGCAGAGAACCAGCTGGGGTGGGCAGAGAGCCAGCAGCTAGAGGCTCCAGAAGAGGATGTGACATCAGAGCCAACCTCCAAGAAAAAGAAAAAGCCAGGCATCTGGAAGAGAATTCAGATGGGGTAAAGAATGTTTCAAAATGTATTCATGTTTTACACTGTTAATATATATGATGCCACTTTAAAAAGTGACATTATCCAAATGTAAGGTTTTACTGTACATGCAACACACATGTAAATATATAGATACTTACCTGTCTCTGTGATTTCTTACAGCGTTCCTCTGCTGTCTGCTTAGAGCTGGAACTCGATGAAGCAATAGTACCACTGGGGTTACGTTGGTAATTAAACGCAAGTGTCGCCCAATAATTCCTTCTCCTATTCAAGTCATCAGGCCACGTATCCTCTTCATCAAGTATCCTCTTCATCAAGGCAACAAACCGTCTATGGTCAGTGACTCTCCTCCCCAGACCAGAGATTCTCATCTTCATCCTAGTTGAATTAATCTCTGCTCACCATCTCTACTGTCCTATAAATATCCACAAATGGACATGGTTTAAACAGAAGTCCTCCCCTCAGACCAGTGGCTCCACAGACCAGAGTTTCTCATCTTTATTCAAGTTGAACGAAACTCTGATCAGTTCCACCACCTCACCTGTCCTAGACCTAGAAGGTATCTCCCAATAAATTATGACCCAAGTTGAGCAGCACAAGGACAGCCATGGAGCAGCACCCTTCGGATGAAGAGCCATTTCAGGATTCAGTGCCTTGCCCTAGGGCACAACGACAGGAGATGGTCCCTGGGAGCAGAGCCTAGGAGCCCCACGGTTGTAAGTTCAGTTCCCACTGCTGGTCTTAAGAGGTGTTAAGGGGAGGTGCTGAGGAGGAGGTCTTGGAGGAGGTCTGCAGGTAGCCTGGGCTGGACTGGTAGCAACTGAGTTGCTGGCTCAATCCCCAGGCAGAGCTGCTCAAGTCAGGCCAGTGATGATGTCATTGTTGTTTACAAAGTTAAGTTTGAATAAAAGCATTAACTAATGCATTAATTAAAAAGCAATATTGTTGTTACGGTGTCGATTGTTTCGTTATTTATTAGAATTGAAACATCCAGTAGTCATGGTAGATGTTAGACTTTCAATGATACACCTAACATTCCATTAGTTTGCTACAATGTGTGACATGTCATATTAGAGAGGAGTCATCTATACACATCTATTTTAGACCATAGGAGAAATATCAGACTAAAATAGCTTCTCTAAACTAAGAATCTGAGGAGAGAGCAACAGTAGACGCATCGTTAGCTCTCCAACCTACAGTACAGTAATTTAATCAACCATAAATCCCCATGTAACATGATAGGGGGAATGGAATTTAAGCTTAGCAAACATATGTAAATTGTTTTAACATTTCTAGACTGTCTATCTATTGGTAAAAGTGTTGATATGTTATGCTTGACCCACCCAGTGGTGATGTTAGCATGCAAATCTTGGTGGGGCAAACTCCCCCAATTGTTTTTAGATGTAAGCCAGCAAAGCTACTACACAACACAACTCTAAACCATACATTAATTGCACTAAAACGGTGACAAGCGGTGCCCACAAACTGTTAGGGCCTACATAAAGCTGTCCCAACAGCAGAGCTTTCTTTTCAGACCCGTGGAGCGAATCCTTACCACTGCTACACCTGGCTATCAGCGGAGCCTTGTCTGGCTGCGAAACAGTTCATTCAACCTCATTTACTGCCTTTAAAAAAAAAACATAGCTGATATGGCTGGCTTGCTTAAACAAATGTGGTTTCTACTGACAATTGAGATGTACAAACTATGGCACAAGGGGATGACGAGCAGATAAGGACTGACGTAGTCAATATAACTATTTGTTCAGCACTTTTGAATAATAATTCAGAACATGGGCTGTTCTTACAGTATTCTCCCTGTACACCAAGTCAGAACCTTAGGATAAATATAGAGGGCATATAAGCAAACAATGAAAGCTCTTACAATAATCGATGATCAAATGTATCTAAAACAAGCTATAGTCTACATGTGCACAACCAATTCAGAACAGTAGGCTAAGTTATGAGGGGGAAAGGGACTCAATTATTAGGGTGAGGTACATGGGCTACTAACAGCTTACTACACAACATTACCTTAAATAGGAAATGACTCAAATAAAAGTGAAAGTCCCCCAGTAAAATACTACTTGAGTAAAAGTCTAAAAGGATTTGGTTTGAAATATACTTAAGTATTAAAAGTAAAAGTATAAACCATTTCAAATTCCTTATTTTAGGCAAACCAAACGGCAACATTTTATTTATTTTATTTTAATGATGGATAGCGAGGGGCACACTCCAACACTCAGACATAATCTACAAATTAAGCATTTGTGTTTAGTAAGTCTGTCAGATCAGAGGCAGTAGGGATGACCAGGGATTTTCTCTCGATAAGTGTGTGAATTGGACCATTTTCCTGTCAAAATGTAACGGGTACTTTTGGATGGCAGGGAAAATGTATGGAGTAAAAAGTACATTTTTAACTTCAGGAATGTAGTGAAGTAAAAGTAAAAGTTGGCAAAAACATAAATAGTAAAGTAAAGTACAGACTTAAGTAGTACTTTAAAGTATTTTTACTTAAATACTTTACACAGCATTTTATGCAGCAGCTGTGCTCACTTGAACAGGAAGTCTGGCATTCTCTGGATTTATGGTACTTTCAAGACAACTGGGATCTCTGAAAAAAAATGGTTGAATCATGACGTCAGTTATATTCAGGTCTGAGCTCTAGAAAGAGGCCCGAGTTGACCTCATTTTATCTGTGGCCAATGACCTTGAGCCTTCTGGCATGGGCACTTCTTATGTAATTTTATAGTAGAATTTTCTATCTCTCTCCGTAGATTTTGCCGTGACGTATTGTGACCATGGGTGACAGAACACTGAGCCATGGCGCAACTAGAGAACATTTCCAACCCCTACGCTCCGTATTTTCCGCTGGCTGCCCCACCACCACAGAAAGCACTGAGCTAGGCTGAAACACCTGCATTTTGGAGCTGCCTTACTCAAGAAAGATACCAAGATGATATGCTACTTTATTAACTCAAGGATACATTTTTTTTTACATTGTTTGCTAAACTGTGTCCCGTGACAAGAATTAATACCAGAATTACATGCAAAACAGGCAAACTTTTTTTTTAAACAGGTGGGGCTGAAAACAGGTGGTACTCTGCTCCACCTACCCCAATTGACGGGTCGCCACTGCTTAAGGCAAAAAATGAAAAGTAGGGTGCTTTGTCAGGCGTATGACGAATGTCTAGGAAGCCAAAGGTTGCAACTACTTACTACTTTTAGCTACAGTCGTATGCAAAAGTTTGGGCACCCCTGACAATTTCCATGATTTCCATTTATAAATAATTGGGTGTTTGGAACAGCAATTTCATTTTGATCTATCAAATAACTGATGGACACAGTAATATTTCGGTAGTGAAATTAGGTTTATTGGATTAACAGAAAATGTGCAATATGCCTCAAAACGAAATTAGACAGGTGCATAAATTTGGGCACCCCAACAGAAAAATCACATCAATATTTAGTAGAGCCTCCTTTTGCTAAAATAACAGTCTCTAGACGCTTCCTATAGCCTCTAATGAGTGTCTGGATTCTGGATGAAGGTATTTTGGACCATTCCTCCTTACAAAACATCTCCAGTTCAGTTAGGTTTGATGGTTGCCGAGCATGGACAGCCCGCTTCAAATCATCCCACAGATTCTCAATGATATTCAGGTCTGGGGACTGGGATGGCCATTCCAGAACAATGTACTTGTTCCTCTGCATAAATTCCCAGGTAGATTTTGAGCAGTGTTTTGGGTCGTTGTCTTGTTGAAATATCCAGCCCCGGCGTAACTTCAACTTTGTGACTGATTCTTCAACATTATTCCCAAGAATCTGCTGATATTGAGTGGAATCCATGCGACCCTCAACTTTAACAAGATTCCCAGTACCGGCACTGGTCACACAGCCCCACACTATGATGGAACCCCCACCAAATTTTACTGTGGGTAGCAAGTGTTTTTATTGGAACGCTGTGTTCTTTTGCCGCCATGCATAACACCCCTTGTTATGACCAAATAACTAAATCTTTGTTTCATCAGTCCACAGCACCTTATTCCAAAATGAAGCTGGCTTGTCCAAATGTGCGTTTGTGGCATGTGTGCAGAAAAGGCTTCTTCCGCATCACTCTCCCGTACAGCTTCTCCTTGTGCAAAGTGCGCTGAATTGTTGAACGATGCACAGTGACACCATCTGCAGCAAGATGGTGTTGTAGGTCTTTGGAGGTGGTCTGTGGGCTGTTTTTGACCGTTCTCACCATCCTTCGCCTTTGCCTCTCCGATATTTTACTTGGCCTGCCACTTCTGGCCTTAACAAGAGCTGTGCCTGTGGTCTTCCATTTCCTCACTATGTTCCTCACAGTGGACACTGACAGCTTACATCTCTGCGATAGCTTTTTGTAGCCTTCCCCTAAACCATAATGTTGAACAATCTTTGTTTTCAGGTCATTTGAGAGTTGTTTTGAGGCCCCCATGTTGCCACTCTTCAGAGGAGAGACAAAGAGAACAACAACTTGCAATTGGCCACCTTAAATACCTTTTCTCATGATTGGATGCACTTGTCTATGAAGTTCAAGGCTTAATGAGCTCACCAAACCAATTGTGTGTTCCAATGAATCAGTGCTAAGTAGTTACAGGTATTCAAATCAACAGAATGACAAGGGTGCCCACATTTTTGCATAGCCTATTTTTCACATCTGATTTAATTTCATACAACTTAATATTGCTTAACTAAAAATCTTTGTCTGGACAGTATCCCAGTACTCAGATTTTATTAGAAAATGAATGGCATGCCACTGTGTGTCAGAGTATTGGTGCGCGATGAGCGCGGAATGGGGGAAAGCAGGCGCAGGGAGACAGGCGTGATGCGAAACAATGAATTTAATGAACACGAAGGCAACGAACATACACTGACACGTAACAATCACAGACAAGAACCATGTTCAGTCTCCTCAGGACTTTAAACGGCCCCTCAAAACGCGGGCCCAGCTTCCGGCAGGGCAGGCGGAGGGGCAGGTTTCGGGTCGAGAGCCAGACCCTATCCCCCGGTGTGAACACCGGGGCCTCACTGCGGTGGCGGTCTGCGCTCGCCTTGTGCCTTCTCACGGCACGTTGCAGGTGCACGTGAGCTGCGTTCCAGGTCTCTTCCGAGCGCTTAAAACACTCGTCCACCGCAGGAGCCTCGGTCTGACTCGGGTGCCATGGTGCCAGAACCGGCTGGTAGCCTAGCACGCATTGGAAAGGGGAGAGGTTAGTTGAGGAATGTCGGAGTGAGTTCTGGGCCATCTCAGCCCAGGGGACAAACGCTGCCCACTCCCCCGGCCGGTCCTGGCAATACGACCTCAGAAACCTACCCACATCTTGGTTCACTCTCTCCACCTGCCCGTTGCTCTCGGGGTGGAACCCTGAGGTAAGGCTGACCGAGACCCCCAGACGTTCCATGAACGCCCTCCACACCCTAGACGTGAATTGGGAACCTCGGTCAGATACGATGTCCTCAGGCACCCCGTAGTGCCGGAATACGTGGGTAAACAAGGCCTCCGCGGTCTGTAGAGCCGTCGGGAGGCCGGGCAGAGGAAGAAGGCGACAGGACTTAGAGAACCGATCCACAACAACCAGAATCGTAGTGTTACCCTGTGACGGAGGGAGGTCCGTCACAAAATCCACCGACAGGTGTGACCACGGTCGCTGTGGAACGGGTAGGGGTTGTAATTTCCCCCTGGGCAGGTGTCTGGGCGCCTTATACTGTGCGCACACCGAGCAGGAGGAAACGTAAGCCCTCACGTCCTTAGCTAAAGTGGGCCACCAGTACTTTACATCCAGACAGCGCACCGTCCGGGCGATGCCAGGATGACCAGAGGAGAGTGAGGTATGGGCCCACACGATCAGGCGGTCACGGACAGCGGCCGGTACATACCTGAGCCCAACGGGACACTGAGTGGGGGTAATTTCCGTGCGCATAGCCCGCTCGATATCCCTGTCCACCTCCCATCTTACCGGTGCCACCAGGCGGGAGGCAGGGATGATGGGAGTAGGATCGATGGGCCGCTCCTCTGTGTCATACACCCGGGACAGTGCGTCTGCTTTCACATTCTGTGAACCTGGTCTGTATGAGAGTGTGAAATCAAACCGGGTGAAAAACATGGCCCACCTTGCCTGACGAGGGTTCTGTCTCCTCGCCGCCCGGATGTACTCCAGATTGCGGTGGTCAGTCCAGATGAGAAAGGGGTGTTTAGCCCCCTCAAGCCAATGTCTCCACACTTTCAGGGCTCCCACCACAACTAACAACTCCCTGTCCCCCACATCATAGTTGCGCTCCGCCGAGCTGAGCTTCTTAGAAAAAAAAGCACAGGGGCGGAGCTTAGGTGGCGTCCCCGAACGCTGAGACAGCACAGCTCCTATCCCAGCCTCGGACGCGTCTACCTACTATGAAGGACCGAGAGGGGTCCGGATGCGCCAACACGGGGGCCGAGGTGAACAGAGCCTTCAGACGACTAAACGCCCTATCTGCCTCGGCTGACCATCGCAAACGCACTGGTCCCCCCCTCAGAAGTGAGGTAATGGGAGCCGCTACCTGGCCAAAGCCCCGGATAAACCTCCGGTAGTAGTTGGAAAACCCTAAAAACCGCTGCACTTCCTTTACCGTGGTCGGAGTCGGCCAATTACGCACGGCTGAAATGCGGTCTACCTCCATCTCCACCCCGGACGTGGAAATGCGATATCCTAAAAAGGAGACGGCTCGTTGGAAAAACAAACACTTCTCAGCCTTGACGTACAGGCCATGCTTCAACAGTCGCCCAAGCACCTTGCGTACCAGGGACACATGCTCAGCGCGTGTGGAGGAGTATATCAGAATATCGTCGATATACACCACCACACCCTGTCCGAGTAGGTCCCTGAAGATCTCATCAACAAAAGCTTGGAAAACTGCTGGAGCATTTTTCAACCCGTACGGCATGACGAGGTATTCATAGTGCCCAGACGTGGTACTAAATGCCGTTTTCCACTCATCTCCCTTTCGGATACGCACCAGATTATAAGCGCTTCTGAGGTCTAATTTCGTGAAAAAGCGCGCCCCGTGTATCGACTCGATAGCACTGGCTATGAGGGGAAGCGGGTAGCTGATACCCACAGTGATCCGATTTATCCCTCTATAGTCGATACACGGGCGCAGACCTCCCTCCTTCTTCTTCACGAAAAAGAAACTCGAGGAGGCAGGTGAAGTAGAGGGCCGAATGTATCCCTGCCTCAGTGATTCGGAGACGTATGTCTCTTCTGGGACAGAGGATACACGTGACTCCTAGGAGGTGCCGCGTCTACCAGGAGATTTATCGTACAATCCCCTCGTCGATAAGGTGGTAATAGGGTCGCCTTCCTTTTACAGAAAGCGAGAGCCAAATCGGCATATTCTGAGGGAATATGTACGGTGGGTACATGGTCTGGACTCTCCACCGTAGTCGCACAGACGGAAACACCCACACACCTACCCGAGCACCCTTGGGACGATCCCTTCAGAGCCCTCTGTTGCCACGAAATTTTGGGGTCATGATGGGCCAACCAGGGTATGCCCAGCACCACGGGAAACGCAGGAGAATCAATTAGATAGAACTGAATACTCTCCTCATGATCCCCCTGCGTCCTCATTCTTAGTGGCGCTGTGACCTCCCCAATCAACCCTGACCCCAAAGGTCGACTATCTAAGGCATGTACGGGGAAAGGGACACTCAGAGACACAATGGGGATCCCTAACCTATGAGCCAACGCCCGGTCTATGAAATTTCCAGCTGCGCCTGAATCTACTAGCGCCCTATGCTGGGAATGCGGGGAACACTCAGCAAAAACAATACACACAAACATGTGCGCAACAGGGAGCTCTGAATGAGTCCGGTGCTGACTCACCTGAGATGGCACGACAGTGCTCTGCCTGCCGCCTCGACTCCCTGAGGGGCCTCCCCAGCACCGACCTGCCGTGTTTCCTCGGCGGCCACAACTGGTGCAGGAGACGACCCCTCCTCCGACCTCCCTGAGCGCAGCACCTCCCAGCTCCATCGGTGTCGGTGAGGGGAGGCTGAGAGATGGGATCGACGGACCCTGATCTGGACGTCCACGGGTAGCCAGCAAGTTGTCCATCTTGATGGACATGTCCACCAGCTGGTCCAGACTAAGGGTGGCATCCCTACAGGCCAGCTCGCGACGGACGTCCTCCCGTAGGCTGCACCGGAAATGGTCGATCAGGGCCCTGTCGTTCCATCCTGCGCTCGCCGCCAGAGTCCGGAAGTCCAGGGCGAAATCCTGTGCGCTCCTCGTCCCCTGCCGGAAATGAAACAGGCGTTCACCCGCCGATCTGCCATCAGGTGGATGGTCAAAAACCGCCCGAAATCGGCGAGTGAACTCCCCGTAGTGGTCCAACACCGCATCCTCTTCGATCCACACGGCGTTGGCCCACTCCAGGGCTTTCCCCGCCAGGCAGGAGACGAGGGCAGACACTCTCTCGTGTCCCGATGGAGTTGCCAGATACAGCTCCAGCTGGAGCAGGAACCCCTGGCAACCGGCCGCCTTTCCGTCGTACTCCCTCGGGAGCGAGAGCCTAATCCCACTGGGAACTGGGACGGGAGGCGGGACAAGGGGAATCGATGGAGGGGCTGGTGTCGGTGCGGGTGGCCCTCTCGACTCCCAACGGTCCATCGTCAGCAGCACTCGATCCATTGCCGTACCTAGGCGCTGAAGCATGGACTCGTGCTGCTGAACGCGCTCCTCCATGGGGAGCGGAGGGCTGTTCTCACCGGCTGCTTCCATAGACAATCGGTCCGTGATTCTGTCAGAGTATTGGTGCGCGATGAGCGCGGAATGGGGGAGAGCAGGCGCAGGGAGACAGGCGTGATGCGAAACAATGAATTTAATGAACATGAAGGCAACGAACATACACTGACACGTAACAATCACGGACAAGAACCATGGGGGAGCAGAGGGAATAAATAGTCAACATACAATTAGTGGGAATGGGAACCGGGTGTGCGATGAGACAGGACAAACGTAAACTGTGAAATGGATCCTAAAACCCTAACCCAGTGGTGGTCAGTGCCATTTAAGATGAGGGAGGACGATTTTTTCTTCATGATCATGGCCTTATTTCTATTACAAATTTGAGGTGATCATTAGTCCAACAGTTGCAAACAAGAGTTTATGTTTGACAAATTAAAGTATGTTTATCCCCATTTTGTTCGGTTTGCTTCCGTTAAAGAAACAATTTTCAATCGAAATCGCTGGAATGAATACACCCCTGATCACGCGTAAACAGAGTTCACTCTCATAACAGCCACATTGTATTCCTTCTCTTCCCTTCGCTTGTTTACTTCAATGCACAACAAATCAGCTGTATGTGACCAGGAGAAAAAACCTTTCCATCCAAAACTCTACAAATAGCCTACATTGTTGTCACCATATTAGCTAAAGTAACATCATAGTCAACATAGCTAATAGAACTAACGCGTTAGTAAACCCGCTACAATTATGCAGTTACCTTACAGTGTATAGTCAGTAAGCAGTTACACCGGCGGGCCCGGTGGCAATACATTTGTAATACCAAAAGCTTACCTTGACTTGGAAGAGTTCCAGTGTTGTGTTGGAAAGTCATAGCCAGCTAGCTAACATAGCATACCCCTGTTTGAGCAGGGTGTTTCGGTAAGATAAACTAGCTAGCTACATTTGCTAGCTAAGTAAGTGATTTTGGAAGGAATTAATTTGTTGAACAATTGTCTTTCTCTCGCTATGAGTCAACATCTCACCACATTTTATACACTGCAGTGCTAGCTAGCAGTAGACTAATTCTCTGATCCTTTGATTAGGTGGACAACATGTCAGTTCAGCCGCAAGAGCTCTGATAGGCTAGAGGACGTCATAATTACATGAAATTTCCCCCCCGGGGGATCAATAAAGTACCTATCTATCTATCTATCTACTGTTTAAGTCTATGGAAGGGGGTGAAAACCATTAGCGTCCTAGGTTTGTATTAAAGTCAATGTACCCAGATGAGGACGAAAGCTAGCTGGTGCTACCCTACACCATGGTGTAGCTTCTTAGAAAAATCATATTTCTGGCCGAAAAACGATTACAATTTCTCTCAAACAGTGGCATATGTGAAAAAGAAAATACTTCTGCTGTGTAAACACATTGATTCTCATTGTGAATAGGCTCAGGATGAGTTGGGTAGCTGATATTCAGAGCTTAAATAGCCAAATTGATTAGTCACAGGAATCCGGACAAATAAAACCAATGCAATTGCCTGTTTTACAATTGGAAGGCCTACCACATGGATGGATATTCATAAAATTCCATTGCTGGCTGACATGATAGGCTACACCCCAGTACTGGACCGACACCAACGTTTTTTAGATGTCTTCTTTTGGTCTTGTCCGGACTGAACTTCTTGTTTTGGTGTTTACAAATGGTAGACCTAGCACATAGAAGGGCATTCATAAAATGTTATTTCAGGCGACAATGTAAACTACACCCCAGTCAGCATGAACCGACACCGATGCCTTGTGTGTGTCTACAGTCGTGGCCAAAAGTTTTGAGAATGACACAAGTATTGGTCTCCACAAAGTTTGCTGCCTCAGTGTTGATGATGGCAATTTGCATATACTCCAGAATGTCATGAAGAGTGATCAGATGAATTGCAATTAATTGCAAAGTCCCTCTTATCCATGAAAATGAACTTAATCCCCCCAAAACATTTCCACTGCATTTCAGCCCTGCCACAAAAGGACCAGCTGCCATCATGTGTCAGGCTCTGGCCATAGAGAAGCTTTGCTTCTCTATAGTTCTATGGTCAGAGTCTGGCAGATCTATAATTCTACATCTGTGTGGTGTTGTGTGTGGGATCCCTAATTAGAGGCAGCTGCTATGCATTACCTCTAATTAGGGATCCTACTTAATTGTCTATGTTCCACTCCCTTGGCGTGGTTCATTGTTATGTTGTACTTGTATGTCCCGTGTTCGTGCTACGTGTGTTTTATATTGCATTTGTTATTTTGTATAGTTCGTTAGTCGAGTTTATTCATTTAATAAATATGTCGAACTATCGCTACGCTGCGCCTTGGTCTCTCTACACACCCGAACGTGACAGAATGAACCACCACCCGACCAAGCAGCGTAAATCTGGAGCAAAGGAGAAGAAAGGAAGACAGCGGCGTTATCGAGGTAAAGGAGCCTGTAGTCAACCCCAGGAAAATTTCGGGGGGGGGCTATGGGGATGGTCAGGCAAGGAGGAGGACGCGCCAGTACCACTCTCCATGTGGGATACACTGTGCCCAAATTATAAATGGGGGGCGCAAAGTGTAGAAGAGGAGGAGTATTTGGAGAGACATTTTGGAGACGTTTTGGAGGAGATGTGGGAGATAGCGGAAGAGGTGGAACGGGAAATGTCGGAATGGAATAATCCGTGTCCAGTCGCCTACTCCACTCCCGTGAAAGAGCAGTCCGCTTTACCGGTGCCCAGTCGGGGTCCGGCCGTCTGCTCTACTCCAGTGCCAGAACAGTTCGCTCCAACGGTGCCCAGTCCGGGTCCGGCCGTCTGCTACACTCCAGTGCCAGAGCAGTCCGCTCCACCGGTGCCCAGTCTGGGTTCGGCTGTCTGCTACACTCCAGTGCGCCTCTCCAGTCAGGTACGTCCTGTGCCTGCTCCCCGCACTAGCCCTGAGGTGCGTGTCATCAGTCCGGTGCCATCAGTGCCGACTCCACGCACCAGGCTTCCAGTGCGCGTCTCCAGTCAGGTACGTCCTGTGCCTGCTCCCCGCACTAGCCCTGAGGTGCGTGTTATTAGTTCGGTGCCACCAGTGCCGACTCCACGCACCAGGCTTCAAGTGCGCGTCTCCAGTCCGGTACGTCCCGTGCCGACTCCCCGCACTCGACCTCCAGTGCGTGTGCCCAGCCAGGTGCCTCCAGTGCCGGCTCCACGCATCAGACCGTCGGTGCGTCTCACCAGCCCGGAGACTCCCGTGATGGTCGACAGCCCGGAGCCTCCCGTAATGGTCGAAAGCCCGGAGCCTCCCGCGATGGTCGAAAGCCCGGAGCCTCCCGCGATGGTCGAAAGCCCGGAGCCTCCCGTGACGCTCGACAGCCCGGAGCCTCCCGTGACGCTCGACAGCCCGGAGCCTCCCGTGACGCTCGACAGCCCGGAGCCTCCCGTGACGCTCGACAGCCCAGAGCCTCCCGTGACGCTCGACAGCCCGGAGCCTCCCGTGATGATTGAAAGGCCGGAGTCGCCTGCCACACCCGTGCTCAGTCCTGGCCCGGTTATTTGCCCCGCTCCATGGCCTGAACTTTTTGCCCCACCATTGTTATTTCCAGGACCGGTGGGTTGCCCCTTTATATGGCCGGAGTCGCCTGCCACACCGGTGCCCAGTCCTGGCCCGGTTATTTGCCCCGCTCCATGGCCTGAGCCTTTTGCCCCACCATGGTCATTTCCAGGACCAGTGGGTTGCCCCTTTAAATGGCCTGAGTTGCCTGCCACACCAGTGCCCAGTCCGGGCCCAGTAGAAAAGGGGAGGAAGTTATCCACTTCGCCGGGGCCGGAACCGCCACCTGCGATGATTGTTGGATGTTTTTTCCCTCCCTGACCCTTCCCTCATGTTTTGTTTGTTTTTCTTGCGGCCGGGAGTCCGCGCCTTTGGGGGGGGGGGGTACTGTCAGGCTCTGGCCATAGAGAAGCTTTGCTTCTCTATAGTTCTATGGTCAGAGTCTGGCAGATCTATAATTCTACATCTGTGTGGTGTTGTGTGTGGGATCCCTAATTAGAGGCAGCTGCTATGCATTACCTCTAATTAGGGATCCTTCTTAATTGTCTATGTTCCACTCCCTTGGCGTGGTTCATTGTTATGTTGTACTTGTATGTCCCGTGTTCGTGCTACGTGTGTTTTATATTGCATTTGTTATTTTGTATAGTTCGTTAGTCGAGTTTATTCATTTAATAAACATGTCGAACTATCGCTACGCTGCGCTTTGGTCTCTCTACACACCCGAACGTGACATCATGTCAGTGATTTTCTCGTTAACACAGGTGAGAGTGTTGACGAGGACAAGGCTGGAGATCACTCTGTCATGCTGATTGAGTCAGAATAACAGACTGGAAGCTTTAGAAGGAGGGTGGGGCTTGAAATCATTGTTCTTCCTCTGTCAACCATGGTTACCTGCAAGGAAACACGTGCCGTCATCATTGCTTTACACAAAAAGGGCTTCACAGGCAAGGATATTGCTGCTGGTAAGATTGCACCTAAATCAACCATTTATCGGATCATCAAGAACTTCAAGGAGAGAGGTTCAATTGTTGTGAAGAAGGCGTCAGGGCGCCCAAGAAAGTCCAGCAAGCGCCAGGACCGTCTCCTTAAGTTGATTCAGCTGCGGTATCGGGGCACCACCAGTGCAGAGCTTGCTCAGAAATGGCAGCAGGCAGGTGTGAGTGCATCTGCATGCACAGTGAGGCAAAGACTTTTGGAGGATGGCCTGGTGTCAAGAAGGGCAGCAAAGACACCACTTCTCTCCAGGAAAAACATCAGGGACAGACTGATATTCTGCAAAAGGTACAGGGATTGGACTGCTGAGGACTGGGGTAGAGTCATTTTCTCTGATGAATCCCCTTTCCGATTGTTTGGGCCATCCGGAAAACACCTTGTCTGGAGAAGACAAGGTGAGTCCTCGCTACCATGAGTCCTGTGTCATGCCAACACTAAAGCATCCTGAGACCATTCATGTGTGGGGTTGCTTCTCAGCCAAGGGAGTGGGCTCACTCACAGTTTTGCCTAAGAACAAAGCCATGAATAAAGAATGGTACCAACACATCCTCTGAGAGCAACTTCTCCCAACCATCCAAGAACAGTTTGGTGACGACCAATGCCTTTTCCAGCATGATGGAGCACCTTGCCATAAGGCAAAAGTGATAACTAAGTGGCTCGGGAACAAAACATTGACATTTTGGGTCCATGGCCAGGAAACTCCCCAGACCTTAATCCCATTGAGAACTTGTGGTCTATCCTCAAGAGGCGGGTGGACAAACAAAAACCCACAACTTCTGACAAACTCCAAGCATTGATTATGCAAGAATGGCCTGCCATCAGTCAGGATGTGGCCCAGAAGTTAATTGACAGCATGCCAGGGCGGATTGCAGAGGTCTTGAAAAAGAAGGGTCAACACTGCAAATATTGACTCTTTGCATAAACTGAATGTCATTGTCAATGAAAGCCTTTGACACTTATGGAATACTTGTAATTTGTCAGGCTCTGGCCATAGAGAAGCCTATGGTCTTTTCTTTCTCTTTCTGGTGGTGGTTTGTGTGGGATCCCTAATTAGAGGCAGCTGTAGCACATCGTCTCTAATTAGGGATCCTACATAGGTTGGTAGATTTTCACACTGGGTTGTGGGTCGTTGTCGTTATATGTCGCAGTCAAGTGTGCTATTTGTTACGTCCGTTCATTTCGTGTTTGTTTTTGTGAACGTGACGTTTTGTTCATATCATGTTTGTTTGTATTGTGTAGTTTGTTCATTTGATAAATTTATATACATAGTAAATAAATATAAAATGTCGATCTATAATCCCTGCGCTGCGTCTTGGTCGAGGTATGCACCCTCTCGTGACATAATTATACTTCAGTGTTACCATAGTAACTACTGACATAAAGATCTAAGAACACCTAAGCAGCAAACTTTGTGGAGACCAATACTTGTGTCATTCTCAAAACTTTTGACCACGACTGTATTATTGGTGCAGTCTGGACTGGTCTTGATTTCCATGTCCACTTTGGCTTTTGGTCCAATCCGGACCAAATCTGAACCAAAGAGTTTTGCAAGGGTGGTAATTTGTTTGTCTCACCTGGGGCGGCAGAACAGCCAGAACGTTATAAAGTAACGTTTTTTATTTATATTTAACTAGGCAGGTCAGTTAAGAACAAATTCTTATTTACAATGACGGCCAACCTACAGGGTCAGCACATTGAGAAAATGTGGGTTAACTGCCTTGCTCAAGGACACATCGACAAGTTTTTTACCTTGTCAGCTCGGGTATCCTTTCGGTTACTTGCTCAACACTCTAACCACTAGGCTACCTGCCGCGTTATATGCTATTGCGAGAAGTGGCGGAGCATCGCTCCCGTGCGCTCCGGCTGCACTACACCACAAGATCAACCATATACTGTAAACAGTACCCTACATTCTCCAGCACCTAACAAACATATTCCCACACTCAAAAACTGTAGCCATGGTTTTGAAATAAGAAAGATATCAGAAATATGTCATGTGTATATGAGACTTTTATTATGACATTTCCATACAGACTTTATGCTATTTGTAGCTTCCATCAATGTAATTGTCTGCATAATTTTCAATCCCCCATATCAGTGGAGGCTGGTGACTTGAACATTTGAGGAGGAGGAGGATGTGAGACCCAAGGTATAGGCGCGGAACGCACGGAGATGACAAAGTGTGTTTCAAAAAACGTCAAAGACTAATTATTTTAACCTAAAGCATTTAATAAAGACATTTATAGTACAATATTATGGGGAATGGGAATGAGAGGACTATCTACACAGTGTTGGAAAGGGCTCACTCAGTGATTGAATGAGGGTATGAGGCATGAGTTGAGGTGTTTAGAGGCTTGACCAGTGCAGGACAGGATTTGACTGGGAAGACCAAAAACAATAACACAACACACTACACAGTTAGACAAAAGAGCTAAGAATTAGTTAGTCCAAGCAAGGAGTAAAATAATGTATGTGTAATAATGTGATTGTTTTTGTGTATTTGATTGACTGTACATACAGTAATGAGAGATTGGAGAGGAAACATACAATATGCAAGTGGATGAGCGGTCACATGAGACGTGGCTTCAGTTCATGTTAGGAGAGAGTTGACAATGGTAGTGGAGTGGTCATCGCCACTTAATCAGGGAACAGGAGGGGACTTAGCTGTAAATATAAATAGCAGATACATTAAATTAAAGCTGCGCCATCCTAGGTTTGGACAACGAGTTTCTATATGAAGTTAAACAGACATCTCAAAATTCATAAAGTCAAACACAGACTGCGCATCTCGCCTACTTGACACATCAAAGTAGCCCAAGAAACGTTCCTGAATAAAACCCTGATCATCCACATACCTGACAATAACTGACAACTGCGAGCGAAAGCTGATGTCTGTGGTTTCATCCATTTGCCATGCGAAAAACGGCGCTGCGTCCACCTCTCTTTTAATCTCACTTTTAATGGATGATGCGATGGAAGCTATCGAATCATTCTGGATTGATTTCAACATCCCAGAAAAGACAGTAGAAAGTTCCATACGTTCAGCAAGTAACACATCACAACGTGCTATTACCCCTGCAAGCTCCTTGTGGTTGCCTTTCCCTCTAGTCATGTCCTGTGAAAGCTAATTATTTGATGCCCAATAATGCAGTGGTGTCGATAAGCTGCTTGAGTACATCCCGGTTTCTTCTTACTTTCTCGTTGTGTCGCGCCGTTTGAATACAGCATACCTTCGTCCATTATATGATCGATGGGGCTTTTTGTTGAATCTGATTTGGTCATTTATATGCTCCCTGCTTTTGTGATACCGTTTACCTGAACGAGCAATGTTTTTCAGATCACAGTACCCCCCCTTCGCCCAAGGCTCAGACTTTCCAAAAGGAAGGCAAGGCCGGCTTGATGAAAGGCTTCATGTTAAGAACAAATTCTTATTTACAATTGCGGCATACCTCGGCCTCCACTAAACCGGACGACGCGGTGGCAATTGTGCGCCGCCATGTGGGACTCCCGATTACGGCCGGTTGTGATACAGCCCGGGATCGAACAAATTAGAACGTTGAGCCACTCGGAAGCCCAAATAAGACACACTGGCTTGTCATTGGGGAAAAGATGGTAAGATGAAAGCAAATCTCTCTGTACATTCTTCCTTCAAACTTCAATTTTCATTATCCACTTTTCTTTTGATATAAAGCTAATTGTTCTGAACGAATGTTGACGTTAAAAATAGTAATGTAGCCTACTGTAGGCTACGTAGACCTATTTTTCCTCACCAATCAACGAACAGAGAAATATACAAAATTAAACAGAGACATGGTGATTTTATGAGCGTAATCAGATCGAAATTATTATATTGTAATAAACAGGCAAAGTGAGCAGGTCTCGAACCCTCAACCTTGTATCCCAAAGTCCAGCGCGCTATCGACTGTGCCGGAAAACCATGCTTAAGCAGCAGTCGACATCCACGCTTATAAACCCAGGGTCGTTACAATATTATTATCACTGAATTTATTTTGTCCTAATCAGATGTGTGAAACATTTTGTTCGATTTGTAGTGTAGGCCAATGAATTGTGCTAATATTATATCATAATAATGTTCTGGCCCACCGACTAGTAGCTCAGAAAAAATGTGGTCGCAAATGCTTGTTGCATCGCGAACTATGCTCCCAGTCCCATCCGAGTTCAGCGGATGGATGATGCGTCGCTGCCATTTACTTCGATGGGGAGTTGGACGAACGCTCCTCCAGATCACGATACCCAATGATGGAAAACAACAGTGTAATGATGGATCGTTCGCGAACGAAGGGATCTTTTTGGTGAACGTTGGGAACCGAATTCATTTGGCTCTCTGATTTTCGTCCTGCTACTGCTTTTTGAGCAACAAACAACGTTTTTCTGTAGATAAGTTACAAAATTAACTAAATGGGGTGAATCCTCACTGCAGGAATAATAAATAGTAGGGAGAGCGCGTCAATCTGGTCCACGTTGAATTATTTTATGTTTAAAATTTGCAGGCCATCTAATAATTTCGCCTGGTAAAAATTTATTTGAAAGCGAATTTCACGATCTGACATAATGGTAGCCTACCTTTTGGCATTTATATTGTATATTTGCAAATGTTTCATTGTTCTAGATCGATTTAAAATATTTTTGAACGAAGATCCGTTTAGGAGCCAGATGAGCCGTCTCTTTTACGTGAACTAAGCCAAATGAGCCGGCTCACTGAAAAGACTCAAATCAAATCAAAGTGTATTTGTCACGTGCGCCGAATACAACAGGTTTCATACCTTACAGTGAAATGCTTACTTACAAGCCCTAACCAACAGTGCAGTTTTTAATTATAAAATAAGTGTTAGGTAAACAATAGATGAATAAAGAAATAAAAAACAATAAAATGACAGCAGAAAATAACAGTAGCGAGGATATATACAGGTGGTACCGGTACAGAGTCAATGTGCAGGGGCACCGGTTAGTCGGGCAAATTGAGGTAATATGTACATATAGTTATAGTTAAAGTGACTATGCATAGATGATAAACACAGAGTAGCAGTAGCGGAATGCCAATCACTACAACAGTGGAGAGATTAGATCGACGAGAGCACCACAATCAACAGGCACACTCAACGGGCAGGCGGTTAGACTGTCACAGGGACAAACCAATAAGAGGTTATAATTGATTGGAATAAGCGGGTCTTGAAGTAAAGTTGGCCAATTGAAAACGGATCAAATCTATTCTGGTGTCCGGAACAGGTGTAGTCCAGCAGGTGGTGATGGTGACCCACTTAGCAGTTCGCACTGGACAGGTGCAAGAGAGATGAAATTGTATGTTTGTGTGTACCGACATGGCTGTTATGTTATTACTTTGTGTACTTACTAAACACCTAGATTTGTATTGGTGTGGGAAATAAATGTCTTTATCAATTATGAATAGCTAAACCAATATCGACTTTTGAACCACTAGCTGTTAAATCAAGCATGCGCGGAAAACCGATTATGACGCGCAAGAGTTTCAAATGACGCAACAATACAGCTCCAGGCCAGATACAGTTAATGTTATTATTAAAGATATTATTCAGTTGCACACTAAAACTGCGATTTGACAAGTGTGATTTGAGGTGAGTCAAATATTCACAAACGTTCACAATAAACTAACCATCATAGCCTATTTAACCTATAGTTCTGTCATAGTAAGATAACAAATCGGAAGGTGAAAGTGAATGTATTCGAAATATGTTTTCTTTCTGACATTATATATCTATCCTTGTGAAAAACAATTATTTAGTATAGCTGTTATTTCAGTTGATATCAATCACTCCATCTATATCTACTCCTGTCTGTCTGTGTGTGTACTGTCTAGCCAGCACATGCCAGAAAGGTTCTTTCTGATAGGCTCATATTCAAAATGTCTCATAGTAGGAGTGCTGATCAATTATCAGTTTTGTCTTTTAAATCATACTAAATACGTTTTTATAGATAGGCGATTAGCACTCCTACCCTGAGACACTTTGTGAACACAATCCAGGTGTATTGTGATTATGAAGTTGTAATGAGGTATTATTATTTTAGTCATGCTGATGCATGATGGGTTTTAGGCTAGAGTTTTAGTACTGTCGTGTGTAGGCTATTTCTTAATTCACTGACCTGGTAAGTCAATGATGTATACAATGGCACCATCTAGTGACAGACACACAGAAACACACATGGTTGCTGCAGTCAACTGACCAAATCGCCCTCTAGTGGCCTCATGGGTGGAATATTATTATTATTTAGCCAACTAAAAACTAAACAGCCTTTAATCACACAACTAACACAACTGTGACTTACACTACGTGAATGTGATTAGTTGACTGTCCAGGATGGCCAGAGGTAGCTCTGGTCCAGGGCATTATGTGCTGCACGCTGAAGGAAGGCAAGCCATACGTAATGCCCTGGACCAGAGCTACCTCTGGCCATCCTGGACAGTCAACTCATCACATTCACGTAGTGTAAGTCACAGTTGTGTTAGTTGTGTGATTAAAGGCTGTTTAATTGAGCAGAAGTTGAATTATTATTTTAATATTGTAATAAATTGTCTGCGTTGACTTCCTAAATAATATGTTGACGTACCTTTTCTCCCAGCTACCAGCAGGCAGAGATGGAGGTTCAGTTCCTGAAAGAAGAGAAGAAGAGCTGTACAGAGAAGGAAGCCCACATGCTTGAGTTGATGGGGAAGGATCGAACCATCCGAAATCAGAAGAAGGAGATGGACAGACTTCAAGTGTGCCTCTGGGAGGAGGAGAAGAAGAAGAAGACGGAGAAGGACAAGATGGTTGAACAATTACAGTCTGAGACAGACAATCTCAGAGCCCTTTTAAAAGACGAAAGGAGGAGTAGAAGAGTAGAAAGGGGTAAAATGAAAGAGTGGAAGGCTGAGATCCTGAGACTGAGGGAGGCAGAGAGCCAGAGGGAGGCAGAGAGCCAGAGGGAGGCAGAGAGCCATAGGGAGGCAGAGAGCCAGAGGGAGGCAGAGAGAGCCACAGAAGCAGAAGAGAACCAGAGAAAAATGGAGGAGATCAAAAGACTCAAACAACTACTGGATCTACTGAAGGTGAAGCTAGAACTGGCCCAGGTAAGACATGTCATTGTTATTAATAAAAGGCAGTGGATATTTACCCTGCTGAAACTGAATGGTGGTGGACAGCGGTATGCTAACCCTATGTTAACTTTGATGCCTTTACCTTAACCTCAATGAAACTATACCTAACCTT
This sequence comes from Thymallus thymallus, assembly GCA_023634145.1. Taxonomy (NCBI): domain Eukaryota; kingdom Metazoa; phylum Chordata; class Actinopteri; order Salmoniformes; family Salmonidae; genus Thymallus; species Thymallus thymallus. The sequence goes on from CM042410.1 coordinate 42,279,141, forward strand.
AACCTTAACCCAACCCTAGGTCCTGAACTTAACCATTACCCTAACCTTATTTTTTCTCAACCCCTATGTCTTTCTTCTGCTGGTTGAATATCCACTTCCTTATTAATATCATTACTGTTGTTGTTGTTGATAACAGTATGTGTGCAGGTTGTAAATTATTGTATTAGTGAAACATCATTGGTAGGAGTAATTTCTACAAGCATAAACATCAGAGGCAAAATGTATGTAACATCACACAAATTGAAACGGTAATTGAATGGGCAAGCTAGTTTTGTGTTTTTTATTTGTACAGATTTGGAACATCATTGATTGCATAACGTCTCATAATATTTTCAAACCATGTCAGTACATTCAATGACAATAAATTGACCAGATTAATTGGTCAAAAGGACCCTGCTATTGATGTTGTCCAGTGTTTGATTCAATTACCTAGCTCTAGGTTGTACTTCTATCATTCATGCAAATCCTTTGAAAGTATGTCTTGGTCATAGATTATAACTAATTTTACATTTTAAAAATGAAGCAAGAGATAGCGATATTGAAGCTATGGCAGAAAGTCATGGAGGACCAGCGACCAAGACTGGCATGGAACAACAAACATATTGAGACGGAAAGAGAGAGGGAAAGAGAGAGGGAAAGAGAGAGGGAAAGGGAGAGAAAAGCAGAATTGGAGAGAAAAGAAATGAAGGAGAAAGTGAAACAGGCAGAGGAAACGATAAAAGTGTTAGAACGAGAGATTGAGAGATTGAAAGAGATTGAACAGAAAATAACATTTGAAAAAAAAACAGTCATGCGTATCGCAGAGAAAGAGAAAGTCCAACTGGTTAACAAAAAGGTAAAAGAGTTAGAGAGAGAGGTTGACAGATTGAAAGAAGATATGACAACAAAAGAGATTCAATACAAAAGAACAATTGAAAGAGCGAAAGAAGCTTGTAGAAGACAGAATGAGAGAGTGAAACAGGTTAACCAAAATGTACTAGTGTTAGACAGAGAGGTTGCAAGAATGAAAGAAGAGATTAGATTGAAAGACGAGACTGGACCAGAGAGAAAATTTGATAGAGACAGAGAGAGAGGAAATGTTTGGAGACAAAGAGAAGAGGAGACAGTCCTCATAAATGACAAAAATACATCTGAATTGGAGGAAATGTTCAAGAAAATCAAGGAACAGATGATAGAATTAGAAAATATGCAATGTAAATGGAAACAGAACCAAATGGACATGGAGGAGAAGACAGAGGGGGAGAACGACACACAGAAAGAGGTAGAAAGAAAGAGAAAGGAGAAAATACCAAAACAGAGACAAGAAGAAGAAGAAGAGGAGAAGGAGATGGAGAGAGAAGAAGAAGAGGAGAAAAATAAAGATATGGAGAGAGCACAAGAAGAGGAGATACGCAAACAGAAGCACAGAGAGATGGAAGAGGAAGAAAGAGAGATGGAGAAAGAGAGACAGAGAGAGATCAAAAGAAAGAGAATGGAGAAGAGACAGAAAAATATGGAAAGAGAAGAAGAGAGACAGAGAGAGAATGAAAGAGAGCATGAAGAAGAACGATGTAAACAGAAGAAAATAGAGATGGAAGAGGAAGAAAGAGAGAAGGAGAGACAGAGAGAGATCAAAAGAAAGAGTATGGAGAAGAGACAGAAAAATATGGAAAGAGAAGAAGAAAAACAGATGGAGATTGAAAGAGAGCATGAAGAACAACGATGTACACAGAAGAAAATAGAGATGGAAGAGGAAGAAAGAGAGAAGGAGAAAGAGAGACAGAGAGAGATCAAAAGAAAGAGAATGGAGAAGAGACAGACAAACATGGAAAGAGAAGAAGAAAAACAGAGAGCGATGGGAGAGAAAGAGAGACAGAGAGAGAGAGAAAGAAAGAGAATGGAGAATAGACAGAGAGAGGATACAAAAGAGAGGAAGGAGATGGAGATGGAAACAGAGAGAGAGAGAGATGAAGAGGAAAGACAAAGAAAGTTAAAGAGAGAAGAACAACAAGAGGAGAGAAAGAGACTGTTTGAGAAAGATGAAGAAGAAGAAGAAGAAGATAGATGGAAACAGAAGCATATTGACATGGAGAAGGAGGGAAGAGACAGGGAGAAAAAGAGACAGAGCGAGAGAGACGATAGAAGAGAAAGACGACAACAACAAGAGGAGAGACAGAAACAAATGGAGAAAGAGAAAGAAAGGGAGAAAGACAATGAAAATCAGAGAGAGATTATTAAATTAAAATATCAGCAACAGAAAGAGATGGAGGAAGAACAGATGATGATGAGAGAGATGGAGGAAGAACAGATGATGATGAGAGAGAGGGAGGAAGAACAGATGATGATGAAAGAGATGGAGGAAGAACAGATGATGATGAAAGAGAGGGAGGAAGAACAGATGATGATGAGAGCAAGGGAGGAAGAACACATGATGATGAGAAAGATGGAGGAAGAACACATGATGAAGAGGGAGAGGGAGAAAGAAAAGATGATGATAAGAGAGATGGAGGAAGAACAGATGATGATGAGAGAGATGGAGAAAGAACAGATGATGATGAGAGAGAGGGAGGAAGAACAGATGATGATGAGAAAGATGGAGGAAGAACAGATCATGAAGAGAGATAGGGGGAAAGAACAGATGATGATGATGAGAGAGATGGAGGAAGAACAGATGATGATGATAGAGAGGGAGGAAGAACAGATGATGATGAGAGAGAGAAAGAAAGAACAGATGATGATGAGAAAGATGGAGGAAGAAGAGATGATTAGAGAGAGGGAGGAAGAACAGATGATGATGAGAAAGATGGAGGAAGAACAGATGATGAAGAGAGAGATGGAGAAAGAACAGATGATGATGAGAGAAAGGGAGGAAGAACAGATGATGATGAGAGAGAGAGAGGAAGAACAGATGATGATGAAAGAGAGGGAGAAAGAACAGATGATGATAAAGGAGAGGGAGAAAGAACAGATGATGATGATGAGAGAGATGGAGGAAGAACAGATGATGATGAGAGAGAGAAAGGAAGAACAGATGATGATGAGAGAGATGGAGAAAGAACAGATGATGATGAGAGAGAGGGAGGAAGAACAGATGATGATGAGAAAGATGGAGGAAGAACAGATCATGAAGAGAGATAGGGACAAAGAACAGATGATGATGATGAGAGAGATGGAGGAAGAACAGATGATGATGAGAGAGAGGGAGGAAGAACAGATGATGATGAGAGAGAGAGAGAAAGAACAGATGATGATGAGAAAGATGGAGGAAGAAGAGATGATTAGAGAGAGGGAGGAAGAACAGATGATGATGAGAAAGATGGAGGAAGAAGATATGATTAGAGAGAGGGAGGAAAAACAGATGATGATGAAAGAGAGGGAGAATGAACAGATGATGATGAGAGAGAGGGAGGAAGAACAGATGATGATGAGAAAGATGGAGGAAGAACAGATGATGAAGAGAGAGATGGAGAAAGAACAGATGATGATGAGAGAAAGGGAGGAAGAACAGATGATGATGAGAGAGAGAGAGGAAGAACAGATGATGATGAAAGAGAGGGAGAAAGAACAGATGATGATAAAGGAGAGGGAGAAAGAACAGATGATGATGATGAGAGAGATGGAGGAAGAACAGATGATGATGAGAGAGAGAAAGGAAGAACAGATGATGATGAGAGAGAGGGAGAATGAACAGATGATGATGAGAGAGAGGGAGGAAGAACAGATGATGATGATGAGAGAGATGGAGGAAGAACAGATGATGATGAGAGAGAGGGAGGAAGAACAGATGATGATGAGAGAGAGGGAGAAAGAACAGATGATGATGATGAGAGAGAGGGAGGAAGAACAGAAAGTGTTTAAGGAAGCAGAGCAGGAGGAAAGAGAAAAAGAAGAAGAGAGAAGAAAGGGAGTAAGCATGAAGAAACATGAAGTAGTTAATGTTAAAGCAAAAGCACGGGAAGTCTTCAACAGGCGTAAAGAGAGGAGGTTAGAAGTGTTGAAGGGGGAACGAGAACAGATAGAAAGAGGACAACAAATCAGGAGGGAGAAGGAGGAAAGACGGCTGGAGATGGAAAGAAAACAGGAGAGGGCAAGACAACAAGAGGAGCAGGATAAAAAACAAGAGATTGAGATTGCTAGACAGAAAGAAATGTTCAGACTAAGAGAGGAAGAGAGGCAGAGAGAGGAAAAGAGAGAGGAGGAGAGAAAGAGAGCCATTAAAGAACATGTGGCTTTAATCAGAGAGAGAGAGAAGATAATAGAGGCAAACAAAAGGGAGGAGATGGTAGAAGAGGAAAGAAGGGAGATCCTGGAGAAGTACAAGAGGGGTGAGTTAGAGAACCCTGAAGAGGAGGAGGAGAAATCTGAAGAGGAGGAGAAGAAGGAGGACGTCAAGGAGGACCTTGTCCCACCCGATAAAAGTATCAGAAGGAGAGCTGTGGGCTGGCTGAATAAGAAGTGGGAGAAGAGGAACCTCAGAAAAATAGAGAGAACGTATCAGAGAGAGGAGGAGGAAGGCTGTGACATCATCCACTTAGGTAAGACCTGTTTTCCCTCTGCTTATGACATCATCATCTTTATTCTCCTGTACACACACATACGTTCCACACCAGTCATCGTGTTGCATTATTGTTTCAATATAAAACTACTGGACAAAATGGTCAAGCTGATCTGGTATCAACTTAAATGTAATGTACACAGGGAATGTAGAATTGAAAACCCAACTGGATCTCAATGGCCCTGGTCAAAAGTAGTCCACCATAGCCTTTTGGGGGCCCTAAGCAACATTTTGTTTTTGAAAAGATTTCCTCCAAATCTATACTTTGCTATTGGGCGTAGAGAAAATGTTGCAGTTTTTAAACAGGTTTGCTGCAATTCTACACATTTTGTCATGGGGAGAGAATATTTTACAATGATATAAAACATTTGATTGTATTCTACTAACTCTGCCATGGGGGACGGAGAGAAGAATTTGTAGTTTTAAATATCATATCCTGCAGTTATAAACATTTTGCCATGGGGTTAAGTGAAAACTGCAGTTTTAAAGCTAATATCCTTACATTTTACACATTTTGCCATGGGGTTGAAAGAAAATGTGGCAGTTTTAAATCTAATTTCTTGTAGTTCTACACATTTTTTTCCGATGATATCTGAATGAGAGTGACTAACAAAATCAATGGGGCTCACTGCAGGTCAAGGCCACTGGGCGCGTGCCCTGCGTGCCCAGTCCGTAATTCCACCATGATTACTACAAATTTAAATAGCTGACTAGACTAACTTACCAATCTAAAGTATGTTAGCTGACATGGCTAACAGAGTAACTGACTGAGATAACAAGAAAAATACTGCTAATGTAACAACCAAGTTTAGAAATTGTACCTTCTGTCATCTACTATTCTCGTAAGTTGAAAGCCCGAAAGAGTTCCTAGAAAATACACACAAAAAAAGTTTTTAAACGTTTTTGGTGGTTTCGGGGGGCCCCTAGTGGCTAAGCGATCGCATATGCTTATGGCCGGCCCTGGCACTATACAAGGAATAGGTGCAATTTGGGACTCATGTTAAACTTAGGGTCAAGTCAATTTGGACAGGAATTATTGCACTTTATTGACCAATTCCATGCCTTGCTCAATTGAAAAGAATATAGAATCATTGAGATCCAATTGGGTTTTCTATTCTTAGTTCCCTGTGTCCATTGCATTTAAGTTGATACCAGATCCCCTAAGTTGAATGTGAAATCTGCTTCTTCTCTCCTCCCAGTCAAACCTGGACACACAGGGCTAATGTACACCATGACCCGGGCAGAGAGAGAGAGGGAGAAGAGGAAGGAGCTCCTTATGGCTGAGGAGAAAAGGAAGAAGATGGAGGATTTCAATAAGCAGTGGAGAGCGATGTCCCTGCTTAAAAAACAGACTGAACAGAAACTTAAAGAGGAGAGGGAGAGGATGAAGGAACAGTACCTAAAAGAAAAGCATGAGAAATGGCTGGAGCAGATAAATCTGGAGGCTGATGCACAAATCAAAAAGTTCAGCACCCGGTGTCCAACCACCCAACACAGCCACGACTACAACCACGGTCAGGAGTTGCCGGGGTGGGGCACGGGCCAGCAGGTAATCCAAGAGCCCGTTGGATCTGGAGATGGCCAGCAGGACGGGCCAAAGAGGTCACAGGCATGGACAGAGAACCAGCAGGGGGGGTCAGAGAACCAGCAGGGGGGGGCAGAGAACCAGCTGGGGTGGGCAGAGAGCCAGCAGCTAGAGGCTCCAGAAGAGGATGTGACATCAGAGCCAACCTCCAAGAAAAAGAAAAAGCCAGGCATCTGGAAGAGAATTCAGATGGGGTAAAGAATGTTTCAAAATGTATTCATGTTTTACACTGTTAATATATATGATGCCACTTTAAAAAGTGACATTATCCAAATGTAAGGTTTTACTGTACATGCAACACACATGTAAATATATAGATACTTACCTGTCTCTGTGATTTCTTACAGCGTTCCTCTGCTGTCTGCTTAGAGCTGGAACTCGATGAAGCAATAGTACCACTGGGGTTACGTTGGTAATTAAACGCAAGTGTCGCCCAATAATTCCTTCTCCTCTTCAAGTCATCAGGCCACGTATCCTCTTCATCAAGTATCCTCTTCATCAAGGCAACAAACCGTCTATGGTCAGTGACTCTCCTCCCCAGACCAGAGATTCTCATCTTCATCCTAGTTGAATTAATCTCTGCTCACCATCTCTACTGTCCTATAAATATCCACAAATGGACATGGTTTAAACAGAAGTCCTCCCCTCAGACCAGTGGCTCCACAGACCAGAGTTTCTCATCTTTATTCAAGTTGAACGCAACTCTGATCAGTTCCACCACCTCACCTGTCCTAGACCTAGAAGGTATCTCCCAATAAATTATGACCCAAGTTGAGCAGCACAAGGACAGCCATGGAGCAGCACCCTTCGGATGAAGAGCCATTTCAGGATTCAGTGCCTTGCCCTAGGGCACAACGACAGGAGATGGTCCCTGGGAGCAGAGCCTAGGAGCCCCACGGTTGTAAGTTCAGTTCCCACTGCTGGTCTTAAGAGGTGTTAAGGGGAGGTGCTGAGGAGGAGGTCTTGGAGGAGGTCTGCAGGTAGCCTGGGCTGGACTGGTAGCAACTGAGTTGCTGGCTCAATCCCCAGGCAGAGCTGCTCAAGTCAGGCCAGTGATGATGTCATTGTTGTTTACAAAGTTAAGTTTGAATAAAAGCATTAACTAATGCATTAATTAAAAAGCAATATTGTTGTTACGGTGTCGATTGTTTCGTTATTTATTAGAATTGAAACATCCAGTAGTCATGGTAGATGTTAGACTTTCAATGATACACCTAACATTCCATTAGTTTGCTACAATGTGTGACATGTCATATTAGAGAGGAGTCATCTATACACATCTATTTTAGACCATAGGAGAAATATCAGACTAAAATAGCTTCTCTAAACTAAGAATCTGAGGAGAGAGCAACAGTAGACGCATCGTTAGCTCTCCAACCTACAGTACAGTAATTTAATCAACCATAAATCCCCATGTAACATGATAGGGGGAATGGAATTTAAGCTTAGCAAACATATGTAAATTGTTTTAACATTTCTAGACTGTCTATCTATTGGTAAAAGTGTTGATATGTTATACTTGACCCACCCAGTGGTGATGTTAGCATGCAAATCTTGGTGGGGCAAACTCCCCCAATTGTTTTTAGATGTAAGCCAGCAAAGCTACTACACAACACAACTCTAAACCATACATTAATTGCACTAAAACGGTGACAAGCGGTGCCCACAAACTGTTAGGGCCTACATAAAGCTGTCCCAACAGCAGAGCTTTCTTTTCAGACCCGTGGAGCGAATCCTTACCACTGCTACACCTGGCTATCAGCGGAGCCTTGTCTGGCTGCGAAACAGTTCATTCAACCTCATTTACTGCCTTTAAAAAAAAAACATAGCTGATATGGCTGGCTTGCTTAAACAAATGTGGTTTCTACTGACAATTGAGATGTACAAACTATGGCACAAGGGGATGACGAGCAGATAAGGACTGACGTAGTCAATATAACTATTTGTTCAGCACTTTTGAATAATAATTCAGAACATGGGCTGTTCTTACAGTATTCTCCCTGTACACCAAGTCAGAACCTTAGGATAAATATAGAGGGCATATAAGCAAACAATGAAAGCTCTTACAATAATCGATGATCAAATGTATCTAAAACAAGCTATAGTCTACATGTGCACAACCAATTCAGAACAGTAGGCTAAGTTATGAGGGGGAAAGGGACTCAATTATTAGGGTGAGGTACATGGGCTACTAACAGCTTACTACACAACATTACCTTAAATAGGAAATGACTCAAATAAAAGTGAAAGTCCCCCAGTAAAATACTACTTGAGTAAAAGTCTAAAAGGATTTGGTTTGAAATATACTTAAGTATTAAAAGTAAAAGTATAAACCATTTCAAATTCCTTATTTTAGGCAAACCAAACGGCAACATTTTATTTATTTTATTTTAATGATGGATAGCGAGGGGCACACTCCAACACTCAGACATAATCTACAAATTAAGCATTTGTGTTTAGTAAGTCTGTCAGATCAGAGGCAGTAGGGATGACCAGGGATTTTCTCTCGATAAGTGTGTGAATTGGACCATTTTCCTGTCAAAATGTAACGGGTACTTTTGGATGGCAGGGAAAATGTATGGAGTAAAAAGTACATTTTTAACTTCAGGAATGTAGTGAAGTAAAAGTAAAAGTTGGCAAAAACATAAATAGTAAAGTAAAGTACAGACTTAAGTAGTACTTTAAAGTATTTTTACTTAAATACTTTACACAGCATTTTATGCAGCAGCTGTGCTCACTTGAACAGGAAGTCTGGCATTCTCTGGATTTATGGTACTTTCAAGACAACTGGGATCTCTGAAAAAAAATGGTTGAATCATGACGTCAGTTATATTCAGGTCTGAGCTCTAGAAAGAGGCCCGAGTTGACCTCATTTTATCTGTGGCCAATGACCTTGAGCCTTCTGGCATGGGCACTTCTTATGTAATTTTATAGTAGAATTTTCTATCTCTCTCCGTAGATTTTGCCGTGACGTATTGTGACCATGGGTGACAGAACACTGAGCCATGGCGCAACTAGAGAACATTTCCAACCCCTACGCTCCGTATTTTCCGCTGGCTGCCCCACCACCACAGAAAGCACTGAGCTAGGCTGAAACACCTGCATTTTGGAGCTGCCTTACTCAAGAAAGATACCAAGATGATATGCTACTTTATTAACTCAAGGATACATTTTTTTTTACATTGTTTGCTAAACTGTGTCCCGTGACAAGAATTAATACCAGAATTACATGCAAAACAGGCAAACTTTTTTTTTAAACAGGTGGGGCTGAAAACAGGTGGTACTCTGCTCCACCTACCCCAATTGACGGGTCGCCACTGCTTAAGGCAAAAAATGAAAAGTAGGGTGCTTTGTCAGGCGTATGACGAATGTCTAGGAAGCCAAAGGTTGCAACTACTTACTACTTTTAGCTACAGTCGTATGCAAAAGTTTGGGCACCCCTGACAATTTCCATGATTTCCATTTATAAATAATTGGGTGTTTGGAACAGCAATTTCATTTTGATCTATCAAATAACTGATGGACACAGTAATATTTCGGTAGTGAAATTAGGTTTATTGGATTAACAGAAAATGTGCAATATGCCTCAAAACGAAATTAGACAGGTGCATAAATTTGGGCACCCCAACAGAAAAATCACATCAATATTTAGTAGAGCCTCCTTTTGCTAAAATAACAGTCTCTAGACGCTTCCTATAGCCTCTAATGAGTGTCTGGATTCTGGATGAAGGTATTTTGGACCATTCCTCCTTACAAAACATCTCCAGTTCAGTTAGGTTTGATGGTTGCCGAGCATGGACAGCCCGCTTCAAATCATCCCACAGATTCTCAATGATATTCAGGTCTGGGGACTGGGATGGCCATTCCAGAACAATGTACTTGTTCCTCTGCATAAATTCCCAGGTAGATTTTGAGCAGTGTTTTGGGTCGTTGTCTTGTTGAAATATCCAGCCCCGGCGTAACTTCAACTTTGTGACTGATTCTTCAACATTATTCCCAAGAATCTGCTGATATTGAGTGGAATCCATGCGACCCTCAACTTTAACAAGATTCCCAGTACCGGCACTGGTCACACAGCCCCACACTATGATGGAACCCCCACCAAATTTTACTGTGGGTAGCAAGTGTTTTTATTGGAACGCTGTGTTCTTTTGCCGCCATGCATAACACCCCTTGTTATGACCAAATAACTAAATCTTTGTTTCATCAGTCCACAGCACCTTATTCCAAAATGAAGCTGGCTTGTCCAAATGTGCGTTTGTGGCATGTGTGCAGAAAAGGCTTCTTCCGCATCACTCTCCCGTACAGCTTCTCCTTGTGCAAAGTGCGCTGAATTGTTGAACGATGCACAGTGACACCATCTGCAGCAAGATGGTGTTGTAGGTCTTTGGAGGTGGTCTGTGGGCTGTTTTTGACCGTTCTCACCATCCTTCGCCTTTGCCTCTCCGATATTTTACTTGGCCTGCCACTTCTGGCCTTAACAAGAGCTGTGCCTGTGGTCTTCCATTTCCTCACTATGTTCCTCACAGTGGACACTGACAGCTTACATCTCTGCGATAGCTTTTTGTAGCCTTCCCCTAAACCATAATGTTGAACAATCTTTGTTTTCAGGTCATTTGAGAGTTGTTTTGAGGCCCCCATGTTGCCACTCTTCAGAGGAGAGACAAAGAGAACAACAACTTGCAATTGGCCACCTTAAATACCTTTTCTCATGATTGGATGCACTTGTCTATGAAGTTCAAGGCTTAATGAGCTCACCAAACCAATTGTGTGTTCCAATGAATCAGTGCTAAGTAGTTACAGGTATTCAAATCAACAGAATGACAAGGGTGCCCACATTTTTGCATAGCCTATTTTTCACATCTGATTTAATTTCATACAACCTAATATTGCTTAACTAAAAATCTTTGTCTGGACAGTATCCCAGTACTCAGATTTTATTAGAAAATGAATGGCATGCCACTGTGTGTCAGAGTATTGGTGCGCGATGAGCGCGGAATGGGGGAAAGCAGGCGCAGGGAGACAGGCGTGATGCGAAACAATGAATTTAATGAACACGAAGGCAACGAACATACACTGACACGTAACAATCACAGACAAGAACCATGTTCAGTCTCCTCAGGACTTTAAACGGCCCCTCAAAACGCGGGCCCAGCTTCCGGCAGGGCAGGCGGAGGGGCAGGTTTCGGGTCGAGAGCCAGACCCTATCCCCCGGTGTGAACACCGGGGCCTCACTGCGGTGGCGGTCTGCGCTCGCCTTGTGCCTTCTCACGGCACGTTGCAGGTGCACGTGAGCTGCGTTCCAGGTCTCTTCCGAGCGCTTAAAACACTCGTCCACCGCAGGAGCCTCGGTCTGACTCGGGTGCCATGGTGCCAGAACCGGCTGGTAGCCTAGCACGCATTGGAAAGGGGAGAGGTTAGTTGAGGAATGTCGGAGTGAGTTCTGGGCCATCTCAGCCCAGGGGACAAACGCTGCCCACTCCCCCGGCCGGTCCTGGCAATACGACCTCAGAAACCTACCCACATCTTGGTTCACTCTCTCCACCTGCCCGTTGCTCTCGGGGTGGAACCCTGAGGTAAGGCTGACCGAGACCCCCAGACGTTCCATGAACGCCCTCCACACCCTAGACGTGAATTGGGAACCTCGGTCAGATACGATGTCCTCAGGCACCCCGTAGTGCCGGAATACGTGGGTAAACAAGGCCTCCGCGGTCTGTAGAGCCGTCGGGAGGCCGGGCAGAGGAAGAAGGCGACAGGACTTAGAGAACCGATCCACAACAACCAGAATCGTAGTGTTACCCTGTGACGGAGGGAGGTCCGTCACAAAATCCACCGACAGGTGTGACCACGGTCGCTGTGGAACGGGTAGGGGTTGTAATTTCCCCCTGGGCAGGTGTCTGGGCGCCTTATACTGTGCGCACACCGAGCAGGAGGAAACGTAAGCCCTCACGTCCTTAGCTAAAGTGGGCCACCAGTACTTTACATCCAGACAGCGCACCGTCCGGGCGATGCCAGGATGACCAGAGGAGAGTGAGGTATGGGCCCACACGATCAGGCGGTCACGGACAGCGGCCGGTACATACCTGAGCCCAACGGGACACTGAGTGGGGGTAATTTCCGTGCGCATAGCCCGCTCGATATCCCTGTCCACCTCCCATCTTACCGGTGCCACCAGGCGGGAGGCAGGGATGATGGGAGTAGGATCGATGGGCCGCTCCTCTGTGTCATACACCCGGGACAGTGCGTCTGCTTTCACATTCTGTGAACCTGGTCTGTATGAGAGTGTGAAATCAAACCGGGTGAAAAACATGGCCCACCTTGCCTGACGAGGGTTCTGTCTCCTCGCCGCCCGGATGTACTCCAGATTGCGGTGGTCAGTCCAGATGAGAAAGGGGTGTTTAGCCCCCTCAAGCCAATGTCTCCACACTTTCAGGGCTCCCACCACAACTAACAACTCCCTGTCCCCCACATCATAGTTGCGCTCCGCCGAGCTGAGCTTCTTAGAAAAAAAAGCACAGGGGCGGAGCTTAGGTGGCGTCCCCGAACGCTGAGACAGCACAGCTCCTATCCCAGCCTCGGACGCGTCTACCTACTATGAAGGACCGAGAGGGGTCCGGATGCGCCAACACGGGGGCCGAGGTGAACAGAGCCTTCAGACGACTAAACGCCCTATCTGCCTCGGCTGACCATCGCAAACGCACTGGTCCCCCCCTCAGAAGTGAGGTAATGGGAGCCGCTACCTGGCCAAAGCCCCGGATAAACCTCCGGTAGTAGTTGGAAAACCCTAAAAACCGCTGCACTTCCTTTACCGTGGTCGGAGTCGGCCAATTACGCACGGCTGAAATGCGGTCTACCTCCATCTCCACCCCGGACGTGGAAATGCGATATCCTAAAAAGGAGACGGCTCGTTGGAAAAACAAACACTTCTCAGCCTTGACGTACAGGCCATGCTTCAACAGTCGCCCAAGCACCTTGCGTACCAGGGACACATGCTCAGCGCGTGTGGAGGAGTATATCAGAATATCGTCGATATACACCACCACACCCTGTCCGAGTAGGTCCCTGAAGATCTCATCAACAAAAGCTTGGAAAACTGCTGGAGCATTTTTCAACCCGTACGGCATGACGAGGTATTCATAGTGCCCAGACGTGGTACTAAATGCCGTTTTCCACTCATCTCCCTTTCGGATACGCACCAGATTATAAGCGCTTCTGAGGTCTAATTTCGTGAAAAAGCGCGCCCCGTGTATCGACTCGATAGCACTGGCTATGAGGGGAAGCGGGTAGCTGATACCCACAGTGATCCGATTTATCCCTCTATAGTCGATACACGGGCGCAGACCTCCCTCCTTCTTCTTCACGAAAAAGAAACTCGAGGAGGCAGGTGAAGTAGAGGGCCGAATGTATCCCTGCCTCAGTGATTCGGAGACGTATGTCTCTTCTGGGACAGAGGATACACGTGACTCCTAGGAGGTGCCGCGTCTACCAGGAGATTTATCGTACAATCCCCTCGTCGATAAGGTGGTAATAGGGTCGCCTTCCTTTTACAGAAAGCGAGAGCCAAATCGGCATATTCTGAGGGAATATGTACGGTGGGTACATGGTCTGGACTCTCCACCGTAGTCGCACAGACGGAAACACCCACACACCTACCCGAGCACCCTTGGGACGATCCCTTCAGAGCCCTCTGTTGCCACGAAATTTTGGGGTCATGATGGGCCAACCAGGGTATGCCCAGCACCACGGGAAACGCAGGAGAATCAATTAGATAGAACTGAATACTCTCCTCATGATCCCCCTGCGTCCTCATTCTTAGTGGCGCTGTGACCTCCCCAATCAACCCTGACCCCAAAGGTCGACTATCTAAGGCATGTACGGGGAAAGGGACACTCAGAGACACAATGGGGATCCCTAACCTATGAGCCAACGCCCGGTCTATGAAATTTCCAGCTGCGCCTGAATCTACTAGCGCCCTATGCTGGGAATGCGGGGAACACTCAGCAAAAACAATACACACAAACATGTGCGCAACAGGGAGCTCTGAATGAGTCCGGTGCTGACTCACCTGAGATGGCACGACAGTGCTCTGCCTGCCGCCTCGACTCCCTGAGGGGCCTCCCCAGCACCGACCTGCCGTGTTTCCTCGGCGGCCACAACTGGTGCAGGAGACGACCCCTCCTCCGACCTCCCTGAGCGCAGCACCTCCCAGCTCCATCGGTGTCGGTGAGGGGAGGCTGAGAGATGGGATCGACGGACCCTGATCTGGACGTCCACGGGTAGCCAGCAAGTTGTCCATCTTGATGGACATGTCCACCAGCTGGTCCAGACTAAGGGTGGCATCCCTACAGGCCAGCTCGCGACGGACGTCCTCCCGTAGGCTGCACCGGAAATGGTCGATCAGGGCCCTGTCGTTCCATCCTGCGCTCGCCGCCAGAGTCCGGAAGTCCAGGGCGAAATCCTGTGCGCTCCTCGTCCCCTGCCGGAAATGAAACAGGCGTTCACCCGCCGATCTGCCATCAGGTGGATGGTCAAAAACCGCCCGAAATCGGCGAGTGAACTCCCCGTAGTGGTCCAACACCGCATCCTCTTCGATCCACACGGCGTTGGCCCACTCCAGGGCTTTCCCCGCCAGGCAGGAGACGAGGGCAGACACTCTCTCGTGTCCCGATGGAGTTGCCAGATACAGCTCCAGCTGGAGCAGGAACCCCTGGCAACCGGCCGCCTTTCCGTCGTACTCCCTCGGGAGCGAGAGCCTAATCCCACTGGGAACTGGGACGGGAGGCGGGACAAGGGGAATCGATGGAGGGGCTGGTGTCGGTGCGGGTGGCCCTCTCGACTCCCAACGGTCCATCGTCAGCAGCACTCGATCCATTGCCGTACCTAGGCGCTGAAGCATGGACTCGTGCTGCTGAACGCGCTCCTCCATGGGGAGCGGAGGGCTGTTCTCACCGGCTGCTTCCATAGACAATCGGTCCGTGATTCTGTCAGAGTATTGGTGCGCGATGAGCGCGGAATGGGGGAGAGCAGGCGCAGGGAGACAGGCGTGATGCGAAACAATGAATTTAATGAACATGAAGGCAACGAACATACACTGACACGTAACAATCACGGACAAGAACCATGGGGGAGCAGAGGGAATAAATAGTCAACATACAATTAGTGGGAATGGGAACCGGGTGTGCGATGAGACAGGACAAACGTAAACTGTGAAATGGATCCTAAAACCCTAACCCAGTGGTGGTCAGTGCCATTTAAGATGAGGGAGGACGATTTTTTCTTCATGATCATGGCCTTATTTCTATTACAAATTTGAGGTGATCATTAGTCCAACAGTTGCAAACAAGAGTTTATGTTTGACAAATTAAAGTATGTTTATCCCCATTTTGTTCGGTTTGCTTCCGTTAAAGAAACAATTTTCAATCGAAATCGCTGGAATGAATACACCCCTGATCACGCGTAAACAGAGTTCACTCTCATAACAGCCACATTGTATTCCTTCTCTTCCCTTCGCTTGTTTACTTCAATGCACAACAAATCAGCTGTATGTGACCAGGAGAAAAAACCTTTCCATCCAAAACTCTACAAATAGCCTACATTGTTGTCACCATATTAGCTAAAGTAACATCATAGTCAACATAGCTAATAGAACTAACGCGTTAGTAAACCCGCTACAATTATGCAGTTACCTTACAGTGTATAGTCAGTAAGCAGTTACACCGGCGGGCCCGGTGGCAATACATTTGTAATACCAAAAGCTTACCTTGACTTGGAAGAGTTCCAGTGTTGTGTTGGAAAGTCATAGCCAGCTAGCTAACATAGCATACCCCTGTTTGAGCAGGGTGTTTCGGTAAGATAAACTAGCTAGCTACATTTGCTAGCTAAGTAAGTGATTTTGGAAGGAATTAATTTGTTGAACAATTGTCTTTCTCTCGCTATGAGTCAACATCTCACCACATTTTATACACTGCAGTGCTAGCTAGCAGTAGACTAATTCTCTGATCCTTTGATTAGGTGGACAACATGTCAGTTCAGCCGCAAGAGCTCTGATAGGCTAGAGGACGTCATAATTACATGAAATTTCCCCCCCGGGGGATCAATAAAGTACCTATCTATCTATCTATCTACTGTTTAAGTCTATGGAAGGGGGTGAAAACCATTAGCGTCCTAGGTTTGTATTAAAGTCAATGTACCCAGATGAGGACGAAAGCTAGCTGGTGCTACCCTACACCATGGTGTAGCTTCTTAGAAAAATCATATTTCTGGCCGAAAAACGATTACAATTTCTCTCAAACAGTGGCATATGTGAAAAAGAAAATACTTCTGCTGTGTAAACACATTGATTCTCATTGTGAATAGGCTCAGGATGAGTTGGGTAGCTGATATTCAGAGCTTAAATAGCCAAATTGATTAGTCACAGGAATCCGGACAAATAAAACCAATGCAATTGCCTGTTTTACAATTGGAAGGCCTACCACATGGATGGATATTCATAAAATTCCATTGCTGGCTGACATGATAGGCTACACCCCAGTACTGGACCGACACCAACGTTTTTTAGATGTCTTCTTTTGGTCTTGTCCGGACTGAACTTCTTGTTTTGGTGTTTACAAATGGTAGACCTAGCACATAGAAGGGCATTCATAAAATGTTATTTCAGGCGACAATGTAAACTACACCCCAGTCAGCATGAACCGACACCGATGCCTTGTGTGTGTCTACAGTCGTGGCCAAAAGTTTTGAGAATGACACAAGTATTGGTCTCCACAAAGTTTGCTGCCTCAGTGTTGATGATGGCAATTTGCATATACTCCAGAATGTCATGAAGAGTGATCAGATGAATTGCAATTAATTGCAAAGTCCCTCTTATCCATGAAAATGAACTTAATCCCCCCAAAACATTTCCACTGCATTTCAGCCCTGCCACAAAAGGACCAGCTGCCATCATGTGTCAGGCTCTGGCCATAGAGAAGCTTTGCTTCTCTATAGTTCTATGGTCAGAGTCTGGCAGATCTATAATTCTACATCTGTGTGGTGTTGTGTGTGGGATCCCTAATTAGAGGCAGCTGCTATGCATTATCTCTAATTAGGGATCCTACTTAATTGTCTATGTTCCACTCCCTTGGCGTGGTTCATTGTTATGTTGTACTTGTATGTCCCGTGTTCGTGCTACGTGTGTTTTATATTGCATTTGTTATTTTGTATAGTTCGTTAGTCGAGTTTATTCATTTAATAAATATGTCGAACTATCGCTACGCTGCGCCTTGGTCTCTCTACACACCCGAACGTGACAGAATGAACCACCACCCGACCAAGCAGCGTAAATCTGGAGCAAAGGAGAAGAAAGGAAGACAGCGGCGTTATCGAGGTAAAGGAGCCTGTAGTCAACCCCAGGAAAATTTCGGGGGGGGGCTATGGGGATGGTCTGGCAAGGAGGAGGACGCGCCAGTACCACTCTCCATGTGGGATACACTGTGCCCAAATTATAAATGGGGGGCGCAAAGTGTAGAAGAGGAGGAGTATTTGGAGAGACATTTTGGAGACGTTTTGGAGGAGATGTGGGAGATAGCGGAAGAGGTGGAACGGGAAATGTCGGAATGGAATAATCCGTGTCCAGTCGCCTACTCCACTCCCGTGAAAGAGCAGTCCGCTTTACCGGTGCCCAGTCGGGGTCCGGCCGTCTGCTCTACTCCAGTGCCAGAACAGTTCGCTCCAACGGTGCCCAGTCCGGGTCCGGCCGTCTGCTACACTCCAGTGCCAGAGCAGTCCGCTCCACCGGTGCCCAGTCTGGGTTCGGCTGTCTGCTACACTCCAGTGCGCCTCTCCAGTCAGGTACGTCCTGTGCCTGCTCCCCGCACTAGCCCTGAGGTGCGTGTCATCAGTCCGGTGCCATCAGTGCCGACTCCACGCACCAGGCTTCCAGTGCGCGTCTCCAGTCAGGTACGTCCTGTGCCTGCTCCCCGCACTAGCCCTGAGGTGCGTGTTATTAGTTCGGTGCCACCAGTGCCGACTCCACGCACCAGGCTTCAAGTGCGCGTCTCCAGTCCGGTACGTCCCGTGCCGACTCCCCGCACTCGACCTCCAGTGCGTGTGCCCAGCCAGGTGCCTCCAGTGCCGGCTCCACGCATCAGACCGTCGGTGCGTCTCACCAGCCCGGAGACTCCCGTGATGGTCGACAGCCCGGAGCCTCCCGTAATGGTCGAAAGCCCGGAGCCTCCCGCGATGGTCGAAAGCCCGGAGCCTCCCGCGATGGTCGAAAGCCCGGAGCCTCCCGTGACGCTCGACAGCCCGGAGCCTCCCGTGACGCTCGACAGCCCGGAGCCTCCCGTGACGCTCGACAGCCCGGAGCCTCCCGTGACGCTCGACAGCCCAGAGCCTCCCGTGACGCTCGACAGCCCGGAGCCTCCCGTGATGATTGAAAGGCCGGAGTCGCCTGCCACACCCGTGCTCAGTCCTGGCCCGGTTATTTGCCCCGCTCCATGGCCTGAACTTTTTGCCCCACCATTGTTATTTCCAGGACCGGTGGGTTGCCCCTTTATATGGCCGGAGTCGCCTGCCACACCGGTGCCCAGTCCTGGCCCGGTTATTTGCCCCGCTCCATGGCCTGAGCCTTTTGCCCCACCATGGTCATTTCCAGGACCAGTGGGTTGCCCCTTTAAATGGCCTGAGTTGCCTGCCACACCAGTGCCCAGTCCGGGCCCAGTAGAAAAGGGGAGGAAGTTATCCACTTCGCCGGGGCCGGAACCGCCACCTGCGATGATTGTTGGATGTTTTTTCCCTCCCTGACCCTTCCCTCATGTTTTGTTTGTTTTTCTTGCGGCCGGGAGTCCGCGCCTTTGGGGGGGGGGGGTACTGTCAGGCTCTGGCCATAGAGAAGCTTTGCTTCTCTATAGTTCTATGGTCAGAGTCTGGCAGATCTATAATTCTACATCTGTGTGGTGTTGTGTGTGGGATCCCTAATTAGAGGCAGCTGCTATGCATTACCTCTAATTAGGGATCCTTCTTAATTGTCTATGTTCCACTCCCTTGGCGTGGTTCATTGTTATGTTGTACTTGTATGTCCCGTGTTCGTGCTACGTGTGTTTTATATTGCATTTGTTATTTTGTATAGTTCGTTAGTCGAGTTTATTCATTTAATAAACATGTCGAACTATCGCTACGCTGCGCTTTGGTCTCTCTACACACCCGAACGTGACATCATGTCAGTGATTTTCTCGTTAACACAGGTGAGAGTGTTGACGAGGACAAGGCTGGAGATCACTCTGTCATGCTGATTGAGTCAGAATAACAGACTGGAAGCTTTAGAAGGAGGGTGGGGCTTGAAATCATTGTTCTTCCTCTGTCAACCATGGTTACCTGCAAGGAAACACGTGCCGTCATCATTGCTTTACACAAAAAGGGCTTCACAGGCAAGGATATTGCTGCTGGTAAGATTGCACCTAAATCAACCATTTATCGGATCATCAAGAACTTCAAGGAGAGAGGTTCAATTGTTGTGAAGAAGGCGTCAGGGCGCCCAAGAAAGTCCAGCAAGCGCCAGGACCGTCTCCTTAAGTTGATTCAGCTGCGGTATCGGGGCACCACCAGTGCAGAGCTTGCTCAGAAATGGCAGCAGGCAGGTGTGAGTGCATCTGCATGCACAGTGAGGCAAAGACTTTTGGAGGATGGCCTGGTGTCAAGAAGGGCAGCAAAGACACCACTTCTCTCCAGGAAAAACATCAGGGACAGACTGATATTCTGCAAAAGGTACAGGGATTGGACTGCTGAGGACTGGGGTAGAGTCATTTTCTCTGATGAATCCCCTTTCCGATTGTTTGGGCCATCCGGAAAACACCTTGTCTGGAGAAGACAAGGTGAGTCCTCGCTACCATGAGTCCTGTGTCATGCCAACACTAAAGCATCCTGAGACCATTCATGTGTGGGGTTGCTTCTCAGCCAAGGGAGTGGGCTCACTCACAGTTTTGCCTAAGAACAAAGCCATGAATAAAGAATGGTACCAACACATCCTCTGAGAGCAACTTCTCCCAACCATCCAAGAACAGTTTGGTGACGACCAATGCCTTTTCCAGCATGATGGAGCACCTTGCCATAAGGCAAAAGTGATAACTAAGTGGCTCGGGAACAAAACATTGACATTTTGGGTCCATGGCCAGGAAACTCCCCAGACCTTAATCCCATTGAGAACTTGTGGTCTATCCTCAAGAGGCGGGTGGACAAACAAAAACCCACAACTTCTGACAAACTCCAAGCATTGATTATGCAAGAATGGCCTGCCATCAGTCAGGATGTGGCCCAGAAGTTAATTGACAGCATGCCAGGGCGGATTGCAGAGGTCTTGAAAAAGAAGGGTCAACACTGCAAATATTGACTCTTTGCATAAACTGAATGTCATTGTCAATGAAAGCCTTTGACACTTATGGAATACTTGTAATTTGTCAGGCTCTGGCCATAGAGAAGCCTATGGTCTTTTCTTTCTCTTTCTGGTGGTGGTTTGTGTGGGATCCCTAATTAGAGGCAGCTGTAGCACATCGTCTCTAATTAGGGATCCTACATAGGTTGGTAGATTTTCACACTGGGTTGTGGGACGTTGTCGTTATATGTCGCAGTCAAGTGTGCTATTTGTTACGTCCGTTCATTTCGTGTTTGTTTTTGTGAACGTGACGTTTTGTTCATATCATGTTTGTTTGTATTGTGTAGTTTGTTCATTTGATAAATTTATATACATAGTAAATAAATATAAAATGTCGATCTATAATCCCTGCGCTGCGTCTTGGTCGAGGTATGCACCCTCTCGTGACATAATTATACTTCAGTGTTACCATAGTAACTACTGACATAAAGATCTAAGAACACCTAAGCAGCAAACTTTGTGGAGACCAATACTTGTGTCATTCTCAAAACTTTTGACCACGACTGTATTATTGGTGCAGTCTGGACTGGTCTTGATTTCCATGTCCACTTTGGTTTTTGGTCCAATCCGGACCAAATCTGAACCAAAGATTTGGTCCGGTCTGGACCGGCCTTGATTTGGTCCAAACATAGACGCCTATAAATTAAGTATTTTCAAGATTCATTCAGAACAGAAAATGAACCCGATTTCAACATTCGGTAAATATGATTATCATTTTACCTTTTATTCTGAAACTAAATTGAACCTAACTTCAACGTCTGTAAAATATGTATTTTAGACTTATTTTCAACACATTTTTAGTTTTGCAAGGGTGGTAATTTGTTTGTCTCACCTGGGGCGGCAGAACAGCCAGAACGTTATAAAGTAACGTTTTTTATTTATATTTAACTAGGCAGGTCAGTTAAGAACAAATTCTTATTTACAATGACGGCCAACCTACAGGGTCAGCACATTGAGAAAATGTGGGTTAACTGCCTTGCTCAAGGACACATCGACAAGTTTTTTACCTTGTCAGCTCGGGTATCCTTTCGGTTACTTGCTCAACACTCTAACCACTAGGCTACCTGCCGCGTTATATGCTATTGCGAGAAGTGGCGGAGCATCGCTCCCGTGCGCTCCGGCTGCACTACACCACAAGATCAACCATATACTGTAAACAGTACCCTACATTCTCCAGCACCTAACAAACATATTCCCACACTCAAAAACTGTAGCCATGGTTTTGAAATAAGAAAGATATCAGAAATATGTCATGTGTATATGAGACTTTTATTATGACATTTCCATACAGACTTTATGCTATTTGTAGCTTCCATCAATGTAATTGTCTGCATAATTTTCAATCCCCCATATCAGTGGAGGCTGGTGACTTGAACATTTGAGGAGGAGGAGGATGGGAGACCCAAGGTATAGGCGCGGAACGCACGGAGATGACAAAGTGTGTTTCAAAAATCGTCAAAGACTAATTATTTTAACCTAAAGCATTTAATAAAGACATTTATAGTACAATATTATGGGGAATGGGAATGAGAGGACTATCTACACAGTGTTGAAAAGGGCTCACTCAGTGATTGAATGAGGGTATGAGGCATGAGTTGAGGTGTTCAGAGGCTTGACCAGTGCAGGACAGGATTTGACTGGGAAGACCAAAAACAATAACACAACACACTACACAGTTAGACAAAAGAGCTAAGAATTAGTTAGTCCAAGCAAGGAGTAAAATAATGTATGTGTAATAATGTGATTGTTTTTGTGTATTTGATTGACTGTACATACAGTAATGAGAGATTGGAGAGGAAACATACAATATGCAAGTGGATGAGCGGTCACATGAGACGTGGCTTCAGTTCATGTTAGGAGAGAGTTGACAATGGTAGTGGAGTGGTCATCGCCACTTAATCAGGGAACAGGAGGGGACTTAGCTGTAAATATAAATAGCAGATACATTAAATTAAAGCTGCGCCATCCTAGGTTTGGACAACGAGTTTCTATATGAAGTTAAACAGACATCTCAAAATTCATAAAGTCAAACACAGACTGCGCATCTCGCCTACTTGACACATCAAAGTAGCCCAAGAAACGTTCCTGAATAAAACCCTGATCATCCACATACCTGACAATAACTGACAACTGCGAGCGAAAGCTGATGTCTGTGGTTTCATCCATTTGCCATGCGAAAAACGGCGCTGCGTCCACCTCTCTTTTAATCTCACTTTTAATGGATGATGCGATGGAAGCTATCGAATCATTCTGGATTGATTTCAACATCCCAGAAAAGACAGTAGAAAGTTCCATACGTTCAGCAAGTAACACATCACAACGTGCTATTACCCCTGCAAGCTCCTTGTGGTTGCCTTTCCCTCTAGTCATGTCCTGTGAAAGCTAATTATTTGATGCCCAATAATGCAGTGGTGTCGATAAGCTGCTTGAGTACATCCCGGTTTCTTCTTACTTTCTCGTTGTGTCGCGCCGTTTGAATACAGCATACCTTCGTCCATTATATGATCGATGGGGCTTTTTGTTGAATCTGATTTGGTCATTTATATGCTCCCTGCTTTTGTGATACCGTTTACCTGAACGAGCAATGTTTTTCAGATCACAGTAGATCACAAAAGGAAGGCAAGGCCGGCTTGATGAAAGGCTTCATGTTAAGAACAAATTCTTATTTACAATTGCGGCATACCTCGGCCTCCACTAAACCGGACGACGCGGTGGCAATTGTGCGCCGCCATGTGGGACTCCCGATTACGGCCGGTTGTGATACAGCCCGGGATCGAACAAATTAGAACGTTGAGCCACTCGGAAGCCCAAATAAGACACACTGGCTTGTCATTGGGGAAAAGATGGTAAGATGAAAGCAAATCTCTCTGTACATTCTTCCTTCAAACTTCAATTTTCATTATCCACTTTTCTTTTGATATAAAGCTAATTGTTCTGAACGAATGTTGACGTTAAAAATAGTAATGTAGCCTACTGTAGGCTACGTAGACCTATTTTTCCTCACCAATCAACGAACAGAGAAATATACAAAATTAAACAGAGACATGGTGATTTTATGAGCGTAATCAGATCGAAATTATTATATTGTAATAAACAGGCAAAGTGAGCAGGTCTCGAACCCTCAACCTTGTATCCCAAAGTCCAGCGCGCTATCGACTGTGCCGGAAAACCATGCTTAAGCAGCAGTCGACATCCACGCTTATAAACCCAGGGTCGTTACAATATTATTATCACTGAATTTATTTTGTCCTAATCAGATGTGTGAAACATTTTGTTCGATTTGTAGTGTAGGCCAATGAATTGTGCTAATATTATATCATAATAATGTTCTGGCCCACCGACTAGTAGCTCAGAAAAAATGTGGTCGCAAATGCTTGTTGCATCGCGAACTATGCTCCCAGTCCCATCCGAGTTCAGCGGATGGATGATGCGTCGCTGCCATTTACTTCGATGGGGAGTTGGACGAACGCTCCTCCAGATCACGATACCCAATGATGGAAAACAACAGTGTAATGATGGATCGTTCGCGAACGAAGGGATCTTTTTGGTGAACGTTGGGAACCGAATTCATTTGGCTCTCTGATTTTCGTCCTGCTACTGCTTTTTGAGCAACAAACAACGTTTTTCTGTAGATAAGTTACAAAATTAACTAAATGGGGTGAATCCTCACTGCAGGAATAATAAATAGTAGGGAGAGCGCGTCAATCTGGTCCACGTTGAATTATTTTATGTTTAAAATTTGCAGGCCATCTAATAATTTCGCCTGGTAAAAATTTATTTGAAAGCGAATTTCACGATCTGACATAATGGTAGCCTACCTTTTGGCATTTATATTGTATATTTGCAAATGTTTCATTGTTCTAGATCGATTTAAAATATTTTTGAACGAAGATCCGTTTAGGAGCCAGATGAGCCGTCTCTTTTACGTGAACTAAGCCAAATGAGCCGGCTCACTGAAAAGACTCAAATCAAATCAAAGTGTATTTGTCACGTGCGCCGAATACAACAGGTTTCATACCTTACAGTGAAATGCTTACTTACAAGCCCTAACCAACAGTGCAGTTTTTAATTATAAAATAAGTGTTAGGTAAACAATAGATGAATAAAGAAATAAAAAACAATAAAATGACAGCAGAAAATAACAGTAGCGAGGATATATACAGGTGGTACCGGTACAGAGTCAATGTGCAGGGGCACCGGTTAGTCGGGCAAATTGAGGTAATATGTACATATAGTTATAGTTAAAGTGACTATGCATAGATGATAAACACAGAGTAGCAGTAGCGGAATGCCAATCACTACAACAGTGGAGAGATTAGATCGACGAGAGCACCACAATCAACAGGCACACTCAACGGGCAGGCGGTTAGACTGTCACAGGGACAAACCAATAAGAGGTTATAATTGATTGGAATAAGCGGGTCTTGAAGTAAAGTTGGCCAATTGAAAACGGATCAAATCTATTCTGGTGTCCGGAACAGGTGTAGTCCAGCAGGTGGTGATGGTGACCCACTTAGCAGTTCGCACTGGACAGGTGCAAGAGAGATGAAATTGTATGTTTGTGTGTACCGACATGGCTGTTATGTTATTACTTTGTGTACTTACTAAACACCTAGATTTGTATTGGTGTGGGAAATAAATGTCTTTATCAATTATGAATAGCTAAACCAATATCGACTTTTGAACCACTAGCTGTTAAATCAAGCATGCGCGGAAAACCGATTATGACGCGCAAGAGTTTCAAATGACGCAACAATACAGCTCCAGGCCAGATACAGTTAATGTTATTATTAAAGATATTATTCAGTTGCACACTAAAACTGCGATTTGACAAGTGTGATTTGAGGTGAGTCAAATATTCACAAACGTTTACAATAAACTAACCATCATAGCCTATTTAACCTATAGTTCTGTCATAGTAAGATAACAAATCGGAAGGTGAAAGTGAATGTATTCGAAATATGTTTTCTTTCTGACATTATATATCTATCCTTGTGAAAAACAATTATTTAGTATAGCTGTTATTTCAGTTGATATCAATCACTCCATCTATATCTACTCCTGTCTGTCTGTGTGTGTACTGTCTAGCCAGCACATGCCAGAAAGGTTCTTTCTGATAGGCTCATATTCAAAATGTCTCATAGTAGGAGTGCTGATCAATTATCAGTTTTGTCTTTTAAATCATACTAAATACGTTTTTATAGATAGGCGATTAGCACTCCTACCCTGAGACACTTTGTGAACACAATCCTGGTGTATTGTGATTATGAAGTTGTAATGAGGTATTATTATTTTAGTCATGCTGATGCATGATGGGTTTTAGGCTAGAGTTTTAGTACTGTCGTGTGTAGGCTATTTCTTAATTCACTGACCTGGTAAGTCAATGATGTATACAATGGCACCATCTAGTGACAGACACACAGAAACACACATGGTTGCTGCAGTCAACTGACCAAATCGCCCTCTAGTGGCCTCATGGGTGGAATATTATTATTATTTAGCCAACTAAAAACTAAACAGCCTTTAATCACACAACTAACACAACTGTGACTTACACTACGTGAATGTGATGAGTTGACTGTCCAGGATGGCCAGAGGTAGCTCTGGTCCAGGGCATTATGTGCTGCACGCTGAAGGAAGGCAAGCCATACGTAATGCCCTGGACCAGAGCTACCTCTGGCCATCCTGGACAGTCAACTCATCACATTCACGTAGTGTAAGTCCAGTTGTGTTAGTTGTGTGATTAAAGGCTGTTTAATTGAGCAGAAGTTGAATTATTATTTTAATATTGTAATAAATTGTCTGCGTTGACTTCCTAAATAATATGTTGACGTACCTTTTCTCCCAGCTACCAGCAGGCAGAGATGGAGGTTCAGTTCCTGAGAGAAGAGAAGAAGAGCTGTACAGAGAAGGAAGCCCACATGCTTGAGTTGATGGGGAAGGATCGAACCATCCGAAATCAGAAGAAGGAGATGGACAGACTTCAAGTGTGCCTCTGGGAGGAGGAGAAGAAGAAGAAGACGGAGAAGGACAAGATGGTTGAACAATTACAGTCTGAGACAGACAATCTCAGAGCCCTTTTAAAAGACGAAAGGAGGAGTAGAAGAGTAGAAAGGGGTAAAATGAAAGAGTGGAAGGCTGAGATCCTGAGACTGAGGGAGGTAGAGAGCCAGAGGGAGGCAGAGAGCCAGAGGGAGGCAGAGAGCCATAGGGAGGCAGAGAGCCAGAGGGAGGCAGAGAGAGCCACAGAAGCAGAAGAGAACCAGAGAAAAATGGAGGAGATCAAAAGACTCAAACAACTACTGGATCTACTGAAGGTGAAGCTAGAACTGGCCCAGGTAAGACATGTCATTGTTATTAATAAAAGGCAGTGGATATTTACCCTGCTGAAACTGAATGGTGGTGGACAGCGGTATGCTAACCCTATGTTAACTTTGATGCCTTTACCTTAACCTCAATGAAACTATACCTAACCTTAACCTTAACCCAACCCTAGGTCCTGAACTTAACCATTACCCTAACCTTATTTTTTCTCAATCCCTATGTCTTTCTTCTGCTGGTTGAATATCCACTTCCTTATTAATATCATTACTGTTGTTGTTGTTGATAACAGTATGTGTGCAGGTTGTAAATTATTGTATTAGTGAAACATCATTGGTAGGAGTAATTTCTACAAGCATAAACATCAGAGGCAAAATGTATGTAACATCACACAAATTGAAACGGTAATTGAATGGGCAAGCTAGTTTTGTGTTTTTTATTTGTACAGATTTGGAACATCATTGATTGCATAACGTCTCATAATATTTTCAAACCATGTCAGTACATTCAATGACAATAAATTGACCAGATTAATTGGTCAAAAGGACCCTGCTATTGATGTTGTCCAGTGTTTGATTCAATTACCTAGCTCTAGGTTGTACTTCTATCATTCATGCAAATCCTTTGAAAGTATGTCTTGGTCATAGATTATAACTAATTTTACATTTTAAAAATGAAGCAAGAGATAGCGATATTGAAGCTATGGCAGAAAGTCATGGAGGACCAGCGACCAAGACTGGCATGGAACAACAAACATATTGAGACGGAAAGAGAGAGGGAAAGAGAGAGGGAAAGAGAGAGGGAAAGGGAGAGAAAAGCAGAATTGGAGAGAAAAGAAATGAAGGAGAAAGTGAAACAGGCAGAGGAAACGATAAAAGTGTTAGAACGAGAGATTGAGAGATTGAAAGAGATTGAACAGAAAATAACATTTGAAAAAAAAACAGTCATGCGTATCGCAGAGAAAGAGAAAGTCCAACTGGTTAACAAAAAGGTAAAAGAGTTAGAGAGAGAGGTTGACAGATTGAAAGAAGATATGACAACAAAAGAGATTCAATACAAAAGAACAATTGAAAGAGCGAAAGAAGCTTGTAGAAGACAGAATGAGAGAGTGAAACAGGTTAACCAAAATGTACTAGTGTTAGACAGAGAGGTTGCAAGAATGAAAGAAGAGATTAGATTGAAAGACGAGACTGGACCAGAGAGAAAATTTGATAGAGACAGAGAGAGAGGAAATGTTTGGAGACAAAGAGAAGAGGAGACAGTCCTCATAAATGACAAAAATACATCTGAATTGGAGGAAATGTTCAAGAAAATCATGGAACAGATGATAGAATTAGAAAATATGCAATGTAAATGGAAACAGAACCAAATGGACATGGAGGAGAAGACAGAGGGGGAGAACGACTCACAGAAAGAGGTAGAAAGAAAGAGAAAGGAGAAAATACCAAAACAGAGACAAGAAGAAGAAGAAGAGGAGAAGGAGATGGAGAGAGAAGAAGAAGAGGAGAAAAATAAAGATATGGAGAGAGCACAAGAAGAGGAGATACGCAAACAGAAGCACAGAGAGATGGAAGAGGAAGAAAGAGAGATGGAGAAAGAGAGACAGAGAGAGATCAAAAGAAAGAGAATGGAGAAGAGACAGAAAAATATGGAAAGAGAAGAAGAGAGACAGAGAGAGAATGAAAGAGAGCATGAAGAAGAACGATGTAAACAGAAGAAAATAGAGATGGAAGAGGAAGAAAGAGAGAAGGAGAGACAGAGAGAGATCAAAAGAAAGAGTATGGAGAAGAGACAGAAAAATATGGAAAGAGAAGAAGAAAAACAGATGGAGATTGAAAGAGAGCATGAAGAACAACGATGTACACAGAAGAAAATAGAGATGGAAGAGGAAGAAAGAGAGAAGGAGAAAGAGAGACAGAGAGAGATCAAAAGAAAGAGAATGGAGAAGAGACAGACAAACATGGAAAGAGAAGAAGAAAAACAGAGAGCGATGGGAGAGAAAGAGAGACAGAGAGAGAGAGAAAGAAAGAGAATGGAGAATAGACAGAGAGAGGATACAAAAGAGAGGAAGGAGATGGAGATGGAAACAGAGAGAGAGAGAGATGAAGAGGAAAGACAAAGAAAGTTAAAGAGAGAAGAACAACAAGAGGAGAGAAAGAGACTGTTTGAGAAAGATGAAGAAGAAGAAGAAGATAGATGGAAACAGAAGCATATTGACATGGAGAAGGAGGGAAGAGACAGGGAGAAAAAGAGACAGAGCGAGAGAGACGATAGAAGAGAAAGACGACAACAACAAGAGGAGAGACAGAAACAAATGGAGAAAGAGAAAGAAAGGGAGAAAGACAATGAAAATCAGAGAGAGATTATTAAATTAAAATATCAGCAACAGAAAGAGATGGAGGAAGAACAGATGATGATGAGAGAGATGGAGGAAGAACAGATGATGATGAGAGAGATGGAGGAAGAACAGATGATGATGAGAGAGAGGGAGGAAGAACAGATGATGATGAGAGAGAGGGAGGAAGAACAGATGATGATGAAAGAGATGGAGGAAGAACAGATGATGATGAAAGAGAGGGAGGAAGAACAGGTGATGATGAGAGCAAGGGAGGAAGAACAGATGATAATGAGAAAGATGGAGGAAGAACACATGATGAAGAGAGAGAGGGAGAAAGAAAAGATGATGATAAGAGAGATGGAGGAAGAACAGATGATGATGAGAGAGATGGAGAAAGAACAGATGATGATGAGAGAGAGGGAGGAAGAACAGATGATGATGAGAAAGATGGAGGAAGAACAGATCATGAAGAGAGATAGGGGGAAAGAACAGATGATGATGATGAGAGAGATGGAGGAAGAACAGATGATGATGAGAGAGAGGGAGGAAGAACAGATGATGATGAGAGAGAGAAAGAAAGAACAGATGATGATGAGAAAGATGGAGGAAGAAGAGATGATTAGAGAGAGGGAGGAAGAACAGATGATGATGAGAAAGATGGAGGAAGAAGATATGATTAGAGAGAGGGAGGAAAAACAGATGATGATGAAAGAGAGGGAGAATGAACAGATGATGATGAGAGAGAGGGAGGAAGAACAGATGATGATGAGAAAGATGGAGGAAGAACAGATGATGAAGAGAGAGATGGAGAAAGAACAGATGATGATGAGAGAAAGGGAGGAAGAACAGATGATGATGAGAGAGAGAGAGGAAGAACAGATGATGATGAAAGAGAGGGAGAAAGAACAGATGATGATAAAGGAGAGGGAGAAAGAACAGATGATGATGATGAGAGAGATGGAGGAAGAACAGATGATGATGAGAGAGAGAAAGGAAGAACAGATGATGATGAGAGAGAGAAAGGAAGAACAGATGATGATGAAAGAGAGGGAGAATGAACAGATGATGATGAGAGAGAGGGAGGAAGAACAGATGATGATGATGAGAGAGATGGAGGAAGAACAGATGATGATGAGAGAGAGGGAGGAAGAACAGATGATGATGAGAGAGAGGGAGAAAGAACAGATGATGATGATGAGAGAGAGGGAGGAAGAACAGAAAGTGTTTAAGGAAGCAGAGGAGGAGGAAAGAGAAAAAGAAGAAGAGAGAAGAAAGGGAGTAAGCATGAAGAAACATGAAGTAGTTAATGTTAAAGCAAAAGCACGGGAAGTCTTCAACAGGCGTAAAGAGAGGAGGTTAGAAGTGTTGAAGGGGGAACGAGGACAGATAGAAAGAGGACAACAAATCAGGAGGGAGAAGGAGGAAAGACGGCTGGAGATGGAAAGAAAACAGGAGAGGGCAAGACAACAAGAGGAGCAGGATAAAAAACAAGAGATTGAGATTGCTAGACAGAAAGAAATGTTCAGACTAAGAGAGGAAGAGAGGCAGAGAGAGGAAGAGAGAGAGGAGGAGAGAAAGAGAGCCATTAAAGAACATGTGGCTTTAATCAGAGAGAGAGAGAAGATAATAGAGGCAAACA
Organism: Thymallus thymallus; assembly: GCA_023634145.1. Classification (NCBI taxonomy): domain Eukaryota; kingdom Metazoa; phylum Chordata; class Actinopteri; order Salmoniformes; family Salmonidae; genus Thymallus; species Thymallus thymallus. The sequence goes on from CM042410.1 coordinate 42,309,965, forward strand.
AAAGGGAGGAGATGGTAGAAGAGGAAAGAAGGGAGATCCTGGATAAGTACAAGAGGGGTGAGTTAGAGAACCCTGAAGAGGAGGAGGAGAACCCTGAAGAGGAGGAGGAGAAATCTGAAGAGGAGGAGAAGAAGGAGGACGTCAAGGAGGACCTTGTCCCACCCGATAAAAGTATCAGAAGGAGAGCTGTGGGCTGGCTGAATAAGAAGTGGGAGAAGAGGAACCTCAGAAAAATAGAGAGAACGTATCAGAGAGAGGAGGAGGAAGGCTGTGACATCATCCACTTAGGTAAGACCTGTTTTCCCTCTGCTTATGACATCATCATCTTTATTCTCCTGTACACACACATACGTTCCACACCAGTCATCGTGTTGCATTATTGTTTCAATATAAAACTACTGGACAAAATGGTCAAGCTGATCTGGTATCAACTTAAATGTAATGTACACAGGGAATGTAGAATTGAAAACCCAACTGGATCTCAATGGCCCTGGTCAAAAGTAGTCCACCATAGCCTTTTGGGGGCCCTAAGCAACATTTTGTTTTTGAAAAGATTTCCTCCAAATCTATACTTTGCTATTGGGCGTAGAGAAAATGTTGCAGTTTTTAAACAGGTTTGCTGCAATTCTACACATTTTGTCATGGGGAGAGAATATTTTACAATGATATAAAACATTTGATTGTATTCTACTAACTCTGCCATGGGGGACGGAGAGAAGAATTTGTAGTTTTAAATATCATATCCTGCAGTTATAAACATTTTGCCATGGGGTTAAGTGAAAACTGCAGTTTTAAAGCTAATATCCTTACATTTTACACATTTTGCCATGGGGTTGAAAGAAAATGTTGCAGTTTTAAATCTAATTTCTTGTAGTTCTACACATTTTTTTCTGATGATATCTGAATGAGAGTGACTAACAAAATCAATGGGGCTCACTGCAGATCAAGGCCACTGGGCGCGTGCCCTGCGTGCCCAGTCCGTAATTCCACCATGATTACTACAAGTTTAAATAGCTGACTAGACTAACTTACCAATCTAAAGTATGTTAGCTGACATGGCTAACAGAGTAACTGACTGAGATAACAAGAAAAATACTGCTAATGTAACAACCAAGTTTAGAAATTGTACCTTCTGTCATCTACTATTCTCGTAAGTTGAAAGCCCGAAAGAGTTCCTAGAAAATACACACAAAAAAAGTTTTTAAACGTTTTTGGTGGTTTCGGGGGGCCCCTAGTGGCTAAGCGATCGCATATGCTTATGGCCGAACCTGGCACTATACAAGGAATAGGTGCAATTTGGGACTCATGTTAAACTTAGGGTCAAGTCAATTTGGACAGGAATTATTGCACTTTATTGACCAATTCCATGCCTTGCTCAATTGAAAAGAATATAGAATCATTGAGATCCAATTGGGTTTTCTATTCTTAGTTCCCTGTGTCCATTGCATTTAAGTTGATACCAGATCCCCTAAATTGAATGTGAAATCTGCTTCTTCTCTCCTCCCAGTCAAACCTGGACACACAGGGCTAATGTACACCATGACCCGGGCAGAGAGAGAGAGGGAGAAGAGGAAGGAGCTCCTTATGGCTGAGGAGAAAAGGAAGAAGATGGAGGATTTCAATAAGCAGTGGAGAGCGATGTCCCTGCTTAAAAAACGGACTGAACAGAAACTTAAAGAGGAGAGGGAGAGGATGAAGGAACAGTACCTAAAAGAAAAGCATGAGAAATGGCTGGAGCAGATAAATCTGGAGGCTGATGCACAAATCAAAAAGTTCAGCACCCGGTGTCCAACCACCCAACACAGCCAAGACTACAACCACGGTCAGAAGTTGCCGGGGTGGGGCACGGGCCAGCAGGTAATCCAAGAGCCCGTTGGATCTGGAGATGGCCAGCAGGACGGGCCAAAGAGGTCACAGGCATGGACAGAGAACCAGCAGGGGGGGTCAGAGAACCAGCAGGGGGGGGCAGAGAACCAGCTGGGGTGGGAAGAGAGCCAGCAGCTAGAGGCTCCAGAAGAGGATGTGACATCAGAGCCAACCTCCAAGAAAAAGAAAAAGCCAGGCATCTGGAAGAGAATTCAGATGGGGTAAAGAATGTTTCAAAATGTATTCATGTTTTACACTGTTAATATATATGATGCCACTTTAAAAAGTGACATTATCCAAATGTAAGGTTTTACTGTACATGCAACACACATGTAAATATATAGATACTTACCTGTCTCTGTGATTTCTTACAGCGTTCCTCTGCTGTCTGCTTAGAGCTGGAACTCGATGAAGCAATAGTACCACTGGGGTTACGTTGGTAATTAAACGCAAGTGTCGCCCAATAATTCCTTCTCCTCTTCAAGTCATCAGGCCACGTATCCTCTTCATCAAGTATCCTCTTCATCAAGGCAACAAACCGTCTATGGTCAGTGACTCTCCTCCCCAGACCAGAGATTCTCATCTTCATCCTAGTTGAATTAATCTCTGCTCACCATCTCTACTGTCCTATAAATATCCACAAATGGACATGGTTTAAACAGAAGTCCTCCCCTCAGACCAGTGGCTCCACAGACCAGAGTTTCTCATCTTTATTCAAGTTGAACGCAACTCTGATCAGTTCCACCACCTCACCTGTCCTAGACCTAGAAGGTATCTCCCAATAAATTATGACCCAAGTTGAGCAGCACAAGGACAGCCATGGAGCAGCACCCTTCGGATGAAGAGCCATTTCAGGATTCAGTGCCTTGCCCTAGGGCACAACGACAGGAGATGGTCCCTGGGAGCAGAGCCTAGGAGCCCCACGGTTGTAAGTTCAGTTCCCACTGCTGGTCTTAAGAGGTGTTAAGGGGAGGTGCTGAGGAGGAGGTCTTGGAGGAGGTCTGCAGGTAGCCTGGGCTGGACTGGTAGCAACTGAGTTGCTGGCTCAATCCCCAGGCAGAGCTGCTCAAGTCAGGCCAGTGATGATGTCATTGTTGTTTACAAAGTTAAGTTTGAATAAAAGCATTAACTAATGCATTAATTAAAAAGCAATATTGTTGTTACGGTGTCGATTGTTTCGTTATTTATTAGAATTGAAACATCCAGTAGTCATGGTAGATGTTAGACTTTCAATGATACACCTAACATTCCATCAGTTTGCTACAATGTGTGACATGTCATATTAGAGAGGAGTCATCTATACACATCTATTTTAGACCATAGGAGAAATATCAGACTAAAATAGCTTCTCTAAACTAAGAATCTGAGGAGAGAGCAACAGTAGATGCATCGTTAGCTCTCCAACCTACAGTACAGTAATTTAATCAACCATAAATCCCCATGTAACATGATAGGGGGAATGGAATTTAAGCTTAGCAAACATATGTAAATTGTTTTAACATTTCTAGACTGTCTATCTATTGGTAAAAGTGTTGATATGTTATGCTTGACCCACCCAGTGGTGATGTTAGCATGCAAATCTTGGTGGGGCAAACTCCCCCAATTGTTTTTAGATGTAAGCCAGCAAAGCTACTACACAACACAACTCTAAACCATACATTAATTGCACTAAAACGGTGACAAGCGGTGCCCACAAACTGTTAGGGCCTACATAAAGCTGTCCCAACAGCAGAGCTTTCTTTTCAGACCCGTGGAGCGAATCCTTACCACTGCTACACCTGGCTAACAGCGGAGCCTTGTCTGGCTGCGAAACAGTTCATTCAACCTCATTTACTGCCTTTAAAAAAAAAACATAGCTGATATGGCTGGCTTGCTTAAACAAATGTGGTTTCTACTGACAATTGAGATGTACAAACTATGGCACAAGGGGATGACGAGCAGATAAGGACTGACGTAGTCAATATAACTATTTGTTCAGCACTTTTGAATAATAATTCAGAACATGGGCTGTTCTTACAGTATTCTCCCTGTACACCAAGTCAGAACCTTAGGATAAATATAGAGGGCATATAAGCAAACAATGAAAGCTCTTACAATAATCGATGATCAAATGTATCTAAAACAAGCTATAGTCTACATGTGCACAACCAATTCAGAACAGTAGGCTAAGTTATGAGGGGGAAAGGGACTCAATTATTAGGGTGAGGTACATGGGCTACTAACAGCTTACTACACAACATTACCTTAAATAGGAAATGACTCAAATAAAAGTGAAAGTCCCCCAGTAAAATACTACTTGAGTAAAAGTCTAAAAGGATTTGGTTTGAAATATACTTAAGTATTAAAAGTAAAAGTATAAACCATTTCAAATTCCTTATTTTAGGCAAACCAAACGGCAACATTTTATTTATTTTATTTTAATGATGGATAGCGAGGGGCACACTCCAACACTCAGACATAATCTACAAATTAAGCATTTGTGTTTAGTAAGTCTGTCAGATCAGAGGCAGTAGGGATGACCAGGGATTTTCTCTCGATAAGTGTGTGAATTGGACCATTTTCCTGTCAAAATGTAACGGGTACTTTTGGATGGCAGGGAAAATGTATGGAGTAAAAAGTACATTTTTAACTTCAGGAATGTAGTGAAGTAAAAGTAAAAGTTGGCAAAAACATAAATAGTAAAGTAAAGTTCAGACTTAAGTAGTACTTTAAAGTATTTTTACTTAAATACTTTACACAGCATTTTATGCAGCAGCTGTGCTCACTTGAACAGGAAGTCTGGCATTCTCTGGATTTATGGTACTTTCAAGACAACTGGGATCTCTGAAAAAAAATGGTTGAATCATGACGTCAGTTATATTCAGGTCTGAGCTCTAGAAAGAGGCCCGAGTTGACCTCATTTTATCTGTGGCCAATGACCTTGAGCCTTCTGGCATGGGCACTTCTTATGTAATTTTATAGTAGAATTTTCTATCTCTCTCCGTAGATTTTGCCGTGACGTATTGTGACCATGGGTGACAGAACACTGAGCCATGGCGCAACTAGAGAACATTTCCAACCCCTACGCTCCGTATTTTCCGCTGGCTGCCCCACCACCACAGAAAGCACTGAGCTAGGCTGAAACACCTGCATTTTGGAGCTGCCTTACTCAAGAAAGATACCAAGATGATATGCTACTTTATTAACTCAAGGATACATTTTTTTTTACATTGTTTGCTAAACTGTGTCCCGTGACAAGAATTAATACCAGAATTACATGCAAAACAGGCAAACTTTTTTTTTAAACAGGTGGGGCTGAAAACAGGTGGTACTCTGCTCCACCTACCCCAATTGACGGGTCGCCACTGCTTAAGGCAAAAAATGAAAAGTAGGGTGCTTTGTCAGGCGTATGACGAATGTCTAGGAAGCCAAAGGTTGCAACTACTTACTACTTTTAGCTACAGTCGTATGCAAAAGTTTGGGCACCCCTGACAATTTCCATGATTTCCATTTATAAATAATTGGGTGTTTGGAACAGCAATTTCATTTTGATCTATCAAATAACTGATGGACACAGTAATATTTCGGTAGTGAAATTAGGTTTATTGGATTAACAGAAAATGTGCAATATGCCTCAAAACGAAATTAGACAGGTGCATAAATTTGGGCACCCCAACAGAAAAATCACATCAATATTTAGTAGAGCCTCCTTTTGCTAAAATAACAGTCTCTAGACGCTTCCTATAGCCTCTAATGAGTGTCTGGATTCTGGATGAAGGTATTTTGGACCATTCCTCCTTACAAAACATCTCCAGTTCAGTTAGGTTTGATGGTTGCCGAGCATGGACAGCCCGCTTCAAATCATCCCACAGATTCTCAATGATATTCAGGTCTGGGGACTGGGATGGCCATTCCAGAACAATGTACTTGTTCCTCTGCATAAATTCCCGGGTAGATTTTGAGCAGTGTTTTGGGTCGTTGTCTTGTTGAAATATCCAGCCCCGGCGTAACTTCAACTTTGTGACTGATTCTTCAACATTATTCCCAAGAATCTGCTGATATTGAGTGGAATCCATGCCACCCTCAACTTTAACAAGATTCCCAGTACCGGCACTGGTCACACAGCCCCACAGCATGATGGAACCCCCACCAAATTTTACTGTGGGTAGCAAGTGTTTTTATTGGAACGCTGTGTTCTTTTGCCGCCATGCATAACACCCCTTGTTATGACCAAATAACTAAATCTTTGTTTCATCAGTCCACAGCACCTTATTCCAAAATGAAGCTGGCTTGTCCAAATGTGCGTTTGTGGCATGTGTGCAGAAAAGGCTTCTTCCGCATCACTCTCCCGTACAGCTTCTCCTTGTGCAAAGTGCGCTGAATTGTTGAACGATGCACAGTGACACCATCTGCAGCAAGATGGTGTTGTAGGTCTTTGGAGGTGGTCTGTGGGCTGTTTTTGACCGTTCTCACCATCCTTCGCCTTTGCCTCTCCGATATTTTACTTGGCCTGCCACTTCTGGCCTTAACAAGAGCTGTGCCTGTGGTCTTCCATTTCCTCACTATGTTCCTCACAGTGGACACTGACAGCTTACATCTCTGCGATAGCTTTTTGTAGCCTTCCCCTAAACCATAATGTTGAACAATCTTTGTTTTCAGGTCATTTGAGAGTTGTTTTGAGGCCCCCATGTTGCCACTCTTCAGAGGAGAGACAAAGAGAACAACAACTTGCAATTGGCCACCTTAAATACCTTTTCTCATGATTGGATGCACTTGTCTATGAAGTTCAAGGCTTAATGAGCTCACCAAACCAATTGTGTGTTCCAATGAATCAGTGCTAAGTAGTTACAGGTATTCAAATCAACAGAATGACAAGGGTGCCCACATTTCTGCATAGCCTATTTTTCACATCTGATTTAATTTCATGCAACTTAATATTGCTTAACTAAAAATCTTTGTCTGGACAGTATCCCAGTACTCAGATTTTATTAGAAAATGAATGGCATGCCACTGTGTGTCAGAGTATTGGTGCGCGATGAGCGCGGAATGGGGGAAAGCAGGCGCAGGGAGACAGGCGTGATGCGAAACAATGAATTTAATGAACACGAAGGCAACGAACATACACTGACACGTAACAATCACAGACAAGAACCATGTTCAGTCTCCTCAGGACTTTAAACGGCCCCACAAAACGCGGGCCCAGCTTCCGGCAGGGCAGGCGGAGGGGCAGGTTTCGGGTCGAGAGCCAGACCCTATCCCCTGGTGTGAACACAGGGGCCTCACTGCGGTGGCGGTCTGCGCTCGCCTTGTGCCTTCTCACGGCACGTTGCAGGTGCACGTGAGCTGCGTTCCAGGTCTCTTCCGAGCACTTAAACCACTCGTCCACCGCAGGAGCCTCAGTCTGACTCGGGTGCCATGGTGCCAGAACCGGCTGGTAGCCTAGCAAGCATTGGAAAGGGGAGAGGTTAGTTGAGGAATGTCGGAGTGAGTTCTGGGCCATCTCAGCCCAGGGGACAAACGCTGCCCACTCCCCCGGCCGGTCCTGGCAATACGACCTCAGAAACCTACCCACATCTTGGTTCACTCTCTCCATCTGCCCGTTGCTCTCGGGGTGGAACCCTGAGGTAAGGCTGACCGAGACCCCCAGACGTTCCATGAACGCCCTCCACACCCTAGACGTGAATTGGGAACCTCGGTCAGATACGATGTCCTCAGGCACCCCGTAGTGCCGGAATACGTGGGTAAACAAGGCCTCCGCGGTCTGTAGAGCCGTCGGGAGGCCGGGCAGAGGAAGAAGGCGACAGGACTTAGAGAACCGATCCACAACAACCAGAATCGTAGTGTTACCCTGTGACGGAGGGAGGTCCGTCACAAAATCCACCGACAGGTGTGACCACGGTCGCTGTGGAACGGGTAGGGGTTGTAATTTCCCCCTGGGCAGGTGTCTGGGCGCCTTATACTGTGCGCACACCGAGCAGGAGGAAACGTAAGCCCTCACGTCCTTAGCTAAAGTGGGCCACCAGTACTTTACATCCAGACAGCGCACCGTCCGGGCGATGCCAGGATGACCAGAGGAGAGTGAGGTATGGGCCCACACGATCAGGCGGTCACGGACAGCGGCCGGTACATACCTGAGCCCAACTGGACACTGAGTGGGGGTAATTTCCGTGCGCATAGCCCGCTCGATATCCCTGTCCACCTCCCGTCTAACCGGTGCCACCAGGCGGGAGGCAGGGATGATGGGAGTAGGATCGATGGGCCGCTCCTCTGTGTCATACACCCGGGACAGTGCGTCTGCTTTCACATTCTGTGAACCTGGTCTGTATGAGAGTGTGAAATCAAACCGGGTGAAAAACATGGCCCACCTTGCCTGACGAGGGTTCTGTCTCCTCGCCGCCCGGATGTACTCCAGATTGCGGTGGTCAGTCCAGATGAGAAAGGGGTGTTTAGCCCCCTCAAGCCAATGTCTCCACACTTTCAGGGCTCCCACCACAACTAACAACTCCCTGTCCCCCACATCATAGTTGCGCTCCGCCGAGCTGAGCTTCTTAGAAAAAAAAGCACAGGGGCGGAGCTTAGGTGGCGTCCCCGAACGCTGAGACAGCACAGCTCCAATCCCAGCCTCGGACGCGTCTACCTACTATGAAGGACCGAGAGGGGTCCGGATGCGCCAACACGGGGGCCGAGGTAAACAGAGCCTTCAGACGACTAAACGCCCTATCTGCCTCGGCTGACCATCGCAAACGCACTGGTCCCCCCCTCAGAAGTGAGGTAATGGGAGCCGCTACCTGGCCAAAGCCCCGGATAAACCTCCGGTAGTAGTTGGAAAACCCTAAAAACCGCTGCACTTCCTTTACCGTGGTCGGAGTCGGCCAATTACGCACGGCTGAAATGCGGTCTACCTCCATCTCCACCCCGGACGTGGAAATGCGATATCCTAAAAAGGAGACGGCTCGTTGGAAAAACAAACACTTCTCAGCCTTGACGTACAGGCCATGCTTCAACAGTCGCCCAAGCACCTTGCGTACCAGGGACACATGCTCAGCGCGTGTGGCGGAGTATATCAGAATATCGTCGATATACACCACCACACCCTGTCCGAGTAGGTCCCTGAAGATCTCATCAACAAAAGCTTGGAAAACTGCTGGAGCATTTTTCAACCCGTACGGCATGACGAGGTATTCATAGTGCCCAGACGTGGTACTAAATGCCGTTTTCCACTCATCTCCCTTTCGGATACGCACCAGATTATAAGCGCTTCTGAGGTCTAATTTCGTGAAAAAGCGCGCCCCGTGTATCGACTCGATAGCACTGGCTATGAGGGGAAGCGGGTAGCTGATACCCACAGTGATCCGATTTATCCCTCTATAGTCGATACACGGGCGCAGACCTCCCTCCTTCTTCTTCACGAAAAAGAAACTTGAGGAGGCAGGTGAAGTAGAGGGCCGAATGTATCCCTGCCTCAGTGATTCGGAGACGTATGTCTCTTCTGGGACAGAGGATACACGTGACTCCTAGGAGGTGCCGCGTCTACCAGGAGATTTATCGTACAATCCCCTCGTCGATAAGGTGGTAATAGGGTCGCCTTCCTTTTACAGAAAGCGAGAGCCAAATCGGCATATTCTGAGGGAATATGTACGGTGGGTACATGGTCTGGACTCTCCACCGTAGTCGCACAGACGGAAACACCCACACACCTACCCGAGCACCCTTGGGACGATCCCTTCAGAGCCCTCTGTTGCCACGAAATTTTGGGGTCATGATGGGCCAACCAGGGTATGCCCAGCACCACGGGAAACGCAGGAGAATCAATTAGATAGAACTGAATACTCTCCTCATGATCCCCCTGCGTCCTCATTCTTAGTGGCGCTGTGACCTCCCCAATCAACCCTGACCCCAAAGGTCGACTATCTAAGGCATGTACGGGGAAAGGGACACTCAGAGACACAATGGGGATCCCTAACCTATGAGCCAACGCCCGGTCTATGAAATTTCCAGCTGCGCCTGAATCTACTAGCGCCCTATGCTGGGAATGCGGGGAACACTCAGCAAAAACAATACACACAAACATGTGCGCAACAGGGAGCTCTGAATGAGTCCGGTGCTGACTCACCTGAGATGGCACGACAGTGCTCTGCCTGCCGCCTCGACTCCCTGAGGGGCCTCCCCAGCACCGACCTGCCGTGTTTCCTCGGCGGCCACAACTGGTGCAGGAGACGACCCCTCCTCCGACCTCCCTGAGCGCAGCACCTCCCAGCTCCATCGGTGTCGGTGAGGGGAGGCTGAGAGATGGGATCGACGGACCCTGATCTGGACGTCCACGGGTAGCCAGCAAGTTGTCCATCTTGATGGACATGTCCACCAGCTGGTCCAGACTAAGGGTGGCATCCCTACAGGCCAGCTCGCGACGGACGTCCTCCCGTAGGCTGCACCGGAAATGGTCGATCAGGGCCCTGTCGTTCCATCCTGCGCTCGCCGCCAGAGTCCGGAAGTCCAGGGCGAAATCCTGTGCGCTCCTCGTCCCCTGCCGGAAATGAAACAGGCGTTCACCCGCCGATCTGCCATCAGGTGGATGGTCAAAAACCGCCCGAAATCGGCGAGTGAACTCCCCGTAGTGGTCCAACACCGCGTCCTCTTCGATCCACACGGCGTTGGCCCACTCCAGGGCTTTCCCCGCCAGGCAGGAGACGAGGGCAGACACTCTCTCGCGTCCCGATGGAGTTGCCAGATACAGCTCCAGCTGGAGCAGGAACCCCTGGCAACCGGCCGCCTTTCCGTCGTACTCCCTCGGGAGCGAGAGCCTAATCCCACTGGGAACTGGGACGGGAGGCGGGACAAGGGGAATCGATGGAGGGGCTGGTGTCGGTGCGGGTGGCCCTCTCGACTCCCAACGGTCCATCGTCAGCAGCACTCGATCCATTGCCGTACCTAGGCGCTGAAGCATGGACTCGTGCTGCTGAACGCGCTCCTCCATGGGGAGCGGAGGGCTGTTCTCACCGGCTGCTTCCATAGACAATCGGTCCGTGATTCTGTCAGAGTATTGGTGCGCGATGAGCGCGGAATGGGGGAGAGCAGGCGCAGGGAGACAGGCGTGATGCGAAACAATGAATTTAATGAACATGAAGGCAACGAACATACACTGACACGTAACAATCACGGACAAGAACCATGGGGGAGCAGAGGGAATAAATAGTCAACATACAATTAGTGGGAATGGGAACCGGGTGTGCGATGAGACAGGACAAACGTAAACTGTGAAATGGATCCTAAAACCCTAACCCAGTGGTGGTCAGTGCCATTTAAGATGAGGGAGGACGATTTTTTCTTCATGATCATGGCCTTATTTCTATTACAAATTTGAGGTGATCATTAGTCCAACAGTTGCAAACAAGAGTTTATGTTTGACAAATTAAAGTATGTTTATCCCCATTTTGTTCGGTTTGCTTCCGTTAAAGAAACAATTTTCAATCGAAATCGCTGGAATGAATACACCCCTGATCACGCGTAAACAGAGTTCACTCTCATAACAGTCACATTGTATTCCTTCTCTTCCCTTCGCTTGTTTACTTCAATGCACAACAAATCAGCTGTATGTGACCAGGAGAAAAAACCTTTCCATCCAAAACTCTACAAATAGCCTACATTGTTGTCACCATATTAGCTAAAGTAACATCATAGTCAACATAGCTAATAGAACTAACGCGTTAGTAAACCCGCTACAATTATGCAGTTACCTTACAGTGTATAGTCAGTAAGCAGTTACACCGGCGGGCCCGGTGGCAATACATTTGTAATACCAAAAGCTTACCTTGACTTGGAAGAGTTCCAGTGTTGTGTTGGAAAGTCATAGCCAGCTAGCTAACATAGCATACCCCTGTTTGAGCAGGGTGTTTCGGTAAGATAAACTAGCTAGCTACATTTGCTAGCTAAGTAAGTGATTTTGGAAGGAATTAATTTGTTGAACAATTGTCTTTCTCTCGCTATGAGTCAACATCTCACCACATTTTATACACTGCAGTGCTAGCTAGCAGTAGACTAATTCTCTGATCCTTTGATTAGGTGGACAACATGTCAGTTCAGCCGCAAGAGCTCTGATAGGCTAGAGGACGTCATAATTACATGAAATTTCCCCCCCGGGGGATCAATAAAGTACCTATCTATCTATCTATCTACTGTTTAAGTCTATGGAAGGGGGTGAAAACCATTAGCGTCCTAGGTTTGTATTAAAGTCAATGTACCCAGATGAGGACGAAAGCTAGCTGGTGCTACCCTACACCATGGTGCTACCCTACAGAGTGCTGTTTAGGCTACTGTAGACCTTCTTTGCAAAATAGCGTGTTTTAATCAGTTATTTGGTGAAATGTGATTAAATGTAATATAGTTTTATCTAAAAAATAATAACTTTTTTAATGTTTTACAATTTACATTTTTATGTAGGTTCCCCTGAGGAACCTACACTGTCCTAATCTTAACGCCTAACCCCTAACCTAGCTAACTTTAGCGCTAGCCACCATCCACATATTGTACACATTGTAATTTATAACATATCATACTAAATAGATGATGAACATCCACAAATTAATCCATACCATACAAAACGTAACATATTATACTATTTGGAGTGTCTCAGATTTACATTTACTATGTTATGTTTACCCCTGAGTCCAGGTTGCAGTGACCACTCAGCAAATCATCCTAAATTCCCATAAGACATTACGTGGTGTTTTTGGTCTAAACTCATTAAATAGGATTAAGCGGCCGCCTATGGCGTCAGATTGACAAGGGCAGCATTTTCTGAGCTATACTGACTAAGACGCACCTCCAACAACACATAAAACCTGACATATTTCTGGCCGAAAAACGATTACAATTTCTCTCAAACAGTGGCATATGTGAAAAAGAAAATACTTCTGCTGTGTAAACACATTGATTCTCATTGCGAATAGGCTCAGGATGAGTTGGGTAGCTGATATTCAGAGCTTAAATAGCCAAATTGATTAGTCACAGGAATCCGGACAAATAAAACCAATGCAATTGCCTGTTTTACAATTGGAAGGCCTACCACATGGATGGATATTCATAAAATTCCATTGCTGGCTGACATGATAGGCTACACCCCAGTACTGGACCGACACCAACGTTTTTTAGATGTCTTCTTTTGGTCTTGTCCGGACTGAACTTCTTGTTTTGGTGTTTACAAATGGTAGACCTAGCACATAGAAGGGCATTCATAAAATGTTATTTCAGGCGACAATGTAAACTACACCCCAGTAAGCATGAACCGACACCGATGCCTTGTGTGTGTCTACAGTCGTGGCCAAAAGTTTTGAGAATGACACAAGTATTGGTCTCCACAAAGTTTGATGCCTCAGTGTTGATGATGGCACTTTGCATATACTCCAGAATGTCATGAAGAGTGATCAGATGAATTGCAATTAATTGCAAAGTCCCTCTTATCCATGAAAATGAACTTAATCCCCCCAAAACATTTCCACTGCATTTCAGCCCTGCCACAAAAGGACCAGCTGCCATCATGTGTCAGGCTCTGGCCATAGAGAAGCTTTGCTTCTCTATAGTTCTATGGTCAGAGTCTGGCAGATCTATAATTCTACATCTGTGTGGTGTTGTGTGTGGGATCCCTAATTAGAGGCAGCTGCTATGCATTACCTCTAATTAGGGATCCTACTTAATTGTCTATGTTCCACTCCCTTGGCGTGGTTCATTGTTATGTTGTACTTGTATGTCCCGTGTTCGTGCTACGTGTGTTTTATATTGCATTTGTTATTTTGTATAGTTCGTTAGTCGAGTTTATTCATTTAATAAATATGTCGAACTATCGCTACGCTGCGCCTTGGTCTCTCTACACACCCGAACGTGACAGAATGAACCACCACCCGACCAAGCAGCGTAAATCTGGAGCAAAGGAGAAGAAAGGAAGACAGCGGCGTTATCGAGGTAAAGGAGCCCGTAGTCAACCCCAGGAAAATTTCGGGGGGGGGCTATGGGGATGGTCTGGCAAGGAGGAGGACGCGCCAGTACCACTCTCCATGTGGGATACACTGTGCCCAAATTATAAATGGGGGGCGCAAAGTGTAGAAGAGGAGGAGTATTTGGAGAGACATTTTGGAGACGTTTTGGAGGAGATGTGGGAGATAGCGGAAGAGGTGGAACGGGAAATGTCGGAATGGAATAATCCGTGTCCAGTCGCCTACTCCACTCCCGTGAAAGAGCAGTCCGCTTTACCGGTGCCCAGTCGGGGTCCGGCCGTCTGCTCTACTCCAGTGCCAGAACAGTTCGCTCCAACGGTGCCCAGTCCGGGTCCGGCCGTCTGCTACACTCCAGTGCCAGAGCAGTTCGCTCCACCGGTGCCCAGTCTGGGTCCGGCCGTCTGCTACACTCCAGTGCCAGAGCAGTCCGCTCCACCGGTGCCCAGTCTGGGTTCGGCTGTCTGCTACACTCCAGTGCGCCTCTCCAGTCAGGTACGTCCTGTGCCTGCTCCCCGCACTAGCCCTGAGGTGCGTGTCATCAGTCCGGTGCCATCAGTGCCGACTCCACGCACCAGGCTTCCAGTGCGCGTCTCCAGTCAGGTACGTCCTGTGCCTGCTCCCCGCACTAGCCCTGAGGTGCGTGTCATCAGTCCGGTGCCATCAGTGCCGACACCACGCACCAGGCTTCCAGTGCGCGTCTCCAGTCAGGTACGTCCTGTGCCTGCTCCCCGCACTAGCCCTGAGGTGCGTGTTATTAGTTCGGTGCCACCAGTGCCGACTCCACGCACCAGGCTTCAAGTGCGCGTCTCCAGTCCGGTACGTCCCGTGCCGACTCCCCGCACTCGACCTCCAGTGCGTGTGCCCAGCCAGGTGCCTCCAGTGCCGGCTCCACGCATCAGACCGTCGGTGCGTCTCACCAGCCCGGAGACTCCCGTGATGGTCGACAGCCCGGAGCCTCCCGTAATGGTCGAAAGCCCGGAGCCTCCCGCGATGGTCGAAAGCCCGGAGCCTCCCGCGATGGTCGAAAGCCCGGAGCCTCCCGTGACGCTCGACAGCCCGGAGCCTCCCGTGACGCTCGACAGCCCGGAGCCTCCCGTGACGCTCGACAGCCCGGAGCCTCCCGTGACGCTCGACAGCCCAGAGCCTCCCGTGACGCTCGACAGCCCGGAGCCTCCCGTGATGATTGAAAGGCCGGAGTCGCCTGCCACACCCGTGCTCAGTCCTGGCCCGGTTATTTGCCCCGCTCCATGGCCTGAACATTTTGCCCCACCATTGTTATTTCCAGGACCGGTGGGTTGCCCCTTTATATGGCCGGAGTCGCCTGCCACACCGGTGCCCAGTCCTGGCCCGGTTATTTGCCCCGCTCCATGGCCTGAGCCTTTTGCCCCACCATGGTCATTTCCAGGACCAGTGGGTTGCCCCTTTAAATGGCCTGAGTTGCCTGCCACACCAGTGCCCAGTCCGGGCCCAGTAGAAAAGGGGAGGAAGTTATCCACTTCGCCGGGGCCGGAACCGCCGCCTGCGATGATTGTTGGATGTTTTTTCCCTCCCTGACCCTTCCCTCATGTTTTGTTTGTTTTTCTTGCGGCCGGGAGTCCGCGCCTTTGGGGGGGGGGGTACTGTCAGGCTCTGGCCATAGAGAAGCTTTGCTTCTCTATAGTTCTATGGTCAGAGTCTGGCAGATCTATAATTCTACATCTGTGTGGTGTTGTGTGTGGGATCCCTAATTAGAGGCAGCTGCTATGCATTACCTCTAATTAGGGATCCTTCTTAATTGTCTATGTTCCACTCCCTTGGCGTGGTTCATTGTTATGTTGTACTTGTATGTCCCGTGTTCGTGCTACGTGTGTTTTATATTGCATTTGTTATTTTGTATAGTTCGTTAGTCGAGTTTATTCATTTAATAAACATGTCGAACTATCGCTACGCTGCGCCTTGGTCTCTCTACACACCCGAACGTGACATCATGTCAGTGATTTTCTCGTTAACACAGGTGAGAGTGTTGACGAGGACAAGGCTGGAGATCACTCTGTCATGCTGATTGAGTCAGAATAACAGACTGGAAGCTTTAGAAGGAGGGTGGGGCTTGAAATCATTGTTCTTCCTCTGTCAACCATGGTTACCTGCAAGGAAACACGTGCCGTCATCATTGCTTTACACAAAAAGGGCTTCACAGGCAAGGATATTGCTGCTGGTAAGATTGCACCTAAATCAACCATTTATCGGATCATCAAGAACTTCAAGGAGAGAGGTTCAATTGTTGTGAAGAAGGCGTCAGGGCGCCCAAGAAAGTCCAGCAAGCGCCAGGACCGTCTCCTTAAGTTGATTCAGCTGCGGTATCGGGGCACCACCAGTGCAGAGCTTGCTCAGGAATGGCAGCAGGCAGGTGTGAGTGCATCTGCATGCACAGTGAGGCAAAGACTTTTGGAGGATGGCCTGGTGTCAAGAAGGGCAGCAAAGACACCACTTCTCTCCAGGAAAAACATCAGGGACAGACTGATATTCTGCAAAAGGTACAGGGATTGGACTGCTGAGGACTGGGGTAGAGTCATTTTCTCTGATGAATCCCCTTTCCGATTGTTTGGGCCATCCGGAAAACACCTTGTCTGGAGAAGACAAGGTGAGTCCTCGCTACCATGAGTCCTGTGTCATGCCAACACTAAAGCATCCTGAGACCATTCATGTGTGGGGTTGCTTCTCAGCCAAGGGAGTGGGCTCACTCACAGTTTTGCCTAAGAACAAAGCCATGAATAAAGAATGGTACCAACACATCCTCTGAGAGCAACTTCTCCCAACCATCCAAGAACAGTTTGGTGACGACCAATGCCTTTTCCAGCATGATGGAGCACCTTGCCATAAGGCAAAAGTGATAACTAAGTGGCTCGGGAACAAAACATTGACATTTTGGGTCCATGGCCAGGAAACTCCCCAGACCTTAATCCCATTGAGAACTTGTGGTCTATCCTCAAGAGGCGGGTGGACAAACAAAAACCCACAACTTCTGACAAACTCCAAGCATTGATTATGCAAGAATGGCCTGCCATCAGTCAGGCTCTGGCCATAGAGAAGCCTATGGTCTTTTCTTTCTCTTTCTGGTGGTGGTTTGTGTGGGATCCCTAATTAGAGGCAGCTGTAGCACATCGTCTCTAATTAGGGATCCTACATAGGTTGGTAGATTTTCACACTGGGTTGTGGGTCGTTGTCGTTATATGTCGCAGTCAAGTGTGCTATTTGTTACGTCCGTTCATTTCGTGTTTGTTTTTGTGAACGTGACGTTTTGTTCATATCATGTTTGTTTGTATTGTGTAGTTTGTTCATTTGATAAATTTATATACATAGTAAATAAATATAAAATGTCGATCTATAATCCCTGCGCTGCGTCTTGGTCGAGGTATGCACCCTCTCGTGACATAATTATACTTCAGTGTTACCATAGTAACTACTGACATAAAGATCTAAGAACACCTAAGCAGCAAACTTTGTGGAGACCAATACTTGTGTCATTCTCAAAACTTTTGACCACGACTGTATTATTGGTGCAGTCTGGACTGGTCTTGATTTCCATGTCCACTTTGGCTTTTGGTCCAATCCGGACCAAATCTGAACCAAAGATTTGGTCCGGTCTGGACCGGCCTTGATTTGGTCCAAACATAGACGCCTATAAATTAAGTATTTTCAAGATTCATTCAGAACAGAAAATGAACCCGATTTCAACATTCGGTAAATATGATTATCATTTTACCTTTTATTCTGAAACTAAATTGAACCTAACTTCAACGTCTGTAAAATATGTATTTTAGACTTATTTTCAACACATTTTTAGTTTTGCAAGGGTGGTAATTTGTTTGTCTCACCTGGGGCGGCAGAACAGCCAGAACGTTATAAAGTAACGTTTTTTATTTATATTTAACTAGGCAGGTCAGTTAAGAACAAATTCTTATTTACAATGACGGCCAACCTACAGGGTCAGCACATTGAGAATATTTGGGTTAACTGCCTTGCTCAAGGACACATCGACAAGTTTTTTACCTTGTCAGCTCGGGTATCCTTTCGGTTACTTGCTCAACACTCTAACCACTAGGCTACCTGCCGCGTTATATGCTATTGCGAGAAGTGGCGGAGCATCGCTCCCGTGCGCTCCGGCTGCACTACACCACAAGATCAACCATATACTGTAAACAGTACCCTACATTCTCCAGCACCTAACAAACATATTCCCACACTAAAATACTGTAGCCATGGTTTTGAAATAAGAAAGATATCAGAAATATGTCATGTGTATATGAGACTTTTATTATGACATTTCCATACAGATTTTATGCTATTTGTAGCTTCCATCAATGTAATTGTCTGCATAATTTTCAATCCCCCATATCAGTGGAGGCTGGTGACTTGAACATTTGAGGAGGAGGAGGATGGGAGACCCAAGGTATAGGCGCGGAACGCACGGAGAAGACAAAGTGTGTTTCAAAAATCGTCAAAGACTAATTATTTTAACCTAAAGCATTTAATAAAGACATTTATAGTACAATATTATGGGGAATGGGAATGAGAGGACTATCTACACAGTGTTGGAAAGGGCTCACTCAGTGATTGAATGAGGGTATGAGGCATGAGTTGAGGTGTTCAGAGGCTTGACCAGTGCAGGACAGGATTTGACTGGGAAGACCAAAAACAATAACACAACACACTACACAGTTAGACAAAAGAGCTAAGAATTAGTTAGTCCAAGCAAGGAGTAAAATAATGTATGTGTAATAATGTGATTGTTTTTGTGTATTTGATTGACTGTACATACAGTAATGAGAGATTGGAGAGGAAACATACAATATGCAAGTGGATGAGCGGTCACATGAGACGTGGCTTCAGTTCATGTTAGGAGAGAGTTGACAATGGTAGTGGAGTGGTCATCGCCACTTAATCAGGGAACAGGAGGGGACTTAGCTGTAAATATAAATAGCAGATACATTAAATTAAAGCTGCGCCATCCTAGGTTTGGACAACGAGTTTCTATATGAAGTTAAACAGACATCTCAAAATTCATAAAGTCAAACACAGACTGCGCATCTCGCCTACTTGACACATCAAAGTAGCCCAAGAAACGTTCCTGAATAAAACCCTGATCATCCACATACCTGACAATAACTGACAACTGCGAGCGAAAGCTGATGTCTGTGGTTTCATCCATTTGCCATGCGAAAAACGGCGCTGCGTCCACCTCTCTTTTAATCTCACTTTTAATGGATGATGCGATGGAAGCTATCGAATCATTCTGGATTGATTTCAACATCCCAGAAAAGACAGTAGAAAGTTCCATACGTTCAGCAAGTAACACATCACAACGTGCTATTACCCCTGCAAGCTCCTTGTGGTTGCCTTTCCCTCTAGTCATGTCCTGTGAAAGCTAATTATTTGATGCCCAATAATGCAGTGGTGTCGATAAGCTGCTTGAGTACATCCCGGTTTCTTCTTACTTTCTCGTTGTGTCGCGCCGTTTGAATACAGCATACCTTCGTCCATTATATGATCGATGGGGCTTTTTGTTGAATCTGATTTGGTCATTTATATGCTCCCTGCTTTTGTGATACCGTTTACCTGAACGAGCAATGTTTTTCAGATCACAGTACCCCCCCCTTCGCCCAAGGCTCAGACTTTCCAAAAGGAAGGCAAGGCCGGCTTGATGAAAGGCTTCATGTTAAGAACAAATTCTTATTTACAATGGCGGCATACCTCGGCCTCCACTAAACCGGACGACGCGGTGGCAATTGTGCGCCGCCATGTGGGACTCCCGATTACGGCCGGTTGTGATACAGCCCGGGATCGAACAAAGGTCTGTAGTGACGCCTCTAACACTGAGATGAAGTGCCTTAGAACGTTGAGCCACTCGGAAGCCCAAATAAGACACACTGGCTTGTCATTGGGGAAAAGATGGTAAGATGAAAGCAAATCTCTCTGTACATTCTTCCTTCAAACTTCAATTTTCATTATCCACTTTTCTTTTGATATAAAGCTAATTGTTCTGAACGAATGTTGACGTTAAAAATAGTAATGTAGCCTACTGTAGGCTACGTAGACCTATTTTTCCTCACCAATCAACGAACAGAGAAATATACAAAATTAAACAGAGACATGGTGATTTTATGAGCGTAATCAGATCGAAATTATTATATTGTAATAAACAGGCAAAGTGAGCAGGTCTCGAACCCTCAACCTTGTATCCCAAAGTCCAGCGCGCTATCGACTGTGCCGGAAAACCATGCTTAAGCAGCAGTCGACATCCACGCTTATAAACCCAGGGTCGTTACAATATTATTATCACTGAATTTATTTTGTCCTAATCAGATGTGTGAAACATTTTGTTCGATTTGTAGTGTAGGCCAATGAATTGTGCTAATATTATATCATAATAATGTTCTGGCCCACCGACTAGTAGCTCAGAAAAAATGTGGTCGCAAATGCTTGTTGCATCGCAAACTATGCTCCCAGTCCCATCCGAGTTCAGCGGATGGATGATGCGCCGCTGCCATTTACTTCGATGGGGAGATGGACGAACGCTCCTCCAGATCACGATACCCAATGATGGAAAACAACAGTGTAGTGATGGATCGTTCGCGAACGAAGGGATCTTTTTGGTGAACGTTGGGAACCGAATTCATTTGGCTCTCTGATTTTCGTCCTGCTACTGCTTTTTGAGCAACAAACAACGTTTTTCTGTAGATAAGTTACAAAATTAACTAAATGGGGTGAATCCTCACTGCAGGAATAATAAATAGTAGGGAGAGCGCGTCAATCTGGTCCACGCTGAATTATTTTATGTTTAAAATTTGCAGGCCATCTAATAATTTCGCCTGGTAAAAATTTATTTGAAAGCGAATTTCACGATCTGACATAATGGTAGCCTACCTTTTGGCATTTATATTGTATATTTGCAAATGTTTCATTGTTCTAGATCGATTTAAAATATTTTTGAACGAAGATCCGTTTAGGAGCCAGATGAGCCGTCTCTTTTACGTGAACTAAGCCAAATGAGCCGGCTCACTGAAAAGACTCAAATCAAATCAAAGTGTATTTGTCACGTGCGCCGAATACAACAGGTTTCATACCTTACAGTGAAATGCTTACTTACAAGCCCTAACCAACAGTGCAGTTTTTAATTATAAAATAAGTGTTAGGTAAACAATAGATGAATAAAGAAATAAAAAACAATAAAATGACAGCAGAAAATAACAGTAGCGAGGATATATACAGGTGGTACCGGTACAGAGTCAATGTGCAGGGGCACCGGTTAGTCGGGCAAATTGAGGTAATATGTACATATAGTTATAGTTAAAGTGACTATGCATAGATGATAAACACAGAGTAGCAGTAGCGGAATGCCAATCACTACAACAGTGGAGAGATTAGATCGACGAGAGCACCACAATCAACAGGCACACTCAACGGGCAGGCGGTTAGACTGTCACAGGGACAAACCAATAAGAGGTTATAATTGATTGGAATAAGCGGGTCTTGAAGTAAAGTTGGCCAATTGAAAACGGATCAAATCTATTCTGGTGTCCGGAACAGGTGTAGTCCAGCAGGTGGTGATGGTGACCCACTTAGCAGTTCGCACTGGACAGGTGCAAGAGAGATGAAATTGTATGTTTGTGTGTACCGACATGGCTGTTATGTTATTACTTTGTGTACTTACTAAACACCTAGATTTGTATTGGTGTGGGAAATAAATGTCTTTATCAATTATGAATAGCTAAACCAATATCGACTTTTGAACCACTAGCTGTTAAATCAAGCATGCGCGGAAAACCGATTATGACGCGCAAGAGTTTCAAATGACGCAACAATACAGCTCCAGGCCAGATACAGTTAATGTTATTATTAAAGATATTATTCAGTTGCACACTAAAACTGCGATTTGACAAGTGTGATTTGAGGTGAGTCAAATATTCACAAACGTTTACAATAAACTAACCATCATAGCCTATTTAACCTATAGTTCTGTCATAGTAAGATAACAAATCGGAAGGTGAAAGTGAATGTATTCGAAATATGTTTTCTTTCTGACATTATATATCTATCCTTGTGAAAAACAATTATTTAGTATAGCTGTTATTTCAGTTGATATCAATCACTCCATCTATATCTACTCGTGTCTGTCTGTGTGTGTACTGTCTAGCCAGCACATGCCAGAAAGGTTCTTTCTGATAGGCTCATATTCAAAATGTCTCATAGTAGGAGTGCTGATCAATTATCAGTTTTGTCTTTTAAATCATACTAAATACGTTTTTATAGATAGGCGATTAGCACTCCTACCCTGAGACACTTTGTGAACACAATCCAGGTGTATTGTGATTATGAAGTTGTAATGAGGTATTATTATTTTAGTCATGCTGATGCATGATGGGTTTTAGGCTAGAGTTTTAGTACTGTCGTGTGTAGGCTATTTCTTAATTCACTGACCTGGTAAGTCAATGATGTATACAATGGCACCATCTAGTGACAGACACACAGAAACACACATGGTTGCTGCAGTCAACTGACCAAATCGCCCTCTAGTGGCCTCATGGGTGGAATATTATTATTATTTAGCCAACTAAAAACTAAACAGCCTTTAATCACACAACTAACACAACTGTGACTTACACTACGTGAATGTGATGAGTTGACTGTCCAGGATGGCCAGAGGTAGCTCTGGTCCAGGGCATTATGTGCTGCACGCTGAAGGAAGGCAAGCCATACGTAATGCCCTGGACCAGAGCTACCTCTGGCCATCCTGGACAGTCAACTCATCACATTCACGTAGTGTAAGTCACAGTTGTGTTAGTTGTGTGATTAAAGGCTGTTTAGTTGAGCAGAAGTTGAATTATTATTTTAATATTGTAATAAATTGTCTGCGTTGACTTCCTAAATAATATGTTGACGTACCTTTTCTCCCAGCTACCAGCAGGCAGAGATGGAGGTTCAGTTCCTGAGAGAAGAGAAGAAGAGCTGTACAGAGAAGGAAGCCCACATGCTTGAGTTGATGGGGAAGGATCGAACCATCCGAAATCAGAAGAAGGAGATGGACAGACTTCAAGTGTGCCTCTGGGAGGAGGAGAAGAAGAAGAAGACGGAGAAGGACAAGATGGTTGAACAATTACAGTCTGAGACAGACAATCTCAGAGCCCTTTTAAAAGACGAAAGGAGGAGTAGAAGAGTAGAAAGGGGTAAAATGAAAGAGTGGAAGGCTGAGATCCTGAGACTGAGGGAGGTAGAGAGCCAGAGGGAGGCAGAGAGCCAGAGGGAGGCAGAGAGCCATAGGGAGGCAGAGAGCCAGAGGGAGGCAGAGAGAGCCACAGAAGCAGAAGAGAACCAGAGAAAAATGGAGGAGATCAAAAGACTCAAACAACTACTGGATCTACTGAAGGTGAAGCTAGAACTGGCCCAGGTAAGACATGTCATTGTTATTAATAAAAGGCAGTGGATATTTACCCTGCTGAAACTGAATGGTGGTGGACAGCGGTATGCTAACCCTATGTTAACTTTGATGCCTTTACCTTAACCTCAATGAAACTATACCTAACCTTAACCTTAACCCAACCCTAGGTCCTGAACTTAACCATTACCCTAACCTTATTTTTTCTCAACCCCTATGTCTTTCTTCTGCTGGTTGAATATCCACTTCCTTATTAATATCATTACTGTTGTTGTTGTTGATAACAGTATGTGTGCAGGTTGTAAATTATTGTATTAGTGAAACATCATTGGTAGGAGTAATTTCTACAAGCATAAACATCAGAGGCAAAATGTATGTAACATCACACAAATTGAAACGGTAATTGAATGGGCAAGCTAGTTTTGTGTTTTTTATTTGTACAGATTTGGAACATCATTGATTGCATAACGTCTCATAATATTTTCAAACCATGTCAGTACATTCAATGACAATAAATTGACCAGATTAATTGGTCAAAAGGACCCTGCTATTGATGTTGTCCAGTGTTTGATTCAATTACCTAGCTCTAGGTTGTACTTCTATCATTCATGCAAATCCTTTGAAAGTATGTCTTGGTCATAGATTATAACTAATTTTACATTTTAAAAATGAAGCAAGAGATAGCGATATTGAAGCTATGGCAGAAAGTCATGGAGGACCAGCGACCAAGACTGGCATGGAACAACAAACATATTGAGACGGAAAGAGAGAGGGAAAGAGAGAGGGAAAGGGAGAGAAAAGCAGAATTGGAGAGAAAAGAAATGAAGGAGAAAGTGAAACAGGCAGAGGAAACGATAAAAGTGTTAGAACGAGAGATTGAGAGATTGAAAGAGATTGAACAGAAAATAACATTTGAAAAAAAAACAGTCATGCGTATCGCAGAGAAAGAGAAAGTCCAACTGGTTAACAAAAAGGTAAAAGAGTTAGAGAGAGAGGTTGACAGATTGAAAGAAGATATGACAACAAAAGAGATTCAATACAAAAGAACAATTGAAAGAGCGAAAGAAGCTTGTAGAAGACAGAATGAGAGAGTGAAACAGGTTAACCAAAATGTACTAGTGTTAGACAGAGAGGTTGCAAGAATGAAAGAAGAGATTAGATTGAAAGACGAGACTGGACCAGAGAGAAAATTTGATAGAGACAGAGAGAAAGGAAATGTTTGGAGACAAAGAGAAGAGGAGACAGTCCTCATAAATGACAAAAATACATCTGAATTGGAGGAAATGTTCAAGAAAATCAAGGAACAGATGATAGAATTAGAAAATATGCAATGTAAATGGAAACAGAACCAAATGGACATGGAGGAGAAGACAGAGGGGGAGAACGACTCACAGAAAGAGGTAGAAAGAAAGAGAAAGGAGAAAATACCAAAACAGAGACAAGAAGAAGAAGAAGAGGAGAAGGAGATGGAGAGAGAAGAAGAAGAGGAGAAAAATAAAGATATGGAGAGAGCACAAGAAGAGGAGATACGCAAACAGAAGCACAGAGAGATGGAAGAGGAAGAAAGAGAGATGGAGAAAGAGAGACAGAGAGAGATCAAAAGAAAGAGAATGGAGAAGAGACAGAAAAATATGGAAAGAGAAGAAGAGAGACAGAGAGAGAATGAAAGAGAGCATGAAGAAGAACGATGTAAACAGAAGAAAATAGAGATGGAAGAGGAAGAAAGAGAGAAGGAGAGACAGAGAGAGATCAAAAGAAAGAGTATGGAGAAGAGACAGAAAAATATGGAAAGAGAAGAAGAAAAACAGATGGAGATTGAAAGAGAGCATGAAGAACAACGATGTACACAGAAGAAAATAGAGATGGAAGAGGAAGAAAGAGAGAAGGAGAAAGAGAGACAGAGAGAGATCAAAAGAAAGAGAATGGAGAAGAGACAGACAAACATGGAAAGAGAAGAAGAAAAACAGAGAGCGATGGGAGAGAAAGAGAGACAGAGAGAGAGAGAAAGAAAGAGAATGGAGAATAGACAGAGAGAGGATACAAAAGAGAGGAAGGAGATGGAGATGGAAACAGAGAGAGAGAGAGATGAAGAGGAAAGACAAAGAAAGTTAAAGAGAGAAGAACAACAAGAGGAGAGAAAGAGACTGTTTGAGAAAGATGAAGAAGAAGAAGAAGATAGATGGAAACAGAAGCATATTGACATGGAGAAGGAGGGAAGAGACAGGGAGAAAAAGAGACAGAGCGAGAGAGACGATAGAAGAGAAAGACGACAACAACAAGAGGAGAGACAGAAACAAATGGAGAAAGAGAAAGAAAGGGAGAAAGACAATGAAAATCAGAGAGAGATTATTAAATTAAAATATCAGCAACAGAAAGAGATGGAGGAAGAACAGATGATGATGAGAGAGATGGAGGAAGAACAGATGATGATGAGAGAGAGGGAGGAAGAACAGATGATGATGAAAGAGATGGAGGAAGAACAGATGATGATGAAAGAGAGGGAGGAAGAACAGATGATGATGAGAGCAAGGGAGGAAGAACACATGATGATGAGAAAGATGGAGGAAGAACACATGATGAAGAGAGAGAGGGAGAAAGAAAATATGATGATAAGAGAGATGGAGGAAGAACAGATGATGATGAGAGAGATGGAGAAAGAACAGATGATGATGAGAGAGAGGGAGGAAGAACAGATGATGATGAGAAAGATGGAGGAAGAACAGATCATGAAGAGAGATAGGGGGAAAGAACAGATGATGATGATGAGAGAGATGGAGGAAGAACAGATGATGATGAGAGAGAGGGAGGAAGAACAGATGATGATGAGAGAGAGAAAGAAAGAACAGATGATGATGAGAAAGATGGAGGAAGAAGAGATTATTAGAGAGAGGGAGGAAGAACAGATGATGATGAGAAAGATGGAGGAAGAACAGATGATGAAGAGAGAGATGGAGAAAGAACAGATGATGATGAGAGAAAGGGAGGAAGAACAGATGATGATGAGAGAGAGAGAGGAAGAACAGATGATGATGAAAGAGAGGGAGAAAGAACAGATGATGATAAAGGAGAGGGAGAAAGAACAGATGATGATGATGAGAGAGATGGAGGAAGAACAGATGATGATGAGAGAGAGAAAGGAAGAACAGATGATGATGAGAGAGATGGAGAAAGAACAGATGATGATGAGAGAGAGGGAGGAAGAACAGATGATGATGAGAAAGATGGAGGAAGAACAGATCATGAAGAGAGATAGGGACAAAGAACAGATGATGATGATGAGAGAGATGGAGGAAGAACAGATGATGATGAGAGAGAGGGAGGAAGAACAGATGATGATGAGAGAGAGAGAGAAAGAACAGATGATGATGAGAAAGATGGAGGAAGAAGAGATGATTAGAGAGAGGGAGGAAGAACAGATGATGATGAGAAAGATGGAGGAAGAAGATATGATTAGAGAGAGGGAGGAAAAACAGATGATGATGAAAGAGAGGGTGAATGAACAGATGATGATGAGAGAGAGGGAGGAAGAACAGATCATGAAGAGAGATAGGGACAAAGAACAGATGATGATGATGAGAGAGATGGAGAAAGAACAGATGATGATGAGAGAAAGGGAGGAAGAACAGATGATGATGAGAGAGAGAGAGGAAGAACAGATGATGATGAAAGAGAGGGAGAAAGAACAGATGATGATAAAGGAGAGGGAGAAAGAACAGATGATGATGATGAGAGAGATGGAGGAAGAACAGATGATGATGAGAGAGAGAAAGGAAGAACAGATGATGATGAGAGAGAGAAAGGAAGAACAGATGATGATGAAAGAGAGGGAGAATGAACAGATGATGATGAGAGAGAGGGAGGAAGAACAGATGATGATGATGAGAGAGATGGAGGAAGAACAGATGATGATGAGAGAGAGGGAGGAAGAACAGATGATGATGAGAGAGAGGGAGAAAGAACAGATGATGATGATGAGAGAGAGGGAGGAAGAACAGAAAGTGTTTAAGGAAGCAGAGCAGGAGGAAAGAGAAAAAGAAGAAGAGAGAAGAAAGGGAGTAAGCATGAAGAAACATGAAGTAGTTAATGTTAAAGCAAAAGCACGGGAAGTCTTCAACAGGCGTAAAGAGAGGAGGTTAGAAGTGTTGAAGGGGGAACGAGAACAGATAGAAAGAGGACAACAAATCAGGAGGGAGAAGGAGGAAAGACGGCTGGAGATGGAAAGAAAACAGGAGAGGGCAAGACAACAAGAGGAGCAGGATAAAAAACAAGAGATTGAGATTGCTAGACAGAAAGAAA
Organism: Thymallus thymallus; assembly: GCA_023634145.1. Classification (NCBI taxonomy): domain Eukaryota; kingdom Metazoa; phylum Chordata; class Actinopteri; order Salmoniformes; family Salmonidae; genus Thymallus; species Thymallus thymallus. The sequence continues at coordinate 42,337,505 of CM042410.1, forward strand.
TGTTCAGACTAAGAGAGGAAGAGAGGCAGAGAGAGGAAAAGAGAGAGGAGGAGAGAAAGAGAGCCATTAAAGAACATGTGGCTTTAATCAGAGAGAGAGAGAAGATAATAGAGGCAAACAAAAGGGAGGAGATGGTAGAAGAGGAAAGAAGGGAGATCCTGGAGAAGTACAAGAGGGGTGAGTTAGAGAACCCTGAAGAGGAGGAGGAGAAATCTGAAGAGGAGGAGAAGAAGGAGGACGTCAAGGAGGACCTTGTCCCACCCGATAAAAGTATCAGAAGGAGAGCTGTGGGCTGGCTGAATAAGAAGTGGGAGAAGAGGAACCTCAGAAAAATAGAGAGAACGTATCAGAGAGAGGAGGAGGAAGGCTGTGACATCATCCACTTAGGTAAGACCTGTTTTCCCTCTGCTTATGACATCATCATCTTTATTCTCCTGTACACACACATACGTTCCACACCAGTCATCGTGTTGCATTATTGTTTCAATATAAAACTACTGGACAAAATGGTCAAGCTGATCTGGTATCAACTTAAATGTAATGTACACAGGGAATGTAGAATTGAAAACCCAACTGGATCTCAATGGCCCTGGTCAAAAGTAGTCCACCATAGCCTTTTGGGGGCCCTAAGCAACATTTTGTTTTTGAAAAGATTTCCTCCAAATCTATACTTTGCTATTGGGCGTAGAGAAAATGTTGCAGTTTTTAAACAGGTTTGCTGCAATTCTACACATTTTGTCATGGGGAGAGAATATTTTACAATGATATAAAACATTTGATTGTATTCTACTAACTCTGCCATGGGGGACGGAGAGAAGAATTTGTAGTTTTAAATATCATATCCTGCAGTTATAAACATTTTGCCATGGGGTTAAGTGAAAACTGCAGTTTTAAAGCTAATATCCTTACATTTTACACATTTTGCCATGGGGTTGAAAGAAAATGTTGCAGTTTTAAATCTAATTTCTTGTAGTTCTACACATTTTTTTCCGATGATATCTGAATGAGAGTGACTAACAAAATCAATGGGGCTCACTGCAGGTCAAGGCCACTGGGCGCGTGCCCTGCGTGCCCAGTCCGTAATTCCACCATGATTACTACAAGTTTAAATAGCTGACTAGACTAACCTACCAATCTAAAGTATGTTAGCTGACATGGCTAACAGAGTAACTGACTGAGATAACAAGAAAAATACTGCTAATGTAACAACCAAGTTTAGAAATTGTACCTTCTGTCATCTACTATTCTCGTAAGTTGAAAGCCCGAAAGAGTTCCTAGAAAATACACACAAAAAAAGTTTTTAAACGTTTTTGGTGGTTTCGGGGGGCCCCTAGTGGCTAAGCGATCGCATATGCTTATGGCCGGCCCTGGCACTATACAAGGAATAGGTGCAATTTGGGACTCATGTTAAACTTAGGGTCAAGTCAATTTGGACAGGAATTATTGCACTTTATTGACCAATTCCATGCCTTGCTCAATTGAAAAGAATATAGAATCATTGAGATCCAATTGGGTTTTCTATTCTTAGTTCCCTGTGTCCATTGCATTTAAGTTGATACCAGATCCCCTAAGTTGAATGTGAAATCTGCTTCTTCTCTCCTCCCAGTCAAACCTGGACACACAGGGCTAATGTACACCATGACCCGGGCAGAGAGAGAGAGGGAGAAGAGGAAGGAGCTCCTTATGGCTGAGGAGAAAAGGAAGAAGATGGAGGATTTCAATAAGCAGTGGAGAGCGATGTCCCTGCTTAAAAAACAGACTGAACAGAAACTTAAAGAGGAGAGGGAGAGGATGAAGGAACAGTACCTAAAAGAAAAGCATGAGAAATGGCTGGAGCAGATAAATCTGGAGGCTGATGCACAAATCAAAAAGTTCAGCACCCGGTGTCCAACCACCCAACACAGCCACGACTACAACCACGGTCAGGAGTTGCCGGGGTGGAGCACGGGCCAGCAGGTAATCCAAGAGCCCGTTGGATCTGGAGATGGCCAGCAGGACGGGCCAAAGAGGTCACAGGCATGGACAGAGAACCAGCAGGGGGGGTCAGAGAACCAGCAGGGGGGGGCAGAGAACCAGCTGGGGTGGGCAGAGAGCCAGCAGCTAGAGGCTCCAGAAGAGGATGTGACATCAGAGCCAACCTCCAAGAAAAAGAAAAAGCCAGGCATCTGGAAGAGAATTCAGATGGGGTAAAGAATGTTTCAAAATGTATTCATGTTTTACACTGTTAATATATATGATGCCACTTTAAAAAGTGACATTATCCAAATGTAAGGTTTTACTGTACATGCAACACACATGTAAATATATAGATACTTACCTGTCTCTGTGATTTCTTACAGCGTTCCTCTGCTGTCTGCTTAGAGCTGGAACTCGATGAAGCAATAGTACTACTGGGGTTACGTTGGTAATTAAACGCAAGTGTCGCCCAATAATTCCTTCTCCTCTTCAAGTCATCAGGCCACGTATCCTCTTCATCAAGTATCCTCTTCATCAAGGCAACAAACCGTCTATGGTCAGTGACTCTCCTCCCCAGACCAGAGATTCTCATCTTCATCCTAGTTGAATTAATCTCTGCTCACCATCTCTACTGTCCTATAAATATCCACAAATGGACATGGTTTAAACAGAAGTCCTCCCCTCAGACCAGTGGCTCCACAGACCAGAGTTTCTCATCTTTATTCAAGTTGAACGCAACTCTGATCAGTTCCACCACCTCACCTGTCCTAGACCTAGAAGGTATCTCCCAATAAATTATGACCCAAGTTGAGCAGCACAAGGACAGCCATGGAGCAGCACCCTTCGGATGAAGAGCCATTTCAGGATTCAGTGCCTTGCCCTAGGGCACAACGACAGGAGATGGTCCCTGGGAGCAGAGCCTAGCAGCCCCACGGTTGTTAGTTCAGTTCCCACTGCTGGTCTTAAGAGGTGTTAAGGGGAGGTGCTGAGGAGGAGGTCTTGGAGGAGGTCTGCAGGTAGCCTGGGCTGGACTGGTAGCAACTGAGTTGCTGGCTCAATCCCCAGGCAGAGCTGCTCAAGTCAGGCCAGTGATGATGTCATTGTTGTTTACAAAGTTAAGTTTGAATAAAAGCATTAACTAATGCATTAATTAAAAAGCAATATTGTTGTTACGGTGTCGATTGTTTCGTTATTTATTAGAATTGAAACATCCAGTAGTCATGGTAGATGTTAGACTTTCAATGATACACCTAACATTCCATCAGTTTGCTACAATGTGTGACATGTCATATTAGAGAGGAGTCATCTATACACATCTATTTTAGACCATAGGAGAAATATCAGACTAAAATAGCTTCTCTAAACTAAGAATCTGAGGAGAGAGCAACAGTAGACGCATCGTTAGCTCTCCAACCTACAGTACAGTAAGTTAATCAACCATAAATCCCCATGTAACATGATAGGTGGAATGGAATTTAAGCTTAGCAAACATATGTAAATTGTTTTAACATTTCTAGACTGTCTATCTATTGGTAAAAGTGTTGATATGTTATGCTTGACCCACCCAGTGGTGATGTTAGCATGTAAATCTTGGTGGGGCAAACTCCCCCAATTGTTTTTAGATGTAAGCCAGCAAAGCTACTACACAACACAACTCTAAACCATACATTAATTGCACTAAAACGGTGACAAGCGGTGCCCACAAACTGTTAGGGCCTACATAAAGCTGTCCCAACAGCAGAGCTTTCTTTTCAGACACGTGGAGCGAATCCTTACCACTGCTACACCTGGCTATCAGCGGAGCCTTGTCCGGCTGCGAAACAGTTCATTCAACCTCATTTACTGCCTTTAAAAAAAAAACATAGCTGATATGGCTGGCTTGCTTAAACAAATGTGGTTTCTACTGACAATTGAGATGTACAAACTATGGCACAAGGGGATGACGAGCAGATAAGGACTGACGTAGTCAATATAACTATTTGTTCAGCACTTTTGAATAATAATTCAGAACATGGGCTGTTCTTACAGTATTCTCCCTGTACACCAAGTCAGAACCTTAGGATAAATATAGAGGGCATATAAGCAAACAATGAAAGCTCTTACAATAATCGATGATCAAATGTATCTAAAACAAGCTATAGTCTACATGTGCACAACCAATTCAGAACAGTAGGCTAAGTTATGAGGGGGAAAGGGACTCAATTATTAGGGTGAGGTACATGGGCTACTAACAGCTTACTACACAACATTACCTTAAATAGGAAATGACTCAAATAAAAGTGAAAGTCCCCCAGTAAAATACTACTTGAGTAAAAGTCTAAAAGGATTTGGTTTGAAATATACTTAAGTATTAAAAGTAAAAGTATAAACCATTTCAAATTCCTTATTTTAGGCAAACCAAACGGCAACATTTTATTTATTTTATTTTAATGATGGATAGCGAGGGGCACACTCCAACACTCAGACATAATCTACAAATTAAGCATTTGTGTTTAGTAAGTCTGTCAGATCAGAGGCAGTAGGGATGACCAGGGATTTTCTCTCGATAAGTGTGTGAATTGGACCATTTTCCTGTCAAAATGTAACGGGTACTTTTGGATGGCAGGGAAAATGTATGGAGTAAAAAGTACATTTTTAACTTCAGGAATGTAGTGAAGTAAAAGTAAAAGTTGGCAAAAACATAAATAGTAAAGTAAAGTACAGACTTAAGTAGTACTTTAAAGTATTTTTACTTAAATACTTTACACAGCATTTTATGCAGCAGCTGTGCTCACTTGAACAGGAAGTCTGGCATTCTCTGGATTTATGGTACTTTCAAGACAACTGGGATCTCTGAAAAAAAATGGTTGAATCATGACGTCAGTTATATTCAGGTCTGAGCTCTAGAAAGAGGCCCGAGTTGACCTCATTTTATCTGTGGCCAATGACCTTGAACCTTCTGGCATGGGCACTTCTTATGTAATTTTATAGTAGAATTTTCTATCTCTCTCCGTAGATTTTGCCGTGACGTATTGTGACCATGGGTGACAGAACACTGAGCCATGGCGCAACTAGAGAACATTTCCAACCCCTACGCTCCGTATTTTCCGCTGGCTGCCCCACCACCACAGAAAGCACTGAGCTAGGCTGAAACACCTGCATTTTGGAGCTGCCTTACTCAAGAAAGATACCAAGATGATATGCTACTTTATTAACTCAAGGATACATTTTTTTTTACATTGTTTGCTAAACTGTGTCCCGTGACAAGAATTAATACCAGAATTACATGCAAAACAGGCAAACTTTTTTTTTAAACAGGTGGGGCTGAAAACAGGTGGTACTCTGCTCCACCTACCCCAATTGACGGGTCACCACTGCTTAAGGCAAAAAATGAAAAGTAGGGTGCTTTGTCAGGCGTATGACGAATGTCTAGGAAGCCAAAGGTTGCATGTTCAAATCTAAGGACAACTTTAGCTAAATAGCAACTTTGCAACTACTGACTACTTTTAGCTACAGTCATATGCAAAAGTTTGGGCACCCCTGACAATTTCCATGATTTCCATTTATAAATAATTGGGTGTTTGGAACAGCAATTTCATTTTGATCTATCAAATAACTGATGGACACAGTAATATTTCGGTAGTGAAATTAGGTTTATTGGATTAACAGAAAATGTGCAATATGCCTCAAAACGAAATTAGACAGGTGCATAAATTTGGGCACCCCAACAGAAAAATCACATCAATATTTAGTAGAGCCTCCTTTTGCTAAAATAACAGTCTCTAGACGCTTCCTATAGCCTCTAATGAGTGTCTGGATTCTGGATGAAGGTATTTTGGACCATTCCTCCTTACAAAACATCTCCAGTTCAGTTAGGTTTGATGGTTGCCGAGCATGGACAGCCCGCTTCAAATCATCCCACAGATTCTCAATGATATTCAGGTCTGGGGACTGGGATGGCCATTCCAGAACAATGTACTTGTTCCTCTGCATAAATTCCCGGGTAGATTTTGAGCAGTGTTTTGGGTCGTTGTCTTGTTGAAATATCCAGCCCCGGCGTAACTTCAATTTTGTGACTGATTCTTCAACATTATTCCCAAGAATCTGCTGATATTGAGTGGAATCCATGCGACCCTCAACTTTAACAAGATTCCCAGTACCGGCACTGGTCACACAGCCCCACAGCATGATGGAACCCCCACCAAATTTTACTGTGGGTAGCAAGTGTTTTTATTGGAACGCTGTGTTCTTTTGCCGCCATGCATAACACCCCTTGTTATGACCAAATAACTAAATCTTTGTTTCATCAGTCCACAGCACCTTATTCCAAAATGAAGCTGGCTTGTCCAAATGTGCGTTTGTGGCATGTGTGCAGAAAAGGCTTCTTCCGCATCACTCTCCCGTACAGCTTCTCCTTGTGCAAAGTGCGCTGAATTGTTGAACGATGCACAGTGACACCATCTGCAGCAAGATGGTGTTGTAGGTCTTTGGAGGTGGTCTGTGGGCTGTTTTTGACCGTTCTCACCATCCTTCGCCTTTGCCTCTCCGATATTTTACTTGGCCTGCCACTTCTGGCCTTAACAAGAGCTGTGCCTGTGGTCTTCCATTTCCTCACTATGTTCCTCACAGTGGACACTGACAGCTTACATCTCTGCGATAGCTTTTTGTAGCCTTCCCCTAAACCATAATGTTGAACAATCTTTGTTTTCAGGTCATTTGAGAGTTGTTTTGAGGCCCCCATGTTGCCACTCTTCAGAGGAGAGACAAAGAGAACAACAACTTGCAATTGGCCACCTTAAATACCTTTTCTCATGATTGGATGCACTTGTCTATGAAGTTCAAGGCTTAATGAGCTCACCAAACCAATTGTGTGTTCCAATGAATCAGTGCTAAGTAGTTACAGGTATTCAAATCAACAGAATGACAAGGGTGCCCACATTTTTGCATAGCCTATTTTTCACATCTGATTTAATTTCATACAACTTAATATTGCTTAACTAAAAATCTTTGTCTGGACAGTATCCCAGTACTCAGATTTTATTAGAAAATGAATGGCATGCCACTGTGTGTCAGAGTATTGGTGCGCGATGAGCGCGGAATGGGGGAAAGCAGGCGCAGGGAGACAGGCGTGATGCGAAACAATGAATTTAATGAACACGAAGGCAACGAACATACACTGACACGTAACAATCACAGACAAGAACCATGTTCAGTCTCCTCAGGACTTAAACGGCCCCACAAAACGCGGGCCCAGCTTCCGGCAGGGCAGGCGGAGGGGCAGGTTTCGGGTCGAGAGCCAGACCCTATCCCCCGGTGTGAACACCGGGGCCTCACTGCGGTGGCGGTCTGCGCTCGCCTTGTGCCTTCTCACGGCACGTTGCAGGTGCACGTGAGCTGCGTTCCAGGTCTCTTCCGAGCGCTTAAACCACTCGTCCACCGCAGGAGCCTCGGTCTGACTCGGGTGCCATGGTGCCAGAACCGGCTGGTAGCCTAGCACGCATTGGAAAGGGGAGAGGTTAGTTGAGGAATGTCGGAGTGAGTTCTGGGCCATCTCAGCCCAGGGGACAAACGCTGCCCACTCCCCCGGCCGGTCCTGGCAATACGACCTCAGAAACCTACCCACATCTTGGTTCACTCTCTCCACCTGCCCGTTGCTCTCGGGGTGGAACCCTGAGGTAAGGCTGACCGAGACCCCCAGACGTTCCATGAACGCCCTCCACACCCTAGACGTGAATTGGGAACCTCGGTCAGATACGATGTCCTCAGGCACCCCGTAGTGCCGGAATACGTGGGTAAACAAGGCCTCCGCGGTCTGTAGAGCCGTCGGGAGGCCGGGCAGAGGAAGAAGGCGACAGGACTTAGAGAACCGATCCACAACAACCAGAATCGTAGTGTTACCCTGTGACGGAGGGAGGTCCGTCACAAAATCCACCGACAGGTGTGACCACGGTCGCTGTGGAACGGATAGGGGTTGTAATTTCCCCCTGGGCAGGTGTCTGGGCGCCTTATACTGTGCGCACACCGAGCAGGAGGAAACGTAAGCCCTCACGTCCTTAGCTAAAGTGGGCCACCAGTACTTTACATCCAGACAGCGCACCGTCCGGGCGATGCCAGGATGACCAGAGGAGAGTGAGGTATGGGCCCACACGATCAGGCGGTCACGGACAGCGGCCGGTACATACCTGAGCCCAACGGGACACTGAGTGGGGGTAATTTCCGTGCGCATAGCCCGCTCGATATCCCTGTCCACCTCCCATCTTACCGGTGCCACCAGGCGGGAGGCAGGGATGATGGGAGTAGGATCGATGGGCCGCTCCTCTGTGTCATACACCCGGGACAGTGCGTCTGCTTTCACAATCTGTGAACCTGGTCTGTATGAGAGTGTGAAATCAAACCGGGTGAAAAACAAGGCCCACCTTGCCTGACGAGGGTTCTGTCTCCTCGCCGCCCGGATGTACTCCAGATTGCGGTGGTCAGTCCAGATGAGAAAGGGGTGTTTAGCCCCCTCAAGCCAATGTCTCCACACTTTCAGGGCTCCCACCACAACTAACAACTCCCTGTCCCCCACATCATAGTTGCGCTCCGCCGAGCTGAGCTTCTTAGAAAAAAAAGCACAGGGGCGGAGCTTAGGTGGCGTCCCCGAACGCTGAGACAGCACAGCTCCTATCCCAGCCTCGGACGCGTCTACCTACTATGAAGGACCGAGAGGGGTCCGGATGCGCCAACACGGGGGCCGAGGTGAACAGAGCCTTCAGACGACTAAACGCCCTATCTGCCTCGGCTGACCATCGCAAACGCACTGGTCCCCCCCTCAGAAGTGAGGTAATGGGAGCCGCTACCTGGCCAAAGCCCCGGATAAACCTCCGGTAGTAGTTGGAAAACCCTAAAAACCGCTGCACTTCCTTTACCGTGGTCGGAGTCGGCCAATTACGCACGGCTGAAATGCGGTCTACCTCCATCTCCACCCCGGACGTGGAAATGCGATATCCTAAAAAGGAGACGGCTCGTTGGAAAAACAAACACTTCTCAGCCTTGACGTACAGGCCATGCTTCAACAGTCGCCCAAGCACCTTGCGTACCAGGGACACATGCTCAGCGCGTGTGGCGGAGTATATCAGAATATCGTCGATATACACCACCACACCCTGTCCGAGTAGGTCCCTGAAGATCTCATCAACAAAAGCTTGGAAAACTGCTGGAGCATTTTTCAACCCGTACGGCATGACGAGGTATTCATAGTGCCCAGACGTGGTACTAAATGCCGTTTTCCACTCATCTCCCTTTCGGATACGCACCAGATTATAAGCGCTTCTGAGGTCTAATTTCGTGAAAAAGCGCGCCCCGTGTATCGACTTGATAGCACTGGCTATGAGGGGAAGCGGGTAGCTGATACCCACAGTGATCCGATTTATCCCTCTATAGTCAATACACGGGCGCAGACCTCCCTCCTTCTTCTTCACGAAAAAGAAACTCGAGGAGGCAGGTGAAGTAGAGGGCCGAATGTATCCCTGCCTCAGTGATTCGGAGACGTATGTCTCTTCTGGGACAGAGGATACACGTGACTCCTAGGAGGTGCCGCGTCTACCAGGAGATTTATCGTACAATCCCCTCGTCGATAAGGTGGTAATAGGGTCGCCTTCCTTTTACAGAAAGCGAGAGCCAAATCGGCATATTCTGAGGGAATATGTACGGTGGGTACATGGTCTGGACTCTCCACCGTAGTCGCACAGACGGAAACACCCACACACCTACCCGAGCACCCTTGGGACGATCCCTTCAGAGCCCTCTGTTGCCACGAAATTTTGGGGTCATGATGGGCCAACCAGGGTATGCCCAGCACCACGGGAAACGCAGGAGAATCAATTAGATAGAACTGAATACTCTCCTCATGATCCCCCTGCGTCCTCATTCTTAGTGGCGCTGTGACCTCCCCAATCAACCCTGACCCCAAAGGTCGACTATCTAAGGCATGTACGGGGAAAGGGACACTCAGAGACACAATGGGGATCCCTAACCTATGAGCCAACGCCCGGTCTATGAAATTTCCAGCTGCGCCTGAATCTACTAGCGCCCTATGCTGGGAATGCGGGGAACACTCAGCAAAAACAATACACACAAACATGTGCGCAACAGGGAGCTCTGAATGAGTCCGGTGCTGACTCACCTGAGATGGCACGACAGTGCTCTGCCTGCCGCCTCGACTCCCTGAGGGGCCTCCCCAGCACCGACCTGCCGTGTTTCCTCGGCGGCCACAACTGGTGCAGGAGACGACCCCTCCTCCGACCTCCCTGAGCGCAGCACCTCCCAGCTCCATCGGTGTCGGTGAGGGGAGGCTGAGAGATGGGATCGACGGACCCTGATCTGGACGTCCACGGGTAGCCAGCAAGTTGTCCATCTTGATGGACATGTCCACCAGCTGGTCCAGACTAAGGGTGGCATCCCTACAGGCCAGCTCGCGACGGACGTCCTCCCGTAGGCTGCACCGGAAATGGTCGATCAGGGCCCTGTCGTTCCATCCTGCGCTCGCCGCCAGAGTCCGGAAGTCCAGGGCGAAATCCTGTGCGCTCCTCGTCCCCTGCCGGAAATGAAACAGGCGTTCACCCGCCGATCTGCCATCAGGTGGATGGTCAAAAACCGCCCGAAATCGGCGAGTGAACTCCCCGTAGTGGTCCAACACCGCGTCCTCTTCGATCCACACGGCGTTGGCCCACTCCAGGGCTTTCCCCGCCAGGCAGGAGATGAGGGCAGACACTCTCTCGCGTCCCGATGGAGTTGCCAGATACAGCTCCAGCTGGAGCAGGAACCCCTGGCAACCGGCCGCCTTTCCGTCGTACTCCCTCGGGAGCGAGAGCCTAATCCCACTGGGAACTGGGACGGGAGGCGGGACAAGGGGAATCGATGGAGGGGCTGGTGTCGGTGCGGGTGGCCCTCTCGACTCCCAACGGTCCATCGTCAGCAGCACTCGATCCATTGCCGTACCTAGGCGCTGAAGCATGGACTCGTGCTGCTGAACGCGCTCCTCCATGGGGAGCGGAGGGCTGTTCTCACCGGCTGCTTCCATAGACAATCGGTCCGTGATTCTGTCAGAGTATTGGTGCGCGATGAGCGCGGAATGGGGGAGAGCAGGCGCAGGGAGACAGGCGTGATGCGAAACAATGAATTTAATGAACATGAAGGCAACGAACATACACTGACACGTAACAATCACGGACAAGAACCATGGGGGAGCAGAGGGAATAAATAGTCAACATACAATTAGTGGGAATGGGAACCGGGTGTGCGATGAGACAGGACAAACGTAAACTGTGAAATGGATCCTAAAACCCTAACCCAGTGGTGGTCAGTGCCATTTAAGATGAGGGAGGACGATTTTTTCTTCATGATCATGGCCTTATTTCTATTACAAATTTGAGGTGATCATTAGTCCAACAGTTGCAAACAAGAGTTTATGTTTGACAAATTAAAGTATGTTTATCCCCATTTTGTTCGGTTTGCTTCCGTTAAAGAAACAATTTTCAATCGAAATCGCTGGAATGAATACACCCCTGATCACGCGTAAACAGAGTTCACTCTCATAACAGCCACATTGTATTCCTTCTCTTCCCTTCGCTTGTTTACTTCAATGCACAACAAATCAGCTGTATGTGACCAGGAGAAAAAACCTTTCCATCCAAAACTCTACAAATAGCCTACATTGTTGTCACCATATTAGCTAAAGTAACATCATAGTCAACATAGCTAATAGAACTAACGCGTTAGTAAACCCGCTACAATTATGCAGTTACCTTACAGTGTATAGTCAGTAAGCAGTTACACCGGCGGGCCCGGTGGCAATACATTTGTAATACCAAAAGCTTACCTTGACTTGGAAGAGTTCCAGTGTTGTGTTGGAAAGTCATAGCCAGCTAGCTAACATAGCATACCCCTGTTTGAGCAGGGTGTTTCGGTAAGATAAACTAGCTAGCTACATTTGCAAGCTAAGTAAGTGATTTTGGAAGGAATTAATTTGTTGAACAATTGTCTTTCTCTCGCTATGAGTCAACATCTCACCACATTTTATACACTGCAGTGCTAGCTAGCAGTAGACTAATTCTCTGATCCTTTGATTAGGTGGACAACATGTCAGTTCAGCCGCAAGAGCTCTGATAGGCTAGAGGACGTCATAATTACATGAAATTTCCCCCCCGGGGGATCAATAAAGTACCTATCTATCTATCTATCTATCTATCTATCTATCTATCTATCTATCTATCTACTGTTTAAGTCTATGGAAGGGGGTGAAAACCATTAGCGTCCTAGGTTTGTATTAAAGTCAATGTACCCAGATGAGGACGAAAGCTAGCTGGTGCTACCCTACACCATGGTGCTACCCTACAGAGTGCTGTTTAGGCTACTGTAGACCTTCTTTGTAAAATAGCGTGTTTTAATCAGTTATTTGGTGAAATGTGATTAAATGTAATATAGTTTTATCTAAAAAATAATAACTTTTTTAATGTTTTACAATTTACATTTTTATGTAGGTTCCCCTGAGGAACCTACACTGTCCTAATCTTAACGCCTAACCCCTAACCTAGCTAACTTTAGCGCTAGCCACCATCCACATATTGTACACATTGTAATTTATAACATATCATACTAAATAGATGATGAACATCCACAAATTAATCCATACCATACAAAACGTAACATATTATACTATTTGGAGTGTCTCAGATTTACATTTACTATGTTATGTTTACCCCTGAGTCCAGGTTGCAGTGACCACTCAGCAAATCATCCTAAATTCCCATAAAACATTACGTGGTGTTTTTGGTCTAAACTCATTAAATAGGATTAAGCGGCCGCCTATGGCGTCAGTTTGACAAGGGCAGCATTTTCTGAGCTATACTGACTAAGACGCACCTCCAACAACACATAAAACCTGACATATTTCTGGCCGAAAAACGATTACAATTTCTCTCAAACAGTGGCATATGTGAAAAAGAAAATACTTCTGCTGTGTAAACACATTGATTCTCATTGCGAATAGGCTCAGGATGAGTTGGGTAGCTGATATTCAGAGCTTAAATAGCCAAATTGATTAGTCACAGGAATCCGGACAAATAAAACCAATGCAATTGCCTGTTTTACAATTGGAAGGCCTACCACATGGATGGATATTCATAAAATTCCATTGCTGGCTGACATGATAGGCTACACCCCAGTACTGGACCGACACCAACGTTTTTTAGATGTCTTCTTTTGGTCTTGTCCGGACTGAACTTCTTGTTTTGGTGTTTACAAATGGTAGACCTAGCACATAGAAGGGCATTCATAAAATGTTATTTCAGGCGACAATGTAAACTACACCCCAGTAAGCATGAACCGACACCGATGCCTTGTGTGTGTCTACAGTCGTGGCCAAACGTTTTGAGAATGACACAAGTATTGGTCTCCACAAAGTTTGCTGCCTCAGTGTTGATGATGGCAATTTGCATATACTCCAGAATGTCATGAAGAGTGATCAGATGAATTGCAATTAATTAATTAAAGTCCCTCTTATCCATGAAAATGAACTTAATCCCCCCAAAACATTTCCACTGCATTTCAGCCCCAAAAGGACCAGCTGCCACAAAAGGACCAGCTGCCATCATGTGTCAGGCTCTGGCCATAGAGAAGCTTTGCTTCTCTATAGTTCTATGGTCAGAGTCTGGCAGACCTATAATTCTACATCTGTGTGGTGTTGTGTGTGGGATCCCTAATTAGAGGCAGCTGCTATGCATTACCTCTAATTAGGGATCCTACTTAATTGTCTATGTTCCACTCCCTTGGCGTGGTTCATTGTTATGTTGTACTTGTATGTCCCGTGTTCGTGCTACGTGTGTTTTATATTGCATTTGTTATTTTGTATAGTTCGTTAGTCGAGTTTATTCATTTAATAAATATGTCGAACTATCGCTACGCTGCGCCTTGGTCTCTCTACACACCCGAACGTGACAGAATGAACCACCACCCGACCAAGCAGCGTAAATCTGGAGCAAAGGAGAAGAAAGGAAGACAGCGGCGTTATCGAGGTAAAGGAGCCCGTAGTCAACCCCAGGAAAATTTCGGGGGGGGGGCTATGGGGATGGTCTGGCAAGGAGGAGGACGCGCCAGTACCACTCTCCATGTGGGATACACTGTGCCCAAATTATAAATGGGGGGCGCAAAGTGTAGAAGAGGAGGAGTATTTGGAGAGACATTTTGGAGACGTTTTGGAGGAGATGTGGGAGATAGCGGAAGAGGTGGAACGGGAAATGTCGGAATGGAATAATCCGTGTCCAGTCGCCTACTCCACTCCCGTGAAAGAGCAGTCCGCTTTACCGGTGCCCAGTCGGGGTCCGGCCGTCTGCTCTACTCCAGTGCCAGAACAGTTCACTCCAACGGTGCCCAGTCCGGGTCCGGCCGTCTGCTACACTCCAGTGCCAGAGCAGTTCGCTCCACCGGTGCCCAGTCTGGGTCCGGCCGTCTGCTACACTCCAGTGCCAGAGCAGTCCGCTCCACCGGTGCCCAGTCTGGGTTTGGCTGTCTGCTACACTCCAGTGCGCCTCTCCAGTCAGGTACGTCCTGTGCCTGCTCCCCGCACTAGCCCTGAGGTGCGTGTCATCAGTCCGGTGCCATCAGTGCCGACTCCACGCACCAGGCTTCCAGTGCGCGTCTCCAGTCAGGTACGTCCTGTGCCTGCTCCCCGCACTAGCCCTGAGGTGCGTGTCATCAGTCCGGTGCCATCAGTGCCGACACCACGCACCAGGCTTCCAGTGCGCGTCTCCAGTCAGGTACGTCCTGTGCCTGCTCCCCGCACTAGCCCTGAGGTGCGTGTTATTAGTTCGGTGCCACCAGTGCCGACTCCACGCACCAGGCTTCAAGTGCGCGTCTCCAGTCCGGTACGTCCCGTGCCGACTCCCCGCACTCGACCTCCAGTGCGTGTGCCCAGCCAGGTGCCTCCAGTGCCGGCTCCACGCATCAGACCGTCGGTGCGTCTCACCAGCCCGGAGACTCCCGTGATGGTCGACAGCCCGGAGCCTCCCGTGATGGTCGAAAGCCCGGAGCCTCCCGCGATGGTCGAAAGCCCGGAGCCTCCCGCGATGGTCGAAAGCCCGGAGCCTCCCGTGACGCTCGACAGCCCGGAGCCTCCCGTGACGCTCGACAGCCCGGAGCCTCCCGTGACGCTCGACAGCCCGGAGCCTCCCGTGACGCTCGACAGCCCAGAGCCTCCCGTGACGCTCGACAGCCCGGAGCCTCCCGTGATGATTGAAAGGCCGGAGTCGCCTGCCACACCCGTGCTCAGTCCTGGCCCGGTTATTTGCCCCGCTCCATGGCCTGAGCCTTTTGCCCCACCATGGTCATTTCCAGGACCAGTGGGTTGCCCCTTTAAATGGCCTGAGTTGCCTGCCACACCAGTGCCCAGTCCGGGCCCAGTAGAAAAGGGGAGGAAGTTATCCACTTCGCCGGGGCCGGAACCGCCACCTGCGATGATTGTTGGATGTTTTTTCCCTCCCTGACCCTTCCCTCATGTTTTGTTTGTTTTTCTTGCGGCCGGGAGTCCGCGCCTTTGGGGGGGGGGGTACTGTCAGGCTCTGGCCATAGAGAAGCTTTGCTTCTCTATAGTTCTATGGTCAGAGTCTGGCAGATCTATAATTCTACATCTGTGTGGTGTTGTGTGTGGGATCCCTAATTAGAGGCAGCTGCTATGCATTACCTCTAATTAGGGATCCTTCTTAATTGTCTATGTTCCACTCCCTTGGCGTGGTTCATTGTTATGTTGTACTTGTATGTCCCGTGTTCGTGCTACGTGTGTTTTATATTGCATTTGTTATTTTGTATAGTTCGTTAGTCGAGTTTATTCATTTAATAAACATGTCGAACTATCGCTACGCTGCGCCTTGGTCTCTCTACACACCCGAACGTGACATCATGTCAGTGATTTTCTCGTTAACACAGGTGAGAGTGTTGACGAGGACAAGGCTGGAGATCACTCTGTCATGCTGATTGAGTCAGAATAACAGACTGGAAGCTTTAGAAGGAGGGTGGGGCTTGAAATCATTGTTCTTCCTCTGTCAACCATGGTTACCTGCAAGGAAACACGTGCCGTCATCATTGCTTTACACAAAAAGGGCTTCACAGGCAAGGATATTGCTGCTGGTAAGATTGCACCTAAATCAACCATTTATCGGATCATCAAGAACTTCAAGGAGAGAGGTTCAATTGTTGTGAAGGCGGCGTCAGGGCGCCCAAGAAAGTCCAGCAAGCGCCAGGACCGTCTCCTTAAGTTGATTCAGCTGCGGTATCGGGGCACCACCAGTGCAGAGCTTGCTCAGGAATGGCAGCAGGCAGGTGTGAGTGCATCTGCATGCACAGTGAGGCAAAGACTTTTGGAGGATGGCCTGGTGTCAAGAAGGGCAGCAAAGACACCACTTCTCTCCAGGAAAAACATCAGGGACAGACTGATATTCTGCAAAAGGTACAGGGATTGGACTGCTGAGGACTGGGGTAGAGTCATTTTCTCTGTTGAATCCCCTTTCCGATTGTTTGGGCCATCCGGAAAACACCTTGTCCGGAGAAGACAAGGTGAGTCCTCGCTACCATGAGTCCTGTGTCATGCCAACACTAAAGCATCCTGAGACCATTCATGTGTGGGGTTGCTTCTCAGCCAAGGGAGTGGGCTCACTCACAATTTTGCCTAAGAACAAAGCCATGAATAAAGAATGGTACCAACACATCCTCTGAGAGCAACTTCTCCCAACCATCCAAGAACAGTTTGGTGACGACCAATGCCTTTTCCAGCATGATGGAGCACCTTGCCATAAGGCAAAAGTGATAACTAAGTGGCTCGGGAACAAAACATTGACATTTTGGGTCCATGGCCAGGAAACTCCCCAGACCTTAATCCCATTGAGAACTTGTGGTCTATCCTCAAGAGGCGGGTGGACAAACAAAAACCCACAACTTCTGACAAACTCCAAGCATTGATTATGCAAGAATGGCCTGCCATCAGTCAGGATGTGGCCCAGAAGTTAATTGACAGCATGCCAGGGCGGATTGCAGAGGTCTTGAAAAAGAAGGGTCAACACTGCAAATATTGACTCTTTGCATAAACTGAATGTCATTGTCAATGAAAGCCTTTGACACTTATGGAATACTTGTAATTTGTCAGGCTCTGGCCATAGAGAAGCCTATGGTCTTTTCTTTCTCTTTCTGGTGGTGGTTTGTGTGGGATCCCTAATTAGAGGCAGCTGTAGCACATCGTCTCTAATTAGGGATCCTACATAGGTTGGTAGATTTTCACACTGGGTTGTGGGACGTTGTCGTTATATGTCGCAGTCAAGTGTGCTATTTGTTACGTCCGTTCATTTCGTGTTTGTTTTTGTGAACGTGACGTTTTGTTCATATCATGTTTGTTTGTATTGTGTAGTTTTTTCATTTGATAAATTTATATACATAGTAAATAAATATAAAATGTCGATCTATAATCCCTGCGCTGCGTCTTGGTCGAGGTATGCACCCTCTCGTGACATAATTATACTTCAGTGTTACCATAGTAACTACTGACATAAAGATCTAAGAACACCTAAGCAGCAAACTTTGTGGAGACCAATACTTGTGTCATTCTCAAAACTTTTGACCACGACTGTATTATTGGTGCAGTCTGGACTGGTCTTGATTTCCATGTCCACTTTGGTTTTTGGTCCAATCCGGACCAAATCTGAACCAAAGATTTGGTCCGGTCTGGACCGGCCTTGATTTGGTCCAAACATAGACGCCTATAAATTAAGTATTTTCAAGATTCATTCAGAACAGAAAATGAACCCGATTTCAACATTCGGTAAATATGATTATCATTTTACCTTTTATTCTGAAACTAAATTGAACCTAACTTCAACGTCTGTAAAATATGTATTTTAGACTTATTTTCAACACATTTTTAGTTTTGCAAGGGTGGTAATTTGTTTGTCTCACCTGGGGCGGCAGAACAGCCAGAACGTTATAAAGTAACGTTTTTTATTTATATTTAACTAGGCAGGTCAGTTAAGAACAAATTCTTATTTACAATGACGGCCAACCTACAGGGTCAGCACATTGAGAAAATGTGGGTTAACTGCCTTGCTCAAGGACACATCGACAAGTTTTTTACCTTGTCAGCTCGGGTATCCTTTCGGTTACTTGCTCAACACTCTAACCACTAGGCTACCTGCCGCGTTATATGCTATTGCGAGAAGTGGCGGAGCATCGCTCCCGTGCGCTCCGGCTGCACTACACCACAAGATCAACCATATACTGTAAACAGTACCCTACATTCTCCAGCACCTAACAAACATATTCCCACACTCAAAAACTGTAGCCATGGTTTTGAAATAAGAAAGATATCAGAAATATGTCATGTGTATATGAGACTTTTATTATGACATTTCCATACAGATTTTATGCTATTTGTAGCTTCCATCAATGTAATTGTCTGCATAATTTTCAATCCCCCATATCAGTGGAGGCTGGTGACTTGAACATTTGAGGAGGAGGAGGATGTGAGACCCAAGGTATAGGCGCGGAACGCACGGAGAAGACAAAGTGTGTTTCAAAAATCGTCAAAGACTAATTATTTTAACCTAAAGCATTTAATAAAGACATTTATAGTACAATATTATGGGGAATGGGAATGAGAGGACTATCTACACAGTGTTGGAAAGGGCTCACTCAGTGATTGAATGAGGGTATGAGGCATGAGTTGAGGTGTTCAGAGGCTTGACCAGTGCAGGACAGGATTTGACTGGGAAGACCAAAAACAATAACACAACACACTACACAGTTAGACAAAAGAGCTAAGAATTAGTTAGTCCAAGCAAGGAGTAAAATAATGTATGTGTAATAATGTGATTGTTTTTGTGTATTTGATTGACTGTACATACAGTAATGAGAGATTGGAGAGGAAACATACAATATGCAAGTGGATGAGCGGTCACATGAGACGTGGCTTCAGTTCATGTTAGGAGAGAGTTGACAATGGTAGTGGAGTGGTCATCACCACTTAATCAGGGAACAGGAGGGGACTTAGCTGTAAATATAAATAGCAGATACATTAAATTAAAGCTGCGCCATCCTAGGTTTGGACAACGAGTTTCTATATGAAGTTAAACAGACATCTCAAAATTCATAAAGTCAAACACAGACTGCGCATCTCGCCTACTTGACACATCAAAGTAGCCCAAGAAACGTTCCTGAATAAAACCCTGATCATCCACATACCTGACAATAACTGACAACTGCGAGCGAAAGCTGATGTCTGTGGTTTCATCCATTTGCCATGCGAAAAACGGCGCTGCGTCCACCTCTCTTTTAATCTCACTTTTAATGGATGATGCGATGGAAGCTATCGAATCATTCTGGATTGATTTCAACATCCCAGAAAAGACAGTAGAAAGTTCCATACGTTCAGCAAGTAACACATCACAACGTGCTATTACCCCTGCAAGCTCCTTGTGGTTGCCTTTCCCTCTAGTCATGTCCTGTGAAAGCTAATTATTTGATGCCCAATAATGCAGTGGTGTCGATAAGCTGCTTGAGTACATCCCGGTTTCTTCTTACTTTCTCGTTGTGTCGCGCCGTTTGAATACAGCATACCTTCGTCCATTATATGATCGATGGGGCTTTTTGTTGAATCTGATTTGGTCATTTATATGCTCCCTGCTTTTGTGATACCGTTTACCTGAACGAGCAATGTTTTTCAGATCACAGTACCCCCCATTCGCCCAAGGCTCAGACTTTCCAAAAGGAAGGCAAAAGGATCTTTTTGGTGAACGTTGGGAACCGAATTCATTTGGCTCTCTGATTTTCGTCCTGCTACTGCTTTTTGAGCAACAAACAACGTTTTTCTGTAGATAAGTTACAAAATTAACTAAATGGGGTGAATCCTCACTGCAGGAATAATAAATAGTAGGGAGAGCGCGTCAATCTGGTCCACGCTGAATTATTTTATGTTTAAAATTTGCAGGCCATCTAATAATTTCGCCTGGTAAAAATTTATTTGAAAGCGAATTTCACGATCTGACATAATGGTAGCCTACCTTTTGGCATTTATATTGTATATTTGCAAATGTTTCATTGTTCTAGATCGATTTAAAATATTTTTGAACGAAGATCCGTTTAGGAGCCAGATGAGCCGTCTCTTTTACGTGAACTAAGCCAAATGAGCCGGCTCACTGAAAAGACTCAAATCAAATCAAAGTGTATTTGTCACGTGCGCCGAATACAACAGGTTTCATACCTTACAGTGAAATGCTTACTTACAAGCCCTAACCAACAGTGCAGTTTTTAATTATAAAATAAGTGTTAGGTAAACAATAGATGAATAAAGAAATAAAAAACAATAAAATGACAGCAGAAAATAACAGTAGCGAGGATATATACAGGTGGTACCGGTACAGAGTCAATGTGCAGGGGCACCGGTTAGTCGGGCAAATTGAGGTAATATGTACATATAGTTATAGTTAAAGTGACTATGCATAGATGATAAACACAGAGTAGCAGTAGCGGAATGCCAATCACTACAACAGTGGAGAGATTAGATCGACGAGAGCACCACAATCAACAGGCACACTCAACGGGCAGGCGGTTAGACTGTCACAGGGACAAACCAATAAGAGGTTATAATTGATTGGAATAAGCGGGTCTTGAAGTAAAGTTGGCCAATTGAAAACGGATCAAATCTATTCTGGTGTCCGGAACAGGTGTAGTCCAGCAGGTGGTGATGGTGACCCACTTAGCAGTTCGCACTGGACAGGTGCAAGAGAGATGAAATTGTATGTTTGTGTGTACCGACATGGCTGTTATGTTATTACTTTGTGTACTTACTAAACACCTAGATTTGTATTGGTGTGGGAAATAAATGTCTTTATCAATTATGAATAGCTAAACCAATATCGACTTTTGAACCACTAGCTGTTAAATCAAGCATGCGCGGAAAACCGATTATGACGCGCAAGAGTTTCAAATGACGCAACAATACAGCTCCAGGCCAGATACAGTTAATGTTATTATTAAAGATATTATTCAGTTGCACACTAAAACTGCGATTTGACAAGTGTGATTTGAGGTGAGTCAAATATTCACAAACGTTTACAATAAACTAACCATCATAGCCTATTTAACCTATAGTTCTGTCATAGTAAGATAACAAATCGGAAGGTGAAAGTGAATGTATTCGAAATATGTTTTCTTTCTGACATTATATATATATCCTTGTGAAAAACAATTATTTAGTATAGCTGTTATTTCAGTTGATATCAATCACTCCATCTATATCTACTCCTGTCTGTCTGTGTGTGTACTGTCTAGCCAGCACATGCCAGAAAGGTTCTTTCTGATAGGCTCATATTCAAAATGTCTCATAGTAGGAGTGCTGATCAATTATCAGTTTTGTCTTTTAAATCATACTAAATACGTTTTTATAGATAGGCGATTAGCACTCCTACCCTGAGACACTTTGTGAACACAATCCAGGTGTATTGTGATTATGAAGTTGTAATGAGGTATTATTATTTTAGTCATGCTGATGCATGATGGGTTTTAGGCTAGAGTTTTAGTACTGTCGTGTGTAGGCTATTTCTTAATTCACTGACCTGGTAAGTCAATGATGTATACAATGGCACCATCTAGTGACAGACACACAGAAACACACATGGTTGCTGCAGTCAACTGACCAAATCGCCCTCTAGTGGCCTCATGGGTGGAATATTATTATTGTTTAGCCAACTAAAAACTAAACAGCCTTTAATCACACAACTAACACAACTGTGACTTACACTACGTGAATGTGATGAGTTGACTGTCCAGGATGGCCAGAGGTAGCTCTGGTCCAGGGCATTATGTGCTGCACGCTGAAGGAAGGCAAGCCATACGTAATGCCCTGGACCAGAGCTACCTCTGGCCATCCTGGACAGTCAACTCATCACATTCACGTAGTGTAAGTCACAGTTGTGTTAGTTGTGTGATTAAAGGCTGTTTAATTGAGCAGAATTTGAATTATTATTTTAATATTGTAATAAATTGTCTGCGTTGACTTCCTAAATAATATGTTGACGTACCTTTTCTCCCAGCTACCAGCAGGCAGAGATGGAGGTTCAGTTCCTGAGAGAAGAGAAGAAGAGCTGTACAGAGAAGGAAGCCCACATGCTTGAGTTGATGGGGAAGGATCGAACCATCCGAAATCAGAAGAAGGAGATGGACAGACTTCAAGTGTGCCTCTGGGAGGAGGAGAAGAAGAAGAAGACGGAGAAGGACAAGATGGTTGAACAATTACAGTCTGAGACAGACAATCTCAGAGCCCTTTTAAAAGACGAAAGGAGGAGTAGAAGAGTAGAAAGGGGTAAAATGAAAGAGTGGAAGGCTGAGATCCTGAGACTGAGGGAGGCAGAGAGCCAGAGGGAGGCAGAGAGCCAGAGGGAGGCAGAGAGCCATAGGGAGGCAGAGAGCCAGAGGGAGGCAGAGAGAGCCACAGAAGCAGAAGAGAACCAGAGAAAAATGGAGGAGTTCAAAAGACTCAAACAACTACTGGATCTACTGAAGGTGAAGCTAGAACTGGCCCAGGTAAGACATGTCATTGTTATTAATAAAAGGCAGTGGATATTTACCCTGCTGAAACTGAATGGTGGTGGACAGCGGTATGCTAACCCTATGTTAACTTTGATGCCTTTACCTTAACCTCAATGAAACTATACCTAACCTTAACCTTAACCCAACCCTAGGTCCTGAACTTAACCATTACCCTAACCTTATTTTTTCTCAACCCCTATGTCTTTCTTCTGCTGGTTGAATATCCACTTCCTTATTAATATCATTACTGTTGTTGTTGTTGATAACAGTATGTGTGCAGGTTGTAAATTATTGTATTAGTGAAACATCATTGGTAGGAGTAATTTCTACAAGCATAAACATCAGAGGCAAAATGTATGTAACATCACACAAATTGAAACGGTAATTGAATGGGCAAGCTAGTTTTGTGTTTTTTATTTGTACAGATTTGGAACATCATTGATTGCATAACGTCTCATAATATTTTCAAACCATGTCAGTACATTCAATGACAATAAATTGACCAGATTAATTGGTCAAAAGGACCCTGCTATTGATGTTGTCCAGTGTTTGATTCAATTACCTAGCTCTAGGTTGTACTTCTATCATTCATGCAAATCCTTTGAAAGTATGTCTTGGTCATAGATTATAACTAATTTTACATTTTAAAAATGAAGCAAGAGATAGCGATATTGAAGCTATGGCAGAAAGTCATGGAGGACCAGCGACCAAGACTGGCATGGAACAACAAACATATTGAGACGGAAAGAGAGAGGGAAAGAGAGAGGGAAAGAGAGAGGGAAAGGGAGAGAAAAGCAGAATTGGAGAGAAAAGAAATGAAGGAGAAAGTGAAACAGGCAGAGGAAACAATAAAAGTGTTAGAACGAGAGATTGAGAGATTGAAAGAGATTGAACAGAAAATAACATTTGAAAAAAAAACAGTCATGCGTATCGCAGAGAAAGAGAAAGTCCAACTGGTTAACAAAAAGGTAAAAGAGTTAGAGAGAGAGGTTGACAGATTGAAAGAAGATATGACAACAAAAGAGATTCAATACAAAAGAACAATTGAAAGAGCGAAAGAAGCTTGTAGAAGACAGAATGAGAGAGTGAAACAGGTTAACCAAAATGTACTAGTGTTAGACAGAGAGGTTGCAAGAATGAAAGAAGAGATTAGATTGAAAGACGAGACTGGACCAGAGAGAAAATTTGATAGAGACAGAGAGAGAGGAAATGTTTGGAGACAAAGAGAAGAGGAGACAGTCCTCATAAATGACAAAAATACATCTGAATTGGAGGAAATGTTCAAGAAAATCAAGGAACAGATGATAGAATTAGAAAATATGCAATGTAAATGGAAACAGAACCAAATGGACATGGAGGAGAAGACAGAGGGGGAGAACGACACACAGAAAGAGGTAGAAAGAAAGAGAAAGGAGAAAATACCAAAACAGAGACAAGAAGAAGAAGAAGAGGAGAAGGAGATGGAGAGAGAAGAAGAAGAGGAGAAAAATAAAGATATGGAGAGAGCACAAGAAGAGGAGATACGCAAACAGAAGCACAGAGAGATGGAAGAGGAAGAAAGAGAGATGGAGAAAGAGAGACAGAGAGAGATCAAAAGAAAGAGAATGGAGAAGAGACAGAAAAATATGGAAAGAGAAGAAGAGAGACAGAGAGAGAATGAAAGAGAGCATGAAGAAGAACGATGTAAACAGAAGAAAATAGAGATGGAAGAGGAAGAAAGAGAGAAGGAGAGACAGAGAGAGATCAAAAGAAAGAGTATGGAGAAGAGACAGAAAAATATGGAAAGAGAAGAAGAAAAACAGATGGAGATTGAAAGAGAGCATGAAGAACAACGATGTACACAGAAGAAAATAGAGATGGAAGAGGAAGAAAGAGAGAAGGAGAAAGAGAGACAGAGAGAGATCAAAAGAAAGAGAATGGAGAAGAGACAGACAAACATGGAAAGAGAAGAAGAAAAACAGAGAGCGATGGGAGAGAAAGAGAGACAGAGAGAGAGAGAAAGAAAGAGAATGGAGAATAGACAGAGAGAGGATACAAAAGAGAGGAAGGAGATGGAGATGGAAACAGAGAGAGAGAGAGATGAAGAGGAAAGACAAAGAAAGTTAAAGAGAGAAGAACAACAAGAGGAGAGAAAGAGACTGTTTGAGAAAGATGAAGAAGAAGAAGATAGATGGAAACAGAAGCATATTGACATGGAGAAGGAGGGAAGAGACAGGGAGAAAAAGAGACAGAGCGAGAGAGACGATAGAAGAGAAAGACGACAACAACAAGAGGAGAGACAGAAACAAATGGAGAAAGAGAAAGAAAGGGAGAAAGACAATGAAAATCAGAGAGAGATTATTAAATTAAAATATCAGCAACAGAAAGAGATGGAGGAAGAACAGATGATGATGAGAGAGATGGAGGAAGAACAGATGATGATGAGAGAGAGGGAGGAAGAACAGATGATGATGAAAGAGATGGAGGAAGAACAGATGATGATGAAAGAGAGGGATGAAGAACAGATGATGATGAGAGCAAGGGAGGAAGAACAGATGATGATGAGAAAGATGGAGGAAGAACACATGATGAAGAGAGAGAGGGAGAAAGAAAAGATGATGATAAGAGAGATGGAGGAAGAACAGATGATGATGAGAGAGATGGAGAAAGAACAGATGATGATGAGAGAGAGGGAGGAAGAACAGATGATGATGAGAAAGATGGAGGAAGAACAGATCATGAAGAGAGATAGGGGGAAAGAACAGATGATGATGATGAGAGAGATGGAGGAAGAACAGATGATGATGAGAGAGAGGGAGGAAGAACAGATGATGATGAGAGAGAGAAAGAAAGAACAGATGATGATGAGAAAGATGGAGGAAGAAGAGATGATTAGAGAGAGGGAGGAAGAACAGATGATGATGAGAAAGATGGAGGAAGAACAGATGATGAAGAGAGAGATGGAGAAAGAACAGATGATGATGAGAGAAAGGGAGGAAGAACAGATGATGATGAGAGAGAGAGAGGAAGAACAGATGATGATGAAAGAGAGGGAGAAAGAACAGATGATGATAAAGGAGAGGGAGAAAGAACAGATGATGATGATGAGAGAGATGGAGGAAGAACAGATGATGATGAGAGAGAGAAAGGAAGAACAGATGATGATGAGAGAGATGGAGAAAGAACAGATGATGATGAGAGAGAGGGAGGAAGAACAGATGATGATGAGAAAGATGGAGGAAGAACAGATCATGAAGAGAGATAGGGACAAAGAACAGATGATGATGATGAGAGAGATGGAGGAAGAACAGATGATGATGAGAGAGAGGGAGGAAGAACAGATGATGATGAGAGAGAGAGAGAAAGAACAGATGATGATGAGAAAGATGGAGGAAGAAGAGATGATTAGAGAGAGGGAGGAAGAACAGATGATGATGAGAAAGATGGAGGAAGAAGATATGATTAGAGAGAGGGAGGAAAAACAGATGATGATGAAAGAGAGGGAGAATGAACAGATGATGATGAGAGAGAGGGAGGAAGAACAGATGATGATGAGAAAGATGGAGGAAGAACAGATGATGAAGAGAGAGATGGAGAAAGAACAGATGATGATGAGAGAAAGGGAGGAAGAACAGATGATGATGAGAGAGAGAGAGGAAGAACAGATGATGATGAAAGAGAGGGAGAAAGAACAGATGATGATAAAGGAGAGGGAGAAAGAACAGATGATGATGATGAGAGAGATGGAGGAAGAACAGATGATGATGAGAGAGAGAAAGGAAGAACAGATGATGATGAGAGAGAGAAAGGAAGAACAGATGATGATGAAAGAGAGGGAGAATGAACAGATGATGATGAGAGAGAGGGAGGAAGAACAGATGATGATGATGAGAGAGATGGAGGAAGAACAGATGATGATGAGAGAGAGGGAGGAAGAACAGATGATGATGAGAGAGAGGGAGAAAGAACAGATGATGATGATGAGAGAGAGGGAGGAAGAACAGAAAGTGTTTAAGGAAGCAGAGGAGGAGGAAAGAGAAAAAGAAGAAGAGAGAAGAAAGGGAGTAAGCATGAAGAAACATGAAGTAGTTAATGTTAAAGCAAAAGCACGGGAAGTCTTCAACAGGCGTAAAGAGAGGAGGTTAGAAGTGTTGAAGGGGGAACGAGAACAGATAGAAAGAGGACAACAAATCAGGAGGGAGAAGGAGGAAAGACGGCTGGAGATGGAAAGAAAACAGGAGAGGGCAAGACAACAAGAGGAGCAGGATAAAAAACAAGAGATTGAGATTGCTAGACAGAAAGAAATGTTCAGACTAAGAGAGGAAGAGAGGCAGAGAGAGGAAAAGAGAGAGGAGGAGAGAAAGAGAGCCATTAAAGAACATGTGGCTTTAATCAGAGAGAGAGAGAAGATAATAGAGGCAAACAAAAGGGAGGAGATGGTAGAAGAGGAAAAAAGGGAGATCCTGGAGAAGTACAAGAGGGGTGAGTTAGAGAACCCTGAAGAGGAGGAGGAGAAATCTGAAGAGGAGGAGAAGAAGGAGGACGTCAAGGAGGACCTTGTCCCACCCGATAAAAGTATCAGAAGGAGAGCTGTGGGCTGGCTGAATAAGAAGTGGGAGAAGAGGAACCTCAGAAAAATAGAGAGAACGTATCAGAGAGAGGAGGAGGAAGGCTGTGACATCATCCACTTAGGTAAGACCTGTTTTCCCTCTGCTTATGACATCATCATCTTTATTCTCCTGTACACACACATACGTTCCACACCAGTCATCGTGTTGCATTATTGTTTCAATATAAAACTACTGGACAAAATGGTCAAGCTGATCTGGTATCAACTTAAATGTAATGTACACAGGGAATGTAGAATTGAAAACCCAACTGGATCTCAATGGCCCTGGTCAAAAGTAGTCCACCATAGCCTTTTGGGGGCCCTAAGCAACATTTTGTTTTTGAAAAGATTTCCTCCAAATCTATACTTTGCTATTGGGCGTAGAGAAAATGTTGCAGTTTTTAAACAGGTTTGCTGCAATTCTACACATTTTGTCATGGGGAGAGAATATTTTACAATGATATAAAACATTTGATTGTATTCTACTAACTCTGCCATGGGGGACGG
Organism: Thymallus thymallus; assembly: GCA_023634145.1. NCBI lineage: Eukaryota > Metazoa > Chordata > Actinopteri > Salmoniformes > Salmonidae > Thymallus > Thymallus thymallus. The sequence goes on from CM042410.1 coordinate 42,365,136, forward strand.
AGAGAAGAATTTGTAGTTTTAAATATCATATCCTGCAGTTATAAACATTTTGCCATGGGGTTAAGTGAAAACTGCAGTTTTAAAGCTAATATCCTTACATTTTACACATTTTGCCATGGGGTTGAAAGAAAATGTTGCAGTTTTAAATCTAATTTCTTGTAGTTCTACACATTTTTTTCCGATGATATCTGAATGAGAGTGACTAACAAAATCAATGGGGCTCACTGCAGGTCAAGGCCACTGGGCGCGTGCCCTGCGTGCCCAGTCCGTAATTCCACCATGATTACTACAAGTTTAAATAGCTGACTAGACTAACTTACCAATCTAAAGTATGTTAGCTGACATGGCTAACAGAGTAACTGACTGAGATAACAAGAAAAATACTGCTAATGTAACAACCAAGTTTAGAAATTGTACCTTCTGTCATCTACTATTCTCGTAAGTTGAAAGCCCGAAAGAGTTCCTAGAAAATACACACAAAAAAAGTTTTTAAACGTTTTTGATGGTTTCGGGGGGCCCCTAGTGGCTAAGCGATCGCATATGCTTATGGCCGGCCCTGGCACTATACAAGGAATAGGTGCAATTTGGGACTCATGTTAAACTTAGGGTCAAGTCAATTTGGACAGGAATTATTGCACTTTATTGACCAATTCCATGCCTTGCTCAATTGAAAAGAATATAGAATCATTGAGATCCAATTGGGTTTTCTATTCTTAGTTCCCTGTGTCCATTGCATTTAAGTTGATACCAGATCCCCTAAGTTGAATGTGAAATCTGCTTCTTCTCTCCTCCCAGTCAAACCTGGACACACAGGGCTAATGTACACCATGACCCGGGCAGAGAGAGAGAGGGAGAAGAGGAAGGAGCTCCTTATGGCTGAGGAGAAAAGGAAGAAGATGGAGGATTTCAATAAGCAGTGGAGAGCGATGTCCCTGCTTAAAAAACAGACTGAACAGAAACTTAAAGAGGAGAGGGAGAGGATGAAGGAACAGTACCTAAAAGAAAAGCATGAGAAATGGCTGGAGCAGATAAATCTGGAGGCTGATGCACAAATCAAAAAGTTCAGCACCCGGTGTCTAACCACCCAACACAGCCACGACTACAACCACGGTCAGGAGTTGCCGGGGTGGAGCACGGGCCAGCAGGTAATCCAAGAGCCCGTTGGATCTGGAGATGGCCAGCAGGACGGGCCAAAGAGGTCACAGGCATGGACAGAGAACCAGCAGGGGGGGTCAGAGAACCAGCCGGGGGGGGCAGAGAACCAGCTGGGGTGGGCAGAGAGCCAGCAGCTAGAGGCTCCAGAAGAGGATGTGACATCAGAGCCAACCTCCAAGAAAAAGAAAAAGCCAGGCATCTGGAAGAGAATTCAGATGGGGTAAAGAATGTTTCAAAATGTATTCATGTTTTACACTGTTAATATATATGATGCCACTTTAAAAAGTGACATTATCCAAATGTAAGGTTTTACTGTACATGCAACACACATGTAAATATATAGATACTTACCTGTCTCTGTGATTTCTTACAGCGTTCCTCTGCTGTCTGCTTAGAGCTGGAACTCGATGAAGCAATAGTACCACTGGGGTTACGTTGGTAATTAAACGCAAGTGTCGCCCAATAATTCCTTCTCCTCTTCAAGTCATCAGGCCACGTATCCTCTTCATCAAGTATCCTCTTCATCAAGGCAACAAACCGTCTATGGTCAGTGACTCTCCTCCCCAGACCAGAGATTCTCATCTTCATCCTAGTTGAATTAATCTCTGCTCACCATCTCTACTGTCCTATAAATATCCACAAATGGACATGGTTTAAACAGAAGTCCTCCCCTCAGACCAGTGGCTCCACAGACCAGAGTTTCTCATCTTTATTCAAGTTGAACGCAACTCTGATCAGTTCCACCACCTCACCTGTCCTAGACCTAGAAGGTATCTCCCAATAAATTATGACCCAAGTTGAGCAGCACAAGGACAGCCATGGAGCAGCACCCTTCGGATGAAGAGCCATTTCAGGATTCAGTGCCTTGCCCTAGGGCACAACGACAGGAGATGGTCCCTGGGAGCAGAGCCTAGCAGCCCCACGGTTGTTAGTTCAGTTCCCACTGCTGGTCTTAAGAGGTGTTAAGGGGAGGTGCTGAGGAGGAGGTCTTGGAGGAGGTCTGCAGGTAGCCTGGGCTGGACTGGTAGCAACTGAGTTGCTGGCTCAATCCCCAGGCAGAGCTGCTCAAGTCAGGCCAGTGATGATGTCATTGTTGTTTACAAAGTTAAGTTTGAATAAAAGCATTAATTAATGCATTAATTAAAAAGCAATATTGTTGTTACGGTGTCGATTGTTTCGTTATTTATTAGAATTGAAACATCCAGTAGTCATGGTAGATGTTAGACTTTCAATGATACACCTAACATTCCATCAGTTTGCTACAATGTGTGACATGTCATATTAGAGAGGAGTCATCTATACACATCTATTTTAGACCATAGGAGAAATATCAGACTAAAATAGCTTCTCTAAACTAAGAATCTGAGGAGAGAGCAACAGTAGACGCATCGTTAGCTCTCCAACCTACAGTACAGTAATTTAATCAACCATAAATCCCCATGTAACATGATAGGGGGAATGGAATTTAAGCTTAGCAAACATATGTAAATTGTTTTAACATTTCTAGACTGTCTATCTATTGGTAAAAGTGTTGATATGTTATGCTTGACCCACCCAGTGGTGATGTTAGCATGCAAATCTTGGTGGGGTAAACTCCCCCAATTGTTTTTAGATGTAAGCCAGCAAAGCTACTACACAACACAACTCTAAACCATACATTAATTGCACTAAAACGGTGACAAGCGGTGCCCACAAACTGTTAGGGCCTACATAAAGCTGTCCCAACAGCAGAGCTTTCTTTTCAGACCCGTGGAGCGAATCCTTACCACTGCTACACCTGGCTATCAGCGGAGCCTTGTCCGGCTGCGAAACAGTTCATTCAACCTCATTTACTGCCTTTAAAAAAAAAACATAGCTGATATGGCTGGCTTGCTTAAACAAATGTGGTTTCTACTGACAATTGAGATGTACAAACTATGGCACAAGGGGATGACGAGCAGATAAGGACTGACGTAGTCAATATAACTATTTGTTCAGCACTTTTGAAATGCACAGCGACATAATTCAGAACATGGGCTGTTCTTACAGTATTCTCCCTGTACACCAAGTCAGAACCTTAGGATAAATATAGAGGGCATATAAGCAACCAATGAAAGCTCTTACAATAATCGATGATCAAATGTATCTAAAACAAGCTATAGTCTACATGTGCACCACCAATTCAGAACAGTAGGCTAAGTTATGAGGGGGAAAGGGACTCAATTATTAGGGTGAGGTACATGGACTACTAACAGCTTACTACACAACATTACCTTAAATAGGAAATGACTCAAATAAAAGTGAAAGTCCCCCAGTAAAATACTACTTGAGTAAAAGTCTAAAAGGATTTGGTTTGAAATATACTTAAGTATTAAAAGTAAAAGTATAAACCATTTCAAATTCCTTATTTTAAGCAAACCAAACGGCAACATTTTATTTATTTTATTTTAATGATGGATAGCGAGGGGCACACTCCAACACTCAGACATAATCTACAAATTAAGCATTTGTGTTTAGTAAGTCTGTCAGATCAGAGGCAGTAGGGATGACCAGGGATTTTCTCTCGATAAGTGTGTGAATTGGACCATTTTCCTGTCAAAATGTAACGGGTACTTTTGGATGGCAGGGAAAATGTATGGAGTAAAAAGTACATTTTTAACTTCAGGAATGTAGTGAAGTAAAAGTAAAAGTTGGCAAAAATATAAATAGTAAAGTAAAGTACAGACTTAAGTAGTACTTTAAAGTATTTTTACTTAAATACTTTACACAGCATTTTATGCAGCAGCTGTGCTCACTTGAACAGGAAGTCTGGCATTCTCTGGATTTATGGTGCTTTCAAGACAACTGGGATCTCTGAAAAAAAATGGTTGAATCATGACGTCAGTTATATTCAGGTCTGAGCTCTAGAAAGAGGCCCGAGTTGACCTCATTTTATCTGTGGCCAATGACCTTGAGCCTTCTTGCATGGGCACTTCTTATGTAATTTTATAGTAGAATTTTCTATCTCTCTCCGTAGATTTTGCCGTGACGTATTGTGACCATGGGTGACAGAACACTGAGCCATGGCGCAACTAGAGAACATTTCCAACCCCTACGCTCCGTTTGTTCCGCTGGCTGCCCCACCACCACAGAAAGCACTGAGCTAGGCTGAAACACCTGCATTTTGGAGCTGCCTTACTCAAGAAAGATACCAAGATGATATGCTACTTTATTAACTCAAGGAAACATTTTTTTACATTGTTTGCTAAACTGATATGTGACAAGAATTAATACCAGAATTACATGCAAAACAGGCAAACTTTTTTTTAAACAGGTGGGGCTCATTACAGGTGGTACTCTGCTCCACCTACCCTGATTGACGGGCCACTGCTTAAGGCAAAGAATGAAAAGTAGGGTGCTTTGTCAGGCGTATGACGAATGTCTAGGAAGCCAAAGGTTGCATTTTCAAATCTAAGGACAACTTTAGCTAATTAGCAACTACTTACTACTTTTAGCATGTTAGCTAACCCTTCTCCTTTAACCTAAATCCTAGCTGTCACGACTGGGTGTGTAAATAGACCAAGGTGCAGCGCAGCAGTAGTTCGACATATTCTTTATTTAACTAAATATACTTTATGAAGAACAAACAGAACAAGAATAACGTAAAACAAGAACAGACACTTACACTTCTCTTCCACGACTGACATATAGACAATGAACCACAATAAGGTGTGGGACATGACAACTAATGTAGGATCCCCAATCAGAGACAACGCATAGCAGCTGCCTCTAATTGGGGACCCAACACAAAACACAGAACTAGAAATACTAGATCTGTCAGGCTCTGACCATGGCTAAATAGAGTAGCCAAAGGCTTCTCTATGGCCAGAGCCTGACAGTACCCCCCACTAAAGGCGCAGACTCCCGACCGCAAGAAACAAAACACAATTACATGGGGGGAGGGGTTTAGGTAGGGAAAATATCGTCGGTGGCGGTTCTGGCCCCGGCGAAGTGGACAGCTTCCTCCCTGGATCTGCTCTGATGACCGGTCCTGTAATGGGCACCGGTGTGACAAACAGCTCCGGCCATGGAGCGGGACAGACGATCGGGCCCGGACTGGGCACTGGTGTGGCAGGCGGCTCCGGCCATGGAGCGTGGCAGACCACCAGCCCTGGAGTGGACACCGGTGTGGCGAACGGCTCCGGCCATAGAGCGGGGCAGACGACCGGACCCGGACTGGGCACCGGCACAGCGGAAGGCTTTGGGCTGTGGACCATCACGGGAGGCTCCGGGCTGTGGACCGTCACGGGAGGCTCCGGGCTGTGGACCGTCACGGGAGGCTCCGGGCTGTGGACCGTCACGGGAGGCTCCGGGCTGTGGACCGTCACAGGAGCTCGGGGCTGTGGACCGTCACAGGAGGCCCCGGGCTGTGGACCGTCACTGGAGGCTCCGGGCTCATGACCATCACAGGAGGCTCCGGGTTGCGGGGAGCCGGCACTGGGCGTACCGGAATGGGGAGGCGCACTCGGGTGCGTGGGGCCGGCACTGGAGGCACCGGGCTGGACGCACGCACTGGAGGTTGGGTGCGGGGAGCTGGCACTGGGCGTACCGGACTGGGGAGGCGCACCGGAGGTCGGGTGCGGGAAGAAGACACAGGACGTACCGGAGTGAAGAGTGGAGCTGGATATCCGGCCCGGGAGGTTAGCATACTACAACCAGGACTGAGGATGCTCACTCCGGGCACCATTAACTGCAGCTCCGCATCGTTGTATCTGTCTTCCTCTCCATGCTGCCGGCATTGCTCCAGCACTTCCATTACCCTCTCCTTTAGGTACTCCTCTTCCTCCACTGACCTCGACCCCCAGTCATACTCCTCCTCATCACCCAAACTCGTCCCCCATCAGTCCTCCTCGCCTTCACGATACCACATGGAGAATGGTACTGGCTCTTCATCCTCTCGGCCAGATCACCCCCATAGCCCCCCCAAAAAATGTCTCTTGGATTTGCCTTCGTGCAGCTCGGCGTCTTGAGCCCCGATGACGACGCTGTCCTCCTCGCTTCTCCCGTACCACCTTCTCCCCAGTAGAGCGCTGCTTGGTCTCGATATGGTAGTTCATTCTGTCACGACTGGGTTTGTAAATAGACCAAGGTGCAGCGCAGCAGTAGTTCGACATATTCTTTATTTAACTAAATATACTTTATGAAGAACAAACAGACTCTTCTCTTCTCTTCTCTTCTCTTCTATGACTGACATATAGACAATGAACCACACTAAGGTGTGGGACATGACAACTAATGCAGGATCCCCAATCAGAGACAACGCATAGCAGCTGCCTTTAATTGGGGACCCAACACAAAACACAGAACTAGAAATACTAGATCTGTCAGGCTCTGACCATGGCTAAATAGAGTAGCCAAAGGCTTCTCTATGGCCAGAGCCTGACACTAACCCTAACCTTAACCCTAACCCAGTGGTGGTCAGTGTCATCATATTCCATTCACCCAGTTAAATGTAACAGCGATAGGTTTAGGCTACTACATGATACTACTATTTTCCCTATACCAATCATGAGGTTGCTACAACCTAGCCTATGAATGAAGTTTACAATGTAGGTGCACACAGGTCGAAAAAACAAATGTGTGTGTTTTAATCAGTTATTTGGTGACGTGATTACATTTAATATAGTTTTATCTAAAAATATATATTTTTTAAAATGTTTTACAATTTCCAAGACGCACCTCCAACAACACATAAAACCTGACATATTTCTGGCCGAAACACTATGACAATTTCTCTCAAACAGTGGCATATGTGAGAAAGAAAATACTTCTGCTGTGTAAACACATTGATTCTCATTGCGAATAGGCTCAGGATAACTCCTGATAGATTTGGGTAGCTGATATTCAGAGCTTAAATAGCCAAATTGATTAGTCACAGGAATCCGGACAAATATAACCAATGCAACTGCCTGTTTTACAATTGGTAGGTTTACCACATAGATGGATATTCATAAAATTCCATTGCTGGCTGACATGATAGGCTACAACCCAGTACTGGACCGACGCCGACGTCTTTTAGATGTCTTCTTTTGGTCCTGTCCGGACCGGACTTCTTGTTTTGGTGTTTAGAAATGGTAGACCTAGCACATAGAAGGGCTTTCATAAAATGTTATTTCAGGCAACACTGTAAACTACACCCCAGTGAGCATGAACCGAAACCAACGCCTTTTGGGTGTCTGTTATTGGTGCATTCCAGACCAGTCTTGATTTACATGTCCACTTTGGTTTTTGGTCCAATCCGGACCAAATCTAAACCAAAGATTTGGTCCGGTCTGGACCGGCCTTGATTTGGTCCAAACATAGACGTCTATAAATTAAGTATTTTCAAGTTTCATTCAGAACAGAAAATGAACCTGATTTCAACATTCGGAAAATATGTATTTTTAAACATCCAGAAAATTCGTATTTTTAAACATCCAGAAAATACGTATTTTAAACATCAGGAAAATACCTATTTTAAACTTCTGTAAAATACGTATTTTTACCTTTCATTCAGAAACTAAATTGAACCTAACTTCAACATCTGGAAAATACATATTTTAGACTTATATTCAACACAATTTTTCTTACTTGGACAATTCTAGTTTTGCAGGGGTGGCAATATTTTTTGTCTCACCTAGGGAGGCAGAACTTTTAGGGTTCTTCAGTTTGTCCCCATAGGGGAACCCTTTTTAGTGACCTAGAATGCTCTATATTGGGTTTTTCATGGAAACCCCTTTAAATGGTTTTACCTAGAACCCAATGTGAAGGGTTGTGCATAAAACCCTCTACAAAAGGTTATATTAAGAACCTTTTTATCCTCTGAAGGTTCTTCCTAGAACCCTGTATGCAGGGTTCTACAGAGAACCCTTTTATGTTTGTAAGGTTCTTCCTAGAATCCTCTATGAACGGATCCAGCAGCTTTATAAGCATTTAAAATTAAACTCTTTATGACAATACATGACATATATCTTAAGGCCTTTCTTTGAGGGCCTAGTTATACCCTTACGCAGTGGTGTTAGGAAACTCCCGGTTTACAGGCCATATTAGACCTGCAAGTCACATTATTCTGGCTTGCAAAGTGATGTGTGATTCTTACTGGAATTCAGTCAGAGTAAGGATATCCAACAATTTTATATTTTTATCACCCGCATTCTGCATTCAGAATTTGCTCCAGGGGCTGACCCTGTAGGTAGGCTGTCATTAGTTCTTAACTGACTTGCCTAGTTAAATAAAAAAAAGAATAGTGTTTAAACACTGAGGTTAACACTAATGCTCAGGCACTATTTGAAAGAAAAACTCCTGACGTTAATGTTTAAACACTGAGGTTAACACTAATGCTCAGGCACTATTTGAAAGAAACAATTTTTTAAAAGCAAAAAGATTCAAAAGGATTCTATATAGAACCCTTCTTGACTTCCAAAGAATCATCAAAAGATTTCTTCTCAAAATGGTTCTTAGGATGTTAAATGTCCAAGGTAGAACTCTTTGCCTTACGAAGAACCCTTGTCTTCCTTAAAGGGTTCTTCAGAGGAAAACGGTTCTTGGTAGAACCCTATTCAGCCGCAAAGAACCCCTTTTGGAACCCTTTTTCTAAGGCCAACATACACTATATATACAAAAGTATCTGGACACCCTTTGAAATTAGTGGATTCGGCTATTTCAGCCACACCCGTTGCTGACAGGTTTATAAAATCAAGCAGACAGCCATGAAATCGTCTGTCCTCAGTTGGAACACTCACTACCGATTTACAAACTGCCTCTAGAAGCAACGTCAGCACAAGAACTGTTTGTTGGGAGCTTCATGAAATGGATTTCCATGGACGAGCAGTCACGCACAAGCCTAAGATCACCATGCGCAATGCCAAGCATCGGCTGGAGTGGTGTAAAGCTCGCCACAAATCTGGATTTGACGGATGCCAGGAGAACACTACCTGCTCCAATGCATAGTGCCAACTGTAAAGTTTGGTGGAGGAGGAATAATGGTCTCGTCTGTTTTTCATGGTCCCTTAGACTTATTCTGTGCTTCCAACTTTGTGACAGTTTGGGGAAGACCCTTTCCTGTGTCAGCATGACAATGCCCCCATGCACTAATGCTCTTGTGGCTGAATGGAAGCAAGTCCCCACAGCAATGTTCCAACATCTAGTGGAAAGCCTTCCCAGAATAGTCAAGGCTGTTATAGCAGCAAAGGCGAGAACAATTCCAAATTAATGCCTATGATTTTGGAATGAGATGTTGATGACTTTTGGTTATGTAGTGTACCAGAAGGAACTAAGGGGGTTATCATAACATGTCCAGCAATGTAATTGCAATTTTTTTCAAAAATAATTTAATTCCCTGTTGACTTGCTATTTTCACAGCTTATCAGGCTGTACCTGTGACACCTCCTTTGTTGTTGCCAGAGTCTCCCTTGATTCCTATGAAAAGGACACGCCATCATGAGGCCTCTGATAGTGACCCGAGTTACTGCCCTGATGACACAGTCGGCTTCATTAACAATGACAGGTAAGCAAAAACTAAAGCAGGAAGTACCAGTGTCTCGGTCAATAAAGAAGTGGTCAGATGACGCAGATGCTAAGCTACAGGACTGTTTTGCTATCAAAGATTGGAATATGTTCCGGGATTCTTCCGATGGCATTGAGGAGTACACCACATCAGTCACTGGCTTCATCAATAATTGCATCGGTGACACCGTCCCCACGGCGACTGTACGTACCCCAACCAGAAACCATGGATTACAGGCAACATCCGCACTGAGCTAAAGGGTAGAGCTGCCGCCTTCAAAGTGCGGGACTCTAACCCGGACACTTGTAAAAATCCTGCTACGCCCTCAGACAAACCATCAAACAGGCAAAGCACCAATACAGGACTAAGATTGAATCGTACTACAACGGCTCCGATGCTCGTCGGATGTGGAAGGGCCTGAAAACTATTACAGACTACAAAGGGAAGCACCGCTGCGAGCTTCCCAGTGACACGAGCCTACCAGACGAGTTAAATCCCTTCTATGCTCGCTTCGGGGCAAGCAACACTGAGGCATTCATGAGAGCATCAGCTGTTCCGGGCGACTGTGTGATCATGCTCTCCGTAGCCGACGTGAGTAAGTCAACATTCACAAGGCCGCTGGGCCAGACGGATTACCACGATGTGTACTCCGAGCATGCACTGACCAACTGGCAAGTGTCTTCACTGACATTTTCAACATGTCCCTGATTGAGTCTGTAATGCCAACATGTCTCAAGCAGAACACCATAGTCCCTGTGCCCAAGAACACTAAGGTAACCTGCCTAAATGACTACAGACCCGTAGCTCTCACGTCTGTAGCCATGAAGTGCTTTGAAAGGCTGGTCATGGCTCACATTAACACCATTATCCCAGAAACCCTATACCCACTCCAATTTGCATACCGTTCAAACAGATCCACAGATGATGCAATCACTACTGCACTCCACACTGCCCTTTCACACCTGGACAAAAGGAACACCTACGTGAGAATGCTATTCATTGACTACAGCTCAGTGTTCAACACCATAGTGCCCTCAAAGCTCATCACTAAGTTAAGGATCCTGGGACTGAACACCTCCCTCTGCAACTGGATCCTGGACTTCCTGACGGGCCGTCCCCAGGTGATAAGGGTAGGAACAACACATCTGCTACGCTGATCCTCAACACTGGGGCCCCTCAGGGGTGCGTGCTCAGTCCTCTCCTGTACTCCCTGTTCACCCATGACTGCATGGCCAGGTACGACTCCAACAACATCATTACGTTTGCAGATGACAGTGGTAGGCCTGATCACGGACAACGACGAGACAGCCTATAGGGAGGAGGCATTTGGCATGGGTCCTCAGATCCTCAAAAGGTTCTACAGCTGCAACACCTAGAGCATCCTGACTGGCTGCATCACTGCCTGGTACGGCAACTGCTCGGCCTCTGACCGCAAGGCACTACAGAGTGTAGTGCGTACGGCCCAGTACATCACTGGGGCCAAGCTTCCTGCCATCCAGGAACTCTATACCAGGCGGTGTCAGAGGAAGGCCCTAAAAATTGTCAAAGACTCCAGCCACCCCAGTCATGGACTGTTCTCTCTGCTACTGCATGGCAAGTGGTACCGGAGCGCCAAGTCTAGGTCCAAAAGGCTTCTCAACAGCTTTTACCCCCAAGCCATAAGACTCCTGAACAGCTAATTAAATGGCTACCCGGACTATTTACATTGTGTCCCCCCCCCCCCCCCCAAACCCCTCTTTTTTACTCTGCTGCTACCCTCTGTTTATCATCTATGCATAGTCACTTTAGCTATACCTACATGTACATATTACCTAAATTAGCCCGACTAACCGGTGCCCCTGCACATTGACTCTGTACTGCTATCACCTGTGTATATATCTTTTATTTAACTGTCATTTTACCGTTTTTGATTTCTTTACTTATCTATTGTTAAACTGTACTGTTGGTTAGGGCTTGTAAGCATTTCACTGTTGTCACAGTGCGGAGTTAAGGGAACGTTCGTGGAGAGACATTCCTTTTATTTTACTATTAACACTAATAAGTACTAATAAATGCAAAAAGCAACAAAGGAGAGTAATGCAAAGTGACTTACGTGCTGCAACACAAATGCAGTCAGGCACAAACACGAACAATGATCCACACACAGGTGGATGTGTGGGGTGCCTAAATACCACCCCCAATCAGAGATAACCCTATACAGCTGTCTCTGATTGAGGATCATTAATCTCCCCTAGTTAGGATGTGAGGATTTGATTGTGGTCCTATCACTGCCCCTGGTGGGAGTCAGAGGCCTAACCTCAGTCAAACCCTCACAGTACCCCCCGCCTAAGGCGCGGGCTCCCGACCGCAAATGTTCCACCCTCTCAATTTTCTTTTTACACAAAACCAGGAGGGAAAGGGTGGAGTACTGGGGCGGTTGATGGTGGAGGCTCCGGCCCCGGTTTCGGGCGTGACGCAGGCAGTGAAGGCAGCTCCCTTCCTGCCTCCCCGTTGCACACCCGGTCCGGTCCGGACCCCGGCGCGATGATTCCCCCCTCAGTACTCCCGCGATGCACCAAGTCCTGTCTGGACCCTGGTGTGGGAGCGGAGTAGACGACCGGACCCAGACTGGGTACCGGTGGCGTGGACTGCTCCGGCACTGGAGCGAAGCAGACGACCGGACCCGGACCGGACACCGGTGGAGCGGACTGCTCTGGCACAGGAGCGGAGCAGACGACCGGACCCGGACTGGGCACCGGTGGAGCGTACTGCTCTGGCACTGGAGTGGAGCAGACGACCGGACCTGGACTGGGCACCGGGGGAGCGTACTGCTCTGGCACTGGAGTGGAGCAAACGACCGGACCCGGACTGGACACCAGTGGAGCAGACTGCTCTGGCACTGGAGTGGAGCAGACGACCGGAACCGGACTGGGCACCGGTGGAGCGGACTGCTCTGGCACTGGAGCTGAGCAGTCTACCGGTCCCGGATTGGGCTCCGGTGGAGCGGAGCAGATGGAGGCTCCGGGCTGCGGACCTTGATACACTGCCGATTTTGCAGGTTTTCCTACTTACAAAGCATGTAGAGGTCTGTAATTTTTATCATAGGTACACTTCAACTGTGAGAGACGGAATCTAAAACAAAAATCCAGAAAATCACATTGTATGATTTAAAAATAATTAATTAATAGCATAAGTATTTGATCACCTACCAACCAGTAAGAATTCCGGCTCTCACAGACCTGTTAGTTTTTCTTTAAGAAGCCCTCCTGTTCTCCACTCATTACCTTTATTAACTGCACCTGTTTGAACTCGTTACCTGTATAAAAGACACCTGTCCACACACTCCAACCTCTCCACAATGGCCAAGACCAGAGAGCTGTATAAGGACATCAGGGATAGACCTGCACAAGGCTGGGATGGGCTACAGGACAATAGGCAAGCAGTTTGGTGAGAAGGCAACAACTGTTGGCGCAATTATTAGAAAATGGAAGAAGTTCAAGATGACGGTCAATCTCCCTCGGTCTGGGGCACCATGCAAGATTTCACCTCGTGGGGCATCAATGATCATGAGGAAGGTGAGGGATCAGCCCAGAACTACACAGCAGGACCTGGTCAATGACCTGAAGAGAGCTGGGACCACAGTCTCAAAGAAAACCATTAGTAACACACTACGCCGTCATGGATTAAAATCCTGCAGCGTACACAAGGTCCCCCTGCTCAAGCCAGCGCATGTCCAGGCCCGTCTGAAGTTTGCCAATGACCATCTGGATGATCCAGAGGAGGAATGGGAGAAGGTCATGTGGACTGATGAGACAAAAATAGAGCTTTTTGGTCTAAACTCCACTCGCCGTGTTTGGAGGAAGAAGAAGGATGAGTACAACCCCAAGAACACCATCCCAACCGTGAAGCATGGAGGTGGAAACATCATTCTTTGGGGATGCTTTTCTGCAAAGGGGACAGGACGACTGCACCGTATTGAGGGGAGGATGGATGGGGCCATGTATCGCGAGATCTTGGCCAACAACCTCCTTCCCTCAGTAAGAGCATTGAAGATGGGTCGTGGCTGGGTCTTCCATCATGACAACGACCCGAAACACACAGCCAGGGCAACTAAGGAATGGCTCCGTAAGAAGCATCTCCAGGTCCTGGAGTGGCCTAGCCAGTCTCCAGACCTGAACCCAATAGAAAATCTTTGGAGGGAGCTGAAAGTCCGTATTGCCCAGCGACAGCCCCGAAACCTGAAGGATCTGGAGAAGGTCTGTATGGAGGAGTGGGCTAAAATTCCTGCTGCAGTGTGTGCAAACCTGGTCAAGAACTACAGGAAACGTATGATCTCTGTAATTGCAAACAAAGGTTTCTGTACCAAATATTAAGTTCTGCTTTTCTGATGTATCAAATACTTATGTCATGCAATAAAATGCAAATTAATTACTTAAAAATCATACAATGTGATTTTCTGGATTTTTGTTTTAGATTCCGTCACTCACAGTTGAAGAGTACCTATGATAACAATTACAGACTTCTACATGCTTTGTAAGTGGGAAAACCTGCAAAATTGGCAGTGTATCAAATACTTGTTCTCCCCACTGTATATATGAAACGGTATGAACATTTCATATCATGATTATAGTGACCAAAATTATCACGGTTATCAGTATTATCATGGTATTGTTAAAATGTGCTGGAAATGTTCAAAAAGTACTGATACACAAATTGACTTCATTTCAGTGTGTGTCAATTTTATATTGAAAACCAACAAATAACAAATAAAATTAGCAGCACTATACACGTTTTGTATGCATAAACATTAAAATTAAAGATGGCACCATGTGGCCATGAGAGGTACGAGTTTCCCTAGTACAGGTTTTAATGAACACAACCTTAAGTAAGCAAATCAAATGTGCATATAAAAGCAACACATGCAATGTGCATGAAGAACAATACAGCCATATGTAAACAAATCCAATGAACAGCACTGATTGTATGTCCGTTCTCTCCTTCATTAATAAATAAGGTGATGCTAGCCTAACATCCTGTATGTAGCTTTGTTCACTTGAGATTGAAATATAAAAATGTCAGCATATTTACTTTGTCCGGTTTAAGCAATGATCTGTGAGGGGTGTTACATTATAATTATTATTATCACTCACTCACACAGTCTATCTTCTGTGTTGCATTTGAGTATATGCAATGACCCCATGCACAATTTACATGAATACAAATTAGTCTTAAGAAGACAGTGATAGTAATAGCAATGAGCCCAACAATTGACATAAATACAGGAGTCTTGTATAGGAGTCTATAGTGTTTCGACTGTTGGAACACTTTTACAACAAGGTCGACGACTGCCGGATTTTAAATGTACAATATATGTTGGTTGGGTGACTAAACTACAAATCAAATCAAATCAAAGTGTATTTGTCATATGCGCTGAATACAACAGGTCTTACAGTGAAATGCTTACTTACAAGCCCTAACCAACAGTGCAGGTCCTTGGTAAGGAAGGATCCAAACGATTAATTTCGCTGCGCCAGGGAACACACAGCGTGGCCGAATATGCTATTACATTTCGCCCACTAGCCGTGTAGAGTGGGTGGAATGAAGAATCGTTACAAGCAGTATGCGCTAATGGACTGAGTGAACAAATTAAGGATGAATTAATATCTTATCCCGAACCTAGTAATTTAGATGATTTGATCACTTTGGCTATGCGTGTGGATAACAGGTGTCGGGAGCGCTGGAGAGAGAAGGGACGAGGAGAACTCACGTCTCAACAACCAATCAGAACAACAGGACCCGAGAGAGGAGCGATTTGTTCCCATAACCCGTCACCACGGGAGGCGGGTAGAGAGATGAGAGAATCCGATCCTGAACCCATGCAACTAGGTCGTTTTCGCCTGAATGAAAAGGAACGCCAGTGTCGGAGAGACAGCAACAGCTGTTTATACTGTGGTTATCCGGGACATTATCTGGCGTCCTGCCCACACAGGCCGGCAAACCGGCAGGCTCGTTAGACGTAGGGAGGATCCTAGCGAGCCAAACTACCAATATCCCCTGTTCTCGTTCCAGAACGTTATTCCACGCCACACTATCCATTAAAGGTCAGTTTTTTAAATTTCAAGCTTTGATTGATTCCGGTGCAGATGACAGTTTCATCGATGTAGAACTGGTGGAACAGCTGGGGCTCTCCACAGAAATCCTGGAGGAGGCCATTGAAGCAAACACCTTAGATGGCAGGTTACTGGCACGGGTCACATCACAGGTAACCAACTGGAGTTCTGCATGTCATGCTAACTGTCTGAGATCTGCCTATTCCCAATCAATGCGCAGCCAGGTGGATGACACTCAGCCTCCTGATTTGACCCATGTGCCAGCGGAGTATCACAACATCGGGGCCCTCTCCCTTCCACCTCATTGTCCCTACGACTGGGCGATTAAGTTGATTCCTGGTTCCACTTACCCCAAGGCTCGGCTCTACAGCATCTCTAAACCGGAACGGGAGGCTATGGAGACGTCTATTAAGGATTCATCCGCCCTTCATCCTCACCTTTTGGAGCTGGATTTTTCTTTGTGGGTAAGAAGCACGGAACCCTTAGACCTTGCATAGATTACCGTGGGCTTAATGATATAACTGTAAAGAACAAGTACCCTCTGCCATTGATGAACACAGCTTTTGACTCACTTCAAGGTTCAACCGTTTTTACTAAACTTAACGCATACCATTTGGTCAGAATCAGGGAGGGGGATGAGTGGCTGACGGGTTTCAACACGCCCATGGGTCATTTTGAGTATTTAGTAATGTCATTCGGACTAACCAATGCTCCTGCTGTTTTCCAGTGTTTGGTAAATGATGTGTTGAGGGACATGACTGGTCGATTGGTTTTTGTATACTTGGATGACATCTTGATTTTCTCCAAAGATCCCTCTGAACACACACAGCATGTTCGATACACACATTCTCCACAGGTTGCTTGAGAACCATTTATATGTCAAAGTTGAAAAATGTGAATTCCACGCACTCACCACCTCCTTCTTGGGATATATCATCTCCGAGGGGCAGGTTCGGATGGATCTGGCGAAGATTTAAGTGGTCCTGGTGTGGCCGAGGCCAGGCACCAGAAAGCAGCTGTAGAGGTTTTTGGGGTTTGCCAATTTCTACAGACGGTTCATCCGTGACTATAGCCCGGTGGCTGTACCATTAACTGCTCTCACCTCCAGTGCCAGATCCTTCACTTGTACCCTGGAGGCTGAACAGGCGTTCCTGGACCTTAAGGGACGGTTCACCTCAGCACTCATTCTCTCCCAGCCAGACCCGGCCAGGCAGTTCGTGGTCGAAGTGGATGCTTCTGACGTGGGAGTAGGAGTAGTCCTGTCTCAACGGTCCGTCGAGGACGGTAAGCTTCATCCCTGTGCTTTTCTATATTGCTGTTCGTCCACAGCTGAGGTGAACTACGATGTGGGTAACAGAGAGCTGCTTGCTGTCAAGATCGCCTTAGAACCAGTGTCTGCACCAATGACACCCGTTCTGATTATTGCTCTGGGACGCGGCACTAGGCAGGGGTGTCCTCTGTCCCCCCTGCTGTTTGCCATTGCAATTGAGCCTCTCTCTGTTGCCTTGCGGGCATCCCCTTTAATTCAGGGTGTTTCACATGTGGGGGTTGATCACAAGTTGTCATTATATGCAGATGATTTGCTGCTCTATGTCAGTAACCCTGCGGTCTGTCTGCCCTCTATCCTATCTACTCTCGATACCTTTGGCTCTTTCTCGGGTTACAAGTAAAATCTCCGGAAGAGCGAATGCTTTCCAGTAAACCCGGCGGCGCTCCAGCTCCATTTGCCTTTCAAGCTCAGCCGCTCTGGTTTTAACTATCTGGGAGTGAATGTGACTCATTCGTTTGCCTCCCTCTTCTCTGCAAACTTTGCTCCCCTTCTCACGCAGATTAAGTCTGATATTCAGAGGTGGGGTAGCTTACCTCTTACACTTATTGGAAGGATTAATGCTGTTAAAATGAATAGTCTGCCTAAATTCCTCTTTTTCATTCTATTCCCCTTTTTCTGCTGAGGACCTTTTTTAAGTCAATCGACCAGGCAATCTCCTCATTCATATGGGCAGGCAAGGTACCTAGAGTCCTGTAGATCTCTACTTCAGAGATGCAGATTTAGTGGAGGACTGACTTTACCCAACTTCCTGTACTACTACTGGGCGGCCAATTTTCAGAAATTGCCCTTCTGGATACATGCTTCAGATTCCCCATGGTGCCATCTTGAGTCCCGCTCCTGCAATAATACCTCTCTCCCTGCCCTGCTGTGCTCTCCTCTCCCGACAACCCCTTCTCGCTATACTGGCAACCCTGTGGTACTCTCCACCCTAAAAATTGGTTTCAGTATAGACGCAACTTTAAATGTACCTCATGGCCCTATTGATATAAACCATGCATTTCCCCCATCCGTAGTAGATACCGCCTTCTCCCTCTGGTCAAGAAGAGGTATTGGGACCTTCCAGGACATGTATGATTACAGAGGTTTTTTTATGTTTCCCTGACCTTTCCTCTAGGTGTTCTTTGCCTCCATCGCACTTTTTCCGCTACCTTCAGGTGCGCCCCCGAGTAGACCCTGGGATGCTATGCTGTCCCTGCTACCCCATCAGAGTGGGTTAATCTCTCAGATCTACTCATGCATCATGTCCCTGGACATACACTCTACAGACAAAACTAAAGCAGCTTGGGAGCGGGAGATGGGGGTCAAGTTCACGCAGGAGTTTTGGGAAGAGGCCACTGACAGGATACGATCCACAACACCTTGTGCTCATCTGGGTCTTATTCAATTTAAGGTTGTACACAGGGTTCACTTTTCTAAGGCTAGATTGGCTGGGATATATCCTGATGTAAAGGACGAGTGTGATAGATGCCAAGCTTCTCAATGTGATCTCACTCATATGTTTGCCCTTTGCCCCATCTTACATCTTTATTGGGACTCTATTTTTAAAGTCTTGTCTGAGGTGCTTGGTGTTTTCCTTCGGCCGGATCCCCAGATGGCTGTTGTTGGCATCCCTTCTGACTTGTCTTCCCTGACCCGTAAGCAGGTTGACGTTGTGGCATTCACTTCGTTATTGGCCCGGCGTAGAATTCTTTTAAATTGGAAATCGGCCCACCCCCCCTCCGTCTCCCAGTGGCTCGGGGACGTAATGTTTTTCCTGGAGCTGGAAAAAATCAAATTCTCGCTCAGGGGCACTAGTGCCAAATTCAGAAAGCAATGGCAACCCTTTCTTTCTTATTTTGAATGCTTACAGAAGCTACCTTCTGACCAGTAAAATTGTGTTCGTATTAAGTCAATTGCTTATTTAATTACCCTTTTTCACTTCCTTCTTTGTTAGGCTACTTTTCTTTACTTAATGTTATTCTTTCATGTTATGTTTACTTTCTCCTTAGGTTTCTATGTCTTCTTCCCCTGTCTTTCTTTTTTCTTATCACTGTTATTTAATTTTTTAAAATTTCTTATTTTATGCTTGTAGGTGTTTTGTCTGTGTCTGTGTGTGTGTGCGTGTGTGTGTGTGTGTGGGGTAGGGTCAAATTGGTACAGATTTAAATGGGGTACACTTGGAGATAAGACTGTGGGGGGGAGAAAAATACAATTTGAAATTTGAACAATGATCTCTTGTGTGCCCCTAAGGACTGATTCTTGAAAACTGTCCCCCAAGTACATCGGCCCGTTCGTGGTGGAGAAAGTCATCAACCCTGCTGTGGTCCGATTAAAGCTTCCTTCTACCCTCAGAGTTCACCCTGCCTTCCACGGTTTCTGTATTAAACCTGTTCGCCTCAGTCCCCTTCTGCCTCCTCCTCCTCGACCACCCCCTCCTCGCATCATTGATGGAGGTCCTGCCTACACAGTGCGACGGAATTTTGTACTCTCTGTGCCGGGGTCGGGGGTTTCAGTACCTGGTGGACTTGGAGGGGTATGGTCCTGAGGAGAGGTGATGGATTCCCCGACGCCAGATCCTGGATGCGGGCCTGATTCGAGAGTTCTACCGCCATCGGCGTGGGGCTCTGGGTGTCTTGTTTTGTTGTATGTTCGTTTCCATGTACAGGGGTCCAGTTGCGTGGTTACGGAAGAATGGGCGGTGTCACCTACTTCCTGAGCCTGTCATGTTCCTCCTGATTCTCACCTGATCCGCACCTAATCACTTCACACCTGTTCCAGATCTGCTATCATCACTATTTAAGAGACGGATCGCTGGATCGTTAAGTCACATTAGTATGTGTTACCTGCGTACCAGCCATCTGACTCTTTACTTGTTACCAGTCAGTTTTTTTCTGTTGTTTTTGCTTCGCCGTTTAATTACCTGCTCAGTAATCCCGTCTGTACTCTGTTTAGGAACACCTGCCTGGAAATACTCACCATCACTCTTACCTGGATTCCCAGAACAAGCTTGTCACTCTGCACTCTGCTCACCTCTTCCTCCACTCACCTGGGATACGGATTCGAATTCACGCCACACGGATCACCTACCTGCCCACCTGCCTGGATACTCAGTCACCAGCTCACGAACCATCTTCCAATTCAACCCCATCCTCATCAACATTTCTCTATTATTATTTCCTCAATAAATATCACAAAATATACTTACGTTGTACGGTCTGCTTTTGGGTTCCTACCACAAACCCTGACTCAGGTGATATATACAGGTGGTACCGGTACAGGGGCACCGGTTAGTCGGGCAAATTTTAGGTAATATGTACATGCAGGCATAGTTAAAGTGACTTGCCATGCAGTAGCAGAGAGAACAGTCCATGACTGGGGTGGCTGGAGTCTTGGACAATGTTTAGGGCCTTCCTCTGACACCACCTGGTATAGAGGTCCTGGATGGCAGGAAGCTTGGCCCCAGTGATGTACTGGGCCGTATGCACTACCATCTGTAGTACCTTGCGGTCGGAGGCCGAGCAGTTGCCGTACCAGGCAGTGATGCAGCCAGTCAGGATGCACTCGATGTTGCAGCTGTAGAACCTTTTGAGGATCTGAGGACCCATGCCAAATCTTTTCAGTCTCCTGAGGGAGTATAGTCTTTGTCGTGCCCTCTTCACGACAGTCTTGGTGTGCAGTGGTATGCCTTTCCGATTGTTTGGGCCATCCGGAAAACACCTTGTCCGGAGAAGACAAGGTGAGGGCTACCATCAGTCCTGTGTCATGCCAACAGTAAAGCATCCTGAGACCATTCATGTGTGGGGTTGCTTCTCAGCCAAGGGAGTGGGCTCACACACAATTTTGCCTAAGAACACAGCCATGAATAAAGAATGGTACCAACACATCCTCCGAGAGCAACTTTTCCTAACCATCCAAGAACAGTTTGGTGACGACCAATGCCTTTTCCAGCATGATGGAGCACCTTGGAACAAAACATCGACATTTTGGGTCCATGGCCAGGAAACTCCCCAGACCTTAATCCCATTGAGAACTTGTGGTCGATCCTCAAGAGGTGGGTGGACAAACAAAAACCCACAACTTCTGACAAACTCCAAGCATTGATTATGCAAGAATGGCCTGCCATCAGCCAGGATGTGGCCCAGAAGTTAATTGACAGCATGCCAGGGTGGATTGCAGAGGTCTTGAAAAAGAAGGGTCAACACTGAAAATATTGACTCTTTGCATAAACTGAATGTCATTGTCAATGAAAGTCTTTGACACTTATGGAATACTTGTAATTATACTTCAGTGTACCATAGTAACTACTGACATAAAGATCTAAGAACACTGAAGCAGCAAACTTTATGGAGACCAATACTTTTGGCCACGACTGTAGTTACCTCTCTTTAGACATGGTCTGTGAGTTGTATGGACTCCTAACTTAGTTTGCAAACTGACATCATCATCCTTGTGAGGAACCTCCCGTCGGGTTACTGAGTTTCAAACCTTTTCCCATCTACACATACCACACAGTTCTAACTTGGCAGTATCTGCTGATGATTCGGTATACTGGGAGCAAAGCGTTTGCTCCCAGAGTGCGGCTGGTCAGGGGAGAACACCTGGCAATTAGAGTCTGGGCGTTCAGCAAATATTCCACTCCTACGGAGCCAACCTTGTGAGCAAACCTCTGTCTACAACAGGCACATTTGTAAGTATGCAACAGGTCAAACATCACTGTCTTCAGACATTTAACACATTGTGTACCAGGTTTACACTGGGTTTTTCAGTACATTTCTAATCAGGATAATTTACATGTTGGCATTTATGTAATTGATGTGCATTTTAAGGTGTATAATTTCTAACCTGTGAGAAATACACTAAACCAATAACACACAATAAATCAAACACGGTACTAACACCAGTAACAAATATTTATAACATTAAACATTGTTAGTTTTCACTTTTGCTAATTCTTAATCAGTCCCAACCATTTAAAATGTAACTTCTTACTTTCTAATTAACTTTCCTATTAACTTCACCTTCACATAGTGTAAAACATTCGTAAGGGAATCATTTAGACAATTAAAAAGTTATACAGAAGTACACTCTTCATCTGTACAAAGAGGGCAATCATCACGTTGATGCATCATCGATCTCAGTCCTCTTAAGCAATGGAATGGCTATTGTTTGCTTGACTACTGTTCTGAGCCTGCCATTGGCTCGAGCTGAAACGGCTGTTATTTAAGTCTCGCCATGGGACTATGCTGGTATTCTTCAGTTGCATTGTGGCCACCTCTCCCAGGGCCCATACAACAGCTGCAATGAGAAGACTGACCACGAAAGCAACAACCATTTAGCGTAGAGTCTGGTCCTGGTCCTCCCATGGCCACTGGGGTCGCCTATGACGATTCATCGGCTGGTACATCTTCGTCTGGGTTGTGGGGCACTTTCCTGCAGTGTCTGGCTTGAACCCACGTCAACCTCTCTGCAACCGTCAGGAGCACCAGGAATGGACCAGTCCAGCTGTTGGTGCCAAGTCTATCTGCGGAGGTCCTTGATGACCACCCAACCTCCTGGCTGCAAGTTGTGGAGCTGTCCTCCCTTTGGTTCTGGCAAAACTTTTATACTGGGAAAAATAGACTTCAGAACATTGTTAAATGCAGCACAGTAGCTTACCATTTGATCCTTGCACGATCTGTGGAAAAGGTGTCAAAATCTCATGGGGGGCCAGCCCAGTAGTTCTGTGCGCCCGCCCCCTCATGTACATCAATACGAGTGGCATTATCGTGGCCCAAGGGCGGCCAGTTTCTACCATGAGTTACACCACCCTAATGTTCAAACAATTCAAATTATGAATTTTGACTTTCCAATTTACAGTTGAAAGTCGGAAGTTTACATACACTTTGGTTGAAGTCATTAAAACTCATTTTTCAACCACTCCACAGATTTCATGTTAACACACTATAGTTTGGGCAAGTTGGTTAGGACATCTACTTTGTGTTTTACACAAGTAATTCTTTCAACAATTGTTTACAGACAGATTATTTCAATTTTAATTCACTATATCACAATCACAAGACCTCTGAAACAAATTTGTAGACCTCCACAAGTCTGGTTCATCCTTGGGAGCAATTTCCAAACGCCTGAAGGTTCCACGTTCATCTGTACAAACAATAGTACGCACGCATGAGACCATGCAGCCGTCATACCGCTCAGGAAGGAGACACATTCTGTCTCCTAGAGATGAACGTACTTTGTTGCGAAAAATGCAAATCAATCCCATAACAACAGCAAAGGACCATGTGAAGATGCTGGAGGAGACAGGTACAAAAGTATCTATATCCACAGTAAAACGGGTCCTATATTGACATAACCTGAAAGGCCGATCAGCAAGGAAGAAGCCACTGCTCCAAAACCGCCATAAAAAGCCAGACTGGCCTGATGAAACAAAAATAGAACTGTTTGGCCATAATGACCATCTTTATATTTGGAGGAAAAAGTGGGAGGCTTGCAAGCCGAAGAACACCATCCCAACCGTGAAGCATGGGGGTGGCAGCATCATGTTGTGGGGGTGCTTTGCTGTAGGAGAGACTGGTGCACTTCACAAAATAGACGGCATCATGAGAAAGGAAAATTATGTGGATATATTAAAGCAACATCTCAAGACATCAGTCAGGAAGTTAAAGCTTGGTCGCAAACGGGTCTTCCAAATGGACAATGACCCCAAGCATACTTCCAAAGTTGTGGCAAAATTACTTAAGGACAACAAAGTCAAGGTATTGCAGTGGCCATCACAAAGCCCTGACCTCAGTCCTATAGAACATTTGTGGGCAGAACTGAAAAAGCGTGTGCGAGCAAGGAGGCCTACAAACGAGACTCAGTTACACCAGTTCTGTCAGGAGGAATGGGCCAAAATTCACCCAAATTATTGTGGGAAGCTTGTGGAAGGCTACCCAAAACGTTTGACCCAAGTTAAACAATTTGAAGGCAATGATACCAAATACTAATTGAGTGTATGTAAACCTCTGACCCACTGGGAATGTGATGAAAGAAATAAAAGCTGAAAGAAATCATCCTCTCTACTATTATTCTGACATTTCACAGTCTTAAAATAAAATGTTGATCCTAACTGACCTAAAACAGGGAATCTTTACTAGGATTAAATGTCAGGAATTGTGAAAAACTGTATATGGCTAAGGTGTATGTAAACTTCAACTGCAACTGTACTTCCCATTTACTTTCTTTTTCCACTTTCTTTGTTACTTTCAATTAACTACATATCTGTATACTTTTACTTTAACTCAGAAGCCCTCTCAATCACCATCAACCAGTACATTTCCCTTCCCCTCAAATACCTGACTTTCCATTTTACAATCTCTACTATACTCTACCTCTGTCTTTCCATCTAACATTACTTTACCAGGTGAACAAAAAGTTTAAATGATTCACAAAATCTAACACTCCCCCCTTTGAGACATGGTACATGGTACATGGTACATGTGTCAACTTAGCAAGGTATGGAAAACAAGAACGTGGCAGAGTTTGGAGCCCAGCCGGGCCCAACCACAGTTTCTGCACACTGTCATATGTACCCAATCTCTTCCACTTCCTCAACTCGACATGACCTACAGAAGACTGTAAGTCAGTGGGGGAGAAGAGATTCATAACACGAAGCGAACCCATCTGCAACACAGGAGAGTCAAGAGATACAGCATCTGCATTTGCTGCCAGATCTGCCATAGCATTACCTTTGGAAACAGGGTCAAGTGAGTTATGATGTACCAAACATTTACAAACAGCAATCTCAGAGGGGAGAAGAATACCTTTGAGTGAGAAATAGTATTCCTAGAGGACGTGAGGAACCCACACTGTTTTCCACAATGTACCAAAATCATGCACAACACCAAATGCATACCTATTGTTAGTATGAATGGTGACTGTTTGAGCCTTAGCCAATATACAAGCCCTTGTGAGAGCAAACAGCTCTGCAGCTTGTGCTGAGAGATGTAGTGGCAATTTAGCACTTTTGAGTGTGGTTGCCGCTGTTTTTACAGCATAGACAACAAGTGGTTCTCTTTTCTCCAACTCCTGAGCACAGCCATCTACAAATATTTCCAAATCAGCATTCTGCAAAGGGACATTAGTCAAATCTGACCTTGGGTTAGATACAAGCTCCACCAGCCCTGTGCAGTCGTGGGTTTCTCCAGTTCTTAGTTGGTAACAATGTAGCTGGATTGAGCCAGAGTGAACACAGAAGACATAAAACCATTCCTCTCACACACAAACAGATTGAAAGGGTTTAGAATGTGCACAGGGAGACCCAGGCATGGAGAAGTAGTCATGAGTTGTTTTAGTCTGGTCAGAGCAGTTAGTCATTCAGGGGTCCATTTTATCTTATCATTCATAGCCATCTTGTGGCCATAGGTGAGATCAGGAAATGGTTGAGTGATTCCAGCCATTCCTGTAAGTGTCAACATGTGTTAAACAGTTCAAATAGTTCATTATTATTCAATAATTAATTCACAATCATTCTGTTATTGTGTGCGTCCACACATTAATAAATGGGGTACCCTTTTTCATTTGTTTAGTTCTCTAACGGCACCTACACGTCTTAACAGTAGTCAAATGATCTTTGACCAATCAGTTAGCTAACTCCAGGCCTATTTTAAATTACATTTGGTTCACTTTAATTCAATTCCAAAGATCAGTCAACATAATTCTCACTACTTAAATGCAGTTCCCAAAAGTACAGGCATTCTTACTACACGTATCAACTCACTTGAAAACCAGGAATCCAGAACACCTTTTCAAATGTTGTACACAGGCCTTTTCTATACAAGGCTCAAAGCATTCACTTTTAAAACTTCTAAAGTCTTCACCGGTAGTGCTGTGAAAGCAACAAATTGTATTGTTGGAAAAAAAAATTAAGCTACAGTCTACAGCAATTGTAGATGTTATAACATGTAGGAAGGTCTAAAGGAGTCTACTGAGTTACAACAGTACTACACATTTCATGTACCTCAACGCTAATTTTCTCATTGTCTACAAATGTATAATTTCAAGACAATACATTTTTTTTAACTTTCAATCAATCTTAAATAAAACAACAGCCGTAAATGCTTTTCAAGCAGTACATTATCCTTACAAAACAAACATCAAAACAAATCACATCTACACTTGGACTGGGAAGCACTGGGGCAAAGACAGCATCATTCACAGGCCTTAAATCTTGTACAAATGCCAATCACCTGAGGCCTTTCTTACTGGCAGGATAGGGGTTTTGCAAGGTGACCCTGGACACAGGACTAACGCTCCGTGTTCTAACAGTGAGGCATGTACAGTACAGGTGTGATACCCGCAATAGCCTATTTACTGAGTGGATACTGTGCTCTGGAATGGCAGGATGGAGGTGGCTCAGCCCCCTCCATCCTGCCAAAACCATACTCATCCCTTGCCCATAGGCAATAAGGGACCTCTCAAAAGCATGATATTGGTGACAAAGTAGGGCTGATCAGGTCCATGCACACCCCTCTCAAGAGCTGTGTTCTAGTTGAGGGGGTAACAATATGTCAGTGTGCTGGGTGAATAAGTTGACCCATCTGAACCCATCTCCCAATCAACAGCATTGACCAGGCCCTTTATCCAAACCCCAGTATCCTCCCACTCAAATCTGCATGATTTTGCCAGGGACACGTGGTGCACATATAGAGCTCTTTCTGTGCAGGGGCTAGATTAACCCCTAAACCACAGAAATCACTGTTACAATACATACCCTCACACTGTACAGATTCTGACACTATACTCTCTAACAGCCATTTATTCTTCAGGTCTTTTGTCAATGGTGAAAAATGAGAAGTGCAATGTAAGCCTGCTTCAGACATGAAACTGACCTTGTGGCCCCAATGGGTTTTTCCATTGAGAAAACATGAGCAATATTGGGCACCTCATTATCAACATCCCATATATAATACCAGTCACAAAACTCAGGCATAGTTACATGCTCTCTGAATGGGAGGCCTGAAGCCACTAAAGTTTTCACTGTTTCACTAGACATAAAAGGCTTTTTCATAGCCTTGCGATTAAATGACAGAAAAAGCAGCCCAAGCCTCAACAAGAACGGTTGGCTCTACTCTGGGAAGGGTGTGACTCTTTAAAAACAAATGCTCTAGTTGTTCAGACGATTCTAACTCAACTACTACTGCCTCCTTCACCCATCAATATTCTCCCTCCTCCCCCTCTCCTGTCCTGGATTGTACAGGTTCGTCTGTGCAGGCGGCCCCGTCTGCCAGGCCCCAGATTCGTGGCGGCTGCCATGGCTGTTGAGCAGGGGGATTCCACAGTCTTTGTCCTCCTGGTAGACCTCCTCCTCGAGGGGCTCCCCCTTGGGCTCCTCTCTTCCGCCTCTTTCTCTCGGCTGCTGGGCAAACGTCAGCTTGCCTGGTTCCCCTCTGCACCCCTCCTCTGTGGTCGGGGAGTTTACATCATCCCCACCACCAGCATGGTCAGTCCAGAGAGCAATTTGTCCACCGCTGCTGCTACTAGGGGAGACTCATACGTGAGGGGAGGCACAGGAGTGAACTGTGGAGCTAGGGGAAGAGGCGCAGTGGGGTGTAGTGGGTCCACTGGGTCGTTTGGATCAGACGGAGGCGGGGGAGGTGGACAGCCGCAGCCACAGGCACTGGGTAGAGAGTAGGAGGAGAAGAACAGGGAGGGGGGAAATCTCTCTCATCGTCCTTCCTGTTCTTTCTCACTCTCTAACATATTCTGACGGGGCTTTCCCCGAAATGGGTCCTGCCTTTGTGTGCGCTTGTCTGGCTCTCTTTCCCATTTCCTGAACTCAGTCCAGTCTATCTTATCTTTCTTGCCTTTCTTCGTCTAACAGTGTCCCACTCAGTGTCCCTGTCAAAAGAACACCTTCCCTATGCTTAAATTACACCTGGTCCAGAATTATTCCCTTCCCCACTTATCTACACATAACCTTCAGAGCCCGCCCCTTGGGGGATCCGGAATGCTGTGTCCCTTGCTCCCATGTGCGCCCATGGTTCCTGCTCCACTCACACACTCACAGATAACACAGACACACACAAACTCTAACTCACAAACTCTAACTCACACACACACACACACAAACTCTCACTCACACACACACACAGGTAACACACACACACACACACACACACACACACACACACACACACACACACACATACACACACAATCTCACTCACACACACACACAAAATCTCACTCACACACACACAGGGAGAGAAAAAACAGTTACAACAGGAATTCCTTAGGGGATTTCTAAGTGGGTCTTATCTTATCCACAGGGGCGAAATTGTTTCTCCCTCATAGCACTGCTCTTTTAATTTCTGCCATGGCTGGGAATGTATGTCCACCCGATTCCCACAGGGTCACAGTTCTAAGCATCTGCAGGTCAATTTCAAACCTTCTATAATGCATTGCTAGCCTAACTTTATAGTCTGTAACCCTCAGGGTTTGTCCCTGGTATAACGAACCCTGTGCACCAACATCTCACTATAGTCAACCATGGCATTATCAGTTCCATTCACACACTTATTCACTCTTTTTCCTGGGATTTTATTACCCCGTTCACTTTTTCTATCTGGTGTGAGATTGGGTGCGTCCTCTCTGCCGGTCAAATCAGGAGAGGTGTGCAACCTTTCCCCACCAAGAGCCTTTCACACTCTTTTTATTTATTCACTCAGTCTCCATTCACTCATATTCATTCTTCCTAGTGCGGGACTGGGTACGTCCTCTCTGCCGGGTCAAACTAATAGTGATTATCCAGGAGAGGTGCGTTACCCCTTCCCCCACGTTGGTCAGAAGCCTTTCACACTCTTTCACACTTCTTACATTTTCCTAAACAACCTACAAATTCAGCCCTTCTCTGATACACTTCCACAGACACAGAGAAGCGGTATTACATAGGATTTTTCCCTGTCCAAGCAGTCCTCTTATTTGATACACTTCCACAACACAAAAAGAGCGGTATTACAGAGTGCCTACCCAAGCAGTACTGTAATTATTTCACTTCCTCAGGCACAATTACAGCGGTATCATAGGTATTTTCTAATAGCTATTTCTCTTATTCATACCCCTTAATTAGTTTGCATGCATTTTACAAACCCAAAAACTCACGTCTCTTTTTCTCTAAGTTCGTTAAATTTGAGAGACCCTCTCGGTGTCCTACCGCTGAGGCAGGTCCTGGAACAAACCACACAAACTTTATACTATTAAGTAAGAACTGTTGCTTACCTCTATTTTTGTGGCCACTGTTTGTGCAGTTCGTCCAAGATTGTTCAAAGCTGCAGATCCCTTTTATCTCATCCTGTTTGTGGACGCCATTATATGTTGTGGAGAATCTATCTTAATTATCTAAAACAAATAAAGCTTAAAGAGATGGTCCGGAGTTTGTGAGTTTGATAGACTGTATTACAAGGTAACAGAGCCGAGCTATGGTCTGCAGAGCATAAATGGGGTTCCAGAGGGGGTGATCTCTTTTTCTACAGATACAGGTTTCATGACATTCATAATCACTCCTCTTGGCAGTTCACCCCTCTTATCTTTGTTGCCTACATCCAGTTTCTGTTATGGTTTCTGGCCCTAACCTTGGGCATCAGCAGTTTCTTCTAGAAGCTTCTAGAAGCACAAGCACACACACCCGCAATAACATCTACCAACCACGGGCACATGACAAACAAAACTTGGCTTCAACAGTTTCTTAAAAAACAATATAAGTACATACTTGAGGATAATTACATATTACATTGATTATTGCAGTTGATTTGAATTGACAGGTGTGGTCACTAATCCTCTTTTAAGCGCATAGTGATTCTGCTTACTGTTAAAATTATTTAATAATATATGTACTTAGAAAAATACCTATATGACCAATCAGATCAGCTCTGAAAAATATCTGATTTGAAAAGATCAGATGTGATTGGTCAAAATACCAATTAGTGTAGATATACTGTACACTATGCAAGGTGCTGGCCTGTGTGTGTGAACTTGTGGATACCATTTTAATGTCTTTGTGTGCAGTATGAAGGAAATTAGAGGTAGTTTCACGTGCCAATGCTAACTAGCGTTAGCACAATGACTGGTAGTCTACAGGTACGATAGCATACGCTAGTACTCTAGTACTCATACTCTAGCTAGCAATGGATTGCAAACCTACACCACTTTCCTTCATACTGCACGCAGAGACATAAGAATGGTATCTACAAGTTCATCTGACCCAGAATCTCTCAGTATCCATTTTAAGGTACCTCATGGGCATCCTTAACTTTTTCACTTAAAATTATTTGTGCTAACCTAAAAAAATCTAAGTACATTTTAAGGGGAAAATGTACTTAAGTGTTGCGCAGCGGTCTAAGGCACTGCATCTCAGTGCAAGAGGCGTCACTACAGTCCCTGTTTCGAATCCAGGCTGTATCACATCCGGCCATGATTGGGAGTCCCATAGGGCGGCGCACAATTGGCCCAGCGTCGTCCGGTTTGCCAGGGTAGGCTGCCATTGTAAATAAGAATTTGTTCTTAACTGACTTGCCTAGTTAAAATAAAGGTTAAATTAAAACAATTTTACATTTAAGACATTTCATGCAACTGGTCCCTGGCCTTAAAGCTCATTATGGTGGACATTTTGGATTCACAGTAAAGTAAAATTACATAAAAGTACCTGCTCTTTCCATAACATAGACTGACAAGGTGAATCCAGGTGAAAGCTATGATTCCTTATTGATGTCACTTGTTAAATCCACTTAAATCAGTGTAGAAGGGGAGGAGACAATTGAAACATGAATTGTCTATGTGTGCCATTCAGAGAGTGAATGGGAAAGACAAAATTTGTAAGTGCCTTTGCACAGGGTATGGTAGTAGGTGCTGGGTTTTTCACACTCAACAGTTTCCCGTGTGTATCAAGAATGGTCCACCACCCAAAGGATATCCAGCCAACTTGACACAACTGTGGGAAGCATTGGAGTCAACATGGGCCAGCATCACTGTGGAACGCTTTCGACACCTTGTAGAGTCCATGCCCCGACGAATTGAGGCTGTTCTGAGGGCAAAAGGGGGTGCAACTCAATATCAGGAAGGTGTTCCTAATGTTTGTCTCTCTCTTTCTTGGAGTACTTCTCTCCTCCAGGCAGCGAGCGTGCACGGTAACAGGTGTATCTGTGAACGTGGCATATGCCTTCTGTCCGTCATGCTCCTGCCCTACATGCCAACGGTCAGTCACCCACCGTCACCGCCACCATGCTGCAGGGATCTGGGAACTTCGTCTGCTCTCTGCCCGCTGGGGATCACATTGGCACGGTGAGGAAAGGGAGAGCGAGCTCTTACTATTGGACATGGACAAAGGGAAACCGCATTGTCATATATTCGATTATATTTTATATGATAATGATATTTATTACGACACCTATTAGAGTCCATGCCCCAACGAATTGAGGCTGTTCTGAGGGCAAAAGGGCAGAGTGCAACTCAATTTTAGGAAGGTGTTCCTATTGTTTGGTATACTCAGTGTATGATTTTTCGGATGATAATTTGGTATATCTGAATGTCAATGTAGGATATTGTAAAGGTGCCTCAATTCACAGCCACGTCACTCTCCTGTCTCTGTCCTCCTCAGGTCAGCCTGTTGTTCCAGAACCTAGAGGAAGAGCAGATCGAGGATCTGAAGAAGAGGTTTGGAGGACAACAGGTCAGTACAGTTGTAAAGGTTATGATTAAGGTTATAAGGCTAAATTCTGTAAATAAGCAACTGGTTAGTGAAAGAATAGTGAAAGGAGCGTTCAGTTGAAGCAAAAAGAGTGCTTATACAATTCCATAGAGTAAAAACAGAGGGCAAAACGCAGCAGGTGCACTTGTAGGATTATATTGTACAGTATGTGAATGGTGTTTTATTCCCGCCTCAAGCTAACGGTACCCAACTGGGTTACAAATGCACAGAAATTGCTTGATAGTTGAAATAACAAAGAACCATTTTGTGCTGTGCCAATAGCTGTCTTTACATTCCAGCCCAAATCAACCGCCCAGACTAATGCCAACGCCCAGCTCGCCTCAGCTACAGACCCTGCTGCAGTGTGAACGGAGCCGAGCCAGGGAGCTAACACTGGCCGTGGCAGAACAAGTAAGATGATGGACGGATGGGTAAATGATGGGTTACACAATAAACTTAAAGGAGCAATCAGCAGTTGAAACAATAAAAAAGTGTCCCGCCACTGTTTCAGTAAAAAGCTAGGGGATGAGGCTGGAGAAATGTAACCACACTCAAATTCATAGACCAAGCAATGGATGCAAGGACTGACCATCAATGATATGGAATTCTGGTTTTAACCATTTACTTTGTTTACAAACATTGCAGTAAAACAAGCTTATATTTCGGGTTCTGATGGGGTATGACAGTTGAACTAAGCTCATAAGGCATTATAAGTTATATTCTTCAAGACTTAATGGGTACATATAATTCATTTATAAATCAAAAAATCGATGTAGAAGCTGCAGATTGCCTCTTTAAGCAATGAAACAATCGTCCCCTAAGACAGTTACATGGTACATGATTTTCTTCCAAAATGGTAAATGATACGAATATCGGAAGCACAATTTGTCGCCATGTTTGATATGTCTTTGTCCCTGACGACTGTCTAACAAAAACTATTTATTTTCTACTCTCTTCGCTCCAGGGCGAGAAGGTGCGGACGCTGAAGGGCCAGAAGGCAGAGAAGGCTGTGATCGGAGTGGAGATCACCAAACTACTGGAACTGAAGAAACTGCTATCCCTGGCGGATGGAAAGAACCCAGAACCAGCCCCCACGAAAGGCACGAAGAACGCCCAGCCCGCCCCAACCCCAGCTAATGCTGCTCAGGCTGCAGTGAACGGAGTAGACGTTAAGGGACAGGGAGCTAACACTCGCTGTTGCAGAACAGGTAAGATGAGGGGTACGGGAGTAGCAAATAAAAAGTGAAACAATTAAATTAAATTATGAAATAATTGTCCCCTAAACCTCCTGATCAAATATTAAAACATTTTACAATGACACCTTTAAATTGTAAAGTCTCATCTTATCTTGATACCTTGCTATTAGAACTCTTGAGTGTCTAGTAATGTGAAAGGTAATGCAACCATAGGATTTCAAAGCATGTCAGTGTGTCCTTGGATCGGCTTGAGTTAATAATTTACTAGTTTGGTAATGACTACTGTCTGGCTGGTATTGATGACCCTGGTTTCAAATGACACGCCCAAGCACGTCATTGTTTTTTAATAGAGGACTAAGTTGCACTTACGTAAACAACTACACCCAGGTAACTTTTACCCACTTCTACACCTGACCCCGCAGCGAGCTTGGCACCTTGTGCGGACTAAGTAAAGGGGCCTTTTTAGTTTGTAATCACTACAGTCTAGCTGGTTAAACCATTTACTAGTTGATAATGCTGACTCTCTGTGTCCAACCTCTTCTCTACTCTGTTTAGTCCTGTGTAATGCAAATGGTAGTGCCAGGGTTGTGGGTTCGATTCCCATGGGGACCAGTGCGTAAAAAGTATGAACATGTATGCACTAACTGTAAGTTGCTCTGGATAAGAGCGTCTGCTAAATGACTAAAATGTTTATGTGCCAATTAGGTATTGGTTTAGTAGCTGGTAATGATGACCGAGTCTGCATAGTATTATATTGTATCTCTATAATGATGTCTATGTCTAATCTATTCTCTGATTTTCTCTGTTCTGTAAGGGGGGAAAGGTGGTAGTTCATGATTTAGCCTGCTAGTTGGTAATGACAACTGAGTCTAGCACAACCTCTTCTCTGGTCAGAACTGTGCCATGCTAGGGGGAAAATATGTTTGGTAATGATGAACTAGTTGTCAACGACGACTAGGTCTAACACAACCTCTTCTCTGGTCTGTATTTGATCCAGGGGGAGAAGGTGAGGACCCTGAAGTGCCAGAAGACAGGGAATGCTGTCTTCTGGCACTTCAGACTACTGGAACTGAAGAAACAGTTAGCCCTGGCTGAGAGAAAGAACCCCGAACCTGCCCCCACGAAAAGCAAGAAGTGAGAGAAGGAAGACAGACAGAGGCAGGAAAAAGATGAGAGTAGAGGGAAGTAAGATTTGAATAATTACCTTAATGGAGAATGGGATCAAGATATACAGTAAAAAATAAATATGAGAGTTAACTTCTGTAAGACAAGTCTATGACTGGATGAAAGACAATGTGATGTTTGCTATGAGGCAAATGGGGGAATTGAAAAGGTGTCGGCTATAAGGACAGATCAATAGGAAAGATCAGTCAGCAAAGACAGGGATATTGAAAACTGTTACAGCATATCCGTTGTATACAGTATATCAGAATATTTCTACATGTCTGTTCTCAAAGTAGAAGGTTCTAGGAGCCTGGTAGAAACCAGCCTGATAGCTGCCGGCATTCACCATTCTGTTTTACTGCACCACATCCATCGTGAATTGAAATAAAATGGTGAAGCCAGGGATCAGGCTGATTCGACAAGGTTCTAGAATCTAGTGTCACTATGCAGAAATCAGAACAGGTCAGTGTGTGATCAATGTCAGGTTTGGGTAGAATTCATAATATTGTTATATTATAATATTGTTATATTATTTTTAAAAAATATTTTAAAAAAATGATATCCCCCTTACCCATTTATTCAATCAAATAAATAACATTTGCTACACGTAACTTTTTGCAAATACTGTGGAAAATTAATTCAGAAACTGGATTTGTAATTTTCTAAGCATTCATTTGGACCATAATATATACGCATTTCACTTTTTTTTCTCTTGTCAACTGACCGGAGTATGTTCAAATAAGCATTTCAAGACACTGAAATTTATTAGCAAATGTGAGCATACAATAAAGTAAATACAATACAATGTTTCATGTAATAACTTAAATAACCTACATGGACTTTAGTTCTCTAAACACTAATCGATACATATTTTTTTATAATATTACAAATGAATATGTGTACAGTAAAGGGTGTACATATTACAGTATAACTAGGTATAATACAGGGTTATATAAAATATATAGGTGAATCAGGGTAGCTCTACATTGTAAATATTACTACCTCCAAATTCAGTAAATTTGATAGAAAAAGGTTAGTGTAGAAAGAATAACTCGGTCCTAGGTGTAAAACTATCCACACACACACACACTAAAGCTGCAGCGGGTTACACAAAAGTAGAAATTGAAAAACTACCAATCATCATTCTCACATACTCACACTGCACTGAGTACTGACAAACTTTCCTGAGTTCCATATTTCCTCATAAACTGGACAAGAAATATTCTCCCTGCTGGCCTCTGTTCAGCCCTTCGTATTCATGTTAGATTTTAGAGGTTGGCAGATAAGGGATAGTCTGGGATCCGAACTGATTTAGCTACATTTCATTGTTGTTTCATTGGGAAACAATGGTACGCACAGCATTCAGTCTGACTTAACCAGGCTAGATAAAGGATGGGGTGACAATGAAATGCACACTCCGCGTTTCCGTTCCACACTTTACCTTCATACTAGGGATGAATCCAACTATGTTTTTAAGAATTGATTCATCGATGGTTGCTAGGGCAGATTAGTCAATAAAACTCCTAGCATTGGTGAATATCACCATTGTGATTAGACAATTCCATAATTTTGGAGTCGATGCCAACGCCCTTGATCGAAAAATCCAATAATCAAACTCATCCCTATTTCATACAAATCCCTTCACTAGGCTGAATGAGCTAAACCACGCCCAATCAGTCACATTCATTATGGCATGCAACGGAAAACGTAATTGAGCGTTTGTTGATGAACAAGCCCAAGTTTGTCTTCCGTTTGGTGCCTAATGAACACAAGCCATGCAATGCTTGTGATGGGTGTTGGTTAACAACTTTCATAGATAGATGCTTCCAATCAATTCCTTAATTTTGGAATCAACGCGGGTGCCCTCAATCAATCAATTGAATATAACTCATCATCCCTACTTCATACTGAACACTTCACTAGGTTGAATAAGGGAAAAACGCCATAATCAAGGTTCGCATTCATCATGGCACGCAACAAAAATGTTATAAAGCGTTTTGCAACAGAAAACCTCTATCAGCGTTTCTTATTGGATGAATCCAGGTAGCCCCACCTTGTCTTTCCAATTGATGCCTAATGAACAAGACCCATGCAATGCTTGAGATGGGCGTCAACCGTTAACAATCTTCATAGTTAGATGCTTCCGATCAAATCCTTATTTTTGGAATCGATGCCCTCAATCAATTCATTGAATCTAACTCATCCTGACTTCAAACTGAACACTAGACTGAATGAGCTACACAATCATACGCTTGTGATGGGCGCTAACTGCTACCTATCTAGTTCCAAGATGCTTCCTGACATCCAGCCCCACATACATACAGTACACTGTAACGTCTCAAGAGGCATTTTATGATCCACCTGCCATTTGAACCGTTTCCTCCATTTCCTTTACGTGCCGTCTATCTCTCTCTCTACGTTTGCCGCAACGCTGCAGTTCCTTCTCTCCATGGTTTTCCTTTGACTTGCTCTTTCATCTTTCTTTCTTTATTTCTAAATTTCCTTCTTTCTCTCTCATAGTTTTGAAGAAAAGTATCATTACATTTTTTTCCCGAAACACGAACGTATCTTTTGGTTTCTTTCTAACGCTTGTCTAGAAATGCATTTCATAGTCATCCCAATGTTCACCCTTCACCTTTAACCTGCTATTCCAAATGTTTATGTTCTGCCTTGTGTTACTTCCTTCATCCTGCTACCTCTCATCCCTCTCTCCTCTGTTATTTTCTTCCTTCACTTCTTGGTGTTAACTAGTCTCTCTATCAGAGCTCTGCGTGTCCTCTGCACCTCCTCTCCCAGTCTGTCTATCTCCGTTTTCAACCTCTCGTTCTGATCCGTCAGCTCCTGCACCTTCCTCTCGTTCTCCTGCTCCCTCTCTCTCCTGCTCTTCTTCGCAGAAGAGGAAGAGGAGGATGAGCGTGAACCTGAGGAAGGGAAGGACGGAGAGTTGCCTCTCTTGCGTTTGCCCAGCCGAGACAATGAGAAAGCGGTGCTAGTAGGAGAGGAGACGGGAGAGGAAGGAGGAGAGCAGTTGAGAGAGGGAGAAGGAGAGGCGGTGGAGGAGGAGCAGGAGGGAGAGTCGGGGACACATGGGTGTTCCTCCTCCTCGCTAGTGGAGGGAGACGCAGGCTGTTGGATGTTGTTGGAGTGATAATGATGATGGTAGCTAGCATCCACCATGCCCACCCCTCCCTCACTCAGCAGCTCAAAGAACTCTGGGGGTAACAGGTCCCCTCCTCCGGACCCTCCCTCTCCATCCCTCCCTCCCTCTCCGTCCCCAGCCCTCTCCGTCCTCTCCTCGGTTGGACATAGACACAAGGAGGTGGATGAGGGGGGCGGATGGGTAGGAGGCTCCTCCGGAATAGTGACCCTCTGGACACCCTCTCCTCCACCCCACACCTGCCCTCCGACCCCCACCCCATCGGTCAGCCATGTCAGGGAACAGCTCTCCATGACATCCAGGAACTCCGTCTCTTTCTATGAAGAGATATATAGAGAGAGGAGAGGAGAGGAGAGATAAGAGAAAGAGAGAGAAGAAACGACAGAAGAGAGAGGGAAGGAAGAGAGAAAGAAAGAGAGAAAGAAAGAGAGAAAGAAAGAAAGAGAAAGAAAGAGAGAAAAAAAGAAAGAAAGAAAGAAAGAAAGAAAGAAAGAAAGAAAGAAAGAAAGAAAGAACAGAGAAGAGGTTGTCTCAAAGACGCTTCTTACATCAGCACTGTTGAAAGAGTTGCATCATGACGAAGAGAAGACGAAGAGAAAATTAAACAAAATGTTTGGATAACCAACAACCGATAAAAAGACAAAACACATCATGACGATCATCAATCAATCAGTCATTGATGACATCGTTCATAAATCAATCAATAAAAAAAATGTATAATCCGAACTGACCTCTGAGCAGGGAGGGGCGCGAGTCAGCTTGGCCCCGCCCGTGTCTGATCCCAGTATATCCTGCAGGTCCTCATACCACGCCTCCAACTCTGCACCACACAGCGGCCCCACACCAGGGGGGTACGGAGGGGGCAGGTGAAGCCACTCGGCAGTCATCTCTCTGTCACACAGTCGCACAGATAGTCTTCCACAGCCACACGCTGGTACACACTGGAACTGGACTGGTGGTGGAGAAAGAAGGAGTCGGTTTTAAAATAATGTCGAGACAGGAGGGTTCGGTTTTAGAATGATGAAATAATTATTTAATATAGCATCTTCCGTATGAACCATTATGTGGTTTCGATACAGTAGGCTAGACATCGGGATCGACCAGCATATTACCAAGAAAGCTATATGTGAGGGAGCTGTGCAATATAAATGGCAACGTTAGCATGTTGTTTGTAATGAATTGTTGAATAAATATAAGCAATCAAATAAAGTACCGGTATTATGATTTCTACATTTAGTGAAAAAATCCACTATTCATGACATTGTAAAATAGTGACACTGTGGACAAATGGGTGTACTGCATGAATCAATTGATGATAATCGGATTCTATTGCCAACAGCATGAGATGTAGTGACGACTAAATTTCAGAAATTAACAAGTTAAAATCTAGAAAATAAATGCATTGATATAATATAAATACGATGAGGTTAACTTAACATCCATTGACAAAACATCCAACATTCAGTAAAAACAACCCAGAAATATAAAGAATTAATGAGGAAATGAAAATCACCTTTTGAAAGTCTCTTATAATCAAGTCTGGCAATTGGTTGTTGGTGATAATTTGTCCCAACAAGTCTAGAAAGAAAAAATTCATGACATTAATTATTGCCAATTATTGTAACAAATATGTAATACAGTGTGATGAGATGTTAGAATTTGCTTAAAGGAACATACATTTATATTGTATAACAGTAGGCATAGAGATGTATTTCAAATTAAAGCTGATGCGCTCAACTTGATAAACAACCTGCTGACAATACATTCATAAAAAGGTTGAATAGGCCTATACAAATTAATTTTCTATAAAGAAAACAAATACAATAATTCGACAAACTACTGTACTGGCTTCACATGTTCTGATTATATTTTCTGGGGAAAATCACAACAAAATCAGGTCATTGATTTGTCTCATGTAAACAAATATTCCGTAGGTGCTCTAGGGCGCCCTCTCTCTGTCCAGGTCTACAATTCATTATATTTCTATCAAAACATCCTTCCTTGAGTTCGATTTACACTGGTTCATGAAGAAAAAAAATATATAATACGACATCCAATTTTCCGAATAGTAATTATTTGGTTTAAAAATACAGTGTTATTCTTTATATTGAATAGTTAAAGGTACTTTGAAACCACTTGCTGAACACAGGAAATACCTGGCTGTCTGACCACAATAACAGACATATAGCATAGTGCTTATTGTGGTCAGAGCAACTGGTTTAAAGTACCTTTAACTCTGCCGAAATCAATAAATGCAGCCCAATTCTTGACAAATACTTTTATGATTAGTATCTCTTTATTATTTAATGTATTGTTTGACGAATACATTTCAGAAAAGTTACATTTAAGCAACTGTAGGCTACATCCTCGGGTATGGTCTCAGCTCGCTCTACATCCAGCCATGCCAAGTCATTACGTCATGGAATCTAAGTACCGGACGAGTGAAACAAAAGCCAGGGTGAAAACGAACACCTCCAATGGGTTCAGAAGACTGGGATGGGAACACAAAGCTTTCTATTGTGTTCTACAGGAAAATCAATTAACTCAAAATAGCAAGACGTGCGATCTTATTATTCTTTGTCAATGAAGAGAAGCGTTTATTTATTATTTATGTAATAGGCTATTAACTTAACACATAGCCTATATACTATCTGGATACATGACATCCTATAGATTTATCAAACAAATCCTTTTGTTTTCGATAACAGTAGCCTAAATGATACATTAATAAAGCAAAGGTTTGCAAAACGTTATGTACGCGTTTGACAGCCCAGCTGTCACTGATATCAAACTTCCGAGAGAGATAAAGCTCGTGGTAGAGAGAACACAACTTGGGGTCAAAGTAAAATAAGCAGATAAATGCCTCCCTGAATCTTGCATAAAAATATAACTGTCAATTATAACTGAACTTGGCAACTGCTCTCTTATAACAGATGGGAAAGTTGCCAAAACATGCACATTCTTCTTTCTAAAGGAAAGCCAGAGACGATCAGCTGCCAAATTAAAATTAGAACTCTTGTAGAAGTCACTAAAATACATTCAACAACTCTTAAAAACTGTAGCCTATAAAATAAAATCCACTTACCCTTTTTCTTTTATTATTTCGCTTTCTTGACTGTCTTGGATTCGGAGTATGTATATATTTTAGTTGAGATTGGTGATAGCTCATGTTAACCATTGTTCGGCTTAGTATAGTGAATGTGATTTCAGGAAACTCCCGGTGGTCTTTATATAAGGTGAGCCAACCGAACTCTATGTGGAGATTTTTTTCACACAACCTAACTATTACCATCAGGTGACGATTCAATTACTGACATCCAGATCGTCCAATCATAATCTACGCGCTAAAATCTTTTGCTTGGTGACATCCAATGCGTAATTATCTTCTACAGTAAAGGCGGGCTTTAAAGTGCCATTGCTAGTTGTCTTCATCTGGGTAGTTTATGTGACCTGAAGATGTGATGCAGTCATAAGACGGCCAGGACGAATTTGGGGCGAATGGGAGTCACATGAAAGGAATGATGCAATGCTTGGCAACACATTTCTAGTCAGGGATAAGACCGGGAGAACGAGAGCATGTTTTATTTAAATCTCTCTCTGGCTCTAACAAAAATACAAAAAATACACTTATGCAAGAATATTTTAGAATGTCTAAGCAAAGTTTTTCTCGTACATATTACACCACAGGCTATTTGTAATTTCTGTTCAGTTATATAGGCTAGTGAAAAGAATAAATAAAGCAAGTCCGCTTGGAATAATGGATTATTTTCTATGTAAATCCAATAATTGTGTGGTTTTTATTTTCCATTTTTGATATAGGCTTGATCCCATAATTCTCTGGTAGCTCTATTGTGTCTTTATTTTTGGAGACCGATAGTTTTCTTTACGCGCGTGAGGGCGACATTGTACAGTAGGCCTATAATCAAGTCTGTGAGTGTGTCATGTTATGTGAAATGCTTTGAAGTTCGACTGCCATACCCCAACTGTAGGTCTGTCTGTGTAAATTGTGTTGTTTCTTAAGAGTATGCTAGTATAGCCTGCTGCAACAATTCAACTTCAACATATCTGAAGGAAACAATGCAGTATAAGGAAACAATGCAGTATAATATAATAATAATACTTTTTTGTTTGTTTTATTTTATTGCACGTTCATTCTAAAGCCATATAATGTCATTCGGACATTAATTTCAGAAATGTCTGTTATTGTAGTGCCAGTGCGCGCTATCAAAACAACATCACCACGCTCCGATTAAGTGTGTCGAGAGCCAGTTCCTAAATTGGGCGTTTCCAAAAACTCCTCTACCGCATCGCTTCGAGGATGATCATGAACAGGCTACAAGTGTACATGATAAAATATAATAAAACATTACTATTTAAGGTTAACAGTTTAAAGCCAACATATACATTGTCATTATAATAAAGAGTCGTTAACTTATTGTTCTATTTCATGTGTCATTTCGTCTTTTGACACTTCACGGTACATATTGAAACTAAGTGTTTAAATCCATGTTTATCAGCCTAGCAACAGCAAGCCTAGCAACAGCGCCAAGTGGGATGAGACGCGTCGCGTGCGTGAGTAGCGAATAGAAAGCTGAACGTGCTGTCTCCAGGACCAGGGTTAAAGCGCGCGAGGAGCCTTGGCTACAACGTCACGACTTGAGGTGCTGTTGCTGAGTAGTTGAGCGGAATACTTTCTCTGTCTAATGTTTATTGAGTCCCGTCGTGTCGTGTGTATTGCATTCATTAGTGGGATAAAGGACACAGGGTTGTTGTCACAGTATTGGCACGGGCTGGGTTTTTGTTATGATCGTCTGTGATGGAATGGGCAGGGCAGCAACAGTGTTTATAAAAGCAAAACAGAAGTTTAGGCTACACCACAATGTTATTCCATAAACCTATCTAATTTGTTAGTTCGATAATTATAATAATGTAAATACTATATGTAATGCTCATAATCATAGGCCTAATAACAACTCAATGATAATGTAGTAATACTAACATTGCTGCTAAGGTGCTTTACAAACAAAGACAAAAACAAAACAGAACTGGGAAATGTTATTCACAAGAGAATCAAAAGGTGGTATAGATTCGAGAAATCAATAAACTACAAAATTGTACTAATAAAAATAAGCTTTTTCGTTTGAATATCTGGTATTTTGTGGGCTAAGTTAGTGTGTTAATTTTCTAAGAGGATTTCTGTAGCTACATTAATGTGTCATTAGCCTCTGCCATTAGCCTCTGCCAAGTCTTTTCTTATTATACCTCAGTGGCCGGATGGGAAATGGAGAGCCTGTGATGTGACTTCTGCGTTTGGACATTAACAAGGTGACATCACTGAGGTATAATAATGCCATGTTCAAGTGCTCGTCGGAACTAGGAAACTCAGACATTTTCTTTTGCTAACTGGTTGAACACGGCACGTGTATAACTACAACCATTTTAGCAAGTCGGAAATGTCAAAGTTTCCTAGTTCCGACTAGTACACGAACATAGCATAAGAATGGGGCGACACCTATAGAGCCCCACATAATGTGTCATAATACCCATAAAACCTAGCGGGCAAACAGAGAAATGATTCCAATAGTTTTTGCACCATTCATTTTTCCCATTGGGTATTTTAGAAAAACGTAAAATAAGGCATGTGTTTCGTGTAGGCTTACCCCGGTGTCACGTTTTGATAACCATGTAAATCTCTCTCGGACATTAGTTAGTTAATCCAGAGATTCTTACCTTTGCCTCGAATCGACAGTCTCATCAAAATCACCAAGGCATTTGTAGTTCTTTATGACAACCACATTAGCATTTCAGTTTTGGCGGGTAAATACAGGCAAATATATTGATAAAAGTCCCCTTGTCCTAGAGATATTTACACATTATCAAAATGTCACACTAGTGTAACATACACAAGACACAGCCCTTACATTAAGGGTTTCTAAAATCCCCTATGGGAAAAATGAATGGTGGAAAAACGATTGCAACCATTTCCTTGATTGAACACTAGGTTTTATGGTTATTACGACTCATGCTGTGGTATGCTATACCTCAGTGGACGACACTCCATCTTAACTCCTTCTCCACATTTATTGGATTGGTTGAACAGTGCAGAAGAGAACCTCCCTCAACAGTTTTTTCTTCTTGTCAAGACCAGTATGCAACAGTTTCAGGCGTTTCTTTTACACCTGCTACGTTAGGTTAACGTGTCATAAACGTAATACCAAGAGGAGTTGCGTTAAAGTTAAGAAAGTATCACACGTAATAAATGATCC
Source organism: Thymallus thymallus (assembly GCA_023634145.1). NCBI lineage: Eukaryota > Metazoa > Chordata > Actinopteri > Salmoniformes > Salmonidae > Thymallus > Thymallus thymallus. The sequence goes on from CM042410.1 coordinate 42,408,697, forward strand.
ATAAAGAAAATACATTGTATTTTGTTTTTTTCTCCTCTTGAGTGTCTTGCACTGTCTCTCTGACTTTTTGTATGAGGTAGGTCTAAGTATTTCATACTTGAGTAAAAGTAAAGTTACCTTTAATAGAAAATGACTCAAGTAAAAGTCAAAGTTACCCAAGAGTATCAAAAGTAAATGTACAGTTGAAGTCAGAAGTTTACATACACTTAGGTTGAAGTCATTAAAACAAATTTTTCAACCACTCCACAGATTTCCTGTTAACAAACCATAGTTTTGGCAAGTCGTTTAGGACATCTACTTTGTGCATGACACAAGTAATTCTTCCAACAATTGTTTACAGACAGAATATTTCACTTATAATTCACTATATCACAATTCCAGTGGGTCAGAAGTTTACATACACTAAGTTGACTGTGCCTTTAAACAGCTTGGAAAATTCCAGAAAATTATGTCATGCTTTAGAAGCTTCTGAAAGGATAATTGACATAATTTGATTCAATTGGAGGTGTACCTGTGGATGTATTTCAAGGCCTACCTTCAAACTCAGTGCCTCTTTGCTCGACATCATGGTAAACGAGTCCTATATTGACATAACCTGAAAGGCCGCTCAGCAAGGAAGAAGCCACTGCTCCAGAACCACAATAAAAAAGTCAGACTACGGTTTGCAACTGCACATGGGGTCTCTGGTCTGATGAAACAAAAATAGAACTGTTTGGCCATACTGAACATCGTTATGTTTGGAGGAAAAAGGGGGATGCTTGCAAGCCGAAGAACACCATCCCAACTGTGAAGCACGGGGGTTTCAGCATCATGTTGTTGGGGTGCTTTGCTGCTGGAGGGACTGGTGCACTTCACAAATGAGGAAGGAAAATTATGTGGATATATTGAAGCAACATCTCAAGACATCAGTCAGGAAGTTAAAGCATGGTCATAAATGGGTCTTCCAAATGGACAATGACCCCAATCATACTTCCAAAGTTGTGGCAAAATGGCTTAAGGACAACAAAGTCAAGCTATTGGAGTGGCCATCATAAAGCCCTGACCTCAATCCTATAGAAAATGTGGGCAGAACTGAAAAAGTGTGTGTGAGCAAGGAGGCCTAACCCAACTTATTGTGGGAAGCTTGTGGAAGGCTACCCAAAATGTTTGACCCAAGTTAAACAATGTAAAGGCAATGCTACCAAATACTAATTGAGTGTATGTAAACTTCTGACCCACTGGGAATGTGATGAAAGAATTAAAAACTGAAATAAATAATTTTCTCTACTATTATTCTGACATTTCACATTCTTAAAATAAAGTGGTGATCCTAACTGACCTAAGACAATTTCTACTAGGATTAAATGTCAGGAATTGTGAAAAACTGAGTTTAAATGTATTTGGCCAAGGTGTATGTACAATTACAGACTTCAACTGTAATTGCTAAAATATACTTAAGTATCAAAAGTAAAAGTATAAATTATTTCAAATTCCTTATATTAAGCAAACCAGACAGCACAATTTAATGTTTTCATTTACAGATAGCCATAGGCACAACACTAACTCCAACACTAAGACATAATTTAGAAATGAAGAATTTGTGTTTAGTGAGTCTGCCAGATCAGATGCAGTAGGGATGACTAGGGATTGTCTCTTGATAAGTGTGTGAATTTAACCAGTTCCCTGACCTGCTAAGTATTCAAAATGTAACGATGTCACAGGTGGGTGTTGGGAGAGACCAAGGTGCAGCGCAGGATTTGTAGTTCGACATCGTTTTATTTACTTCAAAACTCAAATGTACGAACTATACAAACAAAACCAACGGATCAATCACAAAAAAACTGAAAAAAACACTTACTTTCACTGTGACTGGAGATATAATGACCCACACCTAGGTGTGGGACATACAAACATAAGTAGGATCCCTAATTAGAGACAATGCACTGCAGCTGCCTCTAATTAGGGATCCAACACAAAACACCACACAGAAACAGAAATTATAGACCTGTCATACTCTGACCATGGATACATAGAGAAGCAATAGGCTTCTCTATGGCCAGAGCCTGACAAACGATTACTTTTGGGTGTCTGAGAAAATGTAAAAACTATATTATTTTCTTTAGGAATGTAGTGGAGTAAAAGTAAAAGTTGTCCAAAATATACATAGTAAAGTACAGATACCCCAAAAAACTACTTTAGTACTTTAAAGTAATTTTACTTATGTACTTTACACCACTGTCTAAGTATGACACTGTTGTATGGATGCCATCTGACTTTTGCAAAAGGACTTACTGTCTCAAATTGTAGCAGTATTGTTAGAGAGGGGTAAAGATAAAGAACTTTGTTCGGGCACCAGGCAGTGAGTATTAACAGAAATAATGCGGTGCGACTCAAGTTTTGCCATCAACTGGAAGACAGTGTCCCTTTAAGGTCAGTGACAGTGGAGGAAAGGGAGAGTGGAATGATGCACAGGGGTAACCTATCCAATAATACCTCAAACAAGAAAAATACCAGAGCAATTTAAAAGCAACTTCATAGAAACAATTGACAAGAAAGAACCCAGTCATAAACCTTAGAGAATTTGCAGTATTCTGTATTACATCCCAGTGTAAGTGTGAGTGAGGGGGGTATGAATGGGTGTGTGTGTGTGTGTGTTCATAGACAAAACAAAGAAGGCCCAAATGCACTGAACATAAAAGGGAGCACAACACAAAGAGAGAAATTATTTCAGTGTGAAGCACTGAAGAAAGGGATAGAAAGATAGACAGATGGTCCTAGCTGTTGCATCCAGGCTTCAACGTGCATCTTCCCCCATGTCCTCCAAGTTCACCGGCCCAACTGCTGCTCCACATCTCGAAGCTAGCTTGGCAGTGAACTGCTTGGACGCCTTTGACAGATGATGAGAATAGACCCAGAGTACGAGACTGGTGTGGGAAACACATCTTGTCTATGTTTGTCATAGTTTCTGAGCTGTTGTTGTTTGGCTTTGATTCTGCTTGCCTCCACTCGGACTAGCAAGCTGTGGTGGTGTTGGACTGCATAAAACTCTGGGCAGTCAGGTGAAACGTTGGAATTTTGCAAGACTTTGTCCATCTGACCTTTTAGTGGTCTTCCCAGGTGGAGTTCGGCGGGAGTGACCCTAGAAGTCTCCTGGCCTGCAGAGTTTGGTGCAAGCGAAGCTCAGGAAGATGCTGATCACACCTTGTGTGTTGATCCCCCACAAATTAAGCAATCATCCCCTTCAGGGTGACATTTACTCTCTCGGCCAGGTTGGTCTAAGGATGGTAGGCCGTGGTCTGCTTGGCAACTACACCTCAGTAGGTACAGAGCTCTTTGTAGATTCCTGAGATGAACTGCGGACCTCGGTCAGAGAGAAACTGGTCTGGAATCCAGAATTAGAGAAATGGTGGATGCAGTGGCTTAGCGGAGTGAAAACAACTCCACCCAGTGTGTTTAGTAGTCCCCTACCACCAATACAAATTCATTCCGGGTCCCCCGTCTGGGAGGAAAAGGCCCTATTACCAGCATTTCATTGGGATAGGTCTGCCCATGTCTGATTTGTATTCCTGGTAGACTTCACATTGCTGTTTCAAACTTCTCAGTATTACCCACATGCCTGGCCAGTACACCACCTCCTGTAATCTTCGGGAGGTCTTGAAGACTCCAAGATGGCCACTCATAGGGTTGGCATGATAAGCTTGGATCATCTGGTCAGTCAATGTAGAGAGGATGAAGACATGATAATGGGTGCTGTGTGTTCCTTCTCCTCTTGGAGTTTTTTGATACACTTTATCCTGAATTATGCTGAACATCTCATTGAAGCGGCTCTTCGAGTCTTCTTCAGGCATACTCTTGTGGATTGCCATGATGGCGGCATCATTCTTCTGTGCTCTCCACACGCACTCATCATCCAGAGGGAAATAATCATCCAGACACTTAGCAGTAGTGTACATTCTACACAATGGAGGACAGACATTGGTGGTCTCTGTAATATTAGAAAGGGCATCTGGTACAACATTCAGTTTTACTTTGCGATACTCAATGATAAACTCAGACCTCTGAAGTCTGATAGACCAGCAAATAAGATGGCTGATGGTCTTGCCTGATGCCAGAACCCACTGCAGAGCAACGTGGTCTGTGACAACAGTGAATACCTTCGCCTCCAAGTAGTAGCTCCAGCCCAGATCATAGCGAGGCACTCCTGTTCAGTTGTTGAATAATTCCTCTCGGCGGAATTAAGGGTGCGACTTGCATAGGCAACAACTTCTTCTGTTCCAGGTCATATTTGTTGAGCCAAGACGGATCCGAGCCCTGTTTGACTTGCATCCGTGTACACTATGAAATTAGCATTTAGGTTAGGATGTTCAAGCACTGGAGGAGTGATGAGACTGTTGAATGCTTCAAATGTGCTCTGACATTCAGGGGTCCATTGGAACTTCACCCTCTTCTTAAGGTGGTTTAGTGGTTTGGCAACCTTTGAAAAGTCAGGCACAAACCTGAGGTACCATCCAGCCATAACCAGGAAGCGCTGAACAGCCTTCATGGATGTGGGAATTGGGAACACCTGCACTGCTGCAACTTTTGCTAGATCTGTATGGATACTTTCTGCATTAACCACATGAGCAAGGAACTTGAGTTCCGGCAGGCAGAAATGACACTTAAAGTTTAGGGTCCAACCTGCAGCCTTTTAGTCTGTCGAAGACGGACTGTATGTCTTGCAGAAGATCAGTGACAGCGGAGGAGTAGATTATGATGTCACCAGATACACAAGACACTTTTTAGCCCTCAGATCTCCCAGGACAGTCTCCATCAGCCTTTGGAAGGTTGCTAGAGCATTCTTCAAACCAAAAATCATGACTTTGATGGAGTACAAACCAGCAGGGGTGATGAAGGCAGTCTTGTCCTGACTGGCGGGATCCATTGCCACCTGCCAATATCCGCTCTTCAGATCAAGATTACTGAAGATGGTTGCTCCTGCCAGAGATTTCAGTATGTAGATAATGTTCAGTAGAGGGTAGGCACTACTTTCTGTTATGGCATTCTGCTTCCTGTAATCTACACTGAAATCTTCCTGTAATCTACACCATCTTTCTTTGGAATCAGGACAACCAGAGAAGCCCATCCGGAAAAGGAAGGTTCGACAACTCCATTAGCCAACATGCTCTCGAGCTGTTCATTGAGAATCACCAATTATTTTGGGGGGGGGCAGCCTGTAGGGACGGTGATTAATTGGGCTTCATGCCGGGTATAGATTTTGTGTATGAAGACTGTTGTACGGCCGGTTGTAAGAGTACAGACCTCACCGTTCAACTCCAACATCTGGGAGAGCTGCCACCTCTCATCATCTGACAGACATGCCTGTTCCACTGCTTGTTTTATGTAGAAATCAGCATCAGGTTTGCTTTTGCTCTCGCAGGGGGGGTACGGCTGTAATCAGTGTGATAGCCGGGTTCTCTGGCGGAACTATTTTGTCTTTTCTTTGTATTTTCTGTCTTTGTCATTGTCTTGAGCTAGCAGGGTCAGTGTCTTGCAATCAGTGCATTTCCAGGTTGAAATGGATGAGGCTGTGAATGGTTAGAGCGCAGCCAAGTCCAAGTCCAGGCCAAGGACTACAGCAAATGCAAGGCTCGGATCTGCAAGAATAGCCATAGGAAGGTTAAAAATCTAATTCATGCAGCTTTATTTTCATATCAGTCCATCCCGAGGGAGTGGTCAGTTCTCCATTGGCCAAGTACAATGGTCCTTCCTCCGAGGTTCAAAACTCCTCATGCTGTAATGCCATCTTTCGCCACAGGGGCTCCTGCATCAGGGTGTATGTTGCTCCTGTATCGATTATGGCCTTCCCTCTCCAGTACCCAGCAGTTGTTGCAGAATAGGAATAAGCCAGCTAGGTGAGCTGTCTGAAGGTTTCATGGTTGGGCATTGAGGCTGACCCAATTTTATGCATGCCACCACGCCTGTCTAGACTGTCAGTCTTCTGTCCTTTCTGACCTTTTCCTGAATCTTGACGCTGGCCATAGAGAGGGCAAGAACCTGAAGGATGTTGGACCTTACACCTCCAACACATCAATGGACTTTTATCTTGGTTCTTGGGGACAAACTGAGTGTATTTACTAAAACCCTGATGTTTAGAGACGGTTTAGCCCCAGGAGAGTTGATTGGATACCAGGATGAGGGAACAGGGTTTTGAGTTTGGAGGTGATGCTTCCAATCCTTCTCAAACTGAGTCCCAAGACGCACCAGATCCTTCACATTCTGCACACGTTCACAAAGTTATCTTTACCCCTCTCTAACAATAACACTACATAACTGGCACCTGAACAGGGAGCTCCTACACAGAGCTGGAAGAGACAGATTTATTTCCTCCTTCCTGGCTGCTGCTGCGCTCTTAAAATGGCAGACACTGTGCAGGATTTCACCACAGACTTACTACCTCACTGAAATTGCCTATATCTGATTAGGTATGTACGGATTTTCCAAAGTTCGCTTCTCAGCAACCGCGCATGCCTGAAGGACAAATTTGGTGCCAAGTCCCCAAGCGAACACACGCACAGGAGCCAGTAGAGGTAGGAGGAACATAGCACTGAAGAGTGCCGAGGATGCCATGGACAGCATGGTAATAGAGGAGCCCTTTAACTATCACCTAATCTCAATTTGATTAAATACCATCTCCTGATCAACTTAACTGAATCATTATTTATTTAACCAGGTAGGACAGTTGAGAACAAGTTCTCATTTACAACTGCGACCTGGCCAAGACAAAGCAAAGCAGTGTGACATTTACCTGTACAGTTTATGTAACCATGCAAGTATTCACTTATCTGTTAATTTAACTAGTCTGTCTATTAAGTAAACTATTATTACCCTCACTCATATCATATGCATTTTTAGATATTGAAGTATTTCTCTGCCATCGACCTGTATAGTTAACCATCCAACATCCACCATATTCAGCCAACCACCCATACTATGCAATGTCTTTTTATAGCTTTTTTGCACTCCAGACATCTTGTATTTCTGTACTTTTTCATACTGCCGCTCTATGTATCATGTATCTGTCTTTTGTGTATTTTCGTTCTGGCATTTTGCACCTGCCCTCGGGGATCAATAAAGTACCTATCTATCTATCTATCTATCTATCTATCTATCTATCTATCTATCTATCTATCTATCTATCTATCTATCTATCTATCTATCTATCTATCTATCTATCTATCTATCTATCTATCTATCTATCTATCTAAAACAACAACACAGAGTTACACATGGGAAAAAAGAAACGTACAGTCAATAACACAATAGAAAATAGAAACTATATCTACAGAGTTTGTAAATGTAGTAAGGTTAGGAAGGTAGGACAATAAATGGGCCATAGTGGCAAAATTTCAAATTAGCATTAACACTGGACTGATAGATGTGCAGATGATGATGTGCAAATAGAGATACATGAGTGCAAATGAGCAAAAATAATAAATATGGGGATGAGGTAGTGGGGTGGGCTATTTACAGAAGGGCTATGTACAGGTGCAGTGATCGGTAAGCTGCGGTGGGATTCGAAGTGGTCAGTGATTAACTTGGCATTTTAAGACTTTAGAAAGGAAGGGCAGGATGGATATAGGTCTATAACAGGTCTAGAGTGTCTCCCCCTTTGAACAGGGGTACGATCACGGCAGCTTTCCAATCTCTAGGGATCTCAGACGATACAAAAGAGAGGTTGAACAGGCTAGTAATAGGGTTGATCAGGCTGTTGGTTGTATGTAGGCCATGGAAGAACTGGGACATTTTCAGCTTCCAGGAACTGTGTACAAATTGTTGCGACATGGGGCCGTGCATTATCATGCTGAAACATGAGGTGATGGCGGCGGATGAATGGCATGACAATGGGCCTCAGGATCTCATCACGGTATCTCTGTACATTCAAATTGCCATCGAAAAAATGCAATTGTGTTCGTTGTCCGTGGCCTATGCTTGCCCATACCATAACCCCACCGCAACCATGGGGGCTCTGTTCACAACGCCATACACGCTGTCTGATACAGGGTGTTTGCCCGGTTCAGTTGAAACCGGGATTCATCCTTGAAGAGCACACTTCTCCAACATGCCAGTGGACATCGAAGGTGAGTATTTGCCCATTAAAGTCGGTTGCGACACACAACTGCAGTCAGGTCAAAACCCTGGTGAGGACGAAAAGCACACAGATGAGCTTCCCTGAGACGGTTTCTGACAGTTTGTGTTGAAATTCTTCGGTTGTGCAAACCCACAGTTTCATCAGCTGTCCGGGTGGCTAGTCTAAGATGATCCCGCTGGTTAAGAAGCCGGATGTGGAGGTCCTGGACTGGCGTGGTTCCATGTGGTCTGCAGTTGTGAGGCCGGTTGGAAATTCTCTAAAACAGTTTATGGTAGAGAAATTAACATTAAATTCTCTGGTGGACATTCCTGCGGTCAGGGAAAGGGGGATACCTAGTCAGTTGTACATCTGAATACATTCAACTGAAATGTGTCTTCCACATTTAACTCAACCTCTCTGAAGCATGCCAATTGCACACTCCCTCAAAACTTGAGACAATCTGTGGCATTGTGTTGTGTGACAAAACTGCACATTTTAGTGGCCTTTTATTGTCCCTAACACAAGGTGCACCTGTTTAATGATCATGCTGTTTAATCAGCTACTTGATATGCCACACCTGTCAGGTGGATGGATTGTCTTGGCAAAGGAGAAATGTTCACTAACAGGTATTTTTGTGATCTTTTATTTAAGCTCATGAAACATGGGACCAACACTACATGTGTTTATATTTTTGTTCAGTGTACATGTCTTGTACATCAGGGTTTTAGTAAATACACTTGAATGGTTAATAAAAGATACAAAGTTCAATTGCACTGTATCTGAGCTGCACTTTAGCCTAGTTGGCAATGATGGCGTGAGAGGTGGAAACCTTACCAAAGACAAACTCTGTGCCCTACTGTATGAACTCAAGTGATGCTTTTTATAAGGGTCTATGCTGCCCTCTGCAGGACGTTACACCATTACAAACAAGAGATTGTAACTAGAATAGAGCGCTCCAGTAACAGACCTAGGATCAGATTACCCTAGTCTGGCACGTACATCTGTGCACAGTAGCAATGTGCTGTATTTTATTATTATTTTTTTACAGAGAAACATCAAGTCGGAGGACTTAAGTGTCGTGGGTCTTTCAGGCTACAAATCATTATTTAAACAATGCAAGTAATAATGAAGTAGAATATGCAGAGTTGCTCTCCCTCTCAAAAAGCAAGCATAGTTAAAGCATGTTTTATTCAGATGGTATCCCATCACCATAGAATGGGTCAGGTACAATACAGTCCATCGTAGGCAATGACAGTCGACGCAGTAGATTAAAAGTAGTTTGTCTGTGGCATTTTTGTCTGTCATTATACAACAGTTACAAGCAACTGAGCACGAAACATTTAAACTACACAAGCATATTTACAAATATTCCTTCATGGCCCCCCCCAACACACACAGGTACTGTAGGTGCACCTGTGCTACACCAGTAGGACGATGATGTGAATCCCAATTCTCCACCCTTCTACCAGTGTGCACTTGCAAATTTCTCATCATTGGATTGGTGTAAGCATTGGCTGGAGGGAGTTTCCAGCATTGTTATAGCCATGACGGGAAGTGTGCAAGTGCACATTTGGGAGAAGAGTGGATAATTGGGATGCAACCGATGGTTAGTTTTTGTACAGTTGATGACATGTCCTTTATTAAACATGCCATTTCACCTTCTGTGTTTATGTTCTGAACACTTCTCAGGCCCTCAAACCAGAGCCATATATTTACATAGGGCTCTGCCACAAACCGGACAATGCATTTAATAACTTAGCTGAATGAATGTTGTTGAAAATACCTAAACAGTGTGTCTGAAGAGGTTATGGATACATTTTCATTGAGAATCATTTCAGTCTAAAAGCGATCAAGCTTTGACGGGAACAGGGAATATTAAGTGGCATGGGTGTGTCTATAGTGGGTGTAATAAGGCTGTGGCTGCATCTTTAGTCAGAAAAGAGAAGATCTTGAGGGTCGCAAAGCTTCTGGGCATATGACGTTCTGCGCATGTATTTTCTACTTTACGGGTAGAGAACAGGCGACTCAGGCTTAGTAAAGTTTATACTAAACCTCAATGTCAGCAAGATCACAATATTCACTGTAATCTAGATAACAGAATCAAATATAAAGGCATAGTAAAATGTTACTGTAAGACAAAAACACCACCGCATTTCTCTCCGCCAAAACTCAACAGCACTTGGCAAAATACACAGGCAGGCTACAGTTAACACCATCTGATCGAAAATGTATTCACTCTACATCATTCAAAACACCGTATGCTACTTCAAAACACTGTATAACTCAAGAACACCTAAATGTATATACACCCATGAAACTGATTGAGATCAAAAGGTTACTATGCAGAATTATGCTGCATGGATGTTTCACCTGTAAAAGAATAAAATCATTCACTATTGAATGCGGTTCGCCATAGTTGAGAACAAGTTCTCATTTTACAACTGCGACCTTGAACATTACCGTTTTACAGTAATGTTATACTATGCTATATAAGGTTCTGTTATATAGAATACTGTGATCAGTGATCTTGCAGACATTGAGCTTTAATCTAACTTTATTAAAATGAGCACCATTTTCCTGAGTAGCCTGTTCTGTGCGTAAAGTGGAGAATATACACCTGCGCAGAACGTGATCTGAACATGTGGTAAGCTCCAGATCTTTTCTGCACTAAAGATCCTCAATAATTCAGATCCACAGCCACTCCATAAAAATAATAATGCATTTCAGCCAAAGTAAACATTTCAATGGGATTCTGTATAGTGGGTGGTGTAATGCATTGCATACCAAATAAAATGTTTCAATGGGAAAGAAAAGAGGGTGGGAGGGGAAGAGAGAATAGACAAATATTTGGTCCCCATTTTTGATTATAATCCACTTTATCAAACAATCCTCTTTCCAGGAAAAAAGGCAGAGGTGGAGGAAGAGATGAAGACAGAGGGGGAAAGACTCAAATCTCTCCTACTTCTACATTTTCAAAACTCTACTGACAGATGTTTTTAAAAATAAGCAGATTTATTTGTTGAGCTTCTTCATCCTCTGGTCCAGGGCAGCAAAGTTCTCTTCTACAGACAGGAGATTCTCCTTCATGGTGGTCTGCACCTGAGGGAGGAGAGGGAGATGGTTTAAGAGTCTAGGCCTGTACAGTAGGGGAGACCGGCATTAATAGTAACAAGGGGCAATTGTAACACTTTGAATTTCCTCAAACACGTTAGAGTGATGAAATTCACTCAGTACATGTCCTTTTAGGTCTTCTTCCTGCTTTCACCCAAATCTCACTATGTGCATATTTTATGGGAATCCTTAAAAAAAAAAAGCATAAAAATAATTCAAACTAGCATAATTGAATCACTGTTTGCGAAACATTGACATTCGTCACTATTGTCTCTTGCTAGGCATATGGTTTTGTCATGTCTGCTAGGGTTGGGGGCAATTGTAACGTGTTAAATTGACCCTGAGCCAAGCAGCCAAATGATGAAAACAAGTGATTTTAACATAAAGATTGTATGAATTATTCATTAATTATACAAATACTAACTTGAAATAGTCTTTGGGGCCAGTAGTGTCAAAGAAGTTGTAAACAGATAATCTGGGCACCATCAGACAATTCAAGATATTTTGAGGAACTGACTGGCCATGCATAAAAATCGGTGTCACTGTAAATATTGGTTCCGTACAGTGCTTTCAGAACGTATTCACACCCCTGGACTTTTCCCACAATTTGTTACAAAATAACAATACATGTTAGGGAAGGGAAAGGAGGATACTAGTCAGTTGTACAACTGAATACATTCAACTGAAATGAGTCTTCCTCATTTAACCAAACTCCTCTGAATCAGAGGTGCCTTAAAATCGTCATCCACGTCTTCGGTGCCAGGGGCAGAACGACAGAGTTTTACCTTGTCAGCTCGGGGATTCGATCCAGCAACCTTCCGGCTACTGACCCAACGCTCCTACCCTCCAGGTCACAGCTGTAATTGCACCTGTGGCAGCGATTATGGCTGTGAGCCTTTCTGGGAAAGTCTCTAGATCGCTGCACACCTGGATTGTACAACTGAGTGACAGTTCATACAAGGAAATCAGTCAATTTAAATGAATTATGCCCTCATCTATATATTTCACATGACTGGGCAGGGGCGCAGCCATGGGTGGGACTGGGATGGCATAGGACCACCCTCTGGGGAGCCAGGCCCAGCCAATCAGAATGAGTTTCCCCCACAAAAGGGCTTAGACAGAAATACACCCCCCCCCCCGACGATCCTGCAGGTGAAGAAAAATCTTGAAAGTACAGTTGTAAAAACCATCAAGCGCTATGATGAAACTGGCTCTCATGAGGACCGCCAAAGGAATGGAAGACCCAGAGTTACCTCTGCTGCAGAGGATAAGTACATTAGAGTTACCAGCCTCAGAAATTGCAGCCCAAATAAAATGCTTCAGAGTAACAAACACATCTCAACATCAACTTTTCATAGGAGACTGCATGAATCAGTCTTCATGTTTGAATTGCTGCAAAGAAACCACTACTAAAGGACACCAATAAGGAGGAGACTTGGTCCAAGAAACACGAGCAATGGACATTAGACCAGTGTAAATCTGTCCTTTGGTCTGGATGAGTCCAGATTTGAGATTTTTTGTTCCAGAGTAGGTGAACGGATGATCTCTGCATGTATGGTTCCCACCATGAAGCATGGAGGAGGTGGTGTGACGTCGTGGGGGGTGCTTTGCTGGTGACACTGTCTGATTTATTTAGAATTCAAGGCACACTTAACCAGCATGGCTACCACAACATTCTGCAGCGATATGCCATCCCATCTGGTTTGCGCTTATCATTTGTTTTTCAATATGACAATGACCCAACACACCTCCAGGCTGTTTAAGGGGCTACTTGACCAAGGAGGAGAGTGATAGAGTGCAGCATCAGATGACCTGGCCTCCACAAAATCACCCAACCTCAACCCAATTAAAAATGGTTTGGGATGAGTTGGACTGCAGAGTAAAGGAAAAGCAGCCAACAAGTGCTCAGCATATGTGGGAACTACGCCAAGAGCGTGTAAAGCTGTCATCAAGGCCAAGGGTGGCAACTTTGAAGAATCTAAAATTTATACAGTTGAAGTCGGAAGTTTACATACACTTTAGTCAAATACATTTAAACTCAGTTTTTCATAATTCCTGACATTTAATCCTAGTAAAAATTCCCTATCTTAGTTAGGATCACCACTATTTTAAGAATGTTAAATAATAGTAGAGAGAATCATTTATTTCAGCTTTTATTTCTTTCATCACATTCCCAGTGGGTCAGAAGTTTACATACCTTTAAATTGTTTAACTTGGGTCAAATGTTTCAGGTAGCCTTCCACACGCTTCCCACAATAAGTTGGGTGAATTCTGGCCCATTCCTCCTGACAGAACTGGTGTAACTGAGTAAGGATTGTAGGCCTCCTTGCTCACACACACTTTTTCAGTTCTACCCACACATCTTCTATAGGATTGAGGTCAGGGCTTTGTGATGGCCACTCCAATAGCTTGACTTTGTCCTTAATTTTGCCACAACTTTGGAAGTATGCTTGGGGTCATTGTCCATTTGGAAGACCCATTTGCGACCAAGCTTTAACTTCCTGACTGATGTCGCTTCAATATATCCACATAATTTTCCTTCCTCATGATGCCATCTATTTTGTGAAGTGCACCAGTCCCTCCTGCAGCAAAGCACCCCCACAACACGATGCTGCCACCCCCGTGCTTCACAGTTGGGATGGTGTTCTTTGGCTTGCAAGCCTCCCCCTTTTTCCTCCAAACATAACGATGGTTTTCATTATGCCAAACATATTCCTCCAGCATCTTCACAAGGTCCTTTGCTGTTGTTCTGGGATTGATTTGTACTTTTCGCACCAAAGTACATGAATCTCTAAGAGACAGAACGCGTCTCCTTCCTGGGCGGTATGACAGCTGCGTGTCCCCATGGTGTTTATACTTGCGTACTATTGTTTGTACAGATGAACGTGGTACCTTCAGGCATTTGGAAATTGCTCCCAAGGATGAACCAGACTCGTGGAGGTCTAACATTTTTTTTTACTCAAATGATCATTTTTCTGGAATTTTCCAATCCAACTTCTGACCCACTGGAATTGTGATATAGTGAATTATAAGTTAAATAATTTGTCTGTAAACAATTGTTGGATGAATTACTTGTGCCATGCACAAAGTAGATGTCCTAACCAACTTGCCAAAACTATAGTTTGTTAATATGAAATCTGTGGAGTGGTTGAAAAATGAGTTTTAATGACTTCAACCTAAGTGTATGTCAATTTCCGACTTCAACTATCTATAAAAGACATCCTCCAGTGCAGAGTGTATTGAATGGAGAGGCTACCTAGCTACGCAAGAGAGTAAGACCTTTGTCAAAAAAAGACAATGCACAGTGTACACAAGGTGACACCTTGTGGGGGTCATGTACATGTTTGTCCCAGATAGATGAGATAACTTTATTACCCTTTCCACACCATCATTTCTCATTGTCCTTTTCAGCACAGTTCCAGCAACTATGATGGATGGGTAACCAAGTCAGTGCAGTACACTACAGCTCAATGCATTGAGCAAGGTACAAGAGCTCAGTAGTGTAAAGGTCACGTCAGTCCCAGCAGCAGTCCTACCAACCTGTGAGAGCAGTGTGATATGTGTCCTACAGCAGTGTGAAAGCAGTGAGTGGTGTACGGTTTCCTACCTGTGAGAGCAGTGTTCCATTGTCCTTCAGAGAATTATTGATCATCTGCTGGGTGGTGTCCAGGTGGGTCAGCAGCTGACCAAACTGCATGGCTAGAGAGACAGAGTCACAGGTCATCAGACAGACACTGACCATCAGAGTTAAGCAATTGCTATGGCTGCATTTACACAGGCAGCCCAATTCTGATCTTTTGACCAATCAGATCTTTGGCCAATAATTAAGCAACATTTCAGAATTGGGCTGCCTGTGTAAATGCAGCCAGAGAGTTAAGCCATCTGAATACCAACAAGGCACAGAGAGAGAGACAGAGCTATGTAGGCACTACAGACTAGCAGAGGGGATCTTCTAGCCAAATCCAGTGCGACTCAAATAACAACGCATGTGCTCCGGACTGCATGTGCTGCTGAAAGGGCGTCCCATTCAAGTCAATGAAGGCATAATGGGTGGGCTGGCAGCTATTGCAAATGTACCCAGAGGAGCAAAGCAGGAAGTAAAAGCAGGAAGTGTACCAACAAATGTGTGCTGTGATATGTTGATTCAACTCAACTGACATTACAAAAAAATAGAGTACATTCCATGAGCCACATCAGTTAACACCATTTGAAATAACCTTTTCTATATTACATGGAAGTTGCATCACAATACCAGGCAGCCATTGCGAGTGTAGCAATGAGTCTACCAGTCAAATTGCCAAGGTTAGAGGTTCCAAGCCCGTTCTAACCATCATTTTTCTGTGTGTGCTGCTGCTGCACTGTGGGGGGTGTTGCCTGGGCAACCAAAGACTTGTTTGTGTTCCTGGTTGACAGACATGCTCAGAAAAGTAATATCACAACTTAAGCTTTCTGCCTGCCTAATCGATTCTATCCCCACCATCTTCTTCAAAACGATTCACTCCCACTTTCCCCACTGCACTAAAAACTGCTATGTTGAAACCACTTCTGAAGAAAAGTAATCTAGATTGGCTGAAAAATTGCTAAGAGCTGAACAATGAGCTGAACAATCTCCAACCTTCCATTCTTAAATAAAATTTGGGAGAAATTGATGATTTAAGTGCCAACTATTTTTGAAAAATTCCAATCAGGTTTTCGTGCACATCAAAGCACAGAGATCAACTTAGTCAAAGTGGTAAATGATCTTCGAGCCAACACAGATGCCAACACAGATGCCAAACAGCTCTCTGTCCTTGTACTCATTTAAGTGCTGCATTCGACACTTGACCATGATGTCCTTCTGGACAGGTGGGTTGGCCTCTCCGGTCAAGTTCGAAATTGGTTTAGGACCTACTTAATCTTTCAAGAGTTTGTCACCTTGGTGAACATAACTCAGAACAAAAAATGTGCGATGTTCAAAAAAGTTTGATTGTCGATTTTGGGTCCAGAACTGTTCAGTTTATATAGGTTACCCGAGTTATCAGAAAGCACAATCGATTTTCACTGCTACACAGACAATACACAACTTTACATGTGTCAGAGGATTTTAGCGCCACGGATAAATTACTGTATTAAATATTTAAATAGTTGGATGGCTCAACTTCCTCCAGCTAAATCAAGATAAGACCAAGGTACTTATTGTGGGAGCCAAAGCTAAGTGAGAATAGCCACACATTTTAATTCACGGGCAATAAAGACAAAACACCAGGTAAAAAACGTAGGTGTTATTTCAGATTCGGAACAATTTCAAAATCACCCATTAGGAATGTGACAAATAGTTTTTTGCCACCTGAGGAACACCAGACGGAGAGCACACATTACACCGGTTTTAAGGTTTCTGCAAATCAAATCAAATGTTATTTGTCACATGCGCCGAATACAACAGGTGTAGGCCCTACAGTGAAATGCTTACTTACAAGCCCTTAACATGTATTATTCTTAACTGCATTGTTGGTTAAGTAAAATATAGATTTAAATAACAAATAATTAAAGAACAGCAGTAAAATAACAGTAAATGTGCGGGGGCACAGGGTAGTCGAGGTAATATATACATGTAGGTAGAGTTAAAGTGACTATGCATAGATAATAAACAGAGAGCAGCAGCAGCAGCGTAAAAGAGGGGTGGGGTGGGGGGACAATGCAAATAGTCCGGGTAGCCATTTGATTAGCTGTTCAGGAGTCTTATGGCTTGGAGGTATTTTAATAAAAATAATTATTTAACCTTTATTTAAGTAGGCAAGTCAGTCAAGAATAAATTCTTATTTACAATGACGGCCTACCGGGGAACAGTGGGTTAACTGCCTTGTTCAGGGGCAGCTCTGGGAATCGATCCAGCAACCTTTCGGTTACTGGCCCAACACCCTAACCAATAGGCTACCTGCCGCCCCAAAAGCTGTAGAAGGTAGAAGCTGTTAAGAAGCCTTTTGGACCTAGACTTGGCACTCCAGTACTGCTTGCCGTGCGGTAACAGAGAGAACAGTCCATGACTAGGGTGACTCGAGTCTGACCATTTTTAGGGCCTTCCTCTGACAACGCCTGGTATAGAGGTCAAAGATGGCAGGAAGCTTGGCCCCAGTGATGCACTGGGCCGTATGCACTAATGAGCAGTTGCCATACCAGGCAGTGATGAAACCAGTCAGGATGCTCTTGATGGTGCAACTTTGAGGATCTGGGGACCCATGCCACATTTTCAGTCTCCTGAGGGGGAATAGGCTTTGTCGTGCCTATTGTGTCTTGACGACTGTCTTGGTGTTTGGACCATGATAGTTTGTTGGTGATGTGGACACCAAGGAACTTGAAGCTCTCAACCTGCTCCACTACAGCCCCGTTGATGAGAATGGGGGCGTGCTCAGTCCTCTTTTTCCTGTAGTCCACAGTCTTGATCACGTTGAGGGAGAGGTTGTTATCCTGGCATCACACTGAAGGGTCTCTCACCTCTGCCCTCTCTCACCTCGTTGTCAGTGATCAGGCCAACCACTGTTGTGTCGTTGGCAAACTTAATGATGGTGTTGGAGTCGGCTACAGAGAGCGTGATTACACAGTCATTCTGAACAGCTGATGCTCCGATGCATGCTTCAGTGTTTCTTGCCTTAAAGCGAGCAGAGAAGTAATTTAGCTTGTCTGGGAGGCTCGTGTCACTGAGCAGCTCGCAGCTGTGCTTCCCTTTGTAGTCTAATAGTTTGCAAGCCCTGCCACATCCGACGAGCATCAGAACCGGTGAAGTACGTTACAATCCTAGTCCTGTATTGACTCTTTTCCTTTTTGATGGTTTGTCGGCGGACATAGCAGCATTTCTTATAAGCGTCCGGGTTAGAGTCCCGCTTCTTGAAAGCGGCAGCTCTACCCTTTAGCTCAGTGCGGATGTTGCCTGTAATCCATGGCTTCTGGTTGGGGTATATACGTACGGTCATTGTGGGGACGACGACATCATCAATGCACTTATTGATGAAACCAGTGACTGATGAGGAGTACTCCTCAATGCCATCGGAAAAATCCCAGAACATATTCCAGTCTGTGCTAGCAAAACAGTCCTGTAGCTTAGCATCTGCCTTTGTGGTAGTAAATAGACAGCTACAAAAAATAGATAAACTCTTGGTAAATAGTGTGGTCTACAGCTTATCATGATATACTCTACCTCAGGCGAGCAAAACCTTGAGACTTCCTTAATATTAGACTTGGTGCACCAGCTGTTTACAAATATACACAGACCACCACCCCATCTTACCGAAGTCAGCTGTTCTATCCTGCCAATGTATCGCGCAAGCTGCATTTTATCCAGGTCGTCGTTCAGCCACGACTCGGTGAAACATAAGTTATTACAGTTTTTAATGTCCCGTTGGTAGGATATCCGTAGGTAGTCCATTTTGTTTCCAATGATTTTCCATTGGCTAATAGGACTGATGGTAGAGGCAGATTACTCACTCGCCGTCGGATCCTTACAAGGCACCCCGATCCACGATATCTCCGTCTCTTTCTCACGCAAATGACGGTGATTTGGGCCTTGTCAGTTGTCTGTAGAATATCCTTTGCGTCCGACTAGTTAAAGAAAATATCTTTGTCCAATACAAGGTGAGTAATCGCTGTCCTGATATCCAGAAGCTCTTTTCGGTCATAAGAGACTGTGGCAGAAACATTATGTATAGAATAAGTTACAAATAATGTGAAAAAACACATAATAGCACAATTGGTCAGGGGGCCTGTGAGTTTTAGAATACATTTTAATATTATATTGGTTTTTAAATCAATCCAATCAAGACATTATTTTAAGTTATGTTCCCAGTAGGTCCCTCAGGTCCTCTGGCACTGACATTTTAACCATCCCAAAGCCTAGGACCAAGAGGCATGGGAGTTATGCCCCCAGCTTCTGAAATAGCCTGCCAGAGAACCTAAGGTGGGCTGAAACTGTGGACATATTTAAAAGAGATCTTAAAAAACATTTTTAGCTTTGCATTTCCTTAGGGTGCTTTTAGTTATTCAGTTAGTGTCATTCTTTAGTTTTTTTTATCTTATGTTTGTTGTGTAGTAAATATTTCAGCTTTTATTTAAAAAACAGTTTTTCCCTGTAAAGCACATTGCGTTGCATTCCATGTCAAATGTGCTGTATAAATAAATCTCAATTTTATTTTATTTGTTGCTTGTTTCAGCAAGGAGCAACAAAGTTTAATCACGTTGTTAAGAGTCCATGTTACCGCAGAAACAGACTCAACCGCACAAATGTCCGGGTCCCGTCTTCCGTCAGCTGTTAGTTTTTAAGGTTATTATATTTATGACAGTCCTTATCCATAAACTTCAGTTACACAGTAATTGTGCCAGCCCTAGTTATTACCTTGTTCATGCAACTCTTTGACAGCCATGAGCCTCTGCACCACCTGAGGCAGAGAGGTTGCCATGGCGTCCCACTTCTGCACCACGTCATACAGCTGAGACACCTGACAGACATAACAGTTATTTGAATAACATAAATATAATATTACTGTAACAAGTTGCAGACCAAATAATGATAAGGTTGGGGGTGAACAATATTGACTGACAGCAGAACGAGTTGCTGCAAAACGCAGTCGGAATAATGGTTGGTAATGGATTGTCAGGGTTTGATCTATAGGGGACAGTTTGGGCCAAGAGTTTTTCCTAGTCAGGCCACAATTACTTTAAAACATTCAGTGTGAAATAGTACTAAGATGCTGTATAAAGCTCACATTTTCAAAGTTTTACATAAAAAAACACATAGTTACTGACCTTGTTCTGTGTTTCAGCATCTTCAATGGCTGCCTTGTGCTTTGCAATCTCATTCATCTTCCCAAGGACACTCTATACATAAACACAAAAACGTCACATGTACATACAGTTGAAGTCGGAAGTTTACATACACTTAGGTTGAAGTCATTAAAACTCATTTTTCAACCACTTCACAGATTTCATGTTAACAAACTATAGTTTTGGCAAGTCGGTTAGGACATCTACTTTGTGCATGACAAGTAATTATTCCAACAATTGTTTACAAACAGATTATTTCACTATATCACAATTCCAGTGGGTCAGAAGTTTACATACACTAAGTTAACTGTGCCTTTAAACAGCTTGGAAAATTCCAGATAATGATGGCTTTAGAAGCTTCTGATAGGCTAATTGACTTCATTTGAGTCAATTGGAGGTGTACCTGTGGAAGTATTTCAAGGCCTACCTTCAGACTCAGTGCCTCTTTGCTCGACATCATGGGAAAATCAAAAGAAATCAGCAAAGACCTCCAAAAAAAAAATGGTAGACCTCCACAAGTCTGGTTCATCCTTGGGAGAAATTTCCAAATGCCTGAAGGTACTACGTTCATCTGTACAAACAATAGTACGCAAGTATAAACACCATGGGACCACGCAGCCATCATACCGCTCAGGAAGGAGACGCGTTCTGTCTCCTAGAGATGAACGTACTTTGGTACGAAAAGTGCAAATCAATCCCAGAACAACAGCAAAGGACCTTGTGAAGATGGAGGAAACATGTACAAAAGTATCTATATCCACAGTAAAACGAGTCCTATATCGACATAACCTGAAAGGCCGCTCAGCAAGGAAGAAGCCACTGCTCCAAAACCGCCATAAAAAGCCAGACTACGGTTTGCAACTGCACATGGGGACAAAGATCGTACTTTTTGGAGAAATGTCCTCTGGCCTGATGAAACAAAAATAGAACTGTTTGGACATACTGACCATTGTTATGTTTGGAGGAAAAAGGGGGAGGCTTGCAAGCCAAAGAACACCATCCCAACTGTGAAGCACAGGGGTGGCAGCATCATGTTGTGGGGGTGCTTTGCTGTAGGAGGGACTGGTGCACTTCACAAAATAGATGGCATCATGAGGAAGGAAAATGATGTGGATATATTGAAGCAACATCTCAAGACATCAGTCAGGAAGTTAAAGCTTGGTCGCAAATGGGTCTTCCAAATGGACAATGACCCCAAGCATACTTCCAAAGTTGTGGCAAAATGGCTTAAGGACAACAAAGCCAACGTATTGGAGTAGCCATCACAAAGCCCTGACCTCAATCCTATAGAAAATGTGTGTGCAGAACTGAAAAAGCGTCTGCGAGCAAGGAGCCCTACAAACCTGACTCAGTTACACCAGTACTGTCAGGAGGAATGGGTCAAAATTCACCCAAGTTATTGTGGAAACTTGTGGAAGGATACCCGAAACGTTTGACCAAAGTTAAACAATTTAAAGGAAATGTTACCAAATACTAATTGAGTGTATGTAAACTTCTGACCCACTGGGGTCACTTCTATTATTCTGACATTTCACATTCTTAAAATAAAAGTGGTGATTCTAACTGACCTAAGACAGGGAATTCTTACTAGGATTAAATGTCAGGAATTGTGAAAAACTTTAAATGTATTTTGCTAAGGTGTATGTAAACTTCCGACTTCAACTGTAAGTGTAGTATTGCAGTACAAAAAAAAATGGTGTTGGTTGTCAAGGTCCCTGCAGGCCTTATGACAACTAGAAGCAGGAAGACACAGTGTGGAGTAGGCTGAAGTTGCCCCTGATCAGTTTAGCATTTGCCTCTGCAATGGTATAGGTGTGTTACCTGCAGTCTGGCCTCTACCTGATCCAGAGTGGCTGAGTCCAGAGCACTGACCCTCGCCTGCAGCAGCTCCATGGTGTCCTGGGGGGGGGGATAGAGAGAGAGAGAGCGCGATGTAGTGGGGGGACGAGGTCACAGGATTAACAGGGATTGATGGGATTCCAATCATGACCGGCGAAGGGAAGTTGTGGCTATGTAGGTTGAACTTTATAATTTTTTGTAATTCTGCCTCAGTACCTAACAGTGATTGATGACACATCTAGAATGTCTGTCAAACAAGGGTTAACAGTGATTGATTATAAGGGTTGAGTTCAGTACTGAAAGAAGAGTGCAGAAGAGACTCACCATGAGACTGCCTCCCTGCACCCCAGCACTCAGAGGACCCTGTTTGTCTGATCCAGAGCCCACAGCAGTCTCCAGCTCTGCGAGCCGCTTCTCCAGCTCTGCCATCTACACACAGGAGACATGGAGAATTAACTACTAAATCATGTAACAAAGACAAATAATTTAGTCAACAGACCACACACACTAACGTTACATCTCCAACCCATCTAGCACAACAGACAAAAGCCAACACTCATTGAGCCCTCTTCACTCCCATGCGCACGCATAGCAACTGGTGACCTTTGCAACGATTACCTTGGCAGCGTCGGTGAACTTCTCCTGCTCTGGCCGGCTGTGCAGCTCATAGAGCACCACACCTTCAGGACATTTAGCTGCTGCTGGGGCCTTCCCCTCCCCTGTACTCCCCCTACTGCTCCTTGCTGCCTCCAGTTGGGTTAACAGACGCCTGGGGGAGAGGAGATAAGGAGGGGGGAGAGGAAGAAATTGAGAAAAAAAAGGGGGGAGAAGGGAGAGGAGAGAGGGAGGGTAAGGAAGGGAATAACACAATGGGGATAAGAACCAGGGAAAAGACGATAAGTATTTAACATGAGTCATTTAGCAGACGCTCTTTTCCAGAGTGACTTAAAGGAGCAATTAGGGTTTAAGTGCCTTGTTCAAGGGCACATGATCAGATTTTTCACCTAGTCTGCTCAGGGATTCAAAAGAGCGACCTTTCGGTTACTGGCTCAACGCTCTTAACCGCTAAGCTACTTGCCACCTTTTAAGTCTTTAATACGAGCAGCGACTGCTAAGACTGCATAATATCGTCTCCCTTTCTGACAACGATGTAACCATCTGAGACATGAAATGAGTAAATTGCAGTTGCCACCATTTTTAATCCCTTCTTCCTTCCCTCTCCTCTCCTCTTCTGGTGAGCACTTCTGGGAACCAGCAGGGAGTCCGTTCCCCTCCCTCACTTACTTGGCCAGTGCTCCGTCTGGGTCAGCTAGGTTGATATGTGCCTGCGGGCCCAGCAGAGAGTCCAGGTGGGCAGAGACCAGCTGTTGTTTGAGCTGGGCAGCTTGCTGGGCAAGGACTACTGGGGTCAGACGCTCCTCTGCACTGCTATCCTTCGTGGTCGCCTGGGGGGAGATCGAGACAGATGTGATGAGCACACATTAAAAAGGGCAAACACTGATTTGGGGTCGGTCTAGGTCAATGGTGTTTACAGTACATAAAGGATGGTTTCAGGGATTCCTGATTATCCTGTCTGACCTTGGTATTCTAGGCTTAGGGCGTAAGGGCTAGGAAGCAAACAGGTTGTTTGGGACTGTGTCTGGGCCCTACCTGGATGGTTTCCACCTCCTGACTGAGCTCCTGGATCTCATTGACCAGCCGCTGGTACTTCTGCTGGGGGGTTTCCTTCACCCCACAGCCCTCTGCCAACTAGACAGGGAGAAAAGGGGGATTAAGTGAGAAGAGAGCGAGGACAACCAGTTAACTCAGACAACAGAGTGAAGCAGTTGAACAGACAGCAAAACACACACAGTATTAAGAAAGAAAAGGTCTTGCCATTGATATCACAGAAATTATAATGAGATATATATATATACACATACATAAATAAATAAATAATATTATATAACTAAGATGATCAATATGAAATTCAATAATAATGTTGGCCCAGAGTCTACTCACGATCTCATATTCTCCCGACTCATAGCCCACTCTTTTGTTCTTACTGATACGGTCTGAGAAGTCTGGAAGATAATTATTTCAGGAGAGAATATTTGGAAGAATATTAGGTGATTTGTGACCAATTCATGAAATGCCTCATGTCTAGGGCCAGGAGTTTTCCCTGACCATGTTACTAGAGCCAGGAGTTTTCCTGATCATGTGACTGAGGTCAACTGCTCTGCATATAGACTATTATAATATGATACAATATGCAGGAATGGTTCTTCCAGGTCAGGTCGTGTGGTAAGGGGAAAACTCCTGCCCCTACAGTGCATTCGGAAAGTATTCAGATCCCTTTACTTTTTCCACATTTTGTTACGTTACAGCCTTATTCTAAAATGGATCAAATAAAAATAAATCCTCAATCTACACACAATACCCCATAATGACAAAGCAAAAACAGATTTAGACATTTTTGCAAATGTATTAAAAAACTGAAATATCACATTTACAGAAGTATTCAGACCCTTCACTCAGTACTTTGTTGAAGCACCTTTGGCAGCGATTACAGCATTGAGTCTTCTTGGGTATGACTTTACGCGCTTGGTACACCTGTATTTGGGGAGTTTCTCCCATTCTTCTCTGCAGATCTTCTCAAGCTCTGTCAGGTTGGATGGGGAGCGTCACTGTACAGCTATTTTCAGGTCTCTCCAGAGATGTTTGATCGGGTTCAAGTCCGGGCTCTGGCTGGGCCACTCAAGGACATCGAGACTGGTCCCGAAGCCATTCACTCCTGCGTTGTCTTGGCTGTGTGCTTAGGGTCGTTGTCCTGTTGGAAGGGGAACCTTCACCTCAGTCTGAGGTCCTGAGCAGGTTTTTAAATCAAGGATATTTTTGTACTTCATCTTTGTCGATACGTTAATCTCTGCTCCGTTCATCTTTCCCTCGTTCCTGATTAGTCTCCCAGTCCCTGCCGCTGAAACACATTCCCACAGCATGATGCTGCCACCACCATGCTTCACTGTAGGGATGGTGCCAGGTTTCCTCCAGATGCAACACTTGCCATTCAGGCCAAAGAGTTCAACCTTGGTTTCATCAGACCATCTTGTTTCTCATGGTCAGAGTCCTTTAGGTGCCTTTTGGCAAACTCCAAGTGGGCTGTCATTTTGCTTTTACTGAGGAGTGGCTTCTGTCTGGCCACACTACCATAAAGGCCTGATTGGTAGAGTGCTGCAGAGATGGTTGTGATTTTGGAAGGTTCTCCCATCTCCACAGAGGAACTATCGGGTTCTTGGTCACCTCCCTGACCAAGGCCCTTCTCCCTCGATTGTGCAGTTTGGCCGAGCGGCCAGCTGTAGGACGAGTCTTGGTGGTTCCAAACTTCTTCCATTTAAGAATGTTGGAGGCCACTGTGTTCTTGGGGACCTTCAATGCTGCAGACATTTTTTAGTACCCTACCCAGATCTGTGCCTCGACACAATCATGTCTCTGAGCTCTACGGACATTTCCTTCGACCTCATGGCTTGGTTTTCGCTCTGACATGCATTGTCAACTGTGGGACCTTACATAGAATAGTGTGTGCCTTTCTAAATCATGTCCAATCAATTGAATTTACCACAGGTGGACACCAAATCAAGTTGTAGGACCATCTCAAGGATGATCAATGGAAACAGGATACACCTGAGCTCAATTTCGAGTCTCATAGCAAAAGCTCTGAATACTTATGTAAATAAGGAATCTGTGTTCAATTTTTTATACATTAGCAAAATAATCTAAAAACCTGTTTTCACTTTGTCATTATGGGGTACTGTGTGTAGATTGATGAGGGAAAAAAACAATTGAATGAATTTTTGAATAAGGCTGTAATTTAAAATGTGGAAAAACTCAAAGGGTCTGAATACTTTCCGAATGCATTGTATATCATGCCTGGACATCCAGCTGTTGGATGTAGTAGACTGACCGAGCCCTTTAGTACTGACGCATTTGTCCTTGAACTTGTCGTAGGCTGCATTAGGGTTGACCACAATCCTCTCCACACTGTCACTGCACAGCTCTTCCTGTTGTGGAGGGAGGCACCAGAGAGAAAGTAACGTCAGATATACCACAGGAATACACAACAGACAGGCTACATCTCACCAGTCTTTATGCAGCCATATTCTTCACTTCCTCGTCTCCAATCCCCTCAGAGATTGACTTTAACAGCCAATCTCGGCAAAGTCGCAAATGTACACATGGTTTGTGAATGAGAGGTCTGCGAATGGATCTAGGGCAGAATTATTCCAAAGGATTGATTCCCATTTGATTGAGAGAGATTTATGCTGTTAGTATTCTCTCCATGGACCATCTGTCACACTGGCTCTTTAAATATGATCTGGGAACTAGTCCTTTGTATCTGTACAACCAGAACCATTAGAGGTGTACAGCCAGCCTCAGACAATATATTAGCTACAAAGCTAATTGTCATCTGTAGTCTATAATTGTCAATACATTAAACCAGTCACAGAGATACAGCTGAATTTGAGTTTATTCAGACAGTTTGACAGAGAACCCATGTGAGATGCCAATCAACGACAGCTCCAACTCTCACACACCTCTAAATAACACCAGCGAAGACACATATTGACATGGATCTGTATTCAGTTGGAGAAACCAGTCTATTCTCCAGGAAGGCAAACCGAGATGGTGATTTATAATTTGATCAGCAAAGAGAAAGAATTTAGAGTCCTGAACAAAGTAATGAAGGTATGCCGTGTATTGTTTCAACTGGGTCCACAACCAATCATCTTTAAACAAGTTCTTTATTGACCAATGAAACAGAACACTAACTGTGTAAGAGGGTGTGAAGAGAATGCGGATGGAAAGTTAACATTGACTCTGGGGTATCCAAGAACCAGGACTAGGAACCAACGACTGCTCTACATGAAAATTAACCGCTTGCACAGCTGACTGATGGAAGCTTTTGGGCCTAAAACCTTAGGCAAATGGTAGGGGGGAGCGAAGAATACAGTAGCATAAAACCCAAAGCACATCATATGATAGTTTGGTTTTAGTTTTAGCCTATTTGGTATTCAGAGTTTCTCCTGTGGCTTTAGTCTTTTTTTTTTAATGAGATCAGCTATTGCCTGTTAATAATTCCATCCATGACATGTATCTACTCATCGGAAGAATCAGACTCCTATCATTAGTTGTTCCGGGAACCTATGACTAAGAAAAATTGAAGAGCATCATTGTAGAGCCTCAGGCAACTGTGCACTAGGTTGAGTATTGAGGAACTGAGTATGAAGTGATCAATGTGTCTAAGGTCCAAATGATCAGCTCACATGAATCAACGGGCCTAATGGGATTAATCACCACTAATACAGACAGTAAAGACACACTGACACAGTACA
This sequence comes from Thymallus thymallus, assembly GCA_023634145.1. Lineage (NCBI taxonomy): Eukaryota > Metazoa > Chordata > Actinopteri > Salmoniformes > Salmonidae > Thymallus > Thymallus thymallus. The sequence continues at coordinate 42,435,892 of CM042410.1, forward strand.
GACACACATGCAACACAGACTGACAAGTAGATGTTAGAAGGAAGGAGGGAGGGGGGGGAGTCAGTATTTGAGGATCTTACCAGCTCCTTGGATTCCCAAAGAGAGTTAGAGAAAGAGGAAGAGCACATGGAGAGAACAAAAAAAGAGAAGAGAGAGAGGCACAGATTAATGTGGTTATCACATGCCATGCACAACAGCAGCAGCCAGCCTGTCACTGCCAGGGGAGATAAGAGAACAGTGTTCTCTCATGACGTTGCGGTTCTTTCTCCCTCAGTCCCACAGGGCCTATGCCATGGTTACTGTGACACATCAGCAGCATTGGTTATAGGCTGTTGACGTCACAGATCATACTGTACACACACAGGCAAAAGATGAATGTAATATGTTGTATGTGTGACTGGGAATATAAATATCTGATCTCCTGTGTGTGCAGGCAACATATGCCCTGAGCCCCTTACTATTCACTCAAGCCTATAATCCTGTACTTGGTATTGTTAACATCATGTAGTCACTGAAAGGAGGGAATTGCCATTTCTGAGCCTCTAAGTCAAAGATGAGATGGTTAGAAAGAAAATGGGTTTAGAGCCATAGGATGAGGTAAATAAACATAACAGTGTGACACCCATCCATTAAGAAACTGTGTGAGTGATGAAATCCTGATGGTAACAGATATTAAAAGTAGGCTAGACCAAATCTGCAATTTACATTCTGAATGGTTTACAGTGTGTTGCAGTATTAAACCTAGTGTTTGATTAGCTACGTAGTTAGTAACGATATTTAGTTAGTAACGCTATTTAGTTAGTAAGCTTCTGTTAACATGTATACTGTTATAAGTGGGGGAAAGGGATGTAAAAACAAATACAGTAGCAGCACACACAATAACAGACAGACATCTTAGAGTCAATATCCTCTGACGCTACAAGTCTATGTCAAGGTGAAAACGGGGGATTATTAGGCCTACTAAATATCTTGCATGAATACTAATCCATGAAAAACACCATTGCCTACAAAAGTGATAAACCATTTGGCCAAGTGCACGACAAAAACAGAATTGATACTTAAATCACAGAGCAATGGGGCACATTACATAATCATGAAGGTAGGCTATTCTCATAATTTCAACCCAATTTGAAGAGGTGAAGAAAAAGTGGACAGGAAGGATTTACAACACATGCAGTTTACCGCACTGAGAGAAAAATAACCTCTTACTTGTACAAACTAGCCTCCCAGGAGGGGCGGGTGGGGAGAGAAGGCAAAACAAGGCAGGCGGAGGGAGGGAGGGAGGGAGGGAGGGAGGGAGGGAAACCACTATTAGGTTGTTGTGGTGGTGGGAGTCAGACAACACATTTACATATGTTCTACAGCAGACTTGATCCATGAGCCAGCATGATGATACAGAGATGCTAATCAATCAACCACTATGCATCATACAGTGGTTATCATAGAGGAAGTCTCAACAGATGAATCCAAAACTGTGTTCGGGGGTCGAAACTCTCCCTTTCGCTCGCCACAATCCCTTCTTTCCTCTTGCCTCCAACTTTCACTCACCGACTCAAACTGTGCCTGGTCATCTTCTGGCAGGTCGCTGGTCTCATATACATCTGGCTCGTTGGACGCCTATGAAGACAAAAATCATTCAATATTCTATAATACAATTAATATAACACTGACATAGCTAGCTACTTGTGTTCTGATTAAGTGATAATGCCCAAGAAGCCAGTGTTTGGAGGATAGGCCCGAGATGAAGTCAAGTTGTCAAGTTATTTTCCTTTTTGTGATAGCATAAATTGTGACAAAATCTAATTAATTCTCAATTGACAATGCTTTTCCATACTCTGTGGTTTAAGAGTGTCAAATCTAATTATCAATCATGGCAATGCTTAATTTTGCTCTTTTGTTTCCTCATTTCCGTTATTGTTTTCGACCCGTGTTGATTGTCAAACACTGTGGGCAGGGTTTTGGTAACGTGAGGTGGAAGAGAGGTTGCCTGTGCTTGCTGTCAACTATCACTTTCAGTTGAAAAATATATGGCAAATACAAATCAAAACTGGATGGTCTTCAGAGAGAGATGGGAGGGGTTGAGGGTAGCTGAAGGATGGGACTAAAAACAAACAAAAAATATAAATGTAAAATATACTTTGTCCATAAAATGTATATAGTATGTAGATGCCTAAACTGGAAGTAGTGTGTTGCCCAACTAGGGGGAGGGGTGTTAGAGTTGGGGGCAAATATATATATTTTTTTAAACACACAAAAACAATATGGGGTATTGGAAATTATGCAAACAAAGACATTGATAGAAGCCACAATATGCAATATTAAAGCTGATCTACCCACTAATTGTATTTTAGAAATACATTTTTTTAAAGTCCGTTTCATACACAGTTGTATCGATGTAGCATGTATTTAGGCTGTCCCGGCAACTACAGCCAGAGTGGAGAAACTCAGTGTGGTAAATGTTTGAAAGGTGAAGGAAGCATGGAGGGGTCCGAGATAACCAGACTTGTAAAATGGGATAAGGAACAGAAGATGGGCTTTGGAGAAACGCCATTAGTGAGTGCTCTGCAAGCAATGCAGCGGATAAAGGTGCGGCAAGAGTGTGGTGAACGGATAGATGTTATTATAGACAGCGAGGAAGAAGAAAAGCAGAGTGCAGTGGGAAGATATATGTTGAGGAAGAATGGCACCAGACATGATAAAGAACAATCTGGACCAGTAGGAGTGACATTTTCAGAGAAAGTGGACATTATTGTTGATCCATTTGTGGTTTTAGCAAGGGTGAGAAAGGAGTTGGGGGCAGTTGAATCAGTGAAGTTAGCCTATAGTAGACTTGTGATATTTGTTTGTGTTTCTTTTGTCCAGAGGGAGCCGGCACTCCACGTCACACAACTTTGGTCAAAATCTGTTTCTTGCTTTGCTCTTAAGAACAGGGCACCATTGAAAGGATTGTTTTCTGGCAACGCTTTAAGTGTGGAGGTGGAGCAATTGAAGTTGAAAATTCCTGGTGTTTGTGACGGCCGTTGTTTGGTGCGACGTAGAACCAGTGGGGAGCAAGATGAAACAGGAGTCATTGTCAGTCATTTTGAGTCTACCAGACAAAGTCATGTTAGGATATATCAGTTATCCTGTTAGAGCTTTTGTGCAGAATCCACTGCGCTGTTTCAGGTGCAACATTTATGGACATGTTGCAGCAGTATGTAGAGGGAGATTCCAATATGTGGGAAGTTTGCAGGAGGGCATGGGACAGAGGATTGTGTAGTTTTGGTGGATAAAGTTGTGCAGGTCAACAGTAGGGGTGCTCATGTAGCTGGGGATCGAAGTGTCTTGTGCGAGAGAGGCAGGGTGGCTAGTTAGAATAGTGCAGAGGGTGTCCTATGCTGAGGCAGTGAAGAAAGTGGGTGGGTCAAGGGATCCTGAGAGGATCCCAGTGAGTAGTAGTTTTGTGCAAGCACGAATGAGTTATGCTTCAGTAAGGTTGGCTTCTTAGCGTTCATAGCAATGGTTATCAACTGTACCACAGAAATGAAATGTAAATGACAGAGAATAGATGTGGCAGCTGCAGAGAAGTATTTGGGTATACGAGATTTGACTTCAGAAGAGTCTCTCTCTCATGCCTCCTCGTCGCCATGCCGCCGCATCGCCATGTCTGTTTATGAGTTCCAGATTTGGCTGCAGGAGAGTAGTGGTGGACAACACTCGAGGGCATCTTAACTGAGCAATGAGCACATGTACAACTAAGTACCCATATTAAGTTCTACTACTTGGATAGATAGGAGGCAGAGGTTACAAGCATCTACGTACAGTGGCTTGTGAAAGTATTCACCCCCATTGGAATTATTACTATTTTGTTGCCTTACAACATGGAAATAAAATTGTTTTTTGGGGGGTTTGTATAATTTGATTTACACAACATGCCTACAACTTTGAAGATGCAAAATATTTTTTACTGTGAAACGAGAAAAAAAAAAAAAAAACTTGAGCGTGCATCACTATTCACGTTGGATGGGTTCTGCTTGTGTTCAGCAATCTTTAAGTCATACCACAGATTCTCAATTGGATTGAGTTCTGGGCTTTGAATAGGCCATTCCAAGACATTTACACAAGTGTTGCTTTAGCAGTATGATTAGGGTCATTGTCCTGCTGGAAGGTGATCCTCCGTCCCAGTCTCAAATCTCTGGAAGACAAACAGGTTTCCCTCAAGAATGTCCCTGTATTTGGCGCCATCCATCTTTCCTTCAACCCTGACCAGTTTCTCAGTCCCTGCCGATGATGGTGTTCTCAGGGGTGATGAGGTGTTGGGTTTGCACCAGACATAGCGTTTTCCTTGATGGCCAAAAAGCTACATTTTAGTCTCATCTGACCAGAGTACCTTATTTCATATGTTTGGGGAGTCTCCTAGATGCCTTTTGGTGAACACCAAACGTGTTTGCTTATTTTTTTCCTATAAGCAATGGCGTTTCTGGCAACTCTTCCGTAAAGCCCAGCTCTGTGGAGTGTACGGCTTAAAGTGGTCCTATGGACAGATACTCCAATCTCCGCTGTGGAGTTTTGCAGCTCCTTCAGGGTTCTTTGGTCTCTTTGTTGCCTTTGATTAAGGCCCTCCATGCCTGGTCCGTGAGTTTTGGTGGGTGGCCCTCTCTTGGCAGGTTTGTTGTGGTGCCATATTCTTTAAATGTTTTAATAATGGATTTAATGGGGCTCAGTGGGATGTTCAAAGTTTCAGATCATGCGACACTTAGATTGCACACAGGTGGACTTTACTTAACTAATTAGGTGACTTCTGAAGGTAATTGGTTGCACCAGATCTTATTTAGGGGCTTCATAGCAAATGGGGTGAATATATACAGTGGGGAGAATAAGTATTTGATACACTGCCGATTTTGCAGGTTTTCCCACTTATAATGCATGTAGAAGTCTGTAGTTTTTATCATAGGTACTCTTCAACTGTGAGTGACGGAATCTAAAACAAAAATCCAGAAAATCACTTTGTACGATTTTTAAGTAATTAATTTGCATTTTATTGCATGACATAAGTATTTGATACATCAGAAAAGTAGAACTTAATATTTGGTACAGAAACCTTTGTTTGCAATTACAGAGATCATACGTTTCCTGTAGTTCTTGACAAAGTTTGCACACACTGCAGCAGGGATTTTGGCCCACTCCTCCATACAGACCTTCTCCAGATCCTTCAGGTTTCGGGGCTGTCGCTGGGCAATACGGACTTTCAGCTCCCTCCAAAGATTTTCTATTGGGTTCAGGTCTGGAGACTGGCTAGGCCACTCCAGGACCTTGAGATGCTTCTTACGGAGCCACTCCTTAGTTGCCCTGGCTGTGTGTTTCGGGTCGTTGTCATGCTGGAAGACCCAGCCACGACCCATCTTCAATGCTCTTACTGAGGGAAGGAGGTTGTTGGCCAAGATCTCGCGATACATGGCCCCATCCATCCTCCCCTCAATACGGTGCAGTCGTCCTGTCCCCTTTGCAGAAAAGCATCCCCAAAGAATGATGTTTCCACCTCCATGCTTCACGGTTGGGATGGTGTTCTTGGGGTTGTACTCATACTTCTTTCTCCAAACACGGCGAGTGGAGTTTAGACCAAAAAGCTATATTTTTGTCTCATCAGACCACATGACCTTCTCCCATTCCTCCTCTGGATCATCCAGATGGTCATTTGCAAACTTCAGACGGGCCTGGACATGCGCTGGTTTGAGCAGGGGGACCTTGCGTGCGCTGCAGGATTTTAATCCATGACTGCGTAGTGTGTTACTAATGGTTTTCTTTGAGACTGTGGTCCCAGCTCTCTTCAGGTCATTGACCAGGTCCTGCCGTGTAGTTCTGGGCTGATCCCTCACCTTCCTCATGATCATTGATGCCCCACAAGGTGAGATCTTGCATGGTGCCCCAGACCGAGGGAGATTGACCGTCATCTTGAACTTCTAATAATTGCACCAACAGTTGTTGCCTTCTCACCAAGCTGCTTGCCTATTGTCCTGTAGCCCATCCCAGCCTTGTGCAGGTCTAACATTTTATCCCTGATGTCCTTACACAGCTCTCTGGTCTTGGCCATTGTGGAGAGGTTGGAGTCTGTTTAATTGAGTGTGTGGACAGGTGTCTTTTATACAGGTAACGAGTTCAAACAGGTGCAGTTAATACAGGTAATGAGAGGAGAACAGTAGGGCTTCTTAAAGAAAAACTAACAGCTCTGGAATTCTTACTGGTTGGTAGGTGATCAAATACTTATGTCATGCAATAAAATGTAAATTAATTATTTAAAAAATCATACAATGTGATTTTCTGGATTTTTGTTCCATCTCTCACAGTTTAAGTGTACCTATGATAAAAATTACAGACCTCTACATGCTTTGTAAGTAGGAAAACCTGCAAAATCGGCCGTGTATCAAATACTTGTTCTCCCCACTGTATGCACGACACCACTTTTCAGTTTTTTTAGAATTATAATTTTTTGAAACCAATTTCGACTATTTTAAGTATGGCCATTACATGAAATCAAAATAAATTACAATTTAAATTACAGGCTGTAATGCAACAAAATAGGAAAAACGCCAAGGGGGATGAATACTTTTGCAAAGCACTGTAGATACTGTATGTTTGCAAGTCATTACTTGGCAGTGATTGTGCAACCCAAAGACACATTGGGGCAGTTTCGCAGACAGTTTAATTTAGTACTAGGCTAATTCTAATTAAATTAACCCCGTTTTTTTTTATGTCTTTGCTTAACTTCAAATTAATTAGTTCTAGACTAGGGAGTCCAAGACTAATGTAAATAAGGACTAACCAGTTAATCTTTGTGAAGCCTAACTGGATTAATGATGTACACTTTGTGCTAATCTGAGGATGCTTAAAAACATTTAAAAATCAGGGATCGGACACCAATGCCTAAGCATTGTGTGGAATTGGAGCAAGTCACCTAAACCAAAAAATAGACAGAGGTTAAAGAAAACAAAGAATTTCAGTGACTTTGGAAAACCCCTCGAAGCGAATTGTGGCAAACCAACCAATTATCGAGAACAAAACAGAATGATTCATCAAATGGACTGCCATTTGTAAAGAATTAAAGTCAGATGAAAATATCAACAAAAAAGGACACTACAACAACTTCAGGTAAGATACTGTATTGTTGGCCCACTTTTACAAATCAGAGTATCTTTTGAAATGTTAGTCTTGTGTAACACATGGAAGCCTAAATGTATTTGTGCAACAGAAACAATATCATACATAATTACTAATATAATTTCTACATTGTCTTTCTAAAAAGGTCCAGTGAAGAATAAAAAAATAAATAAACTTAAAGACGACAAATGCTGTTGCTCGTAGGGAGCGTTTGAAGAAGCGGAACCCCAGTAAGACCAGAGAGAGCTGGGGGACTTGATGACCAGGATCATTGAAAGCCAGCAACCCCTGGAAGGTATCCCCGATGATGACCATTTGGACAGTTCAGATGGAGGACCGTGCCAATCCTAATTTGGTAGGACACATTCAATCAACATGTGCCATCCCCGGACTGCAGGAAATGTGTCAGTTACCTCGTACTCCCATAAATTATGTAATGAACTCAACTTGAAGAAATAATGTTCTCTAATGGAACAATGTAATAATTTTCTACAGGCAGACAATTCATATAGCTTGGAGGGGATAAGACAAGATGAAGGTCAGCCCGCTACATCTGCAGCAGTCAGGAGGGAAGATTATCATCCGGCCTGGGTTAGTGACAAGGACAAAGAGGCTGAGCATGCATGAGAAACTGGTCATGGGCGCAAACTAATGTATTTAAAAGAAGAGCATGATATGAAGATGAAAATCCTTCCTGTTGAGTTGGCTATGAAGGAGGAGAAACAGGAAGCAGCAGCACCAATGTGCTTCTCAAATCAGCACCAGTTCGGGGTGCTGATATTTCGATTTGTGAATTAAACTTTTGCTACCAATCCACGGCTATTGTTTGCTTCAATCACTTGAGAAATCTGTCGTAAGAAGTGCTGCTTAGCAAAAGCATCTCTGCAGGCTAGTCCATTTGTCATTGTCGGCCTCAACCATGGGAACATGCGAAAATCTGGTCACCCATGCACTGCTGTTGTAATTATGACAATGCAGCATCTTATTGGTTGAAAGTGCAATGTGTTTCTGAGACACTCTTCCATACACCAAACATGCACTCCACTACACCTCTGGTGCGGATATGAGCTTGGTTGTACCGTTGTTGCTCAGGTCCTATTGCATAAGGATAGAGTGTGAACAAGAAGTTGGTCTGTGCATACCCACTGTCACCAAGTATGATTCCACTATGTTGTCCACCTTCAAGCTGAGAAACAAAGACGAGTTTTGGAAAATTGCACCATGAGTTGCACTTTTCCAATGTGCAACAATGTTGGAGAATTGCAAATTGGGAGTGCACACACTTTGTACATTTATTGAGAACCCGTTTTGAATTCATTCTATTCCTCAGCATCTGCTGTAGAGGGACACTTCATGGGAATATGACATCCATCTATACAGCCAATGACTCCAGGAAAGTTCCCACATTCATACAACTATACCTTGTAGTTGGCTTGGACAGCAGCATCAGGGAACTTGATGAAATTGTCTTTCAGTTCACAAATAGCATTGTGGACTATTCTGCATACAGCCGGTTAATTTTTCACCACACAAATCTCCTGTTTCACGATGGAAGGTTCCAGATACCAAAACCTCAAGGTGATCACTACTTGTAGGGATGGGCCTTCCCCTAAGAGAGTCAGATGAGAGGCTCAAGTAAACAAAGCTGCATTTTCTTTGTACATATGGAAACGGTCACGGGAATTGAATTAATTAAAATCATTCAGTGGGTTGCTCCCGTCCATAACCACCCTTCTGTCTGGAATTGGGGGTGCTCTTTGATCATCATTAAAAATAGCCCAGGTAATCAATTTTCCTCCGTTGCAAAGGTCAATCTGGGGGCAAAAATCCATTAATCTGAAGTTAAACCTGCCTTTGGCCAGGTTTAATTTAAACCTTCATTTATTCTGGAAATCAGACTTAAAATCTAGACTAGGGAAATCAGACTTAATCAGTTTAAAAGTGCAATTTAGTCTAGGAGTAGGCTTCATCCGTGTCCACGAAACCAGCCTGAAGTGTCACACACTGAACAGACCATGTGTGTGGAGCACCCCGTCTCCTCATAGTAGTACTAAAATGAGTTGGACTTGTTGCCGAGTTGTGTCCTGATTTCCCTGCCTTCTCCCAAAGTGGGCAATTGCATACTTCCATGATGAGAAGTTTAAGTGCACACCATAAGAGAAGGGTGGAGGATTGGGACGTAGCCCTCAAGGGGGCAGATGATTCATGATATGGACTGGAACCAGTCTGATTCTTAGGAGTTCCTGATGTATGATTTGAAGGTTAGAAAAGTTATTTTTTGGAAGAAAAGCCTTTTCATTTTAGCTCATTTGCCCCAGAAATGACAGTGTGCCTTTCAACTAATCTATTTTGCGTTCCAACCCTCAGAGAACTATGACGCCATTGCTGTGTACGGGCAACCCCAGCAGCTCCTCTAGCAGACACTGCCCCATCCTGTCTTCCAGATGCTGCTGACCAAGCTGCCCATCAGACATGTAAGGATGCTTTCACATAGGAAGCAAGGGATGGAGGGGCACCAAAATGGCTGAAAGATGCCTTGAGGCCCTGATTCCTCTCACCCACATTCATGGACTAAAGAACACTGGATTTGTAATATTGGTTAGTCTAGTTCAGTGTTCCTTTCTCATGCCTAATGGGCAACAGCGTAAACATCGTCATCCCTGTCTGTGCTATAACACCTCATTGAACTACCCAATAAGACCACACTTGAGTAAATTATGACAACATGCAACAAACCAGAGCATACAGTTATTGTGAACAATAAACTGTTGAAAATGTGAATTGAATTGTGACTAGTGCACTGAGTTGTACATCAAACAGAATGGTGCCGGAGGAGACGGCTGCTGTTTTACAGGCTCCCAACCAATTGTTTTTTTTAGTTGTTTGTAACTTATTTTGTACATAGTGTTTCTGCCACCGTCTCTTATGACCAAAAAGAGCTTCTGGATATCATAACAGCAATTACTCACCTCGAACTGGAAGAATAATCTTTCTTTAACGAGTCGGACGCGAAGGATTTACTCCAGATACCCGACCAGGCCCAAATCCCTGTCGTTTGCATAACTTCCTGACTGATGTCTTGAGATGTTGCTTCAATATATCCACATAATTTTCCTTCCTCATGATGACATCTATTTTGTGAAGTGCACCAGTCCCTCCTGCAGCAAAGCACCCCCACAACATGATGCTGCCATTTTACCACAATGTAGAGCAAAGAGGCACTGAGTTTGAAGGTATGCCTTGAAATACATCCACAGGTACACCTCCAATTGACTCAAATGATGTCAATTAGCCTATCAAAAGCTTCTAAAGCCATGAAATTGAATTTTCCAAGCTGTTTAAAGGCACAGTGAACTTAGTGTATCCACTGGAATTGTGACACAGTGAATTATAAGTAAAATCTGTCTGTAAACAATTGTTGGAAGAATTACTTGTGTCATGCAAAGTAGATGTCCTAACTGACTTGCCAAAACTATAGTTTGTCAACATGAAATCTGTGGAGTGGTTGGAAAATGAGTTTTAATGACTTCAACCTAAGTGTATGTAAACTTACGACTTTAGATACATGGTAGTTTTTCATTTTTAAAGGACATATACAGATGATTCAAAGGATCGATTCAGTGGAAGGGTGGGGGCAGGGGTGTATATCCCAGATTTAAATGTTAGAGTATGTAAGCGGTTAAGTGATCATGTGTCAGTGTATGCGATCGAGTTGATGGCCATGATTATAGGTTTGAGATGGGCGGAGGAGGTGAAACCACTCAGTGGTGATCTGCTTTAATTAGGCTGCATTGTTGAGTAGTGTGAAGATGGGCAGGTCGGATAGGGGAGACTTGTTTATGGAGATGATAGTCCTGTTAATGGGATTGGAGAGGAGAGGATGGGATGGGAGTGATGGTAAGCTTTTGCTGGGTTACCGCCCATGTCAGCGTGGATGGTAATGAGAAGGGCGATGTGGTGGCTAAGAGTGCTGTGAGGAGAGAGGGGGTAGATATTCAGGTCCCGCTAGGCAGAAGGGAAGTCAAGTCCTTGATCTGAGGAAAAGGGCTCGATCTTTGTCAAAAGGAGTGGGATGCTAGTAGTAAGGGGAGGTAATTTTATAGCGTGCACCAGTCAGTAAAGGAAGAGGTGGGAATTATGGGATGTAGGAGAGAGGAAGTTGTGAAGTAGGTTTGGGCACACAGGTTTGATTGCCATGTTATGAATGATAGAGACATGAAACAGGTATTGGGTGGTGTAGTGGGGGGAGGAAAGGGAAGTGCTATCTAGGGCTCTATTCCATTTCTTAGAAGAACAGGAATAATTAATCATTTAATATAGGTAGGCAGTGACTGGCCTCACACTCCAGTAGGTGGTGGTGTATGCACCTTAAAAGTTGGATGCAATACGCCAACCCAATCCAAGAGGAAATTCAATAGCAAAATTAAGCAAAGCAATGGATTTATTGAATTTGATTGATCGTTATAATTGACAGTCTTAAGGATTTTGGCAATGAAGTCCTTATCTACTTCCCAAGAGTCAGATGAACTTGTGGGTAACATTTTTATGTCTCTGTGAGCATTAGCTCGCGAAACTACCACCAACTTCCTTCATACTGGATGCAGACACATAAAAATTGTATTCATGCACTCATCGGACTGGGGAAGTAGAAGATAAAATCCTGAAGTATCCCTTTAAACCACACAGTATGGAAAACTATTATAAATTGTAATTTCCTTTGTCACAATTCATGCTGTTACAAGGATATTCAAATGGCAAACATGAGAAATTATTTGTAATTCAAGCATTTCCATTTTTATCATTTGACCATTTGTATTTCCAATTGAGTTTCGCAGCTAACGTTACATAGCTCAGATTACGTAGGCCTACTTCTGTCATGTCACTCTTGTAGATATCAGTGATCAAAATAAGATGGAAGTGCCAAATTAGCTCCCTGTATTGACTGTAGTTATCAGTTTTACAACGTGAACCACCCAATGACTGGAACCACCAAAAGCAAATGTTGGTAACTAACTAGTTGGTTAGCAAGCTAGCTCTGGCTGGCCAACGCCCCATTCAATCACAACTGGATTACCGAGCTGCTGCATTTGTTGTTAGCCTAACTAATACCTAGTTAGCAGTCCAAGGACTACGTTTAGAAATGTGATGAGTTGTAAGACATGCATATAAGTTAACCAGGGGTCTGACACTGGCTATCTAGTGAGTGTTAGCTTAGGTTGCTAGCTTGTACGCTAACGTTATCATATTAGGCTATGTAATGTGGGAAACCAATGATAGCTAGCAAACGTTTGGATAACTAGGTAGTTAACTAACTGATGGTTTTGCTTAGAGCGTAGCTAGTAATTTAGTAGCATTCATCAAACATTTCATAAACACTAGTGCCAACTACTCACAACGCGACACTGACTAGCAAGCCAACAAGCCACTTACGATTCCAGGCAAGTTGGCGTATTTGGGGTCAGCCATTGTTGAGGATGCAAGGACGACGCCGGTGGTGGATGAGTTGACAAAAACCGAAAATCTGCCAACGGTCTTTGAAATAACGATGGACGGTGTGGACACGTTATTAGTCCGTTAGCTAGCTATAACAACCAAATTAACAAACGGCAAACAAATCTCCTTCTATGGTATTATGGCGGTCCACGAACATACGTTACAGGTGCATGCCGCCACCCACTGGCAATGTTTTATTAAACAGTAACATGTATTACACAAAAAACAGAACACCCAGAGGGATTACACAGATAAATAAGGAAGAGAATAATAATAATAATAATAAAATCCACATATCAAATTAAATACAGAATCATTTTTGTAAAAAAATAAATAATAATCCCAGAACAACATCAAAGGACCTTGTGAAGATGCTGGAGGAAACAGTATATCCACAGTAAAACGAGTCCTATATCGATATAACCTGAAAGGCCGCTCAGCAAGGAAGAAGCCACTGCTCCAAAACCGCCATAAAACATGCACATGGGGACAAAGATTGTACTTTTTGGAGAAATGTACTCTGGTCTGATGAAACAAAAATAGAACTGTTTGGCCATAATGACCATCGTTATGTTTGGAGGAAAAAGGGGGAGGCTTGCAAGCCGAAGAACACCATCCCAACTGTGAAGCACAAGGGTGGCAGCATCATGTTGTGGGGGTGCTTTGCTGTAGGAGGGACTGGTGCACTTCACAAAATAGATGGCATCATGAGGAAGGAAAATGATGTGGATATATTGAAGCAACATCTCAAGACATCAATCAGGAAGTTAAAGCTTGGTCGCAAATGGGTCTTCCAAATGGACAATGACCCCAAGCATACTTCCAAAGTTGTGGCAAAATGGCTTAAGGACAACAAAGTCAAGGTATTGGAGTGGCCATCACAAAGCCCTGACCTCAATCCTAAAGAAAATGTGTGAGGCCTACAAACCTGACTCAGTTACACCAGTTCTGTTAGGAGGAATGGGCCAAAATTCACCCAACTTATTGTGGGAAGTTTGTGGAAGGCTAACCGAAACGTTTGACCCAAGTAAACAATTTAAAGGCAATGCTACCAAATACTATTTGAGTGTATGTAATCGTCTGACCCACTGGGAATGTGATGAATAAATAATTTCATTTCACATTCTTAAAATAAAGTGGTGATCCTAACTGACCTAAGACAGGGAATTTTTACTAGGATTAAATGTCAGTAATTGTGAAAAACTGAATTTAAATGTATTTGGCTAAGGTGTATGTAAACTTCCGATTTCAACTATAACTAGGCAAGTAAGTTAAGAAAAAAATCTTATTTACAATGATGGCCTACTGGGTTAACTGCCTTGTTCAGGGGCAGAACAACAGATTATTTACCTTGTCAGCTCGGGGATTCAATCCAGCAACCTTTCGGTTACTGGCCCAACACCCTAACCACTAGGCTACCTGCCGCCCCAACTCCTTCAAGAATGTTGGAAAAGCATTCTTCATGAAGCTGGTTGAGAGCATGCCAAGAGGCAAAGTGTGGCTACTTTGAAGAAGCTTTTGTTCAACACCTTTTAGGTTACTACATTATTCCATATGTGTTATTTCATAGTTTTGATGTCTTCACTATTATTCTATAATGTAGAAAATAGTAAAAAATATAGAAAAACCCTTGAATGAGTGGGTGTGTCCAAAATTTGGGCTGGTACTGTATATATACTGTATACACTGAACAAAAATATAAATGCAACATGCAACAATGTAAAAGATTTGACTGAGTTACAGTTCATATAAGGAAATCAGTCAATTGAAATTAATTCATAAATCCCTAATCTATGGATTTCACATGACTGGGAAACAGACACCTTTGGTCACAGATACCTTCAAAAAAAAGTAAGGGTGTGGATCAGAAAACCAGTCAGTATCTGGTATGACCACCATTTGCCTCATGCAGAGTGACATCTCCTTCGCATAGAGTTGATCAGGTTGTTGATTGTGGCCTGTGGAATGTTGTCCCACTCCTCTTCAATGGCTGTGCGAAGTTGCTGGATATTGGTGGGAACTGAAACATGCTGTTGTATACGTCGATTCAGAGCATTCCAAACATGCTCAATGGGTGAGTATGCAGGCCATGGAAGAACTGAGACATTTTCAGCTTCCAGATCCTTGCAATTTGGTGCCGTGCATTATCATGCTGAAACATGAGGTGATGGTGGCAGATGAATGGCAATGGGCCTCAGGATCTCGTCACGTGCATTCAAATTTCCATCGATAAAATGCAGTGTTTGTTGTCCATATCTTATGCCTGTCCATACCATAACCCCACCGCCACCATGGGGCACTCTGTTTACAACATTGATATCAGCAAACCACTCGCCAACACAACGCCATACGTCTGCCATCTGCCCAGTACAGTTGAAACCGGGATTCATCCATGGAGAGCACACTTCTTCACCGTGCCAGTAGCCATCGAAGTTTAGCATTTGCCCAGTGAAGTCGTTATGATGTCGAACTGCAGTTAGGTCAAAACCCTGGTGAGGACGACGAGCACACAGATGAGTTTCCCTGGGACAGTTTCTCACAGTTTGTGCAGAAATTCTTTGTTTGTACAAACCCACAGTTTTATCAGCTGTCCAGGTGGCTGGTCTCAGACAATCCTGTGACATGGTAAGGTTGGACCCAGGTGCAGAGAAGAGACCAGACGAGGAATCACTGGTTAAGTATAAACATACTTTACTGAGAAACGGTAATCGAAGGATCATAGTAACACTGGAAAAACAACAAACACTAAGTCTCAAACTCACTCAGGAAACAAACGCACACGGTAAACAATTCAAGCTTCTGCAAAGAATCCCAGAGAACACACCTCTTTTAACAGGGAAATCATAATGGGTAATAGGACACAACTGAGTGTCGTTAATGTCTCTAAGAGGGTCTCTGCCACCCTCTGGTGACAAGTGTAACCATGACAGACGCTGGATGTGGAGGTCCTGGGCTGGCGTGGTTACACATGGTCTGCGGCTGTGAGGCCGGTTGGACGTACTGCCAAATTCTCCAAAATGATGTTGGAGGCAGCTTATGGTAGGGAAATTAACATTAAAATCTCAGGCAACAGCTCTGGTAGACATTTCTGCAGTCAGCATGCCAATTGCACACTTGAGACATCTGTGTAATTGTGTTGTGTGACAAAGCTGCTAATTTTAGAGTGGCCTTTTATTGTCCCCAGCACAAGGTGCACCTGTGTAATGCTAATAAGGTTTAATCAGCTTTTTGATTTGCCACACCTGTCAGGTGGATGGATTATCTTGGCGAAGGAACAATTTGAGATAGATCAGGTTTTTGTGTGTATGGAAAATGTCTGGGATCTTTTATTTCAGCTCATGAAACATGGCACCAACACTTTACATGTTGTGTTTATATTTTTGTTCAGTGTATATACTTTATAAACATATTGGGAAGCATTTTATGAGAAACCCAAAGGGTGCTCAACATGCCTCTCTATGTAAGGAATAATGGACAATTGAAATTAGGTTGTTAAGTCACATGATTGACGAGCTATTGAAATGTGAATATTGTGATCATGCCCTTTGTTGACGGTCCCTAACTAGTTGCACTGCCTGTGTGCCATGCTGCCTACGCCGTTGCGGTGTGATTATGAAACGGGTCGGAATCCGGAAAACTAGAGCTATTGAAGTTTGATGGTTCGAATGTCTGGCGAATACCAATTTTATCAAGGTCCAAATAAACCAGGGCTCTCCAACCCTGCTCCCGGAGAGCTACCGGCCTGTAAAATGTTGCCCCAACCCCAATCTAACGCAACTGATTCTTATAATTAGCTGGTTCGTTGATAAGCTGAATCTTACAACCGGGGTTGGAGTGAAAACCTACAGAAGGGTAGCTCTCAATTAACAGGGTTGGAGAACTCTGGCCTAGGGAATGTAATCCTAAAAGCATGTTTTTATGTAATTGACAATTGGAATTAGGAACAACATATTGTGAATCCAAACGTTTGTTAGGCTTAGTATAGCCTATTACAGGCATACTAGCCCAGATGTGAATAAATAGATATTTATTTATTTTAAATAAATAGAATATCCATCTCTGTCAATCACTCGAAATATCACATCTAGGCCTATTAAATGTCAAATGAATTGTCAAATAATGGGTTAATGGTCGCATGATGGGGCTATTTGACAAAATAGAACACCAGATTTGGTCCATAGGCAATCTCTCTATCATCAGTGGTGCTGATGAGAGTGATGCGAGTAGGCTACCACTTTAACGTTGGCTTGGATCATTGCAGACCACGCCCGGTGCTAAAGACAAGACCTGCCGCTGATGCTAAGCGTTCGGCAAACGCATGCTTCAAAAATCTCTCCTCCTGCATCTCTTTCACTACAACAGCTGACCGTGAGGAGCCGGAGCCGCTCGGAATACTCTTAACATTTAAATTATAACGGACTGCATGGACAAACGATTATAAAAATGTTGGCCTATTCAACGATATTTATTTGTTTGTGTGCTATTTGAAGTCAGCAAACTCTCCGAAATGTACATAACCATTTTTTTTTAATCGAAATTATAATTCCTGCAAACTCTCAGTTTTTCCATTGCAAAAAAAGAGACTGAGCATATCTTAGATTAAATAGTCTAAGGCAAAAAGTAACTTGTTTTAAAAATATATTTTGCCTTTCGAAGGCTCATCAAATTCCTTCCTCACAATGGCCGATGCTAGCGCAGAATGTAACATCAAGGTGCTATGTCGCTTCCGTCCTCTGAATCAGTCCGAAATTATCCGTGGAGACAAATTCATCCCCTTGTTCCAAGGAGATGACTCCGTCAGCATCGCGGTAAGTTGTTATTTCTGCTCATTCTTCTTTTGACAGATTTGTTGCAATCCATTTTAGTGATGATGGCTATGATGATGATGATGATGCTTTATCCAAAAAGGTGACGCAGGGGTTAGGCCTACACAGTGTCATTTACAACCCATTACACTACAAACATTATCGCCCTCAGTCAAGTCTGGACACAGTTCCCCTGAAGTTCAGGCTTGTTGTATTGAAACCATACAGACATTGATTGTCTTCTTCCTCCAGTCCTCCTCTTCATCATCAACTTCTCACATCACTTTTAACAGTTGATGGTTGTAGCCTATAGCCTATATCCAGCCAGATATACTGTGCAGTTCATTAATTAATGTTGCAGCATCAGTTTTCTGGAATAATAGCCAATTTACTTATTGCATGGATTCAATGCAAAGACCCTAGTATACCGTAATAGGCTGTAAGTGTGTATTATTTTTGATCAGCCAACAAAGCTTAACCTATCGATTATTGGGAAAGAGCTGTGAGGCAATAGCCCACTGGGCATAGATGTCAGTTCAACGTTTAGTTTTGATTTACAATTGGTTGAGTTGTCAACTAACGTGAATTCAACGTTAAATCAACAAAAAATGTCACCATGTCATTGGATATAGGTTAAAAGTTGGGTGAAAAAAATACAAATGTCCTTACGTTGATAACTTTTTGCAAACCCAATCACTTTTCCAGGTTGTTTCAACGTCATCACATATTAGGTTGAAATGACATGGAAACAAGTTGATTCAACCCGCTTTTGCCCAGTGGGATAGATCTGTCATCTCAAATAACACAGATCACTTAGCATGTCTTTATAGGGCTGTGGTGATCAAAGGTGATCTGTTTCAGACAGGACATCTAATGGGCTTGACGTTTTCCAAGTGTGCGTCCCAAATAGCACCCTATTCACTATATAGTGTCCCATGGGCCCTGGTCAAAAGTAGTACATTAAAAATGCACTATGCAGAAATCGCTCCACCATTTTCCTGGTTGCTAAAATTCAAGTAATTTGCCTAATTTGAGTTTATTTGACTAAACAAGCAAGTATAGTGTAGATAATAATTGTACCATAACCAAAAATATTGTATTTTCAGCTGTTTGAAGCTGGTGTACAAAACCGATTTAAGCACGAGGAACAGAAATAGCGCACATAGATCTACCGCTTCTTAGACTTGCTTTCAATGAGAATGTCATATTTATAACTCACATTTACATATGAATTTGGTCGGGTCGCGCAAAAAGTTACATGTTGCAGCTTTAAAAGGGAATAACTTACCATTTGGGATGCAACCAAGGCCATAAATTAACTATTGACTTTTATATCAGACTGACTTACTGATCACTTCCTCTGGCTGGTTTTGGACTAATTGGCCTGGATTGATCTGTTATCGACTGGTATGTCCCATGTCATTAATAACATGAAATTATTGATATCTAAGCTGTGCTTTGCTTGTGGAGTTTGATTTTTAAAAAGGAGCAAGAGATACATGAGCATGATGAGCTATGATCTGTGTATCTTGTGCATAGTCATTCCTCCTCCAAGGTTTTTATCGTCCTTCTGAGAAGGTGATAATTCACGCTCTATGACTGGACTGTGTAGTTGGTGGCTTGGATTACACTAGATAAGGGAGGTAGAGAGAGATGTGATGGGGGGAGAGAGAGAATGCTGCTTTCCTTATTGTTGAGAGTGGGAAATAAGGCATCTAAGCTATATGTAAAGTGAGGGTATTGTAAAATTATTTTTCAGCTCAATTGAATCATCAACAAGCTTGGCATCAGCAAGATTATAGCATCTGTGACAATATTATGCCACTCTATATTAAAATGTTCTATGCAAAGTATGCCGGAGACACACACACACACACACACACACACACACACACACACACACACACACACACACACACACACACACACACACACACACACACACACACACACACACACACTATAATGAGCACCCCACCTAGTCCACTGGGTTTTAAACTGGAGTCAATAATGATGAAGTCAGCTCTACTGCAAATGCAAGCCTATTAAGTTTCTATGATCTTATCTTACCTACAGATGCACACAGCTGGCAATGCAAATAATAACAGACTCATTATAAATATGTATTTTTTTTTACAGTCGCTAGGACCCATTTCTCAATACTTAGGAGAACTGTGTGAAGAGTTTTGAAAAGGTTACCCAACAACTTTCAGCCTGGCATGGCAGTTAATTTCACATCCAAAATGCACTAAAACTACC